>JBBGZY010000044.1:2797500-3397500 GCA_037952925.1 Lithobates clamitans
GTCATCTTCATGAATGAGCAACTGCAGCATCAGAGGCACTTTGGATTCAATAGACTGCAGTGTGTCGTGTGCATTTTTCAGATCACCAGATTTTGCCAGTTTAGTCCAGCTAACCACCAGAGATTGTCCCATTCCATTTACTAGCTTTGAAAACCTGGCCAGGAAATCCACATCTTCCTCCTAGTTCAAATTATTCAGAAATTACATTCTTGGGAGAACCAGAAGTAAAAACAACAAGACGGAAAATATGAGGCTTAGAGATTTCATCAGCTCTCTATGAAAGTCAACAGAAACATTCTAATCTTTTTAGACATGCAAAACAAAAACAAAACTGAAATGTCATTGCTTCCTAAAAAAACAAAACTAAGCCATCCGACCTAAACTCTAAAATGTATAGACCAGCACATTTCTTGAAGTATGAGATTCCTGCCACTGCACATGTCAAAGATGAAAACTGCCATTCCCTACAGCTATGCAACTTTAGTTAACTAAACAGGCACATAGCCTTTACCATTTCCTGCAACGTTATCATCCTATAGCGTACCTAACCCAAAAACATTTACAATCCACAGATAAGGTAGCTCCATTTCTTTTTCTTACAGACTCGTGCACCTCATGTCCCTGGGTTGCTGGGGGCGGGGTTCAATACCAAGCTGGCCCACTCTTTTGCCGCTACAACAGCTTCAATTCTTCTGGGAAGCCCGTCCACAAGGTTTAGGAGTGTGTCTATGGGAATGTTTGACCATTCCTCCAGAAGCGCATTTGTGAGGTCAGGCACTGATGTAGACAAGGCGGCCTGGCTCACAGTCACCGCTTTCATTCATCCCAAAGGTGTTCTATCGGGTTGAGGTCAGGACCAGTAAAGTTCCTCCAATCCTCCACTCACACCTTGGTTTGTGCACATGCTGCCAACTTTGTGGGAGCAGTTTATGGATGGCCCCTTCCTGTTCCAATATGACTGTGAACCAGTGCACAAAGCAAAGCCCATAAAGACATGGATGAGTGAGTTTGGGGTGGAAGAAGTTGACTGGCCTGCACAGAGTCCTGACCTCAACCCAATAGAACACCTTTGGGATGAATTAGAGTGGAGACTGAGCCAGACCTTCTTGTCCACATCAGTGCCTAACCTTACAAATGCGCTTCCTGAAGAATGGTCAAACATTCCCATAGGACACACTCCTAAACATTGTGGACAGCCTTCCCAGAACAGTTGAAGCCGTTATAGCTGCAAAGCGTGGGCCAATTCAATATTGAACCCTAGTTACTAAGACTGGGATGCCATTAAAGTTCATGTGTGTGTAAAGGCAGGCATCCAAATACTTTTGGTAATATAGTGCGTTTCAGGCAAGAATGCCAAATAGGAAGCCTTAGCAGTGGTAACAGATCATATTTATTGCAAACCAATTTTTAAACCCTTGGGAGTCTGGAACCATGTACATTTTTACACCTGAGAAATTCAAGTTTATGTGGAGGAGGCTGTGGTGACCGAGTGCAGGAATTCATGACTGTCACAGAGATCTGAGATTCAATATTGATCAGCCTTTTGCTGATCTTTTGTTTGTGGAGCATAAAGAAAAAACCTATACTGAGAGAATTATGTAGGCTGCCACTGCTGAGCCCCGTCTGAAAAACAGGTTGGTCTCTCTGGCTTTTGCATATCCTAGGACAATGACCTGGAATAAGCATACAGTATATGAAGTCAAAATACCCAATCCGCCTGCTTGCTTTGGGACAGTGACAAAGTATTGAAGCCATCGGATAAGTGTGATGGCCAGGAATTGGTAATCAATGGTAGCCTCAACATTTCTCTGCAGGTTTCTTTAAAGTGATATTAAATCCACAGCCACCATTAAACATGTATGACTACTTAACAGAGTATTAAAAAACTTTCCCCCTTTGGGATTAGCAAGAATCATAATCAACTGCATTTAGAGCAGATTAACGTTGTTCCAAATAACTTTTTGCAGCCTTATGTACACTGGTCATGTGATGTCCATTAATTTACTCCACTCTGCACTGTGTAGCTGGTGGGCAGAACCAGCAATTCCACCGGCTGACCATATAGGTAACCAAGGACCGGGACGTCCCAGATCATCTCTATGGTCTAAGAAAGCCGAAGTGACAAGTATTTTGTCACTTCCGGCTTTGATCTAATGTAAACACGCCGTTACTGGCCTACGAAAGCATTGGATCAAACCGATCTTGGCTTGATCTGCTGCTTTTAAAAAGGACAGAGGAGAGATCTGGGCTCTAATAGATCCCCAGATCCCATACTAAAGCGTACCTGTCACTGCCCATGCTATCAGAAGGGATGTTGTACACCCACTGCGAAAGCAATAAAAGTTTGTTTTTTTTTACAAAAGGGAGAATGTGCCAGTAATGGCATGCTGTGTCCCACTGAATATGGTGCTAAAAAGCCTGCCACACTGAAATTTTTTTAAACTGTCCACGTCGGGTTCCGGCCAAGTCCATCCTGAATTTTCAATTTCGCCACCGGAATTTTCCATTTGGTGCACCAATGGATGAGTTTATACAGTGCTGACAGCAGGTGGGCTTGAAGTGCAAGAAAACACCCCAGAAATCAGTTATCTGGAGATTCTAATGAAATCAGGTTGCTAGCATTTTAATCCTGTAGTGTTAAGCAAGATCTATCTCTCTATATTACACATACACACACACTAAATAACATAATAAACTGATATATAATTTAATATAAAATATCCTAGCATGGAGCTCAATCACCAGTGTCACAAACCTGTTCAATGCTGAAGAATCCTGCAGACTGTAATACTTGACACAAAGATTCCACTAGTTTGGTTTTATCAACAGGATCCATTCCCTTATTTACAATTTCATACAAACAGTCACATGCTTCCTCACGGAGAACTTCCACTGACATGTGACCAAGCAGCATGTTAATAAATCTGAGAGATTAGCACAAAAGGAAGTAATAGTAATCAATTTAAAAACACAAAAGTGAAGTCAAGCATGCAAAATAATGAATGAGGATAAAACTGCAATACAGAAATAAAAAGCATGCAGATCTACGGATTAATATACAAGCATACAAAAAAAAAAAAAATGCATGACAATCACATAGGCTTTTAAAATGCATAGTCTAACAATGTACTTCCACTAGGTTTTGATATGATTTGTATATATCTTTCTGAACTGAAACAATAGGGGTTATTTACTAACCGCCTGCCAGTGGTGCTCAGCCCCCCTGCTCCCAGACAGCCCACGCTCGCCAGCCCTTAAAATCAACTCGCAAAATGTGAGCAGGGGAGTGCAATTTTTGAGAGCTGATCTAAGGCAAACTGGAATAACTGTTAATAGTGTCAGCGACCAGCCACCAACCGTGCCCCATTTTTACTTAGTTACCTTTTTACTTAGTTATTACAGTTTGCACAATAAAAAACAAAAACAGAAAAAAAACAAAACCACCCATTGCCACATGTGGAGCAAAGGGTAAAAACCAATCATTCCTATCAACTGTCAGTATGTTCTTTTGTTTGCCCTGCAATCACTTCTAACCATTTTTGGTTTTTGCCTTGATCTTAATTTTAGGAGTTTTTCGTACAATATTTCACAAGCATTTTTAAAAATTATATGCACACACAAAATATAATTATACCTGTCATTTGCAATCAGTGTCAGATCTATCCATGAGACATAGGCTCCAATCACTTCAAGGCACTGGCATGTCACTTCAGAGTTTGTACGCTGATAAGTCTGTAATATTTGGTACCACGATTCCACCAGGTTTGGGACACACTGCTCCCGCATGGTGTCCTTCAATAATGTATTTCTACGTGCTTCCTAGAAAGTAAACAGGTACGGTCAATTGGAGAAGAGTTAAAAAATTATATTGTGTGCCTATCAGCTGCCTGTTCCTTATTTTTTTCCCAACTATTTTTACTAGCTTTCCTCCTACTCTTTAACCATTTGCAGATGATTTACGACCTCACCCACTGTCCGATTCAGTTGGTTGTCACAGGTGATCTGCTGACACATGGAATGCCTAACTAGCAGGCTTTTTTTTTTCCCTCAAACACCAAGACCATACATACAAGGCTTTTTTTTTTAGTGTATAGTTAGTGGTTTACAGTTTTGATTAAACAAAATTGAAAACGTGGTATTCACCTATGCAAGTATCAAAATGAAATGTATAAAAAGTAGGTGCTTTTTTTTATTCCATTGCTTGAGCTCCATAAAGTGAATAGTTATAGTTTAATATAATACACCAAAATTCATCTTTTGAATACCATTATCGAGCTCCAAATACTTTAGCCAAGAACACATGCTTTAACCTGCTTGCCGTACTTTTACGTCAGCAGAATGGCATGGCTGGGCAAATGGGCGTACCTGTACGTCCCTTTGAATTTGCCGCCGTGCCATCGGTGGCGTGCACGCCCTCCCACCACGAGCTCTGTGAGTAGGATCGTGGGTACCGCGGACTCGATGTCCGCGGGGATACCCGCGATCATCGCACGGAGACACTGTCTGACACAGTGACACTGTCAGTGATCATAGCTCCCTGTCATTGGGAGCTATGATCAGTGATGTATCACAAACCACCCCCCCCAGTTAGAACACATCCCTAGGATACACTTAACCCCTCCCTAGCCCCCTAGTGGTTAACCCCTTCACTGCCAGTGTCATTTTTAACAGTAATCAGTGCAATTTTATAGCACTGACCGCTGTAAAAATGACAATGGTCCCAAAAATGTGTTAAAATTGTCTGATGTGTCAGCCATAATGTCGCAGTCACGATTAAAAAAAAAAAAAAAAAAAAAAAAAAAAAAACGCAGATCGCCACCATTATTAGCAAAAAAAAAAAAAATTATTAATAAAAATGCCATAAAACTATCCCCTATTTTGTAGACGCTATAACTTTTGCGCAAACCAAACGCTTTAGATTTTTTTACCAAAAATATGTAGAATAATATGTATCGGTCTAAACTGAGGCAAAAAATGTTTTTTTATATATTTTTTGGGGATATTTATTATAGTAAAAAATAACACGTTTTGTTTTTTTTTTCAAAATTGTCACTATTTTTGTTTATAGCGCAAAAAATAAAAACCGCAGAGGTGATCAAATACCACCAAAAGAAAGCTCTATTTGTGGAGGGGAAAAAAAACAAAAAAACAAAAACGTCAATTTTGCTTTAGAGCCGCTGACGCAATTGTCAGTTAAAGCGACGCAGTGCTGAATCGCAAAAAGTGCTCTGGTCTTTGGCCAGCAAAATGGTCCGGGGCTTAAGTGGTTAATAACGATTAGGCAATTTTTAAAACGAGTCTACAGCAAGCAGGATAACTCATAAAAACATGCCTCACGTAAACATACAGGTCTGAACATAGGATGGGCGCTGCTTATGTACATAGGGGCCTGGTGCTACTGCTTTACTACATTACAATGCACTTCAAAAAGAAATCCAATCCAGTATGAGTTCACATTTATGTGCTGCAAAGGACATATTCGGTCATCAACATTTCTTTTCAAAATCAAATAGAACTGTTCTAAGTATCAAAAACAGGCACCTAGAGATGTAGTAGTTTCAAAAAAAGCCTACAGAAAACAGCTGAATTCTGGGTTGTTTTGACAAACAAAGCTCCAACACTTTCTAGTAGTGTCAGCTTTACAGTATGTCTCACAACCTCACATTTCTACTGAGCTATCACTTCACTAGGCTGCCTCACTGGCTGCAGGAGGCAAAAGTGACAATGCTTCTGGTAAACATCACTTCCGCTTGGTAAAACGCATATAGGCTTTCTTAGTTGATATTTCTAGCTTTACATCTAATATGGATGTGCAAGTGCATTTTTAGCTTTTTGGTCACCAAAAAAATATTAGAAGGGGCTTCCCTATATTTTTATTCAGTTGTTAATGGATGCAACAGAGATTCTTAAAAGGCATGGAGGCCATACTTGTAAGAGGACCCAGGGAAGTACTTTGAGTTTAAAGACCATATTCCACTCAAGAAGAGGCTAACCATTGTGTAAAGTGTTTGATGTCTTGTAATCAGGAAGTCAACAAGGGTGCGGAGGGCGACCACGTTACTGCTTTTGTTGTCACTTCACAAGATCACGCTTGGACTATTTGTTATATGCACTATATGTTGCATGTGGATTTGATTGCACATTAAAGTTAAAGAAGCATGGTCAAATATCCCTTTAGGGGGGATTATTTGTATATAAATTTAGCGGCGTCTGCAGACTTTAAGAGGCCGTTTCAGATATGTGCAGGCACCTGTACATGGCTGCAGCAGTTTTTCAGGAAACAGAAGCATGTATTGTGAGCACATCTAGACCACATAAAAAAATTGCTCTTGAAGGTTTTCTATTTTTACAAATTCTATGAACAAAAATGAATGCAGTACTAGATGTCAAATTGTGCATGTTTGTGTGTATCTAGGTGATAAAGACCTACATTTTTAAATGTAATGTAATCAGAATGAAAAAACTACATTTGATTAGTATAATCTTAGAGGTTAGCATTAACAAATGAAACTTTTAAAATGTTTACAGCTCAACTGCAGGCAGAAGGGAAAAAAAAACAAAAAAACAAAACAAAAAAAAACAAAACAAAAACACACCACACAAACAACCCCTTTCAGTGGCCCTCACCTCCCCTAGGTTAAATGCTCATAAAGAAAAAGGTGTAATATATGCCTAAGGCCTCTTTCACACGGATGATCCGTATGTCCGTTTTTCATCCTTCCGTTTTCGGATGGAAAACGGACATACATTCATCCCTATGGAGCGTCGGATGTCAGCGGTGACATGTCCGCTGACATCCGACCCCGCTCCGATCCGAAAAGTGTAACGGAGGAAAAATCTACTTTTCCATCCGTTTTCGGATCGGATGACGACGGACACTACGGACCGTCATCATCCGATCCCCCCATAGGGGAGAGCGGCGCTCTGACAGGTCCGTCGCTGCACAGCGTGCAGCGATGCACCTGTCATCTTCCTGCTCAGCGGGGATCGGCGGAGCTATCCCCGCTGAGCAAGCGGATGTTCACGGGGCGGATCATGACTGATCTGCCCCGTGTGAAAGAGGCCTTATTCATCGCTCCTTTTGTGCGATTAGTCCCTGCAACATTATTGCTAATGCACTTTGGCCTGAACTTACCTCCTCAAGCAGACTGCAGGACTAATAGCCTTGCATCAGACTTGATAATGCTGAGGGACCACCCACAACTCAGAGAGAAGACGTGAGCGCTGGAGCCAACAATACAGCAAGTAATATAGCCCCAACCTCTACCCCCTTTAACAAGCATATAACCTTTGCAGTGCAGGGGACTGCATTGTAAGGTTTTTTTTTTTTCCCCATGCCAAAGTTGGGTTTTAATGTCCTTTGCAATCTAGGTTGTGTAAATATACTCCTAAACAGACACAGTGTAAAGTAAAAAAACCAAATAAAAGCATGATGCTCACCTCAGGAGTGTGAATGATGTCCCGGTCCACAACCTCTGCATCAATAGCCATAAGAACTCTAAGGTACAGGTCAACACCACGGGGGTTCAGTCCCACAACAGACAGAATATCAAAAATAAATTTGGGCCAGGTTGAGAGGTACTCTGTAACAAAGACCAGGGCAAAGACCTGTGCAGCTTTGTTACGTATAAATGTTTTTTCTGGTTGGGCATTGAGCATCTGCAAGGAAAAAAAAAAAAAAAAATATTAAAACAAAAAACAAAAGTGCAACAGTATTATGCTCATAATCATTTAAACAAAATCGAGTACTAGCCTGTATATAACCCTTCGTTACCATGCCTTTTTTCCACGGTATTGTGATACTTTGACAATTACTGAGGCAACAAACACTGTAGCCAAAATTATTTTATATCTTGAGAGGTAACTTCTTTACATTTAAAAATAAATTCCACAATCATTAGAGATAAGCTGCACTTTAACTCCACCCCTTTGAAAACAACAATTCTACAATCAGTGGTACTTTAACCCACTCACACTCACAAGTGTGAAATAGTAGAAATGGTTAAAAAACAAAAGCAAAAAAACAAAACAAAAACAAAGGCCATTCACCCAAAAACCTGTGTGCATGCCAATTACACAAGTCTGTTTTACCGGCACAAGAGTCTACCAGATCAGTTTGTCAACTGCAGTGCACTCTTAACGTTAACAAGCCACTTGCATCACGTTGAACATTTAACTGAAGAACAAAAAAGGTAGCGCACTCAAAATTAACCTCAAACAACGCTTCTATAGAACATTTATTCTAGTACTCACATGATGAACCTTTTTTTGCAAGCATTTTCATTTTTTTTAATAAATTCTTTATTTTGAATTTTTCAAACATACAATTTAGTTACTGGCTTGAGATATACAAATTATTGGTCGGGATACAAAGGGTGAAGCATGAAGTGACATATCCAAATCTGACAAAACAAATGGTCAATCACAACCTATTACACAGAGATGGTGCCAAGTTAAAGTGGACCTTCAGTCATTTTTTTCAACTTCTCATCTATTAAATCTTCGGCCCTTGTTGTTTTAAACAGTAATTTCTTTTTTCTGCTAGTAAATACCTTATACAGCCCACTTCCTGTTTGTCTGGTAAAAAGCCTAGGCTAGACATGCACAGCTCTCTCTCACTATCGAGAGTTTGCCGAGAGGGGGGGGTGAGTCATAAGAGGGCCAATGAGAGCTGCAGAGCTGGAGGTGTGCCTCTGTGTAAATCCAGGGAGTTAATATGGCTGCAGCCAGACTTAGTAGAGGGAGATTTCTGCAGCATATTTGGCAAGTACAGAATCACAGTACATTTAAAATATGCAAAGTGGTTGGAGGGAAGCTTCAGAATGGCAAAGATGTTTTTATTACTAATTTGAGAAGACTGCAGTTCCTCTAAGTCATCAAGAGTACCTGCAATCCCAAAGGGAATGGTATAACTGGTGAGAGGGTACAGAGGAGTTTGACCTGGTAGTTAAAATCAGATTCGAGTATTACATGCACTACTATAATGCAATGTTGGGAGGCTGCGACCCCCTTTTGTTATATACCACTGTGGTATGTTGTGGGCTCTGCCCCTCTCTTTTCTATTAAAAACTAATAAAATATATATTTAAAAAAAAAAAAAAAAAAAAAAAATCAGATTCGGGTAGTATGTGGGGAGGGAGATAATGTCAGTAATGGGGTTGGAGGAGTGAAGAAGGGAAGGAAGGTAGGGGTACAGGGGAAACCAAACAGGAGCTCAGGAAGTAGGAGGAACCAATTATTACTCTAGGTCACTCCCAAACAGTGCCTGTCCTTCAGCTGTGAATGTAAAGGCATCCTGGTAAAACCACGTAGACTTGTATATCTTGTGTTTGTTTTGGGCTAGAAGGATCAGGACCTCCATTCTGCAGATCTCAAACATTTTAATATTTACCTGAGATTGAAGCCAAGCAATTAGAGTTTCCCTTATCAGTTGCTGCTGCAATGCAGTCAGTTCAGAATACCTGTGACAAAATATAAAATTGTACCATAAACCTAAGAAAACTTCACCCACATAACACAGCAGCCAAATCATTATTGGGCTCCCACAACAATACATCAGCATCCATTCTTGACACAAGCAGACATAAAACTCACTTAAATTTTATTTGGTGTTCCAAAACTTGAAAGCAGAAGAACTTGACATGATCGTCACTGAAACAAAAAAGAGTTTCATTAGGATTGCAAAAAATGTGTAAAACCTATTTAGAATTTAAGAGTTAACATGTTCTCAAGCTATGGAGAAAACAATATTTACATATTCTAAACAAAAGGGTTGTTTTTGCTTCCTGTAAAATCATTTCACAGATCTTCATCAAAAGGACAGAGGATCAGTTGTATCTGAGACCAATGAGTTATACTGCCACCTTTAGTTGAAACTGGGACACTGGCAAACCAAAACAGCTGTTGGCCAGGCAAGTATGGTCACTTCCAGGATGCTTCAGGGAAGCAGACCATTTGGAAGTCTCAAAAGGTAGTCCAACGAAGTAGTAGGCAACACAGCAAATAACGATAATAGTACCCAAAAAGAAAAAACAGCAGTAAATACTAGGTGGTTGCCTGCAGGACCTCACGCCCAAATCTTGCATCAAATACTTGAACAGTCATCTTGTAAAACTTACAGTGTATGTGAACAGAAGACAAGGTGGTGGTAGCCTTGCAAATATGGTGAACAGAAGCTTGAACCAAAAAGCTCAGGAAGCATTCACTGATCTAGTAAAATGTGTCATAGGGGGAACCTTATCTTTAAAGCAGATATACTTACATAATGATCTGTCAAAGCCATGGAGATATGGTGGAGCAAGAAGTAGGTTTTCCCCTCCAGTAGCCCTTAGTAAAGACAAAGCCAGACTGAAGTAACCTGTAGCTGATAGGTAAACCTGAAAAGCTCCCATGACATCCAAACACTGGAAGTAAATCTGCTTAGGATGCATAGGAGTTTGACAGAAAGATGGAAGTAAAATGTCCTGATTAAAGGATAACTTCACCTTTCTTTCTTAACATGTTACCTGCATGTTCCACCCACATTCAGGGTGTAACATGTTATGAATGCACCAGCCCAGATACTGTCAACACAAACATGTGCAGTTTGTCACTAAACCAGACCAAGAACTGTAAACTAATCTCTATACAGAATAGATTCCAGTAACAAATGAACTGGTTTTGACACCTTTGACACCATTAAAAATGGGAGCCAAGACTGGCAGACAGGAGTGCTTCCAGTTGCTCAAGTTTTAAACAGGTACATAATGCAGCAATAAGAACTGATATAGTATCTTTAAGCCCAATACTTATGCCTGCAGACTGAGCTTCCTCAGACACAAACTCATGTAAAAAGGAATAAGGAGATTCCTCATCATCCACAGCTGACCATACAGGGTTTGCTGCAGCTATTTCATGCTCAGACCCTGGAGGAGAGGGTATAGAAGTAGGCTTGCACCCTTTGCATTCTGAGCTAGCTATTATGGCAAGTATTTAATCCATAAAATCTAGCAAAGACTGCGACTACTCAGCCCTGTACAGAGTTGAGGAGGGAGCTATACCTGAGGAAGCTCAGAAGACTAAGGAGCACACAGACTGAAGCAGGGGACAATGATCAATGCTACTGGCCTCAGGTCCTCTGGGAGACACACTGTAGGCTGCCTATTGCCTGCTAGAGCAGTGGTTCCCAACCCTTCTAGTGCCGTGACCCCTTGATAAAATTTCCCCAAATTGTGGGGACCCCCAACAGTAAAATTATTTTCATAGCGTAGGTTGTCAGCACCCAAGACAATTTGCGCCCCTAATCCACAGACATTTAGGACTCCCTGAGTCCCTTCCACTCGTACAGTATTAAAACCCCTTATGGTACATTTTAGGATGTACCACTCTGTTCTCCTTTCTTTCCCTTTTATCTGTCTCTATCCCAATTTGTTTTTTCCCCATCCCTCTATCTAGCAGTCTTTGTTCTTAATCTCTCTCCCTTTTTTTCTTTGTTCCTCCCCCTCATTTCCCTCGACCTTCTATGTATTCTCTATTTTTATTCCTTCTCTTTCTTACTCCTTGGTGTGTGTGTGTGTGTGTGTGGAATGGGATGAGTGGCAGAGCTGGCGAGGAGTTGGGATGAGTGGCAATGCTGGGGGGAGTTCTGATCAGCCAACTTAAGTGCTCTTGATCAAGGTCATCTGCTGTTACTCACTGTCTCCGGCTTCACGGCGTCTCCAACTTTGTGGTGTCTCATAGCAGTGACACCTATGCTGAAATCAGGAGATAGGGTCTCCTCCAGCCCCTCCCAATTCACATTCCTCACCAGTCAGCTGACCTCTAGTCTCTGCCCCCCAGCCATGCCATGAACTGAATGGGTAGCTGTAGGCTCCAGGAACAGCCCAGCTGGGTGGCCACAGGCTCCAGGGACAGTCCTGCTGTGCGGACGCAAAAAGGCTGGGAGAGCAGTGCGGGCTTCAGGAACAGCCCAGTATTCGGTGACCCCTGGCAAATCATCATTCGACCCCCAGGTTGAGAACCACTGTGCTAGAGGATCATGAGCTGGAGAGGCCTGTTGGGTCACTCCCTTTGTGCTTAGGATTCGACAACAAACAACCAAGAAGCACAGCAGGTACTCAAACCAACTGCGGAAGAAGGGAATTTTATATGGGCAGAGGTGACCATATCCCCTCTATGGGAGTAGGAGGAGTTATACCTGGGTGGCCAAAGGCTTGTTTGTCAGTGTCCAATTGCTTCTAAAGGCAGCAGTAAGAGATTCAACTTTCAACTGACCCTGTGTCCCCTGATGAAAAGTTAGGAAAAGCATTTTAAAAGGAAGTCCTAACTACTCCTCATACCTGTATTCCCCTATGGAACAGAGCAATTTTTACATTTCTGCATTGGACCCATTTATATAGTGATGACATTGCCATTGCTTAAAACAGAGATTTTTGAACATTTCCCAAACTACCAACGGGGAGGCAGACCGTTCGTTTTCCAAAAAGTACTGCTTCCACGTATTTACCAGTTAGCCATCCTCCGGCAGCAATGACAACCAGAATGGGTTTAAGCGCCAAGTGCGGGATGGTCAAGTTGTTGGAGTGGAAATAGTAATTCAGTAGGGGCTGTGACCAGAAAGGAGTAGAGGGCAAAATGCCACCTCCTTCAGACGTGATGCAAGTATGTGAGATCATGATGAAATCTATGCGGGATAACGAGTTATGTGTGGATGAAAAACATGAGTATGCTAGGCCCCTTGGATATTTATATCGCCATGTGTCAAGCAAATTAAAAGTTGACATTAATTTGGAGAATCTGGTTTGGTGTATGCGACCGGAGGGTGACGTTCCCACTCTGGTTCTGTCCAGGCTGGGATTCAGGACATTGTTAAAATCTCCCAACCAGACAGCTGATATGGAAGGAAAGCGAGACATAAATGCAAACCCCTCTGTAATGAACTCTGTGCAAAATGGTGGGGGGATATAACAAGCTAGTAGAAGAAACGGTTCACCATAAAGTTTGACCCTTAAAAAAACATAACGCCCTTGGGAGTCGGTCAAAATATCACACAGTTCAAAGTGAATGGATTTGGCCACCAAAATCGAAATTCCCCGTGCATAGGACGTATGGGTGGAATTATATGCCCATCCGACCCATGGACGGCGGAGGGCCTGCTGCAGCCTCCCCTCGACATGTGTCTCAACCAACACTGTGATATCTGCCCGTTGTTTTTTTTAAGGAAAGACAGAGCTGCTGACCTCTTAATCTTATTTCTAAGCCCCCTCACATTCCACGTGAGAAATTTAATGGACATCACGTTGGAGAGGAAGCATATGTAGAAAGTGAATCCAAGCGGCTCCGAGCCCCCATGGGCCAAAAGGGCCCAGACGGAGGTCTCTAGGCACCGGAGCCGAAGAGATCCAGCCATTTTCAAGTAACATTGAGACCAAAAGCACACATCTACACAACATTTGAAATAGCACCCTAACATCTATATTGCCATATGTCAAAAAAAGAAAAAAGAAAAAAAGAAAAAAGAAAAAAGAAAAAAGAAAAAAAGAAAAAAAAAAAAAAAAAAAAAAAAAA
This sequence comes from Lithobates clamitans, assembly GCA_037952925.1. Classification (NCBI taxonomy): domain Eukaryota; kingdom Metazoa; phylum Chordata; class Amphibia; order Anura; family Ranidae; genus Lithobates; species Lithobates clamitans. Next base: position 2,811,046 of record JBBGZY010000044.1, read on the forward strand.
AAAAAGGAAAAAACTCCCAACAAGCCCCCCCCTCCACGCACCCACCCCAACTGGTGCGGGCATTATCCCAAACTGTGTTAGAACAGTCATCTAGTCATCAAGACAAGCAAAAGTCAAAGTTATAATAGAAATAGATGCCTTGGGAAACTGTAGAGACAAATGTTGATAACATAACACAGGCATCTCTATTGTCTCCTCTCTGATGGGAAGCTTGTTGACGAGTTTAACTGCAAAACAGGAGACAATCTCACCGGTCCAAACATATCTCCTAGTTGATGTGGGGACGAAGAAACGCTGCACTATACATGTAAGATCACGAATGTAAGATCCGTGATCTTAAGGGATAGAAATCTGAAGGACCCATCGAGGGAAAGCTGTTGAGGAACTATTTGTTATGTGATTGGGATCTTTTAAGGCGGCCCATGTTGTTGCCCATAAGCAGTCAGCAAATATGATCCGTCCGAGACCATTTACGAAGACCCTGCCCACGGAAGGGAAGAGGGAGCCATGAAGTGTGCAGACATAATCAACCAGTCAGTGAAGAAGGAAAACAAGAAGGTTGTAAAAAATAAGGGATCTTCTTGTAGGTACATGACCAAGCGTCGCATAGTGGTCAGCAGCCGCCAGGTGGAAAAGAGACACTTGTGAGTCAAAAGATGTAACAAATTAAGGAGACATATTTCAGTGTCCTGCCCGTGATGGGGTCTCTTGCCTTTCCAGCCATGTTATAACCGCTTCAGGGTCTTCGAAAAAAAGAGCGCGGCCATCACTCTATTCTTAGACGTGCAGGGAATAGCATGGAGTATTTTAGGTGTTTGATCCTCAGGCGTCTTTTGGCTTCATTAAATCCCTGGCGTCGGCGCTGTACCTCGGCCAAAAAGTCAGGAAAGATCGCAACCTTCTCATTGCCAAATGGAATGTTGCCCTTCTCCTTGGCAAGGCGCAGGGCGACATCCCTGTCCTTGTAATTAAGGAGTTTCGCTATGAATTTACCGGGGGGGGGGGGCTCCTGGGGGAGGAGGTTTAGCCGGCATACGGTGTGCTCTCTCTACCGCCAGCAGCGGGAAAAAAGGCCTCTCGCCCGTATGTAGTGACGAACAAGTGTTCAAGGAAGTTAGTGGGGTCCTTACCTTCTGCCCCCTCAGGGAGGCCGATAAAACTCAGTCGGTTCTCCATATCATCCTGCTTTGCAAATAGTTGATTGATTTGGAGTTGCATGCGATCGGTCCCCACTTGCAATGGCGGGAGGGCATCTTCCACAACTCCCAGGCGGACCTCTGCTGTTGTCACTCTGTCACGGAGCTTCTGGAGGTCCTGTCTGAGGAGTGAAATATCCACCTTGACTTCTTCCATCTGGGCGGTCAGGGAGGTTCTGCAGAACGCTATCGCCTCGAGGAGTCTGTCAGTGTCGCTTGCTGGGTTTCTCTCCTCGTGTGAGACGCCGCCATCTTCCTCCGCTCCGTCCTTCTCAGCGCGGCGGTATTGTTCCAGCTTAGCCGCGGCGGACTTCTGAGCCTTCGTCGCAGACATGTCAGCGGTGTCAGTGGGTGGTTAGAGATCCCCCGATAGTGTCCTAGGGCAGATTAGAGTGACACAGGGTCGCAGGATAAAAAGTATTACCGGAGTAATGGACGGAGCTCAAAGATTATGCGTCCTACTCCATGTCTTGCTAGGCCATGCCCCTAAAAAAACAGTGATTTTTAAAAGGACTAACAAGGTTTTCTTTTCTTGATATTGTCTTGTAAAAATGTTTAACCACTTGTCTACTTGGCACTTTTACCTCCTTCCTGCACAGGCCAATTTCCAGCTTTCAGCACTGTCGCACTTTGAATGACAATTGCGGTCATGCAACACTGTACCAAATACAAATAGAGCTTTCTTTTGGTGGCATTTACTCACCACTGGGGTTATTTCTTTCTTTATTTTTTTTTGCTAAACAAGAAAAGACTGAATTGGAAAACAAAAACCTTTATTATAAAATTTTGCAAACGGGTAATTTTTCTCCTTCACCGTTATGTAAGGCTGCACTGGTGGGCACAGATGGCAGTGCACTGATAATCAGTGCCCCAATTATCAGTGTACATGTCCCTTTTAGAGAAGCCGGTTATCGGCTCTCTCCTCCTCTCCTAATGCTGTCAGCATGAGGAAAGGAGTGCCGATAACAAGCTTCTAATTTACATCCGTGATCAGCTGTGATTAGCACGTGATCAGCTGTGTCCAAAGAGCCGCTGATTGGTTCTTTACCTCAATCTGTGATCAGCAGTGTCCTCTGGACACTGATCACGCAGCCTGAACCCCGCAGCGAGCGGGATCACAGGAGGCCGATGTATGAAGAGAATATGCCAGAACTAGACGTCCGTGCTGTAGCTGTCATTCAGCTATAGTGCGGTCTGCAAATGATTAGTGTAATCCTTAGACAACAGTTGGGGGGGAAAAAAAAAAAAAAACCCACACGTAATTGGTCAAAGTGGTTTAATTGATTAAAAAAAAAAAAAAAAAAGGGAAGTATACATTTTATTCTATAGTTTGTCCTCTTTAAAATGACACTAAAGTTTTTCTTCTGGTCAGTGCCAGGACAAGGACATCCCTGGGCAAAAATGGCAAACTGCACCTCTTCCTGTGCAGCTTATAGGAGGCAAACACAAATGTATGTAGCCTTTATGGCATATGCTGAAATAGTACCAATAGTTGTGGTACACTAAAGAATTTAAAGGCCAGGAGTCTGCAGCGCATTGCATACTCAACCAATGGATTGTCGGTGCAACATCAGGCTTCTGCAGAAACTGCCTACAGCTCTGTCTCCGTACCTCTATACAGGCCATCAGTTTCAGAGCTGTAGGAAGTGTGAATGGACTATTAGTTGCTGCTTAGCACAGTCGCAGTCCACTGAAACTACAAGTCTGTCGCAGTAAGAGAAGGGACTTGTTTATTCATTCACAGGTCACTGTAAATGATTGACGCAGCTGTGTGGACAGAGCCTCGCACAGCCATGATGATTTTAAATGCGAAAGCTAGAGAGGAAATGACTGTCATTTAAATTATTGAGATGAAAGAGGGAAGGGGATCAGAGGGGTGCACAGAACTAAATGGATCTAGGGGAGCATTGCAGCAATGCCATGTGTACAGCCCTGAGCAACTGCATCTCCGTGTGTTTTTTGATTGAACGTTATTCTCAAGGGATGAACAACATACCATGTGACGGCATGGGCCGTTCCAGGTCTTTTTTTCAATGCGTCTTTCAGGATAGCATCTGGAGAGAGCGTAGCGCCACCAAACTTCCCAGGAAATACTGCGAATAATTCCTTTTCAGGCAGCCCCCTTCCAACATGGCCTCAGTTGTAGCGTTTCCTCCGCCATGGTGGAAGCGCTGCAAGGTACTGTGGATGGGCTGCGCTCTATCCAGGCAGAGGTCCTGTGTGTGGATGCATGGCTCACCTTAAATCTTTTTTTCCTCCATGTTGGACCTTGTGGTCCTCTGGGCCATGCCAGCATCCCCCCAGATAGGTGAGGGACGCTACGGAGCTCCCCCTTCTTCCCCGCTCAGCGAGAGCTCGGGACGGCCAGGAGAGTCTACCCCCTTCCTGGAGCATGGAGTCAGGTCCTTCCAGGGTTTGTTTGTTATGGGTCTGGATGGCGGGCGACATCATTTCCGGAAGGAGCAGAACTTCCGGTGGGGTGCAGCCACTCCTGCTGCAGTATGGAGTTGGCGGATCTAGCAGCGATGGTGGGAACAGTAGCCACAAACACCAGCCCAGGTAAGCTGGGGCAGAGGCCCCAGATCCTTTTACCTTGGGGCTTTTCTTTTTCCCCTCCACCTTCCCCTGGTGACTGTAGTTTGATGAAGGGGGAGCCTGTTCCATGTCCCTTCGGGTAATTCTTGAGGGGACATGGTTTGTCCTAATGGGGTGCTTTTCTGTTCTTAATTACAGAAGGCACGGGGTGGGGGGGGGTAACTAAGCCTACCCCTAGCTCTTCTAAGAAAAGCTGCCCTTCCTGCAAAGCGACCCTTAAAAAGAAAGCTGAACCAAGACCCTGTGCCAGGACTGCATAGCGGACCTAGTGAAGCAGTAACAAAGCTCAGAGCTTTTAGTCCCCTTACAGAAGGAACTTATGAATACTTTCCAATCATTCCGCTCCTTTTTGGACAAACACCCGGCACTCCAATCAGGGAGTCAAGCCAGACCATCCACTTCCAGGGAGGACAGTGATTCAGAGGAGGAAGCCACAAGCAAGGCTAAATCACCCAAAGCCTCAGGGGAGGACAATAAAGGAGGTGTCGGAAAGAAGAGCGTGTCTAGATATACCATATTTAAATCGGCGTATAACACGCACTTTTCCCCCCCTTAAAATCAGGGGAAAATCGTGGGTGCGTGTTATACACCGATCCCCCCGCTGTCTGTGGGCAAGAGGAGCGCCGCCAACATTGACCGAGCCAAATGTACTGTACTCGGCTCCGCTCGCAGTCGCGCCCAGTCCCGCCTCCCAGCCTTTACGTCCCGCCATTGGACCGGTGTTGTGTCCATCATAGGAGCTAGGCCAAGGGGTGGGACGAACAGAGCCAAGTACACAGTACACTCGGCTCGCTCTACGTCGGCGGCGAGAGGATCTGAATATCTCGGCGGCGGCAGCAAATTTAAAAACCAAACCTGCTGCAATTTTGGGCAAGGCTGCAGGTGGACGCTGGGCAAGGCTGCAGGTGGAGGCTGCAGGTGGTCGCTGGGCAAGGCTGCATTGATGGGCATTTAAAATGTAAGTTTTTTTCCTTAAACTTCCCTCCTAAACTTGGGGTGCGTGTTATACGCCGATAAATACGGTAAGTTATCTTTGGACGAAGTGGATGAATTAAGACCATTCAAACAACACTATTAGCATCCAGGAAGATAAAGTTGATCTTTTCCTGCATAAGATGTTTGAGGGCTTGGGAGAAACAAAAACAGAGTTTTTCCAGTACACAAAGTTCTCTCAGAAGCTGTCAGCCGAGAATGGAAGGAACCAGAAAGGGCTCAGTTTTTCTCAAAATATCTTAAGCGTAGGTTTCCTTTTGGAGGAAGATGAAGCGCATGTATGGAACAAAAGGCCGAAGAAGTTAGATGCAGCATTTTCCCAGGTTTCTCGCAATACTGACTTGGCATTTGAGGACAAGGGCATCCTGAAGGATGCCATGGATAAACGTGCCGATTCCCTTCTAAAAAAAGCATGGGACTCGTTCATGGCAAATCTTAAACCGGCCATGGCTTCAACCGTGGTTGCCAGAAATTTGCAGCACTGGCTAGAGCAGTTGAAGCAGCACATCGAGGAGGTACCTCCCGAGAGGATACCATCCCAGTACTGTCGAAGGCAGTGGCATATTTAGTGGATGCCTCAGCAGAATCAGAATTTCCGCTAGGACTTCAGCCCTGGTAAATTCAGCGCGGAGGGGCGCTCCAATTAAAAACTTGATCTGGAGACTCTGCTTCTAAAGTGAAGCTCTGTGGTCTTTCCTTTAATGGTGGGGGGGGTCTACTAGAAAAGGCTTTTCCGGCAAAGAAGAAGACGCCCTTAATCAAAAAGAATTTTTGTTCTCTTCAGCAAACCCGGGCCCCCAAGGAAACATGATCTAAAAAAGCCCTGGGGAACAGAAAGGGGAAGACGCAGGGCAGCTATTCTGTTCAGATGTCCAAAGCAGCCAGCTAAAAGCCAGTGCCGGTGGTCCTGCTGTGGGAGGGAGACTTCTAGCCTTCTTCCCTCAGTGGCGGGCAGTAACTTCCAGTCCATTTGTCCTGAATGTCATCTCCCAGGGGTATGGGCTGGGGTTTTCGGAGAGACCTCCAAACCGCTTCTTTGTGACCCAGATCACTGGACAAAGCCCTAGCCCTGATATTCCTTTTAGAAGAGCTGAAGCACCATAAAAAAAACCCTTGTGAAAAATCTGCCAAATTTTGAACCTGAAACTCCTGAATCTGTCCATTTGTTACAAAAGGTTCCGCATGGATACGATCTACTCCATAAGGAAAATTACTTACAGGGGGTGTTTTATGGCTTCCATTGACTTCAGGGATGCTTACCTGTACATTCCAATAGTGGTAGCATCCCAGAAATTCTTGCGTCTGGCAATCAGCTCAGAGTGCAGGATAGTCCATGTGCAATTCAGAGCCCTGCCTTTTGGTCTATCCTTGGCTCTGAGGATCTTCACCAAGGTCATGGCGGAAGCCTTGGCGCCTCTGAGGATCCAGGGAATCACGATAGTTCCATACCTGGATGATCTGCTTCTATTCGCCATCTCATCAAGATCAACTGATGGCGAATATGAACAGAACAAAATACCACTTGCAAGACCTAGGTTGGATCCTGAACGAGGAGAAGTCAAACTTAGTCTCTTCCCAAGTGATAACATTTTTGGGGTACGGCATCGACTGTTCAACAAAGGATCTTTTTTCCAGAAGAGCACTGCTGTAATTGAGGCTAGATTCCCTTCTGCCCATGATAAAATCTTCTGGGCAATAGATTGAAGTATCCAACTCCTCGTACCTCCCTGTTTGTTGAGATATGCAACCTGAGAAGGGGGCAAGCGGACATCTTGTTACACCCACCGGAGTTTTAGATTTAAAAGCTATTTTCAACACAAAACCGAGCTTATATGCATAAATACAGTATTTGTGCATATAAGCTCAGTTTTGTGTTGAAAATGGCTTTTAAATTTAAAACTCCGGTGGGTGTAACAAGATGTCCGCTTGCTCCCTTCTCACTCTATCATTATTGTACTGTGCAGGAGTGTGGGGTGTAGCAAGATGGCAGCGACGAAACGTCACTTCCTGTCGAGACAGAGGCTTCTTCCGGGTGTACTAAGATGGCCGCCGGCTCCGGAGCTAGGCCGAAGCCGCGGCCTTTCCTATGGCTGAGGCCGAAAAGTGCTCCGCAGATCGCGGGTGTGCCGATCCGCGGAGGGTGATCCGTACGGATCACGGATCGGCAACGTTCCGTTGCACCACTACTGGACCCTGTATCTGACCCCGATTCTTCCAAGGAAGACTGGGCAGATCCGGCTTCAGCCTCAGAGTCTTCACTCTCTGCACTCTGCTGTGGAGCACTAGGACCGGCTGAAGTCCTAACTGGAGATGGACCCTCTGAGGGGACTTGAATCTTGTCAATTAGAGTTTTAAATGAGCTAAACGTAAGTGTAAGCTCATCTCTAACATAAGTCAGCATGTTCTGACAGGAGACAACCGGACCATCCTTAACTAGGCTGTCTATAGAGGTGCAGCAAACTGCTTTGCTCCACGAGGAGCTCAATTTGTTTCCGCAAACTGCACATTGCCTTTTTGGTGGCTGCACTTGGGCCTTGTACCGAGTCTTGGCCTGCAAGAGAACAAATGACCCCAATACATTTTACGTCACATACACTCTATAACACCCCGTGCAGGAGAAAATGAAAATGTGCCCCCTTCACCTAGTCCCTACTGTTTACAAGGGGGAGAACACTCACAGGATGTGCAAGTAAAATACACTTCAGGCTTACCTGTGAGGTGCAGGTGTTAGGGCCTGCTTCCTCTGCCTGTGCAGGTGTCGCAGAGGAGTCCATCCTACCCCTGTAGTGGTCCGCTTTCTCTGCTGGGTTTCACCCTTTTTAAAACCACCAGCCACCCAGTTCGCGCCATTCAGAGACCAGAACTAGCATCTCCGGCGCCCGCCGATGACGTCACATGCCTGGAAGTGACCCTGCCGGGTACTTCCTGTGGGCCAGCTTGGAATGCAAGTTCCGCCCCTCTACACGCCCGGCTTCCTCTTCCACTGCACACTCCAGCCAGGCTGTTTAGCAGGGAAAACAAGCCGACTGCCACCATGCGGCTTGCGAGCAGGAGCTCAGACGAACTCTGGGGTGCTGGCATTCCACATGCACTGAGAAGCAGGGACAGCAGCCACAAACCTACTACCCCGATGGATGTGCAGCTCTGGGACCTAAGAAGAAGGTAGGAATACCACCCAATCGCCACAGGAGCCACGCTCATGAGACTTAGGGGAACCAGTTCCAAGAAACATGTTACCCTCCCGTCAGAAGAAACCACTAATACTGACATAGGGCCTGGAGGACCGCCCTTTTATCTGGTGGGGGTTAATGCGTTTCCTGTCCTGATAGGAGGATCCCTAGGTCTCATGAGCTGTCCTGGAAAATGTTTAGAGAAAACCCCCTTACAAGAAAAAAAAAAAAAAAAAAAGACTGAAAGTAAGCACTTAAAATCATTTATATGTGCTTCTAACTGCAATATTTTATTAATAAAATGGTCTCTTTAATCAAAGATAAGCATGAGGATCCTAAGCTAGCAACCTTTAGTGTTAAAATATCAATTCCAATTTGCCTTTTAACAAGCCACTCCTGACTAGGAAATTCTGGATCCAAACACGAATGTCTGAAAAGCTTTTACTCATTAATTTTTAATAAAAGAAACACTTCAGTATGATTCTTAATAAGCAAAAAAAAGAAAAATCACTTCTAACAGAAAGACTGTATTACCGGCACACGTATATACAATGGAAAAGCATAATGAGAGTGTACAATAAAAGAATAGCCCCTCACCTATATATGCGTTTGGCTAATGCTTCAGCACAGACCTGCCATGCATCATGTGAAACTTTCAGTTGTTCAAAATAGGCCAATGCCTGAAATAAAAATAGAAAAAAAAATGTATGAGACCATAATTTAATGAGGTGCACAGAAGACATTTAATCTAAAAAGGCACAAAAGTGCATTGTTTTTTTGGAACTCATTAGAGGTACCAATAGTTGGGTATATTTCCAAATAAAGAACAGTATATTTTAAATATAAAAAAAAACATTTTTGATCATTATCAGAATAACAAAACATACACGCTCTCTGAAGTCAGCGTTAGCATTTGGGTTTAGTCCAAGCAGGGCTTGTTCATCCATGTCTGCTGCTATACTTCAAGCTCCCTATTTCTCACAATAGGTTTGCCCCTTTCTGGCACAGCAGAATCAACCAACATCTGCCAAAGAATGAAAAAGCAAAGTTAGGAGAAACATGGCATTTGCAAAAACAATGGTGGTGCTAGTCTCAGCAAAACTCTAACACAAGACTAGGAACAACATCCTGCACAGTGTTATTCCCATAAACTACATTTACATGCACAATCCCAGCATATAACTGACAAATTTAACAAATTAGTACAACCACAAAGAAACAGATTTTGACTTTATATTTATATAATAAAAGCACTTAATGCACTAAAAAGAAGTGAAACATTAAATCAGGACTGCTTAATAATTAATTATCATGAAGCAAAATTCACATGGGGGGAAAAAAAAAAAAAAGTCTCAGCTAAGCGATTAGATACCCAAATCAAGTTTAAAGTGGAGCTTCACCCAAAAAGGAAGCTACGCTTGTTTGCACCCTCCTTCACTGCGACTTTTTTTTTTTTTTTTTAGGGGGGGGGGGGGGGGAGAGAGAGAGAGAGAGAGGAGAGGTTCCTGGTTTTGACAGGTACCCACTCCTAATTCTAGGCCAGATTGCCGCAGTGATCTGTGACAATGTGAGGCCCCTCCTCCTTCTCCCCGCAGGCTTCTGGGACACATGCAGGTCCCAGAAAACTGTGGCACCATTTGCAAATCGGAGCGTGACTCGCACAGTAGAAAACCGGCTGTGGAGCTGGTAGGCTTCACTCCCAGTTTCCCTTGCCCAAGATGGTCGGTGCCTATACCGAAGCCGATTGCAGAATCGGCTCAGGTGCTGACATTTCTGGATCCCTGGACAGGTAAGTGTCCTTATATTTAAAGTCAGCAGCTACAGTATTTTTAGCTGCTGACTGAATTTTTTGGAGGGAGACTGAAGCTTCTCTTTAAATCAGCTAAATATATTCCAGGTGCATCAAAACAAAGGGTCTTCAATATCCTACAGTCTGTTTTCTTTATAAAGCAGCTACAACCAAAGTAAAAAGTCTGCCCTTGCTCTATGTGGAAGCAGTAATCTCTCTGCAGAAGTCCAACCTAGTCCCTAATAGGTCTGACCAATAGGTTGCCAATCAGCAAAGCTCATGCTCCACACCGATTTGAGAGCTCTGAATGCAGGGTGTGTCAGTGACCTGTGCAGAGATCACCGTTTCCATGCAGGAAGCAAGGGTCCCATTCTGTCACATGCTGGCAGGAGACAGGCTAGAAAGAAAAGAAAAGAAAAGAAAAAAGGAGAAAAGAAAAGAAAAAAAAAAAAAGGAGAAAAGAAAAAGAAAAGTCCAATCTAGAACTAAGCTTAAAATGGCTCCCACTCCCCTTAACTCCTATTCTAACTCCCCTGTAGGGCGCTCCGGTCACATAATCGGCTCCCAGTGGCAGCTTTATGGGAGAAGAGGGACAGCTAACAACAGAAGCCCCATAGTAAGCCTATGGGTAACGTTACTGTTCAGGCATTCAATCTGTTGTTGGCGCGCTCTACTCTCCCCTGAAGCCAGACAGCTACAACAAAGCTGAATAACTACAGGAACGTTGATTACAGTTAAAGTAGAAAAGGCTACCCAATAACTCATCTGTTACGTGATGCTTCCCCTTTTCTGTGAACTCTCTGCTTACATTTTCTAATAAAATCGCTTTCTAAATACTTTTTTTTTTTTTTTTTTTTCAGTTTTTTGGGGTTACCACAAAGGTAGAGAAGGTCTGTGTACTCAACCTCACTCAAGTACCCCTAACAGAGCATGTTTTGGGAATTTCTCTTAGATAAAATAGCTGTCCAAAATACCAAGTCATTGACTGATTTACAGCACCTGTGCAAGATAAATGAAAACCTGCAAACATGGCCTGTTGGGGTACTTGATGACTGAGGGTGAGAACCACTGCTGTAGAGGGTTGCTAAATTTCCTATAGCTGTGACTTTAAGCTACTACCATTAATAGCCACCGAGAGAGTTCTAAGACCTGGAGGGTCAGAACATGCGACTGCAAAAGGGAATAAAATAAACAATTTATTAGAAAGTATAAGGAGTGCGCTGAGAGGCTGAGCCAGTTACTGTTTAGGCATTAGGGTGGATCCCAACTTTATAGTTTGGATCTTTCTAGAGTAGCTTTGTGACCCCAGCTGACAGAAGCACTAAAGTACAGTCCTATGACCCACACTTTGGGTCTTTGTACTGCAGTTTACTGCTACATTGGCAGCACAAGGCATCACAGCCATTAAAGTAGAAGTCCACCCTAAAGCTAAAATCCCTGTATCTACAGATATCCACGATCTAACACTAACCTATCTAGCCCTGTAGAGAAGATATCAGTATACATACCTTTTTGAAGCCGATCCGACCCAATCCCACGCTCAGCGGTCAGCCACGGCTTCGCTGTGGAGGCGGGTGCAGAGGATACGACGGAAGCCCCATAGTAAGTTTATCAATCACCATTCATTTCACAGCCATTGTTGGCTGTGTCCTCTGTAGAGCTGCTGCTGGAGACGGGATCAGATCGGCTTCAAAAAAGGTACAGTGTTTACCCGAAAGTAAGACATCCCCCGAAAATAAGACCTACTTCCAGTTTTGCTTCTCGCTGTAATATAAGGCATCCCCCGATAATAAGGCCACCCCGATAAGGCCCCCGAAGCTACCCTAAAGCATCTGACTACTCTGGACCGTAGCAGCGGGCGCCGCCGCGCAGCTCACCGATTGGCCGCAGCACAGCCGGAGCTATTCAGGCAGTGCGAGGTCTCTTTGAATCAGAGAGCCCGCGCCGTCTCCAGGACAAGCTGCCGCCTTCTGCTCGCTCTGCCCTGATGGAGTCTGGCTGACTCACAATTAGACAGTGAGTCGCGTGGGGCAGGATTCGGGCACATTGTGTGGAATCTGGCCGGCACAGACACACAGGGGTGACTAAGGTGGGGAGGGGGGGGATGTCTGGTAAAGGAGGGGGGGTTTCTGGTAAAGGGGGGGGGGATGTCTGGTGAAGGTGGGAGAGGGGAGAGACTAAATAATCCACTGTCTGTCCACCGGCACAGGGGTGGGGGGAGGGAGACTCACCTAAAATGACACAGGGTCGATTTGAGTGGGGGAATCAAAATGGCACAGGAGGATCAGAAGGGGGGGGGGAAATCAATAAAAATGGCACAATAAATGTGTACCGTATTCTTCATGGAAAAATAAGACATTGCGCATCTTTGGGAGCAAAAAATTAATATAAGACACTGTCTTATTTTCGGGGAAACAGGGTATGTATACCGATTTCTTCTTTACAGGGCTAGATAGGTTAGTGTTAGATCATGAATTTCTGTACATGCAGAGATTTTAGTGTTAGGCTGGACTTAGACTTTAAGTTCAGAGGGTGGCCAAGATATGGAGTTATTACACCTTTTCATTTTTTGTGAAAAGGTGAACTTACCCCTTTTTTCTGAACAAGCTGAAGATATATGCTAACTGGTTATTTTACACTGCTGCTCCAGGCTGCATGCTCCAGTTCAAGTAACCTCCCTCTGGTACTTATCTCAATGAATAAAAGGAGTTCACTCATAAGATGAGATGCAGAGGCAAGGCAGTGATGTCACAATCACCAACTTGTACAGTCAAAGAACATCTTGTGTTCATTGAAGAAAAAAAAAAAATATAAGACATTCTGTGAATTGCAGCAGAGCTAAGCAAGCTACCCCCTGTGGGGAAGCTGCTGCAGGGAACCCCAGCAGAACCCTGACGTTTGCAGTGATCACAGTAGTAGCACCGACCAGGCAGCCAACCAGGTATGAGATATACATACATACTTTGTGCCAAGCGGGACCAATAAAACTTTATAATACAGATGATTTCTGGAGTTTAACTTTAAATTGGTTCTCAACCTAGATAGTTTTTTTACCTTAATGCATTGCCTGCATTAAAGTGGTTGTAAACCTCCAACACGAAATCTGAAGAAAACAAGTATTTCTTGTACTTGCCTATTTTCAAAGCACTAAGTGTCATTTCTCTCTGTTGCTTCATCCCTCTGCTATCTTCATGAGTCACCTCTAACAAGTTCTCCTGACACCAAAAGCTAAAAAAGGTGACCAGGGAGGGATCTCCAGCTGATTGACAGCCTCAGCTCTGTTCCTGTGTGCAGGGGGTGTGTCATTTCCCTCCAATCAGCTCTCAGAGCTTGTGTACAGTGTGTAACTGCAAATCCCTGCCCTCTGCTTTGTGAGTGTGTGAAAAAGCCTTTAACTTTGAGTTTTACAAGGATGTACAGAACAAAGTGCTGCAGATAAACAGGTACAACTTATTTAGGATAATTTGCTTCATCTCTGTGTATCAACTAAGGCCAGTCACTTCACTGGGTGTATGTAAGGGTTTACAACCACTTTAAAAAGGTAAAAATATGTCAACCTACCTGTCCTAACCCCATCTGCCCTTTAACACCTACCTGTCACCTCTCATGCTTCAAGTGGTTGTAAAGGCTGAAGGTTTTTTACCTTCATGCATTCTATGCATGAAGGTAAAAAAAAAAAAAAACCTGTGTGCTGCTCCCCCACAGCCCCCCCAATACTCACCTGAGACCCATCTCGATCCATTGATATGCACAAGAACCGTCTCCCTGTCAATCACAGCCAGTGAGTCAAGAAGGAGAAATCAGGAGCAGAGCTGAGCTACGGCTCTGTGTGTGTCTTATGGTCACACAGGCCAGGGCTCAGGAGTGAGCACGCACCAGTGCGCCCATAGCAAGTGGCTTGCTATTGGGGGCACTGGTTGGGGGGGGGGGTGCCAGAAGCACCGGCAGAGGACCCGAAAAGAGGAGGATCAGGGCTGCGCTGTCCAAAACCACTGCACAGAGTAGGCAAGTATAACATGCTTTTTATTTTATTTTATTTTATTTTTTTTAAAGCCAAACCTTTAAAGCGGTAGTACAGTCCGCTGTAGTTACTTTTTTGGGGTCCCCCAGGTGGGTTATACCATAATGTACTAGTATGCACAGTGGAGCTGCATGATTCTGGAAAAAATGAGAATCACGATTTTCTTGCTTACAATAAAGATCACGATTCTCTGCGAAACATCATCTTTGACACTATACAAAAAAACTGCTACTGTTTTGTTTGTTTTTTATTTATTGAAGTATATTTTTTTCCAAAAAATTGCATTTGAAAAACTTCTGCACAAATACAGTGCGACATAAAATATTGCAACGACCCCTATTTTATTCTCTAAGACAGCGATGGCACACTTTGGCACCCCAGATGTTTTGGAACTACATTTCTCATGATGCTCCACTACACTGCAGAGTACATAAGCATCATGGGAAATGTAGTTCCAAAACATCCGGGGGTGCCAAGGTTCACCATCACTGCTCTAGGGTCTGTTAAAAAATAGATATATAATGTTTTGGGGTTTCAAGTAATTTTCTAGCAAAAAATACTGATTTTAAGCAACAAATGTCAGAAAATGGGTTAGCCTTTAAGTGGTTAAACTGACCTCATTTACAGACCAAAGTTTATCCCTTTGATCTAAAAGAATCAAATGATACAATGTTTATAGTTATCGCTGAACAATGTTGATAAACATTTGCGTTAGCTCTTTTTTTGACAGCTGTGAGTGAGCAGAGAATAGCTCTGCACTGTTTACATAGAATCGTAGAAATGCCGGATTAAAGTGGTTGTATTCCCGAAAAAAAAACAAAAAAAAACAAACAAAAAAAAAAAAACTAAACACACCCTTAAAGGAAAAGGCATAAGGAGCTAGGATGCACCGCATCCTAGCTCATTATGAAATACTTAAATTAGAGCGAAGCACTGGCATCGCCTCCTGGTCACCGCTGGGGGAGCAGAAACTTCCAGGTTCGGGGCCCTGGCACTGTGAGTGGCCGAAGTCGTGATGATGTCATGCGTGCGGGAGTCCTCTTTACGGCAAGGAGCTCAGATTTTCCATCAGTATCTGCCGGACCTTTAGAGCGCATGCACCGCTGACGTCAGTGGCTGCATGAAAGGTAAATCTATCCTAAACCATAAAGGTTTAGGAGATATTAATTTTATCCACAGGTAAGCCTTATTATAAGTTTACCTGTAGGTAAAAATTTGAAAGGGTATACAACCCCCTTTAAGATCATCAGGGGGGGGTGTTGAATCGAGATCTTAATTTAACGATTAATCATGCAGCTCTAATGCACGGCATATTATGGCACAATTAACTATCAAACCTAGCGCTCCAGTGCCATGCTGTGATCGATCCGACAGGTCGCAGATTCGGTCTGGGTTCTGTGCCTTTGGGTGCTTGAAAAGCCAGGCCATGATGATGTCACTCCCACACATGCGCACAGGAATTAGAGCTGCATGATTCTGGGCAAAATGAGAATCACAATTTTTTTGCTTAGAATAAAAAGATCACGATTCTCACAGCGTAAAATCTTTCACATTATACAAAAAAAAAAAAAATTGTGCTAACTTTACTGGTTAGTTTTTTTCTTTTTAATTCATTAAATCGCTTGCCGAACATTGGCAGGTCGGCACGATCCCACGAATCGTCGTAGCTATACGTGGGATCGGGATAGCAGGCACGTGCCCGCTGCACAGCAGGGGTGCTGATGCTCGCGGCCGACGATCACGAGGGACAGAACACGGAAGTGTGTGTGTGTAAACACACAAATCCATGTTTTGTTCTGAGATCAGTGACAGATCGTGTGTTCCTATTAGGTAGGAACCACGATCCGTCACTTCCTCTAGTCAGTCCCCTACCACTTCAGTTAGAATCACCTCCCAGGGAACACAGTTAACCCCTTGATTGCCTTCTAGTGTTAACCCCTTCACTGCCAGTGACATTTTTACAGTAATCAATGCATTTTTATAGCACTGATCGCTGTATAAATGCCAATGGTCCCAAAAATGTGTCAAAATTGTCCGATGTGTCCGCCATAATGTTGCAGTCACAATAAATTCGCAGATCGCCGCCACTACTAGTAAAAAAAAAAAAAATATAATAAAAATGCTATAAATCTATCCCCTATTTTGCAGACGCTATAACTTTTGCGCAAACCAATCAATATACGCCTATTGCCATTTTTTTCCAAAAATACATATCGGCCTAAATTGAGAATTTTTTTTTTTTTTTAAATGGGGATATTTATTATAGCAAAAAGTACAAAATATTTTTTTGTTTATAGCGCAAAAAATTTAAAAACCACACAGAGGCGATCAAACACCACCAAAAGAAAGCTCTGTTTGTGGGAAAGAAAGGACGTCAATTTTGTTTGGGTACAGCGTCGCACGACCACGCAATTGTCAGTTAAAGCGTCACAGTGCCGAAACGCAAAAAATGGCCCGGTCAATCAGCAGTCAAATCTTCCAGGGCTGAAGTGGTGAAAGTGTAATTTTTTCCCCCAAAAAAATTGCATTTGAACGACTGCTGTGCAAATACAATTTGACATAAAATATTGCAACAACCACCATTTTATTCTCTGGGGATAGATATAATTTTATATATTGTGTGTGTATATAAAATGTTTGGGGGTTCTAAGTAATTTTCTAGCAAAAAAAAAAGATTTTAACTTGAAACCAACAAATGGTTTAGTGATTAAATTCTCATTTATACACCAAAGTGTATTCCTTTGATCTAAAGAACAAAACCGGTGTAATGTTTATACTTAAGTTCCACTGCTAAAGAATGTTGTGATTCTTGGCAGACTGCCCGTATTTTTTTTTTGTTTTTTTTTTCCTTTCTTTTGATGGTTGTTGCTTCAGCAAAGTAGAGAGAATTCTCTGCATAGAAAGAATCGGGAAATACTTTGTGAAGATTGTAAGGTGGGAAAAAAAAAAAAAAAAAAAAATCACGATAACAATTCTTAACGAATAATGGTACAGCCCTACAGGAGTCACACCGCAGCAGCACAGATTGGGGCCATAAATGTTTGCTGACCTGTGCAGCTTAGTGTACATCAAGCCTGACAAGCAGGAGGAAGCAATTATTACAGAAGAGACCAATAGAGTCTCTTCTGTCATACATACCCTGCCTGTCAGCCACTTTTCGCAAATGACTGACTTTACTACCACCTTAAAGTGATCGTAAAGCTTCTTAGTTAAACAAAAAAAAACAAAAAAAAGTGACTGTAAAAGGAAAAATGTTTATATAAAAAAATAAAAAAAAAAAAAAAAAAAAAAACACACAACAACCATGTCATACTTACCTGCTCTGTACAGTGGTATTGCACAAAGCAGCCCCGACCCTCTCCTGCTATAGGGGTGCTCTGGGCCTCTCCTCCTTGTCAAGTGCCCCTATAGCAAGCCACTTGCTGTGGGGGCACTCAAACGTGCTCGCTCCTGAGCCAGCGCCCATGAGACACAGGGTGCAGATCATCCCCGCCCCATGGTCCTGCCTCACTGGCGGTGATTGACAGCAGCAGGAGCCAATGGCTCCTGCACCTCTGCCAATCAGGAGGGAGATATACTGTGGCGTGGCAGGGCAGCCCTCCTGTGTGAAATCACGTACCTGTAAGTGCACTGGGTCTGGTGACCTGTTCTCACTGTGATTGGACACAGACCTGACGTTTGCCGGCACCTCGAATACCATTCTGAGGAGAGGCAGAACAGTGGTCTGCCTATGTAAACAAGGCAGACCGCCATTCTGTGAGAGAAGAAGATGGAAATCTTTTGTTCCTGCCAAGCAGAAACACAGATCTCTGTCTTCCTCCAGTCAAAGCACCCCCACAAAGTTATTAGCCCCTTCCCTGCCAGTGTCATTTATACAGTGATCAGTGCATTTTATTTTAGCACTGATCACTGTATTGGGGTCATTGGTCCCCAAAAAGTGTCAGATTTGTCCACCACAATGGAAAGTAGAGCTGCAAAATTAATCGTTAAAAAATCGTGATCTCGATTCACCTCCCCTGACGATCTCTCCTGCTGAGTTTGCCGATTCTTTCATATAAACAAGTGGAGAGATTATCTGTTCACTCAGCTGTCAAAAGAAAACATCCAGGCAGTCTGCCAAGTTTAGAACTTGAAACATTGTATCTAACTTCCTTCTTAGATCAAAGGGATAGAACTTCTCTGTGTAAACAAATAACCTGGGCAATCTGCCAAGCTTTAAACAAGTCTAAATCTTTTTCTGACACTTCTGTAAGTTAAAATCAATATTTTTTGCTAAAAAAAAAAAAAAAAAAATTACTTGGAACCCCCAAACATATATATATATATATATACATACATACACACACACACACTATATTATATATATATATATATATATATACACACACACACACACACATATATACACACACATATACACATACATAATTTTTTTTTTTTTTTTTTTTTTAGCAGAGACCCTAGGGAATAAAATGGCAATTGCTGCAATATTTTATGTCACACTGTATTTGCCCAGCGGTCTTTCAAATGCTATTTTTGGGGAAAAAATACTCTTCAATAAATAAAAAAAAAAAAAAACGAAACAGTAAAGTTAGCACAATTTTTGTTTTAATGTGAAAGATGTTACGCCGCGAGAATCGTGAGAGAATCGTGATCTATCCTCTAAGCAAAAAAAATCGTGATTCTCATTTTAGCCAGAATCGTGCAGCTCTAATGGAAAGGAAAAAAAAAATTTTTTTTAAATGTCGCTCATCGCTGCCATTACTAGTTAAAACAATATAAAAAATAAAAATTCCATAAATATATCCCATAGTTTATAGACGCTATAACTTTTGCACAAACCAAAGATACGCTTGAGATTTTTTTTACAACAAATATGTAGCAGAATACATATTGGCCTAAATTGACGAATAATTTTTACATTTTTTTTTATTGGGTATGTTTTTATAGCGCAAAAAATAAAAACCGAAGAGGGGATCAAATAATGCCAAAAGAAAGCTATATTTGCGTGGAAAAAAAAAATTGGGTACAGCTTTAGCACGACCACGCAACTGTCAGTTAAAGTAACAGTGCCATATTGCAAAAAAAAAATAAAAAATGGCCTGGTCATGAAGGCGGGATAAACCTTCCGGGGCTGGTTGGTCAATACTAGGGTTGCACCAATACTAGTATCGGTGCTGATACCGAGTATTTGCACAAGTATCGGTACTCGTGCAAACGCACCGATACTTTCAGGCTCGGTTCTTTGAGCTGTCAGTGGGTCTCCCCTGTTGACAGAAGAAGTGTTAAAGAAGTCTGGTAATTGGAGCTGTCATAGTTTAGTAACAATATTGCTCAGCAGCTGAAACACTAAAATATAAAAGAAACATTGTTTCTTTTTGAATCTGTTTCTTCATCTGCAGATCAAAAGGATGAACAAAAGTCCCTCTGTTTAACCCCTTATAAACCATTAATTTACTCTATTCAGCATTAACTCCCTATTCTCCTCCATTTAATTAATTTTCCCAAATTTTTGTTCACGCCTATTTTATAAACGATAAACAATTAAAACTTCTTTTGTTTGCTTTGTTAGTGAATATTTTTACACATATGTATTAACATATATTTACACATTTCACATTGAAAAAGCACAAAATTAAAATCTATTTAATGTGTAAATGACTTTTCGATGCTTTGTACCATTGCTGACAGCTGAAGTGAAAACAAAACAGTTGCGGTAGGTATTGGTAATTGGCGGGTAGAAAAAAAAAAAAAAAAATGGTATCCCTAGTTAATACCACTTCAGTACAGTCTCGCTCGCAGCACCATTGCTCTTTTCATGGTCTCACAAGAGACTCAGAAGCGTGAGCCATCAGTCAAGTCCTGTGAGGAGGGAGTGGAGCCGAGCTGCGTTGTGTGCGTTTATGGACGCACACAGCCCTGCCTACACAGGTGCCCCTAGCATATGGCTTGCTGAGGGGACACTCAAACGACAAAGGGAGGGGGGCAGTGCCAGCTGGGGACCCAAGTAGACAGGGATCGGACCCACTCTGTGCAATACCATGGCACAGGGCAGCTAAATAACAGTTTTAATAATAATAAAAGGCTTTAGAATCACTTTAAGCAAGATAAACATTGAATGAAAATGTGACCATAATGTGATCAAAGCACTTTTCACTGATGGCCACAACTACACAATATCCAGAATAACATGGAACTTGTACAACGTGTCCCTGTGCAGGTCTAGTCCTTCTATGTCTCCTGTATTCCATCTATGGAATGACACCTGAGTGATACACACAGTGTTGTCCGGTGATCACATGATACATCTCCCTCCCCTCCCCCCCGGACACGTGTGAAGTCTCCCCGTACATGACACATGGAGCCTCTCCCCAGTCCGCACAGACTGACTCCAAGCACAGACCGCAGGCCATGCCCATGTGCCGACTTACAGGGCCGCCTTCACATACATAGAAGCATGGCAGAGAAATGCCAAACCCCCGCTCCTGTCAACCGGCTTCCTCACCTTCCCCGCCGGTCACTGCTCCATGAGGCGGCTCCTCCTCCCACCCGCCGCTCCGTCGTATTCTATGGGAAAGCCTGTATGTAGCACGTCGCAGCGTCAGTAGATCAGCACGCAGCGGCGGACCAGACAAGCCGAATACTCCAATAACACGTTCCGCCTGGCAGCGCGCTCCGGGGCGTGTCGTCATGACGCAAAGACGGGCGCGCGGATCGTGCGATTGCTGTAGTATTGCATGAGATGACGAGGCGTATGGGGGGCATCTGCGCGCCATCTAGTGACTGGATTGAGGTAGTGCGCAGGTTGGAGATTGCAGAGCAGTGCTTTGTTTTTAAAAAGGCCATGTCACCAACTTAAAAAATGACAGGTACAAAAAAATCAAGTCGTTTTTTTTTAAATGTTTATTTGCAATTATTTTTTTTATAAATACAGCATATAACAGATGCATTTAATCACTTCCCAGGCCAGTTCTGCCATTTCTTTCCTACATGTAAAAATCATTTTTTTTGCAAGAAAAGTATTTAGAACCCCCAAACTTTTCATATATATATTTTTTAAGCAGAGGTCCTAGAGAAAAAAAATGGTGGGTGTTACAATTTTTTATGTCACACAGTATTTGCGCAGTGATGTTTTTAAACGCAAATGTTTTTGGAATAAATACACTTTAATTCATTTTAATGCAAAAAACACCCCAAAAACTATAATATACTATAAAACAGGGGCTTTCACACTGGAGTGGTGCGCTTGCAGGACAGTCAAAAAAGTCCTGCAAGCCGCATCTTTGCAGCGCTATAGGAGCAGTGTATTCACCGCTCATAAATCGCCGCCTCCCATTGAAAACAATGGGGCAGCGCTGCAAACCTGCCTTTGCGGGCGGTTTTAACCCTTTTTCGGCCACTAGCAGGGGTTAAAACTGCCCCGCTAGCGCCCGAATAGTGCCGCTAAAACGACAGTAAATCGGCCGCCCCAGTCTGAAAGTAGCCTAAGGCATGTCAAATTCATGTTAATGGTCTGCGGCTTCAATATTGTGAGTTTAGTGGTCCATGAGGTCCGAAAGGTTGGCGACCACGGATCTAGAGTATCTAAACAGCGACATAAGTCCTCTAAATTGGCTAGATGTCAGGGTATTGAGCAGGTATAAGGTTTAAGTATCAAAAAACTTTTTCTTAAGAGACTCCGAAATGTAACAGCTTAGATTTTATCAAAAAGCATACATTTATTTAATTTTTGTGATAAATCAATCAAGTATTTTAACCACTTCAATACAGGGCTTTTATACACCCTTCCTTCCCAGACCAAATTTTAGCTTTCAGCGCTCTCACACTTTGAATGACAATTACTCAGTCATGCTACACTGTACCCAAACCAAATTTTTATCATTTTTTTCTCACAAACATAGCTTTCTTTTAGTGGTATTTAATCACTGCTGTTTTTTTTATTTTTTGCAATATAAGCGAAAAAAGAGAGAAATTTTTGAAAAAAAAACACTTTTTTTTAGTTTTTATTGTAAAATTTTGCAAATAAGTAATTTTTCTTCATAAATTTGGGCCAAAATGTATACTGCTACATATCTTTAGTAAAAATAACCCAAATTAGTGTATATTATTTGGTCTCTGTGAAAGTTATAGAGTCTACAAGCTATGGTGCAAATCATTGAAAAATGATCACATCTGATCACACCTGATGTACTGAAGGCCTATCTCATTTCTTGAGGCCCTAACAAGCCAGGAAAGTACAAATACCCCCCAAATTACCCCTTTTTGGAAAGCAGACATTCCAAGGTATTTAGCAAGAGGCATGGTGAGCTTTTTGAAGTTGTAATTTTTTCCCACAATTCTTGGAAATTTTTTTTTTTTTTTTTTTTTTTTTTTGCACAAAATTGTCATAATAACAAGTTATTTCTCTCACACAGCACATGCATACTTGCAATGACACCCCAAAATACATTCTTCTACTCCTCCTGAGTATAGTGATACCACATGTGTGAGACTTTTACACAGCCTGGCCACATACAGAGGTCTAAAATCCAACTAGCACCGTCAGGCATTTTACGAGCATAAATTGCACATCTCATATGATGACAACCTATCACACTTTTGAAGGCCCTGGAGCACCAGGACAACGGAAACGCCCACAAAATGACCCCATTTTGGAAAGCTAACACCCCAACGTATAATCTATGAGGCATAATTAGTCTTTTGAATGGTTCATTTTTTTCCCGAAGTTTTTGGAAACTGTGGAAAAAAAATGAAAACGCATTTTTTTTTACACAAAGTTGTCCATTCATAAGATATTTACAACACATAGCATGTACATAGCAAAAATGACACCACAAAATACATTCTGCTACTCCTCCTGAGTATGGCGATACCAAATGTGTGAGACTTTTACACAGCCTGGCCACATACAGAGGCCCAACATTGAAGTAGCAGCTTCAGGCATTCTAGGAGCATAAATTACACATCTCATTTCTCAACCACCTATTACAATTTTGAAGGCCCTGGAGCACCAGGACAATGGAAACACCCACAAAATGACCCCATTTTGGAAAGCTAACACCCCAACGTATAATCTATGAGGCATAATTAGTCTTTTGAATGGTTCATATTTTTCCTGAAGTTTTTGGAAACTGTGGGAAAAAAATGAAAACGCATTTTTTTTTACACAAAGTTGTCCATTCATAAGATATTTCCAACACATAGCATGTACATAGCAAAAATGACACCCCAAAATACATTCTGCTACTCCTCCTGAGTGTAACGATACCAAATGTGTGAGACTTTTACACAGCCTGGCCACATACAGAGGCCCAACATTGAAGTAGCAGCTCCAGGCATTCTAGGAGCATAAATTACACATCTCATTTCTCAACCACCTATTACATGTTTGAAGGCCCTAGAGCACCAGGACAACGGAAACGCCCACAAAATGACCCCATTTTGGAAAGCTAACACCCCAACGTATAATCTATGAGGCATAATTAGTCTTTTGAATGGTTCATTTTTTTCCTGAAGTTTTTGGAAACTGTGGAAAAAAAATGAAAACGCTTTTTTTTTACACAAAGTTGTCCATTCATAAGATATTTCCAATACATAGCATGTACATAGCAAAAATGACACCCCAAAATACATTCTGCTACTCCTCTTGAGTGTGGCGATACCAAATGTGTGAGACTTTTACACAGCCTGGTCACATACAGAGGCCCAACATTGAAGTAGCAGCTCCAGGCATTCTAGGAGCATAAATTACACATCTCATTTCTCAACCACCTATTACAATTTTGAAGGCCCTGGAGCACCGGGACAATGGAAACACCCACAAAATGACCCCATTTTGGAAAGCTAACACCCCAACGTATAATCTATGAGGCATAATTAGTCTTTTGAATGGTTCATATTTTTCCCGAAGTTTTTGGAAACTGTGGGAAAAAAATGAAAACGCATTTTTTTTTACACAAAGTTGTCCATTCATAAGATATTTACAACACATAGCATGTACATAGCAAAAATGACACCCCAAAATACATTCTGCTACTCCTCCTGAGTGTAGCGATACCAAATGTGTGAGACTTTTACACAGCCTGGCCACATACAGAGGCCCAACATTGAAGTAGCAGCTCCAGGCATTCTAGGAGCATAAATTACACATCTCATTTCTCAACCACCTATTACATGTTTGAAGGCCCTAGAGCACCAGGACAACGGAAACGCCCACAAAATGACCCCATTTTGGAAAGCTAACACCCCAACGTATAATCTATGAGGCATAATTAGTCTTTTGAATGGTTCATTTTTTTCCTGAAGTTTTTGGAAACTGTGGAAAAAAAATGAAAACGCATTTTTTTTACACAAAGTTGTCCATTCATAAGATATTTCCAACACATAGCATGTACATAGCAAAAATGACACCCCAAAATACATTCTGCTACTCCTCCTGAGTGTGGCGATACCAAATGTGTGAGACTTTTACATAGTCTGGCCACATACAGAGGCCCAACATCCAAGTAGCACTGTCAGTTGTTCTAGGAGCATACATTACACATAAATTCCTGCCAACCTATCACATTGTTGAAGGCCCTTCATATTTCTAACACATAGCATGTACTGTAGAAACCAATTACAAACCAAAATACATTCTGCTGAGTAAAGGGTAAAGAAAAGATTACCTGCAGTTTTAGTAGTGCAGTGGTCCACAGAGAAGAGCATCGGTCCAGGCAGCAGGCAGGAACGTGGACAGCGACAGCAAAACAGGCAGCAGGCAAGAATAGTCAGTACAGGTAGAGATGTCAGCACAGCCAAAGCATTAGTCCAGATAGCAGGCAGGGATGTGGTCAGCAGCAGCAAAAGGATCAAAGGATCATCCATGCAGCAGGCAGGAATACTGTCCATAGTTAGTACATGCAGCAGGCAGAGGTATGGTCAGCACAGCCAGAGTATTTGTCCAGGGAGCAGGCAGTACCATCAAGCTTAGGGCATTGGTCAGGAAAGAATGGGGACAGGGGTAGAGGCTTCTCCCACCCAAATCGCTTTGAAGCCTCCGGGCAACCAGACCCTGTTATGGGAACACAGAAAACCAAAAACTGGTTTTCTGAACTCCGAACACTATTCTGGAGCCCCTCACATATGTGAGACCCCTGTGTAGGAGGGTGAAAGATCAATCCAAGGGGCAGGCAAAAACATGGTCAACAGGCCGAGGTCAGTGCAGGTAAAAGGCAGAAATAGACGGTAGACAGAGGCATAGTCGATACAGTCCAGGGTCAGTTCACGTGAAAGGCAAAAACATGGCGGAAAAACAATGCAGACGGTAGGCAGAGGCATAGTCGAGAAACAGGCCAGGGTCGGTTCACATGGAAGGCAATAATATGGTTGGTTGAGGAAGGTAAATATTCAGGACAGAAATTAAAAACGGGGAAATGGCAGTATTAGAAATATGGACTAATAATTTTCCAGAGTGTGATATCGCCTGAAGCATTCTCCGATGCAAAGGCCAGGTTGGGAGGGACAGTCGGTACAATGGAAGCTCGTATCTTTCCTAATTCCTCTTTTGGTGCACACCCGACATTTTTTTTGGCGTCGTCTTCTGGATCCTGTTGGTGGAATATGGTCTGGGAAATGGCGCTCATGTAGTCTGCTGACAGAATCGGAGCGAATGCTTTCTGGGGGGGATACTTGCTGATAAATCAGGGCAGTGACAATGTCTTCAATAAACTTTATTAAGGTGGTGGGTGTTTCTGTGGATTTTTGGTATATTATGAAAGAATTTAAAAGGGCCAAATGAAAAAAGTAAATTGCGACTTTTTTGTACCAGAATAATGATTTTCTTGTTGAAAGATAGGGCTGCAACAACTGATCGTTTAAATCCACCCCCCCCATGTATTTATTGTACTCAGTGATACAGGTAGGCTTGCGAACGGTACCGCGTCTTCTGTGAAGTTCCACCGAGGTGTCATCGTGGATGGTGGACATGATGTACACGTCTTTTCTATCCCTCCACTTCACAGCCAACACTTCTTCGTTCCTCAAGCTTCTCGATTCCCCCCTTGGAATGTTTGTGGTGACAAGACACTGTGGGAAGCCCTTTCGGTTTTTTCTAGTTGTACCACAGGCCAAAGTTTGTTTGAGATGTAGGTGGCGGAGAAGGGGCAAACTCGTATAATAATTATCCATATAAATATGGTACCCCTTTTGGAGGAGTGGGAATGCCAACTCCCAAACAATTTTCCCACTTATTCCCATATACGAGGGACACTCAGGGGGCTGGAGCTGGGAATCTTTCCCTTCGTACACGCGGAATGCGTACACATAACCGGTGGCACTTTCACAAAGCTTGTTAAGCTTCAAGCCATACCTCGCCCTCTTACTGGGTATATATTGTTTGATTCCCAGCCGGCCTGTGAAATGCACCAGGGATTCGTCCACAGATATATTTTTTTCAGGGACATAAACTTCGGCAAACTTCTGGGAAAAAAAATTAATTAGGGGGCGAACTTTATATAATTTGTCAAAGTTTGGGTGATTTCGGGGGGGGCACTGTGAGTTGTCATTGAAATGCAAGAAGCGCATTATGATTTCGTATCGGGACCTGGACATGGCTGCTGAAAAAATTGGCATATGGTGGATGGGTCTGGTCGACCAATACTTATGAATTTCATTTTTTTTTGTAAGCCCCATGTTCAGGGTTAGGCCTAAAAACAATTTTAGCTCCACTACTGTTAGCGGTCTCCACTCAAAAGGGCGGGCATAGCTGGAGCTGGGGTTGGCTGCAATAAATTGTTGGGCAAACAGATTAGTTTGGTCCACGATGCCTTGAATCCAATCGTTTGGGAAAAATAAATTTAAAAAATCCATTTGTGTAAATCCTGCAGTGTTGACCTGCACACCCGACTGTGCTGTAAAAGGGGGGATCGTGGCTGACCCTGTGGTAGAAGGCAGCCACAATGGGTTTGCCAAGGAATCTGGAAGATGGGTTTGGGCCCTACTTCTTTGGCGTCCACTTGTGCTGGGTCTTTCCTCCTGGGGTCTACCGCCGCTGGCACTGCTGGTAGCTGCCTGGTTTTCAGATCGTCGTCTTTTTGGACGGACTACTTCCTCCTCTAAATCTGATCCAGATGTGCTGCCTTCGGGGGGCTCATATTCCGAATCAGAACCAGAATCTGAACTGAGCGGTGAGAGCTCCCCGTTGCTCTCATCGGTCAGACTCAGGATCTGGTATGCCTCTTCTGGGGTGTACATCTTTCTGGACATAGTGGCTGACTGGCTGTATGTACTCTGGTGGCAAGTGATGAGGTGGCGGGTACTCTGGTGGCAGATGATGAGGTGGCGGGTACTCTGGTGGCAGGTGATGAGGTGGCGGGTACTCTGGTGGCAGGTGATGAGGTGGCGGGTACTCTGGTGGCAGGTGATGAGGTGGCAGGTACTCTGGTGGCAGGTGATGAGGTGGCAGGTACTCTGGTGGCAGGTGATGAGGTGGCAGGTACTCTGGTGGCAGGTGATGAGGTGGCGGGTACTCTGGTGGCAGGTGATGAGGTGGTGAGGTGGCGGGTACTCTGGTGGCAAGTACTCTGGTGGCAGGTGATGAGGTGGCAAGTACTCTGGTGGCAGGTGATGAGGTGGCGGGTACTCTGGTGGCAGGTGATGAGGTGGCGGGTACTCTGGTGGCAGGTGATGAGGTGGCGGGTACTCTGGTGGCAGGTGATGAGGTGGCGGGTACTCTGGTGGCAGGTGATGGACAGGTACTCTGAGATGACAGGTACTTTGAGGTGACAGGTACTCTGAGGTGACAGGTACTGAGGTGACAGGTACTGAGGTGACAGGTACTCTTTATTTAGGAGGGGCGATCTGGGCACAGTAGTACATGTAATTAGTAACTCACTGTTAGCTGATCTCTTCTCCTCACACTGGATCGGTGTGTGAGGAGAAGAGCCCAGCAACAGCAGTTACTGTGTGACTGTGTGTTTGTTTACATTAGTGACCGGCTGTGATTGGACACAGCCGGTCATGTGATGCAGAGCCATGTCATTGGCTACAGTGATCGGGGCTGATCTGTATCCAGGGGAAAAGCCTCAGCCCCGATCACCGCTCTGATCACTCCTCTTCCGCCGGAACCCGCCTCATACACGCTTCCCAATGCCGCTCTGCATCCGCCGTTACCGACGCTCCGCCGCCCGCCGCCCGCCGCCCGCCGCCGCCGCCGCTTCAATACCCCCATCGGGGAACGGCTGTGTCCTGAGGGACACAACGGTACCCCGATCGCCGCTCTGCGGGCCCCCAGGGGCCCGCAGTAGCGGCGGAAAGCCGAGGCCGTCATATGACGCCCACCCAGGATGGGAGATCCCATCTGTGGACGTCATTTGACTATGGCCGGGTATTGAAGCGGTTAAAGCTGAAGTTTAGGCATAGCAATGTTTATATACGGTAGTTACATCGGTCCAGCTTGGAACAGTGTAAGTATATATCTGCCATAACTGTAGAATCCCTATTGAAGCTGAAAATCACTGTACTAGGCACTGCTACTACAGAAATTGCACCACATTTCTGGGTCCCAATGCCAAGTGGCTGCCCCTGCTGCTTAGTTAACACAGGTTTTGACATAGACATAGATAAGAGTCTCTCCACCTCGTCCAATCAGACAACACTTTGCATTTATTGAAAAAATTCAGTGTTCCCTGAATGGCAACTGTGGCGAGGCAAGTGACCTCCTGTGATCAAAATTCACCAGGGCAGCCATTCAGCGCGGGACACCGCTGTTAGTGGAGATCACTGTAGTAGGGATTTCTATTACAGTGATTTCCAGCTTCTACTGGGATTGCATAGGCATGGCACACACATACTTACATTGGTCCAAGCTGGATCAATGTAACTCAGTAAAAATTGCCAAACTTAAACTTCATCTTTAAATGTTGTTTGTTTTCATTAATTATTTTCCCGATGCCGACATGGTAGCATGCTACTACATGTATGCTGCCATGGATTGGCGACAAGAAAAGGAATTTATGAGGTAAGTTTGATACAAATATCCGTTACGTATCTGCCAAGGTAGCAGCGCTCTGAGTCTACTGGGGTTTTTGGCATTGCATTCCATGAAGCTTTTGGCTTTGGGGTGCTTATACAAGGGAGACGTTTCTAGTAAATAAAGTATAACATTTGCATATGTGATCCTTTTGGCAGATTTCTGTTTGAAACACTTGGTTTAGAAACACAACTATTTAAGCCCCTATTCAAATATGCATGATTAAAGAGTTAACTCACCTCTATTAAAAAGGGGCATCTATAGATAAAAACAAACTGTGCAGCTCTGATTAAAGTTGAATAATGCCCTTACTATAGGTGTAGGCCATTTATGTACCTCCCAAAGCCTAACTGGAATACCCCAAGGATATGGCTAAGCTAGGCCTACTCATTACTACTCACCTCCTCCATCACAGGAGTGACCTCTCAGACGTTGAGTTACTACATCAGGGGAGAGAGAACATGTGGGGGGTTTGGATCAGAGAAAGAGCTTACTCCTGTGATGGTGAGTGGTAATGACTAGGCCTCACTTAGCAACATCCCTGGAGTATTCCAGTCAGCCTATGGGAGGTATGTAAATGGCCTATGCCTACTGTATATTGGGGCATTATTCAATTTTAGTCAGAGTCACACAGTTTGTTTTTATCTACAAACAATCTTCACCTGCATAGGCAGTTTTTGTAAAGGTGAACTGACCCTTTAAAGAGCATTTTCAAAAGCACTTTAATGCTCAACACCCGATTTCCATGTTATTCTATTGTGCCTGTTGACATCTGAGTGATGTACTGAAGAAGTAGAGGAGCTTCATTGGGGAATTTTTGGTTCCAATAGACTTAAATAAGTTCACCTGAAAAAGACATACGTAACATCACCACCTAGTAACATTATTATTATTATACAAGATTTATATAGTGCCAACAGTTTGCGCAGCGCTTTACAACATGAGGGCAGACAGTAGAGTTACAATACAATTCAATACAGGAGGGATCAGAGAGCCCTGATGGTTAGAACTTACAATTTAGGAACATGTATAACAATTACTAAAACAAAAATGCACAAGGCTAAAAACACCAGAAAAGGGTAAAACGCGCACATTTTTTTTTTTCAAAATCACATGAAAATGGTCACACTCGAGTTTGAATCGAGAGTAAAGTGTATGTCAGGGCAAAAAAAAAAAAACATGTTATGCATCTTTGCAATATATGCCCATTTCCCATGTTTTATCTATTTAAAGATCCTGCAAGTACAGAAAAATACCTGTTCAAATGCATTTGGCAAACACAGTGCCTTTGTTGGACTGAAATCACAAGGAAGGGTGTCGGCATTGCCCACTTGTCTCTTGGTAAACTAAAGAATCCCTTATCTTATTTCTATAAGATAGAGGGGAGCAAGGTCAAGGTTTATCGCTCCCCACATTGCTTTTATTTCACCGTGATCACTTTAAAAACATTTTTTATGTATGTTGGTTTTCAATAAACCTACCTTTTTGACCTGCACTATTGGAGCCCTTCCTTTTCTTTTTTCTACATATTTTGTGTGGATGAGAGTTGCCGTGGTGTTTCTACTGGATAGCTGCCCCTCCAGTTTGGTTGGTACTTACGAGGTCATTGGAGCCAAGTGGTGATACCATCGGAGACCTTGGGCCCTTGTATCCATTCGGGAGATCCATTCCTCTTGAAATCCAGGCTTTTTACAGGATTGAGTGGGACTCACCTAAATATTTTCCTTTCCACATATTCATTTATTTCACAATGTTGGACTTTATCATTCATTTTTTATTTAATGATTATTACATCGTTCACCATTTGTGTATACACTTATCACTGTATTATTTGTTTTAGCACTACATTTTTTTACACAAGCTGTTCTATAGTTCACAGAAGTGAATTGGGAAGGGTAATTTTGCCAGACCAAAAAGGAACAAATAAGGAAAGTTCTTCTTGGTGTTTACAAACACTTCAAAAAGGACAAGTTCACTCATAATGAAAAGTGCGCTAGTCCACCCTCCCTTGCCCCTCTTATCTAATCCTAAAAACCCACCACCCAACCGCTTACTTCCCGAAGTAGCTGTACTGATTTCATCCTCCATCTGGAAAGCTACTTCAGTGCTGGCTCAATCTGTGAGCTTTCATAGATGTGAATGATGAGGCATAGTCCCTCCTATTCCTTCTGTATTGGACTTTATTGTAATTGTATTGTCCCCCTTTTTATTGTAAAGCGCTGCGTATACTGTTGGTGCAATATAAATCCTGCATAATAATAATAATAATAGTCCCCTTTTACATAGGCGTTCCGTTGACGGATGAAAAACGGACACTAATGTATTTCTTTGGGCAAGAGGATGTCAGCGGATGATCATTCGCTGACATCTGGCTCCATTAACATCTGTCTTTTGAAACGAAAGAAAGCCCTATTTTTTTTACCATTTAAAAAACGGAACGGATGAAAAAAATTGATGTAAATGGACAAATGGTCTGTTTTTGCATTGCAGGTGGATGTAAAAACTGATAAAATACTGATGTAAACTGAATCATTTTTTCTTTGAAAAAAAAAATGTGACTGAACTGTTGAAACAAACGGAACACCTATGTGAAAGGGGCCATACTCCGAGACTGGGGCCCCTAGAACTATGGCTCTATTCATGTCTATGAGCTCTCACTGTGCAGATATGGCCAGTGCTTGAGATTTCAGTCTGGAGGATATAAACAGTGGAGGAGAGCATGGCTGTCATGCTGAAGTTAGTTTGCAGCTGGGTGGGGGAATTTCTAGGTTGCTGTAAACTATGTGTTGGAATTTCTAGGTTGCTATAAATTATGTGGCTAAGAAGAGTCCTTTAAAGTAAATCTTTCATTTGGGAAATACAGTTTTGCTCACAACCTTCTGACAACACTAGTTACCAGTATGTTATTCTGACCCACTATCATTGGACAAGTGTGTAGACAAAGAGTCAGAGTCCAAAGTCCTTATGTACAAAGCTGCCCTGATTAGTAACAAAAAGAAGTGAAGGCAGGGGATCACTGTGCCAGCAGGTGACTGGCATTTTCTATAAAAAAAGCTATGTAAACTTGGATTAAAAAAATGTTTGGGGCTTCAGGTTGGGTGGACTTATGCTAAACTTCATCTTAAAAGGGATTGTAAAGTCTTGTTTTTTTTTTTCTATGAAAATAACAAACATGTTATACTTACCTACTCTGTTGCAGTGGACTTGCACAGAGCAGCCCAGATCCTCCTCTTCTAAGGTCCCTCGCAGCCGCCCCTCCCTCCTGTTGAGAGCCCCCACAGCAAGCAGCTTGCTATGGTGGCATCCAAGCTGAGCTGCAGCTCCATGTGTCCATTCAGACACAGAGCTGCAGATCGGCCCCACCCCCTCTCTCTCCTGATTGGCTAGCTGACTTTGACGGGCAGCAGCGGGAGCCAATGGCGCCGCTGCTGTCTCTCAGCCAATCAGGCGGGAGAGTCACTCGTGGACATCGCTGGACAGAGATAGGGCTCAGGTAAGTATTAGGGGGGCTGCTGCACACAGAAGGCTTTTTATCTTAATGCATAGAATGCATAAAAAAAACTGCTGACTGTAGAACCACTTTAAAGCTAAACTCCAGGCAAACAGATGAAAAACATTAAAGTGGGCTGTTCTACCTGCCAAAGAATGTGTGTTTCTGTCCATCCATTGCTGAGATTTGGACAACTCTTTCAACAGTCCCACAGGGCAGGAGAACCCCCCCCCCTCCCCCCCCTCAGCCTGTGACTGGTGAGTGAAAGGAAAAGCATCACACTGATTACCACATGTCTCTTACACTCTTCTCCTATTGGCATGTCCCATGTGCTTTCTAGCACACCTCACTGAAACCCTCTCCCAGTCTGAGCTCTGTTATACAGTGAATTGCAAGAGGTACTTACACTTACAATTTACCCTAGACTTCACTTAAACAAATGTGCAAAGTTAGTGTAAATGGATACAAAATTATATACAGATAAAATACACAATAACTTGATGCAAGGGCCGTGTTTGATCACACAGGGTGTTCCATGCATCTCCCATGCAAGCAGTCCCATTCATGTCAATTGGGATGCAGCTGCACGGACACAGCTACTGCCCCCAATATTGCGTAGCTTAACTACTTGCCGACCAGCCGCCGTCATTATACAGCGGCAGGTTGGCTCCCCTGCGCGAATCGTCGTAGCTGTACTGCAGCTGCTTTAAGGGCTATGAGGGCATGCACGCGCACCGCCGATACGTGATCGCTCCTCAGAGAGCCAGAACGGGGATCTGTCAATGTAAATAGACAGATCCTCTTTCTGTCAGGGAAGTAGAGAGAGATCTGTGTTCCTAGTGATCAGGAACTACAATCTCTCTACTCCCAGTCAGTCCACTCCCCCCACAGTTAGAAACACCTCCCTAGGACACACTAAACTCCTTGATCGCCCCCTAGTGTTAACCCCTTCCCTGCCAGTGACATTTATACAGTAATCAGTGGCTATTTTTAGCTCTGATCACTGTATAAATGTCAATGGTCCCAAAAAAGTGTCAAAAGTGTCCGATCTGTTCCCGCAATATCGCAGTCCCGTTAAAAACCGCTGATTGCCGTCATTACTAGTAAAAAAAAAAAATTTATAATAAAAATGCCATAAACATATCCCCTATTTTGTAGATGCTATTCATTTTGTGCAAACCAATCAATATACACTTTTTGCTATTTTTTTTAACAAAAATATGTAGAAGAATACATATTGGCCTAAACTGATGAAGACATTTTTTTTATATTTATTTATTATAGCAAAAGTAAAATATTGTTTTTTTTTCAAAATTGTCGCAATTTTTTTGCTTATAGCGCAAAAAATAAAAACCACAGAGCTGATCAAACACCACCAAAATAAAGCTCCATTTGTGGGAAAAAAAAGGACAAATTTTGTTTGGGTACAGTGTCGCATGACTGCGCAATTTTCACTTAAAGCGACGCTGTGCTGTATCGCAAAAAAAAAAAAATGGCCTGGTCATTAAGGGGCAAATCTTCCGGTCCTTAAGTGGTTAAACTATATTGCTGAACTGCACCACAGAATTATGGATCAGTGCAGCAGCTGTTCTGGAATTATGGAAACAACTTAACAGCGCTAGCTTTGACCGCTAAAATAAAATTATAGTGCAAATCCTCCCAAATAGAAAGTGTATAACATCAACAAATCAATAATTAACATCCAGCGTGTGCTTTTAAATAAAATTACAGGTGCTCTTAGAGGTAATAAAATGAAAATGATGTTGAAAGATGTGTGGTCTCCTTTATCAACCAAAAAGTCCAAAAACATGCAAATATTGTTTTGTACCAATATTGACTGGTATTTGGAACGGCTCATAATTCCCTCTAACTTGACTAAGGCCCCTGTTCCAGCTAAAGAAAAAAACGCCCCAAAGCATGATACTGCCACCACCATGCTTCACAGTGGAAATGGTGTTCTTTTGGTGATGTGCAGTGTTGTTTTTGCACCAAACATATCTATTGGAATTATGGCCAAAAAGTTCAACCTTGGTTTCATCAGACCATGACATGTTTTCCCACATGCTTTTGGGAGACTTTAGGTGTGTTTTTGCAAAATATAACTGGGCTTGGATGTTTTTCTTTGTAAGAAAAGGCTTCCGTGTTGTCACTCTACCCAATAGCCCAATAGCCCAGACATATGAAGAATACAGGAGATTGTTGTCACATGTACCACACAGCCAGTACTTGCCAGATATTCCTGCAGCTCCTTCAATGTTGCTGTTGGCCTCTTGGCAGCCTCCCTGACCAGTTTTCTTCTGATCAATATAGGAGGGAAGTCCAGTTCTTGGTAATGTCACTGTTGTGCCATATTTTCTCCACTTGATGATGATTGTCTTCATTGTGTTCCATGGTATATCTAATGCCTTGGAAATTCTTTTGTACCCTTCTCCTGACTGATGCCTTTTAACAATGAGATCCCTCTGATGCTTTGGAAGCTCTCTGCGGACCATGACTTTTGCTGTACGATGCGTTTAAGAAAATGTCAGGAAAGACCTACTAGAACAGCTGAACTTTATTTGGGGTTAATCCGTGGCACTTTAAATGATGGCAGGTAAATACTGACTCCTATTTACCACGAGTTTGAATGTGATTGCTTAATTCTGAAACCAGCTACATCCCCAGTTATAAGAGGGTGTGCAAATTATTTTATTATTTTATTTTTACTTCCCCCCCCTAAAAGATTTCAGTTTGTTTTTCAATTGAGTTGTACAGTTTACAGGTCACATTAAAGGTGGAAAAACTTCTGAAATTGTTTATCTTTGTCAAATTTTTTTTACATCACAGAAACCTGACATTTTAACAGGGGTGTGTAGACTTTTTTTTTATATCCACTGTATATTGCAGCTTACCAATTATTAGATGTGCTGGCTGTATTAGTTTTCTGTTTTAGGCTTTTTTCCCTCTGTTTTCACTTGGTGATCTGGCCAGTAACACACCTCCTTTAATACAGTACCCCCACTCTGGGTGAAGGAGCACAGGGGGCATAGCAGAAAGCAGCGTTGCCAGTGGGGGGGGGGGGGGGGAGTGTTAAATATAATAGTCAAACTCCAGCTAACACTTTAAATCCGTGACAGCAAACTTTTTTTGCTTTTGGCATAAAGGGTTTACATGACTAAATAAAGGCTGATCATTGTAAGCACCCTAGTGTTAAATTGCTGGTCTCATCCCTGTACACCGATTCATCTGCTGGAGAGCTTGTGCTTTTGAAAAACAACAGACTTACTGGCTGGGTCCCCAGATGAAAATAGAAAAAAGAAAGTCTAAAAAAGGAAATGTAGACATCACATCTAAGAGTTGGTAAACTGCAATAAATTATTGTATAGTCAAAGACTTTCTTTGAAAGACTGAGTTATGATGTGATTTGTATTTTTATTTGGATCTAATTTTGTATCCATTTACAGTAACATTGCACATTTTTTATTGAAGTCTGGGGGAAAAAATTAGGTACAGTTAGTGGTGATATTTATAGGTAATATATGTTTTGGGGTACAGTGCATCCGGAAAGTATTTACAGCACTTCATTTTTTCCCCATTTTGTTATGTTACATAGCCTTATTCCAAAATGGATTAAATTCATTATTTTTTTTAAAATGCTACAAACAATATTGCTGTTTGCTGTATGCCCCATATTGACAACGTGAAAGAAGTTTGTTTAAAATCTTTGCAAATTGATTTTTTTATATGTACATATGTATTCACAGCCTTTGCCACCAGGACTTTTCCTAGAGCCCGGCCTCCCAGCCTGAGCGATCGGGCGAGAAGGGCCTTAGTCAGGGAGGTGACCAAGAACCCGGTGGTCACTCTGACAGAGCTCCAGCATTTCTCTGTGGAGAGAGGAGAACCTTCCAGAAGAACAAAGATCTCTGCAGTACTCCACCAATCAGGCCTGTATTATAGAGTGACCAGATGGAAGCCACTCCTCAGTAAATGGCACATGACAGCCTGCCCGGATTTTGCCAAAAGGTACCTGAAGGTTTCTCAGATTATGAGAAACAAAATTGTCCGGTCTGAAGAAATATCAGCATCATGTCAGAAGGAAGCCAGGCACCCCTCATCACCAGGCCAATACCATCCTTACGGTGAAGCATGGTGGTGGTAGTATCATGCTGTGGTGATGCTTTTCAGCGGCAGGAACTGAAAGACTAGTCAGGATTGAGGGGAAGATGAATGCAGCAATGTACAGAGACTTCCTTGATGAAAACCTGCTCCAGAGCACTCTGGACCTCAGACTGGGGTGAAGGATCATCTTCCAACAGGACAACGACCCTAAGCACACAGCCAAGATAACAAAGGAGCGGCTACGGGACAACTCTGTGAATATCCTTGAGTGGCTCAGCCAGAGCCCAGACTTGAACCTGATTGAACGTCTCTGGACATCTGAAAATGGCTGTGCACCGACGCTCCCCATCCGACCTGATGGAGCTAGATGAACGTGAATGCACCACTAAAGTGAAATAATTAAAACAAATGTCCATAAATATAAAGACCTCCAGATCCACTCCTGTAATAAAACTGGGAAGACTGGAAATAGATGACTGGTCGTGGGAACGCCAGAGATAGTGTGAGATAATATGTCCTTCACCAAGGAAATGCGGTATACACTCTTACCAGACAAAGTGGACTCACTTGTGAAAAATAAAAAAGTGTATATATTGCGCTGTCTAATATAAAAATGAGCAGCTGACACGCAACAAGCGATCAAATCTTGCAAAGGAATATACTTATGTGGAAAAGTGCAGCGCTAAAAAATTATTTTAGAATAATGTGTAAAATTATTAAAAATATTACAACCTTTGATAATTGCAAATCTGGGATACCACGTGAAAATACCATATGAAAAATTATTATAATAAAATGATAATATGAATTGCGAGAACCCAGTCCATATATACGTGACACATGTATGGGCATATACCCACTGGGTCAATCAGGTTTGTAAAGTGGGGATCCTTGATGGCGGCTACCACAGAAGGTGCCACCTTAACCTGCCTACGTACTCTACCAGTCAGAAAGCAACAAGCAAATGTAACAATTCCAAGTTGGGACGGACGATACCACTGGTTCTGCCACATACCTTATTTTACAAAGCGCTTTTTTATCTCCTAAAATGTGAGTGTTTTTTATATTGTATTTTCACGTGGTATCCCAGATTTGCAATTATCAAAGGTTGTAATATTTTTAATAATTTTACACATTATTCTAAAATAATTTTTTAGCGCTGCACTTTTCCACAAAAGTGACTCACTTGCCAGCGGCAGAGAGTCGTTCATGCTTGTATTGGCCACAGCCAGGAATTCCAGTGTTGCACAAGCCTTTGGAAGGAACTGGACCTCAGCTGGAAATCGATCCGATCAAGAAAAACTATTACCAGGACCAACATGAAAATGTTGAAAAATAGAAAGGCTCCATATGGTGCAGGTCAAAACTGGGGATTTATTGTAAAAAAAAAAAAAAAAAAGTACAAACATCAATTCAGATGTGCACAACAATGTGATCACAAAGTTTAAAAAGCAATGTGGGGTTCATATTAGTTCTTAATCAATAGACTGTATTTTATGTCACTTTTCACTGTATATTACCATTACTATTTTGAGTGTGTTTTTGCTTTCTAAGTATTACAGTATATTTGATGTTTTTAGCGCTATACTGTTTCCACATATTTTACATTGATTGCGCTCAAGGTAAAATTTGGTATTAGAGATGTGCATGCAGCGTTTTTTAAGCAGCATCCATGAACAGAAAATCAGACAGTGCAAAATGTATTTGATTTGAAAGTACTTACACTGCTTGCATCTAAAAAATAAGAAACTGAATACAGCTGCAGTAATTTGTGTCTTTTACATCTGCTTGCAGGTCAGCTTCAAAAGAAGATATAGTGTAACATACAGGGGTTGCCATCACTGACCTAAAAAATGCTAGCTTACTCTGAGACTCTCAATTGCTGATATTTAAAGAAGAACTCTAGGAATAAGTATTTTTTTCCCCATGCAGTGGGGCTGTGCCCGCACTGCATGGGTTAACTGTTGGTTTTGCCTAGGGATGAGGAGTGCGGAGATATACTTACCCGATCCCCTGAGTGCAAGACCCCCCCCCCCTGCATGCTAGCGGTCTTGTGCATTGACTGTTCCTGACGTCATCATGCCCATAGATCGGCTCTGGACATGAGGATGACAGGAACAGTCCACTGCTGGACGTGGTGGAGCGCTGTTTTTCGAAGGTTTGCCCCTAGACAAAACGAGCAGTTAACCCACGCATTGCAGTGCAATGCAGGCACAGCACCACTGCATGGGGGGAAAAAATGTAATGAGTTCTGCTTTAGGCATCCAGCTAGTGAAGGTAGAGTTCTAGAATTGCATACCCATGGAGGGCATTTAAAAGCAATATTTAATATTATAATTGAACTATATACTTCTTTCTAAAAGAGACAGATTATCACAATAAATTTGTTCTTCGTCCAAGTCGTTTAGCATTGGTAGTTTTTAGGTACAGAGGTACCCTAAGCATTAAAGTATATCAAAAGTCAAAACTTTTGTTTTAATTTTACAGTAAAAAAAAAAAAAAAATCGAAACTATTTAATGGCTTCCTATGTCCCCACTAGGGAAATTTACTCTATTTGTCCTGGTGAAGACTGTCACCAAGACTGTAAGTGATGGGAAATCCAAAATTTTGAGTTGTCACCAGAAGAACAGATGCGAAATTCATTAATAGCGAAACCTAGCTCTTAGTCCTCCTGCTCCACCCGCATGTCAAGCCATTTTATATTTGGGTAAAGTTTTGCTGTGTTGAAGCTTGCCTGCCCCTTCCAACATCCCACACATTTTTATTGGCCAGTGAGGCAACCCATCAAAGCGATGGACCAATACAAATTACCAAAGTGCAGATTTATTTTTTTAAATGTGAATGGATTTAGCTTAGAACATGTTCAAAACCATATACAGTACACAAAAATACAGTATGATGTTTGTGTGTGTAACATAGTATATAAAGCCATTTTTTTAAATATTTTTTACATATAGGGTTATCAACCCTGTCCTCAAGTACCCTCCAACAGGCCATGTTTGCAGGTTTTCCTTTATCTTGCAGAGGTGCTTTAAATCAGAGTCAATGGCTTGGTAATTTTGGACAGCTATTTTATCTAAGAGAAATTCCCAAAACATGGCCTGTTGGGGGTACTTGAGGACAGGGTTGAGAACCACTGGAGTAGGGGAGGGTTAAAACTGCTGTCAATTTTTTTTGTTTGTTTTTTTATGCCATCTGTGTGTCAGGGAGCTTTACCCTTACTGCCTATCTTGTAGACTGAACAGGACATGAGCGTACATCTTTCTAACGTGAGGGAAATCCCCTCTTAGTTACAGGAATAAAGTTCCCCCATTGGAATATTATCCCTGTAATCCTGTTTTGGTAGCAACTAAAAGTTTGGGATTTACCTTAAAGTGGATGTAAACCCTGACATATACCCAGTGAAGTGAACAGCCTCAGATGATACACAGGGATGAAACAAGGCCCTCTACAAAAGTTTTACATGTATATCTGCAGTCTTCAGCTTTATATATTCTTTAGAAAGTTCAGATCCTGTTAGGAGATTTTCTCTTGCTGTTCAGCACTGCAGTGAAGCCTGAGCATACAGCCAAGACAGCTGATTGGCGGAAAGGCACACACCTCCTCTCCTCATAGGTAGAGACTTTCTGAACTGTTTGTTGAATAGTTCTGCTAATCTATTTATAGCATCTTCCTCAACACAAAAAACTCAGACTGCTTTTATCTCAGTTGATGAAAACTTGTCAGAAGTTATCATGCTGATAACAGAAGAACGGAGCAGGAAAAAGCCACGGTACATAGGGCTTTTAAAAGAGATAAGAAAACACTGCTTATATATGTGCCCAGCTCAAATTCCATGAATCAGGTTTACATCCACCAATTTTCCCTCCCACTGACATTGGTGACCAATTTTCCCTCCAGAACTGGAACTGGAGTAGAAGCCATCTAATGGGGACACTTGTTCCCATGGTACCTTATAGGAGACTTGCCTCACTTTTTTCTTACTGCTCGTCTTGTTTACAGAACAAGAAAGGGAAAAAAAATCTTTTGAATAGAACACACACAAAAAAAAAAAAATTCTAATATATATAACAGAGGTTTTAAATATTCTAGTCTTTCCAAAATAAAAATGTTTGGCTATGGATCTACTTTAAGCTACAAGGGTTCCTAAATGTGAGACAATGAGTAAAGCCGGCAATACATGGATTGAAATTCGGCCAGTTCAGCAGGGACCGTCCCGAGATTCGATGCATCTATGGGCAGGCTGATTGTACCCAAGTCGTCTGAACTACCCTGTCAGATTTTTCACATGGGATTACTGCAGGCAGCACTACATAGCTGCTAGCAGTAATTATGGTGTTCTGCCGGCCAGGAAGGCTCCCGTGGTGAAAGGAAAGAAAATCAAATCATCTATGGCCCGCTTATTTGTCAATATCATACCAGAAATATTCAAAACAGGGTTATAAAATTACTTCAGGATGCTTACAAAATGTGAGTAAATTTGAAACACGTGACAAAATACACACAAAAGAATTTCAATTACTTAATGATCAAACTTTTATTGGCAAGAGGTGTCTTTGAATCCACACAAAAATACTGCATATGTTGAAGATCAGTGAAATTCATGATTTTCCTTTTAAAATTCGGTGATCTTAAAGATATGACCACTTAAAGACTGGACATGGCAAGGGCAAGTATCTTATGAAATAAAAATAGATTCGTTTCTGTGAACTTATTTGACCATGTAGGTTAGACCTGTACTGAGAAAGTCATGGAGGCTGCCATTGTTAACTTTGTGCAATTTCTGGTTGCTGAGCTACCTCCAGCCTCAATGCTTTCTGGTCACTATTTTTACCCAATTTTTAATTTTCCATCCATAGCCATAAACATGCATACTTAGATGATATTAGCATACATAGAAAAAGCGTTCACAGAAAGAGGTTTTGGTGGACTGCTCTTTGAGGTCTATAGGTAGCTTCAATTCTTGATGGCTTTGTGAAAAACAAAGAAAAAACGATTTAAAAAGGAAGCTGTCAAAAGGAATTGCAGACTTGTTTGTTAAAGTGTAGGCTCCCAGGCTGACCCATGTTACTGACCTAGAACAAGTATTAAAGTGGATGTAAACCCTCACATATACCCAGTGAAGTGAACAGCCTCAGATGATACACAGAGATGAAACAAATCTCCCTACATAAGTTTTACATGTATATCTGCTGTCTTCAGCTGTATATACTGTTTAGAAAGTACACATTGTGTTAGATTTTCTCTTCCTGGTTAACACTACAGTTAAGCCTGGGCATACAGCCAAGACAGCTGATTGGAGGAAAGGCACACACCCCCTCTCTTCATAGGTGGAGATTTTCAGGTCTGTTTGTTGAATCATTCAGGGCTCTGCTAATCTATTTATAGCATCCTCCCCAACATAAAACTCCGTCTGTTATCATATGTGACGGGAGAATTTGTCAGGAGGTATCAGGCAGATAACAGAAGAACGGAGCAGGAGAAAGCTATGCGACATAGTGCTTTGAAGAGAGATAACAAAACACTGCAGATATAAAATTTCATGAATAGGGTTTACATCCACTTTAAGGAAGAACTATCACCAGAGGAAAAAGTGGTAATTAAAAAATTATAATAATATTAAATAAAACTTTCTAAATTAAATAAAAATAATTCTGTCCAGGCCTTCCCATGGGTGGAGTTTCAGCCAA
Organism: Lithobates clamitans; assembly: GCA_037952925.1. Classification (NCBI taxonomy): domain Eukaryota; kingdom Metazoa; phylum Chordata; class Amphibia; order Anura; family Ranidae; genus Lithobates; species Lithobates clamitans. The sequence continues at coordinate 2,853,102 of JBBGZY010000044.1, forward strand.
CACTAAGCCCAGCCCCCAGTGCATACAATTGCCAGAGGCAGCCTAGTGTAGTACCTGCTTGTGCTGTTGTCAGCTTGTGTTTTTGTAAATGAAAATGCTGCAATCATTCACCACACAAGCTGACAGTTTCCACTCTCTCTCGCTAAATAGCAGGCTGCAGCACTGGATTCCGTGTAAACTAAACAGGGAGATGGGAAGGTATGGCACTGCACAGCAACGTTTGATCTAACAGCTTAGGTTCTGTATACACTGCATGTCATGCCTCCTCACCTCCCGAGCTGTCACTCAGAAACCCACCCTGTTTCTGTTGATCAGGGTTGTCAAATAGGTAGGTAGGTAGGTAGGTAGGTATGTGGGTGGGGCTAGCTACCCAAGACAACTTAGCAACCCCTGCATGGATTTATATGGGGACAAGTGCCATGTGCACAGGATCCCCTGGAAGGGTTAGCAAGCTATATTTAATTCTGGTGATAAGAATGTTAACAGCTACCTAATAAGCAAATGCTTGTTCCAGGGCAGTGACTCACTATTGAGTGCTGAGCACTTGGGGGCCTTCACCTTTACAAACAGGCCAGCAATGAGAGCTCTCATATGTCTGTTAAATTCCCTAATTGCAGTTTGTGCATCAAACACATATACCAACCAATACTATGCATTAGGCATGTCATATACAGTGTAAACTAAATTAGAAATTTTAATATTAGACCTTAATTTAAGAAACCAGGATTTACTGTAACCTAGAAAGCTAAATCAAATAAGCTATTTTCACAGTCCCATTAAACTTAATTTATTGTAGTGATAGAAGCACACTGTACATAATTCTTTAGAGCAGAAGCCCCTGTGTGTCAAAGTGAGGTTTGTCTTCAGAAGTTAAAATGGTAAGCATTTTGTTTTTGACAGCTGCAAGTTTCTACACTGGAATGCTTCACACACTGCTGGCTTTAAGGCCAATGGATCTGTTCCCAGTGTGATTCTCAGGAAGCCAGCAGCTATTAGAAATTTCAGCCATTCAAAATTTAGTTATGATTTCTGGGTGGACTTAAACGCCAATACAGTCCGTTATGCAAATTAAGCCCATTAAACATCCTGGGAAATATACTGATATTCACACAACAGAACATAATAATACAAATCGCAGAAAATTGTTATACTATAATTTCCACTCCACCATGAATAGTTGTATTGCAGTACAGCTGCAGTAGGAAAAGTGCAAAATCGCCTAGGAGGTATAAACTGAAACTTGGTTGATTGAATGGATTTCAATGCTTTAAGGATGAAATATTTAACGCCTTTGTTTACTACTCTTGTGCAACCTTGTCTGTTTTATCCTGAAAAAGTTGCAATAAATATCCTCTATTAGGAAAAACACTGATAAAACAGCATGTTTGGCTAAATATGAATAGAATCATTAAACTGCATTATTTGAATTGAGTTTTAATTCCAAGAATAAAAGAGTACTGCAAGTTATTTTCGGTTTACGGCTTCTAGTAAGCGTAAAAGGTGGAGGAAGAGATTGATGACATCAAGATAGAGGTTGATGGAAGCGATAATGTGTTCTTCTGGGGACAATTTGTGCATCAGCATATGAGTATCATAGATGATGAATCCACAAAATAGCAAAGCTCCTCCAGCAGCTAACACGATCTCCAGAGTCTCACTGTAGAAGAAAAACTGCCGAAAGAAAAAGTACAAAGAATGAGTATTACAATGACCACAGATGCATTAAAACTTAAATGATCAAGCAACTATTCACAACATAAAATGAGGAAACCGTAATAAACAGAAGAAAATAAAAAGTGAATCACCCACAAAAACGTTTTACTGCTCTATGGCAGGGGTCACCAAACTTTTCAGTAGGAGGGCCACATGCACATTTTACAAATATTCGCAGGCTGAAAAAAAACAGTTTTATAAATCAATGAATAACTTATAAATGAATATGTTTTACGTGGAATCAGCCGGATGTAATTTGAAGCAAGAGATAAAAGAACTTCAGTAAAACATAGCAGAGTCCCCATTTACACAAGGGTCCTCATCAAAGCCATCCCCACATCAGTCAACCCTTACATCAAGGTCTCCATAAGAGCCCCACCTACATAAGGGTTCACCTAAGAGCCACCACTTACATCAGAATCCCCATCAGAGACCCGCCTTACAGCCCCACTTACATAAGGGTTCACCTTAGGAGCCCCCACTTACATCAGAATCCCCATCAGAGCCCCTCCTTACACCAGGTACCCTATTGCCCCCCCCCCTTACATCAAAGTTTGCCTTAGAAGTTCCCCCTTACAATAGAGTCCTATCAGATTTCACCTTACATCAATGTCCTCCATCATAGCCCCCCTTATATCATGTCTACATCAGAGGAGGAACCCAACCCTTGCTGTGGAATAGATGGAATCCTGCAGCAGGGCAGACTTGGCCCTAGGGTGTGGTTTGGATACCTCTGCTCTATGGTGTTCCACTGGGGTGAATTCTCCTGACTTTTTCTTGCTGGAAACATTGGTCACCAAGACAGGAAGTTAAAGAAAATCTCCAATAAGGACACGGATTGCAATAAAGACAACTTTATTTTTTTATACTTTAAAGGGGGGGGGGGGCTAATGTTTTTTAACCCTTTCATGACTAAGCCTATTTTTGACATTTGGTGTTTACAAGTTAAAATCTGTATGTGTAAATCTGTAGCAGAGAATCTAGAGAATAAAATGGCGATTGTTGCAATATTTTTCATCACACAGTATTTGTGCAGCGGTGTTTTAAACGCAACTTTTTGGGAAAAGGGACACTTTCATGAATTTAAAAAAAAAAATCAAACAGTAAAAGTTAATCCAATTTTTTTGTATAATGTGAAAGATGATGTTACGCTGAGTAAATAGATACCAAACATGTCACGCTTTATAATAATTGCACGCACTCGTGGAATGGCGACAAACTACGGTACCTAAAAATCTCCATAGGCGATGCTTTAAATTTTTTTTACGGTTACCAGGTTAGAGTTACAGAGGAGGTCTAGTGCTAGAATTATTGCTCTCGCTCTGACGATCGCGGTGATACCTCACATGTGTGATTTGAATACCGTTTACATATGTGGGCGCGACTTCCGTATGAGTTTTCTTTGCTGCGCGAGCTCGCGGGGACGGGGGCGCTTTAAAAAAATTTTTTTTTTCTTATTTATTTTTATATTTAGAAATTGTTATTTAAAAAAAAAAAAAAAAAAAAAAAAATTGATGACTTTTATTGCTGTCACAAGGAATGTAAACAAGGTGGTGACAGGTACTCTTTATGGAGGGATCGGGGGTCTAAAAGAACCCCGATCCCTCCTTTGCACTTCACAGTATTCAGATCGCCGAAAACGGCGATTCTGAATAATGTGAAGTGCAAAGGAGGGCGCGGCTTCGTTCCAGACTGTTAGCAGCCGCCGGAGGCGGCGGATTGGTGATTGGTGGGAGGCCCGGTAAGAGTGGCGGGAGGGGGGGACACACACGTCCCCTCCGGTATAACAGCAGAGCGGCTTTTAGCCGCATCGGTTGTTATACATGGATAGCCGATCGCCCGCTCTACAAAATGGTACTGGGATGATGCCTGCAGCTGCGGGCATCATCCCAGTATAACCCCCGAAAGCCAAGTACGCACATCTGCATACGCTCGGTGGGAAGGTGTTAAACTCCGGTCAATGTTTTGTTTTATTTTCCCATACTTCCTCCCTGGTAACATCTTTGTCACCAGGATAAGAAATAGGGGAAATCTTTCCAACACCTCAGATACCAATAGGGGGCCACCATCACAATAAATATTGCATTTTGCTAATTGTATGAAGTTAATGCATGTGTTAACAGCATTTAATACATTTATTTTTTTTTCAGTTTCTAGTGCCTTTTCTATATTTTTATCTACATTTTCAGTGGACAATGACATGGGTTAGAACAAACTATTATACTGCCAGTGAAGCGTACGAGGGTCATCTGCGAGGGGCATCTAAACCCATAAACAGGAAATTAATGTGCTGTAGTCCTTAGATGAGGTGGCTGCATTCGTTTTCTTTTTTTAGGCTTTCCCCCCTTTATTTTCACCTGGCAATCCTACAAACGACACACCCCATTCTCCTCTCCCCCACTGTAATTATTGAGGAAGCCACTAAAGTTGGATTTTGTCGTTCAGCCTTTATTCTTCTCCATCATATGGGGAATGACAAGATTTAAGCTGGGTTCACACTGATGCGAATTTGATGCGTGTTTCCCTGCATCAAATTCGCATTACAGGAGACTGTGACCGGCTCTCAATGGAGTCAGTTCACACATTTTCGGAGCGGCTGTGGAGCGCATTACACAAGGGTTCTGTGCATCTTTGGCTTTGTTTCAGGTCCAAATTTAGGCAAAAATTTGGGCCCAAACCCCTGCTGTGAGCCGCATCCGCACACAGTGTGAACCCAGCCTAATAGTTTACACAAATAGGATTATTATTATTTCATCCCACAGGAAAAGACATGGACACTACATTTCTGGCAAGAGCAACAGACATTTTGTGTATTTGCTGAAAAGCCTTAGCCTGAAAAGTAAAAACGAATGCAGCCACCAAATCGAAGGACTTGTAAGCTGCAACATATAACATTTTATGTTCTTGGGCCTAAATTAATACATAATGTTGTATAGTGACATGGCTACAGTTATCAAAATACAAAACTGTTTGTCATAACGGCCCTTATTTCAGGAAAGGTGCACATCAAGTGATATCAACAGTACTTTTAGAGACACTGACAATATGGCCTAACCCAGGAAGGAGCAATAAAAGGTGCTTAATACTTAAAGCCTAACTCCAGTTTTAGAGAACTTAAAATATTTTACAGCATACAGCGCTGTGTTCCTGTCCCACTCTGGAAATAAAATCAAGTCAGGCTGAACCCATTCACAGGAGGCTTTGGATTTTATGAATAAATACGAAGCTTCCTCTGCTTGGCTGAGGTGGAGATCGTGTCCTCATCCTTCTGCCTCTCCACCTCAGCCAATCAGAGGACGCATTACGACTCTTCTGGAAGCAGGATGGGAAGTCCCGATCCTGCTTCCGGAACGCAGAGCTGTATACTGTAAGCAGCTGAGACTAAATGCAGTGCTGACAGCTGCTGCATAGGTTAGTGAAGGAAATTGTTCATTTAGAACAGCTTGGTCCAGTTAAAAGCGGTCTCTGCGGCGGATTCGCCGCAAGATAACTTTTATCGGTGGCGGGAGAGGGCCCCCCTCCCGCCACGCTCCGGTGCCCTCCGCCGCTTACCGGGGCCGTCAATCGGATCATTCCTGTGGCCTGACATGGAGACGAGTGAGGGGAAGATGGCCCCCACCCGTCTCCATATCATTGCAGTCAAAACGTCACTTCCGGCCATAGCTCTTAAAAGGCCATTTTTTAGTTTTTAGTTTTTTTAAATGACAACTTTTTTGTTTGCATTTTAGTGTAAATATGAGATCTGAGGTCTTTTTGACCCCAAATCTCACATTAAAGAGGACCTGTCATACTTTTTTTTTCTATTACAAGGGATGTTTACATTCCTTCTAATAGGAATAAAAGTGACTTTAAAAAAAAAAACTAAAAAAAAAAAAAAAAAAAAAAAACCTGTAAAAATAAAAAATAAAAAAGGTAAAATAAATAAGAATAACTTTTTTCTTTCTTCTTTTGAATGTGCCCCGTCCCTACGAGCTTGCGCGCAGAAGCAAACGGATACGTGATTAGCGCCCGGATATGAAAACGGTGTTCAAACACATGTGAGGTATCGCCGCGATCGCTAGAACAATAATTCTAGCCCTAGACCTCCTCTGTAACTTAAAACACTTTTTAAACGTCGCCTATGGAGATTTTTAAGAGTAAAAGTTTGTCGCCATTCCACGAGCGGGCGCAATTTTGAAGTGTGACATGTTGGGTATCAATTTACTTGGCGTAACATTATCTTTCACAATATAAAAAAATTGGGCTAACTTTACTGTTGTCTTATTTTTCAAAAAAGTGTGCTTGTAAAACCGCTGCGCAAATACGGTGTGACAGAAAGTATTGCAATGACCGCCATTTTATTCTCTAGGGTGTTAGAAAAAAAATGTATAATGTTGGGGGTTCTAAGTAATTTTCTTTTTTTTTTTAACAATAGATTTTTTTATTGCTTTTTCACAGTGGATAGAACAGTACAGGCTGGCGTTCGTACAAAACAGAACAGTAGGTATACAAAGTGTTAAAACAAGACAGGTTTTCAAGGTAAAAGCATATTTAATCATATTCAGGCTCATAATAATGCAACATGAGAGTGTCGCAGTGAGCTAAAACCTGTCACCCCCTTCGGGTTCACACTGTGAGCAGGCTTTGAGACATACATTAGTAAGAGGCCCGCCCCTAACCCTGGAGAAGGGCTGAGAAGCGCTTGTAGTATTCAGCAGAAACACCGTCAGCTCCGGGTGCCTTGTGCATAGGAATGGTCTTAATAATCGCTTCAATTTCCATTGCAGTAATTGGGGAGTTAATTTTCTGCAGAGTGGTGTTATCAATTGAGGGTAATTGGATACCATTAAGGAAGTTATTGATCTCAGCTACAGTGGGTTGGTGCCAGGATCATTGTTAAGATTATAGAAGGAGTGGTAGTATTCTCTAAATGCATTAGCTATGGCTTTCACGTAAAGTGGCGTTAGTTTGATGGTGTTTTATTTGAGTGAGGTTGGAGCGTGCTTGTCGCGTTTTGAGTTGAGAGGCCAGCAACTTCCGTGCTCTATTGTTTTGTGCATAACATGATCATTTAAGTCTTTTGAAATATATGTCATATTCCTCCCTAAGTTCCTGTCTCAGTTCCTCATGGCAAGAATTACGTCTATTTAGTACCAGGCTGGAAGAGGAATTGGGGATTTTGTGTTGCGCTTCTAAGTCAGCTATGGATTTTTGCAGTGTTGTTATGCGCTGCAGTTTTTTTTTTTCCCTAGAGGCAATTTGTATAAGAGTTCCCCCGATGACTGCCTTGTGTGCACACCAAACAGTCGTGGGGGAACAGTCACCAAGTGCGAAGTATTCCTGTATTTTTTTTCTTCACTCATCTCTTAATTCAGGCTGCAAAAGAAGGAAGGTATTATTGCGCCACAGGGGTTTGTGGGATACGGTGCTTGTATCCACAACCTCAATGGTGACCGGTGCGTGATCCGACCATGTGATGTTATGGATATCCGCTTTGCCTATGGTCTGCAGGGTGTACACATCTGTAAGAAAGAAATCTATTCTTGAACTGTGAACCATTGAATAGTGTGTGTAGTCCCTTTCTATGGTTCGGAGGCATTGCCATGGATTGAAAAGCTTTTCCTCGAAGCATAGAGAACCTAAAGTAGGTCTCCTTCTCCAAGAAACTGAAGAATCAAGGACATCATTTAAGACCATGTTAAAATCACCACACAACAGTAAATTACCCTTCAACATCTGCTTAGCAAGCTTAACGACTTTACGGATAAACTTCAGAGGTTTGATGTTGGGTGCATATAAGTTCACCAGCGTGTAGATTTTGCTGTTAAGTTCTGTAACCAGAATGATAAAGCACCGTCGAGGGTCAACATGCTGTTGAAGGAAAAGGATACAGAGTCCTTGACAGCAATGAGTACTCCATTTCTTTTGGTTGAGTCATTAGCTGTGAAGACGTGTGGAAATTTGACATGTGTGCATTTTGGGGGGGTTGGCATTGGAGAAGTGCATTTCCTGTACACAAAGAACGTCACAGTGCAAGTCCAGTGCCGATTTTCAAAGAGTTCTGCGCTTGTATGGGCTATTCAGGCCTCTCACATTAAATGTCATTAGTTTAAGGTTCATTTGAACAGTAGGTAGTGTGTTGTCGCCATCCAGTGGTGAAATTTGGTATAAGACGAGATGAGACTTCAGTGCAGGAAATGTGCATGTGCTGAGGTGAAATATTTTGTATAACCATTAAATGAACAGAGTCCTTCAAAACGAAGCCAAACAAAGATAGTCACTAACTTGCTAGTCACAATTATCAACTGCTGTTGAGAACAGAATACGGGAAACATCACATATATAAATGTGGGGTTAAGAACAAGTCAAATACCAGCCGAACAACGGGCATTAAAGTGTCAAAGAAAACATGTGTTGAGGCCAAAAAGGCACTTTGAGAAGGGTGCTGATGCTTGTGTTTAGTTCGTGAGGCTCTTGTAGTGAAGCACTATTTGCCTCTCCTGTTATGGCGGTGGTTGTGACATTGTTCCAGGAATGGCTCTGGATGAGCAGTGTCGCCTGTCAGCGGGAGCAGACGCCATTTCCGGAGGAGTGCCATGCCTCTGTCTAGAGAAGTGATGGCTTGCGACTCGTGCATTTCCACTAGCAGTTTGGCTGGGAAGCCCCATTTTGTAGATAATTTTGTGGTTATGCAGGATTTTCATAATTGGCACTAGATTATGTCTCGCCGTCATGGTGGCTTGTGACAAGTCGGCGTATATAGTGATCCCTGCAAAGGGGTCTGGTAAAGCAGGGTGTTGCCTGGAGTAACGCATTAATTGATCTTTCACATGGTAGAAATGGATTTTAGCTATCACATCCCTTGGGGTTTTTTCAGGTAGGTACGACGGTTTTGGCAGCCTGTGGGCTATATCTATGACAATGTCAGCAGGCCCCAGGGATGGGATCGCCGTTGTCATAAGCTTTTGAAGGTACGAGTGCAGTTCAGCCGGTTTGACAGATTCGGGGATCCCCCTAAATTTGAGGTTGTTCCTGCGGGTCCTGTCCTCGATATCCGCCATTTTGAGGCACTTGGCTTTGATCTCAGCTTCCACATCAAAGTGGGCATCTACCAGCTCATTGTGCGCTAGAGTAAATTCCTCCATTTTTTTCTCCACATACTCCACTCTATTGTTAACTGCAGTTATTTCTGTTTTTGTGGATTTCATAAAAGCTGCCATATCTTGTTGGAGAGCTCCCCCCTTAATGTTTGCAGCATATCCTTCATTGTAGTGTCAATGATGGGTTGCCCTGTGGTAGGGAATGCATCTAACTGCTGGCCACATGAGGTAGATTCCTCCATTTCTCCCCCCTCCTGTTCTGTGTCATCCTGCACACCTCCCTGCTCCCCCCAGCCTCCATTTTTGTTTAACAGGGCTGTTGAATGCTGAGGATGGCAATGGATTGCCTGTATCAGGTGGACTCACCCCCAGATGGTGCTGGATGGCTGGACATGTTAGCTGATACTGTGGGAATACGGGTCCCAGCGCCGGCGACATCTTGGATCGGCCGGTCCATCACAGGAGGGAAGAAGTCCGTTAGTTTCCGTGGCCCCTCTCTTTCCTTTCTCTTATTCATCTTGCAGCGGGTGTTCTTCACCATCTCCCCTCTCTGGTGGTGCGATTTTTGAGCGTTTGTGCGCTGTGAGCCGCTGTATGAAGCCCGTTGTGGCAGAGCTAAGCTCTCACACTGCCACCCGCTCTGGCTGCCGGTTCCGCCCCACCTAAGTAATTTTCTACCAAAAAAAAACTGTTTTTAACAACAATTCTCAGACAGAGGCTCTGTCCTTAAGTGGTTAAAGTTCAGTAAAACATGGAGTTAGGCTTTCAAAAACAATAGACATAATGCTCACACAGTCTCATATCTGCGAGGAGATCCGAAATCAACCATTTGATTAACATTAACGTTGCAGGTTCAAAATCTGCCCCAAATGTTCATTTCTTTCCCTGAGCACCAAGCAAAAACTGTCAAAAATCACTCATCACTCACTGTTTTTTTGTCTTCTTACAAAACACTAAAAATAAAGCTTACCCTAAGAAATCCAGCAAGGATCAAAATCCATAACCCAGCAAAGAGCCTACAAAAGTAAAATAAACAGTTAGTATATCTGCAAAGATTCTTATTTATCCAGGTCATTGAATAGCTAGCACTGGTTAGTCACATTCAACTAGTCTTGTTCTGTAATGTTGTTGAAGAATTTTAGCATCTTACCTAAGCAGCTTCTTTAGTTGTAAGCACTATCAGCTACACAATCACTACAGTTAGTAGTTTATGCTTTCTTTTTAATACCTTTACATGCACCATGTAGTAGCAAAGCACAACTTTGTATCATCCCACAATGCCCAGCAACTCTGTGCCACTAAACTACCATAGCATAATATGTAAAGGAACTATTGTTAATACCCTCCTATATCTACCCTGCGGTGTTAGGCTGGCTACATACATTACTATCCACTAATAAGCAATGATTATATATATATATATATATATATATATATATATATATATATATATATATATATATATATATATATATATATAAATAAAAAATAATATTTAGCAATTTTGTGCGACAGCTAGACCTGCATTTACATAATAAAAGGAAGACCCTTTAGGACGAATAGGATAAAATTGACAGACTTATCCTTTGTGAATTCTATTCAAAAGTTCAATACCAACTGTACCGTCAAACACTTATTGTGATTGGCCAAATGGGTAATTGTTTACTGTCCTAAAGCCGGGTACACACGGGCCGAAAACAGGTTGAACAGAAAACCTATAGTGTGTACCAGGCTTAAGAGATGAGGGTTGTAAACACTACAGTTGGCCTATATTTATTGTGTGTTATTTTCAATAAATGCAGATAGATAGCAGTTTAACAACAAGATGAAAAGCGTGTGATCAACCAGTCAGCTTCCTTTACATATTAGTAAATAAAGAAAAAAAATGCATATCACGAAAAGGTTTAACTGCTATGAGAGGATGATGGAAGGAATGCTCTAGGCCTGGGTATATAAATGCAAGCCCTGGCATGAAAGACACATAGATGTATATATAGATTGGACATGATTAATGCACTATTAAGCTACAATATAATTGTTAGCCTTTGGGTTTATCAATTCTTAGATTTGATGGCTGTATTAATCTCCTTTTTTCTTATATTATTTTCACTTTGTGATCCAGACATTAAGTCTGTTGTTTTTCACAGCAAAGTCTCTAACAGTATGTATCAGATTACATGGATGAGACAAACCATTTAATAACACAGGCAGGAATGATTAAAATGATCAGCATTTATTTATGTAAAGCTTTTATTTTAAAAGGAAAAAAACAGTGTGCGGTAACTGCTTATAAAGTATTAGCTGGAGTTCAGCTTCAATTTGTTAGTTTATTTAAACCTGCAAGTACATCTAACACTCCCCTCCCACAAAAGACTGACAATACTGCTGTCCAAATCTGACCCCCCCCCCCCTTTTTTTTTATATGAATGGAAAATAAGATAGTGAAGAGTGATATGAAAGGAAATAAACGTAAGAGTAATTGTATAGAATGGATACAAAACAAGTAAGATAGGGATGAATGGAGTATGGACATGGTAAAGAAATATATGTCAGATGGTTTAGTTTAGAACAGGTCATTAGAAATTAGGATGGAAAGATGATATTTTAAGGAGATATAATAATAAAGTTCAACTTGACGATGAAAGATATTTATATGTATTTGTATAATTGTTTTAAAAATGAATAAAAGGAAGATTAAAAACAAATCTGCCCCCCGTGCACACACACATCCAAAGTGGAGGCACTCTAGTACAGGGGGTAGGTTACTGGCCAGATCAGCAGGGGAAAACAGAGGGAAAAAGCCTAAAAAGAAAATACAGCCACTACATTGCTAAGATATAAACAGAAAAACTTAGTATTCTAGAAAGGGATCTTAAAAAGGATTTTCGGTCCAAAAAAATAAAATAAAAGTCAACGGCTCCAAATACTGACCTGTTCTTTGCTGGTCTTCCGGTTGCCAACGCAGCCATTTTGGATGTGGGAAGCCAGCTACCACTTTCTGCGGCTTCACAGCTGGGCTCCCCACTGCGCTTGCTCAAAAGACCCGCAGCCTCCTGGGACATGCAAGGTGTCCCAGGAGGTTGCAGGCAGGGAGTGGGGGTGCCAAACGTCTGCCCAGATTGTCTAGAGGTGCTGTGCAGAAGTGGGTACCTGCTAGAAATAGGTATCCACCCCCTGAATAAAAAAAAAAAAAAAAAAAAAACCCCTTCCAAAAATGTTTGGAGGGGATTAGAAAAAGCATAAGTTTGCTTTTCAGGTGAAGTTCTGCTATAAGGTAGGGCTTCTGTTTATTGTATTATTTTGTATACACTCTGCTGGACTTATAAAATGTTGCTGGGATCCAATAAACGCTACACTTTCTAGAAAAGAACCGAGGTTGACTGGAATTTGCTGGGAGAAAGTTACATTCTACACATCACTTCCAGTTTCCATAATAGTAATAATAATCATTTATAAATTATTATTTATTATTATTAACAACAAAGTACTACAATATTACTAATACTGAAGTGTGAACGGCTAGTATTAGATTTTTTTCTAAATCATTAAAAACGAAAGTGGCATGAAACTCATAAAACCAACTTTACATGTTTAGTTTAACTGCACGGATAACAGTGTAAGCAAACGAGTGCAATCCTATTGTTCTAAAGTGTCTGCAAACAAACATACCCAGCCCCAAACTTGCTGAAGTCTTTCTTGGTCTGGAAAGTGTATGCAGTAAGGCCAAGGAACACAGCACCAGTCAGTATAAATGCCTGTATAACCACAGCCACCTCATAGAACGTCACTGAAAAATACATACAAATGGAGAAATCAATGGAAACATCCAATAAGCGAGCATAAATATACAACACGTAAAAACAATAGCCATAGTTCAAAAAGCTAAAAAAAAAAAAAAAAAGAATTTTACCTGCAATCCCAACAGTAACAGCTTCCAGTAAAGTCTATAAAATAAAGATTAAATCAGTCAGTAAATTCCCATCTTTCCAATTACTAATGAAATGTATTAGCAGCTTGGTAAATGTCCAAACTGTTAGAGCTTTTTATTTTTTTGAAGGACACGTTGGAGGAGATTTACTAAAACGGGTGCACACAGAATCTGGTGCATCTTTGCATAGAAACCAATCAGCTTCTAGGTTTTATTGTCAAAGCTTAATTGAACAAGCTGAAGTTAGAAGCTGATTGGTTACTATGCACAGCTGCACCAGATTCTGCGTGCAACAGTTTTAGTAAATGTCCCCCTTTGAGGCTAGGTTCACACATACGCAAATCGGAATTACGCTATATTGCTCTTTCTCTGCCATTCATTTATACCGTATGACCGCACACTGAGGACAACCCACGCCACAGTCAGAGATATAGCCAGAGGGACAACAGAGCCCAGCCATCCACACAATCGTTTGTGACATCTGTCATTGGAGTCCTTAGTATCTGGTGAGTGAGAGGGCACACAGAGGGGAGCACGGACTGCAAAGTTAAATCTCTTTTTCACCACTTGCCACTTTTATTTTGCACAAAGAAAATTTGAAACTGCACTTTGAAGATTGTGAACCCTATGAACTTTTATGAATTCATGAACTCTATATGGACTTTATTTATTATTATTTGTTGCACAATGGTAACTGTTTAAGTACAATTAGCATTGGGTAGCGCTCTTATATTGATTTTCACAGGTGAAAGATCATTGCTTTCTATTGTGCCTGCTCACATATGTCCAGTGCAGCCGGAGTGCGGATTGTTTTCTGACAAGTGCAGTCCGGCTCAGGTGCAAATTCAGGCCCATTGATTTCTATGGGAACGCTTCTGAATCGCACATGTCATTCAGTTGTGAACAGGATAAAATCCTGACCTGATACTGATGTAATCCTGACCTGATCCTGATCAAAAATTGACCTGAACTGTTGAGCAACTACTTTGTCAATTAGCTGGGAAAGCAGCTTCAATTCGCACCGCACATGTGTGAACCAAGCCTGAATGAAGTCATAAGTTTTAGGCTGGGCTCACATATGCTGCGGCCGCGGCTCACAGCATGGAGGTCCGATGCGTCCCTGTTCACCGATTTAGGTCCAAATTTTTGCCTGAATTCGCACCTGAATTGGAAACCAAAGACGCACAGAACCCTTTTTAAATGTGGGCTGTGGCTGCCCTGGAGCTTTGAGAGTCGGCCACACTGTTCTGTCATATGAATTGGATGCGGGGAAACCCAGCCTGAAAAGGTAAAACATTTTTTATTTTTTTTAAAGTTTTGGATAGAGTGGAGATGGATTAGAACACCTGTCAGTTTTTATTGCTGTCTGCACCCCCATTAATGACTTTCACCCTCTCCATTTGTCCGGTTTACCATTATCATTGAAAGTGAAAGTAAAAGAAAACCCCAAATTTTGGGTTGTCCCCAAAAAAGTAATAGAGGTGAAATCATCCAATCGGGACACTAGTGCTGGTGACCCAGGGGTCCCCCAAAGAATGCCCTTCATTTTCTGAGATTTCCTCAAACTACCTGTTTGGCTATAGGACAGGGAGTGAAAGGAAATCTCTGGGACACAGATGGCAAAAAGAAAAAAAAAATAAATCGGACAGGGGTTATACCCCTCCCTTAATTCAAAAAAAAAAAAAAAAAGACGGTTGGCCCAGAGTTCTACTTTAAGGGAATATCCTGAAACTGAAACCATGCAGCGTAATTCTCATCAGTCATCAGAACATTTTAAGATGTTTGTTAACTGAAATCATGCCTGAATCAAACACCCATTAAAAGGATTTTCTTGTTTGGCCTTGACATTCAGGTGATCATTAACCACTTCAATACAGGGCACTTTCGCACCTTCCTGCCCAAGCCAATTTTCAGCTTTCAGTGCTGTCACTTTTTAAATGAAATTTGCGCGGTCATGCTACACTGTACCCAAACTAAATTTTTATAATTTTGTTCCCACAAATAGAGCTTTCTTTTGGTGGTATTTGATCACCTCCGTGGTTTTTATTTTTTGCTAAACAAATTTTAAAAAAAAGACCAAAAATTTTGAAAAAAAAACAAAAACTTTTTTTTGTTTTTGTTATAAAATGTCGTAAATAAGTATGTTTTCTCCTGCACTGATAAGGTGGCACTGAAAGGTTGCACTGATAGATTTCACTGATAGGCATCACTGGTGGAACTGGCAGGCATTTTTCATTGGCACTGATTGGCATTTCCCTGGTGGTCCAATGTGGTGGCCATCCCTGGTGGTCCTGGGCGGGCATCCCAGGGGGGCTGCACAGATAAACAATCAGCACAGGCCCCCCCCCCCCCCCCCCCCCCCGTCAGGAGAGCAGCCGATCGGCTGTCCTATACTCACGTCTGTCAGTTAGTCTTTTGTGGTATTTGTGGATGAGGCTCTTTATCTTCTCAGATGGTAAAGCTGCCCATTCCTCTTGGCAAAAAGCCTCCAGTTCCTGTAAATTCTTGGGCTGTCTTGCATGAACAGCATGTTTGAGATCTCCCCAGAGTGGATCAATGATATTGAGGTCAGGAGACTGAGATGGCCACTCCAGAACCTTCACTTTATTCTGCTGTAGCCAATGACAGGTCGACTTGGCCTTGTGTTTTGGATCATTGTTATGTTGGAATGTCCAAGTACATCCCACGTGCAGCTTCCTGACTGATGAATGCAAATGTTCCTCCAGTATTTTTTGCTAACATACTGCATTCATCCTGCCATCAATTTTGACCAAATTTCCTGTGCCTTTGTAGCTCACACATCCCCAAAACATCAGCGATCTACCTCCGTACCTTTCATCATAGGCCTTGTAGACTCCTCTCCAAATGTAGCGTTTATGGGTTGAGGCCAAAAAGCTCAATTTTGGTCTCATCACTCCAAATTACTTTGTACCAGAAGGTTTGAGGCTTGTCTCTGTGCTGTTTGGCGTATTGCAAGTGGGATACTTTGTTTGGCGTATCGTAAGTGGGATACTTTGTGGCATTTGCGTAGTAAAGGCTTTCTTCTGGCGACTCAACCATGCAGCCTATCTTCAAGTGCCCTCCTTATTGTGCATCTTGAAACAGCCACACCACATGTTTCCTGCATTTCATCTGAAGTTATTTGTGGGTTTTTCTTTGCATCCCAAACAATTTTCCTAGCATTTGTGGCTGAAATTTTAGTTGGTCTACCTAACCATGGTTTGGTTTCAACAGAACCCCTCATTTTTCACTTCTTGATTAGAGTTTGAACACTGCTGATTGGCAGTCTCAATTCCATGGATATCTTTTTATATCCCTTTCCTGTTTTATACAGTTCAACTACCTTTTCCCGCAAATCCTTTGACAATTATTTTGCTTTCCACATGACTCAGAATCCAGAAACATCAGTGCAGCACTGGATGAAAGATGCAAGGGTCTGTCAGGAGTCCAGAAACTCATTGACCTTTTATACACACACAATTACAAGCAAACAGATCACAGTTAAGGATGGTTACCTTTTTATAACCATTCAACCCCTGTGTGTTAACTTATGTGCATGTTATCAGGCCAAAATCACCAGGGTATGTAAACTTTTGATCAGGGTCATTTGGGTAGTTTCTGTTGTGATTATGATTTAAAAAGAGTAAACACAGTTGATAGATAATAAATGGCTTCAGCCAAACACTAACCATGAGTGAAAGAAAAGTTTTTGTGTTATCATTCATATTCTCAGAAAAGTGGCCAAGAAATCATAAATTCTGCCAGGGTATATAAACTTATGATTATATATACACATACAGTATACATACATGGCATTCTGTCTATTCTATTCCTAACAGAACGAACAATATCGTTCAAACCTCAAAGACACATATGGTTGTTTGTATACCCATGTCAAAACTATGATGTGAAATGTTGTTGGCAATATTTCATAAGTGGGTAGCTGTTCTTTAATTATACTTTTAGAGTTGTGTAAAATCTGCATGTTGTTGCATACATACAATATCCACCATCTTAAAAAAATTAATAAATAAAACAAAAAACAAAAACAAAACAAAAAACACCCACTTACAAAATTCAGATTAACATTTATTTTACCATCACAGACTGAAATGAAATAGAGACTTACAAATCCAAATAACAGATACAGGTTCAATGGATGTTGATGCCTGTAGATGGTCAAGGCAATAATTGTACCTAGTGATCCGATGGCACAGATTAAAAGTAAAGCAGGGCTAGAAAAAAGAAAAAATACATTAGTTAAAGAGCTTTTCTAATTTATTTGTATTGTATAAATTATCCAAACTAGTGTTGACATTTTCAATATGATAAATACCAAATGATACTGAAGTTAATGCTATTACTAGGCAAAACCGATCTGCGTTGAGCACTTTTCCTTCATGCTGGCAGGCAATCAGCTCATGCAAGGCACCATCTAAATTTGAGTTTATTTCATAGAGTTTAGCAGCAGAAAACACCTTACTATTTGTGATGCCATCTCTCACACATTACTAATTAATCAATGTTGCTGCTTTTGGAGCTTCGTTTATTACTGCCCATGCTTAGCGACACAAAAGATGAAAAAAAAAAAAAAGAGTCGGAAGCAAAATGTACAACATCAGAAGTGTAGTATTGCAAACATTGATATGAATGCTGATAGGACATGAGAATAACATGGATCGGACAATATGACTTTGGACGGACTTTGATGCGAGGCAAATGACAGCATTCACAGCCAGCCCACAGTAAACAGGGCCAGAGGAATGTACAAGGTCGTTATCATCTGCCTAATGAGATACCTGAGGCTATTCATCTGCCTCCTCACACCTGGCCAATATGGGGCCTGAGAGGTGATGAATTGGATGGACACGCGTTTATCTGCTCAAGCAGAGCCTGGAAGAGGAATGAACGATGTGCTCCAATCCATAAAGTGCTCCAAAAATTCGAGGTGCGCACCACCCCCTCCTGTGTCCCTACTCATCGGATGAAATGGACCCTTAGATTTTCAGTCTAGGGGTCGTTTCAGGCTTATATTGGTGGCCAGGGATGGCAGCTTAACATCAATTCACCAGGCAGCTCTCACATGCTCATGATAATCATCCATAGAAATTAGGAAAGGTTGGGGGCACTGAACTTATTCTCTCTGGAGAAGAGATGCTTGAGAGGGGATACAATTTCAATATACAAATACCATACTGGTGACCCCACAATAGGGATAAAAAATTTTCGCAGAAGTGAGTTTAACAAGACTTGTGGCCACTAATTAAAATGAGAAGAAAAGTTGTTTAACCTTAAACTACCTAGAGGGTTCTTTACTGTAAGAGCGGCAAGGATGTGGAATTCCCTTCCACAGGCGGTGGTCTCAGCGGGGATCATTGATAGTTTCAAGAAACTATTAGATAAGCACCTGAATGACCGCAACATACAGGGATATACAATGTAATACTGACATATGACACACATGGGTTGGCCTTGATTGACTTGTGTCTTCTTTCAACCTCACCTACTATGTAACTATGTAAGTAAATCCAGCCCTTATTCTAAGAATTAGTCGTCCTTTTATCGGAAGCGAGACACCCTAAACAGAGCACATTTTACAAGAAGGCAATCATTTGAAATATTGCAAATGTGCATTCTTGACATGTCTTTAAAGGGAGGTTCTCACCAAATACCTTTTTCTTGAATTCCTCTTAACAATTTGCAGTTGCAATTCTTGTTCCTACAGCAACATACTGTGCCTTGAAAAAGTATTCATACCACTTGAAATTTTCCACATTTTGTCATGTTACAACCAAAAACGTAATTGTATTTTACTGGGATTTTTTTGTGATAGACCAACACAAAGTGGCACATAATTGTGAAGTGAAAGAAAAATGATTAATGGTTTTCATTTTTTTTATAAAAATAAATATGTGAAAAGTGTGGCCTGCATTTGTATTCAGCCCCCTTTACTCCGATACCCCTAACTAAAATCTAGTGGAACCAATTGCCCTCAGAAGTCAACTAATTAGTAAATAGAGTCCACCTGTGTGTAATTTAATCTCAGTATAAACACAGTTTTCTGTGAAGTCCTCAGAGGTTTGTTAGAGAACCTTAGTAAACAAATAGCATCATGAAGGCCAAGGAACACACCAGACACGTCAGGGATAAAGTTGTGGAGAAGTTGAAAGCAGGGTTAGATTATAAAAAAATATCCCAAGCTTTGAACATCTCACGGAGCACTGTTCAATCCATCATCCGAAAATGGAAAGAGTATGGCACAACTGCAAACCTACAAGACATGGCCGTCCACCTAAACTGACAGACCGGGCAAGGAGAGCATTAATCAGAGAAGCAGCCAAGAGGCCCATGGTAACTCTGGAGGAGCTGCAGAGATCCACAGTTCAGGTGGGAGAATCTGTCCACAGGACAACTATTAGTCGTGCACTCCACAAATCTGGTCTTTATGGAAGAGTGGCAAAAGAAAGCCATTGTTGAAAGAAAGAAATAAGAAGTCCCGTTTTCAGTTTGCGAGAAGCCATGTGGGGGGAGGATAGCAAACATGTGGAAGAAGGTGCTCTGGTCAGATAAGACCAAAATTGAACTTTTTGGCCTAAAAGTGAAGCACCATGTGTGGGGGGAAAACGAACACTGCTCATCACCCTGAACACACCATCCCCACCGAGAAACATGGTGGCGGCAGCATCATGTTGTTGGGATGCTTTGCTCCAGCAGGGACAGGGAAGCTGGTCACATTTGATGGGAAGATGGATGGAGCCAAATACAGGGCAATCTTAGAAGAAAACCTGTAATGCCCGTACACACGGTCGGACTTTGTTCGGACATTCCGACAACAAAATCCTAGGATTTTTTCTGACGGATGTTGGCTCAAACTTGTCTTGCATACACACGGTCACACAAAGTTGTCGGAAAATCCGATCATTCTAAACGCGGTGACGTAAAACACGTACGTCGGGACTATAAACGGGGCAGTGGCCAATAGCTTTCATCCCTTTATTTATTCTGAGCATGCGTGGCACTTTGTCCGTCGGATTTGTGTACACACGATCGGAATTTCCGACAACGGATTTTGTTGTCGGAAAATTTTATCTCCTGCTCTCCAACTTTGTGTGTCGGAAAATCCGATGGAAAATGTGTGATGGAGCCTACACGCAGTCGGAATTTCCGACAACAAGGTCCTATCACACATTTTCCATCGGAAAATCCGACCGTGTGTACGGGGCATTAGAGTCTGCAAAAGACTTGAGACTGGGTAGAGGCTCAAATTTTGATTTAGTTTTAGTCATATTTTAGTCTTTTGACTAAAATGCCAGTTTAGTCGACTAAAATTGAATGGGTTTAGTTAAATTTGAATGCATTATTTCTATAGAACTGCCAAACATTACATACTCCTGGTATAAAAAAATCTTATAAACATGTTTATTATTTACGGTACTAAGGTTTGAACACTACAGACACCGATTTAGCCATTGTGATATAAATTCAATTTAGTTTTAGTTATAGTCTTTTGACTAAAATGCCATTTTAGTTTTAGTCGTATGAATTGTTTTAGTTTTAGTTGACTAAAATAGTATTAATTCAGTTGTCGAAAATATTTTAGTCGACGAAATTAACACTGCCTTCCAGCAGGACAACAACCCTAAACATACAGCCAGAGCTATAATGGAATGGTTTAGATCAAAGGATATTCATGTGTTAGAATGGCCCAGTCAAAGTCAGGACCTAAACCCAATTGAGAATCTGTGGCAAGACATGGAAATTGCTGTTCACAGATGCTCTCCATCCAATCTGACAGAGCTTGAGCTATTTTGCAAAGAAGAATGGGCAAAAATTTCACTCTCTAGATGTGCAAAGCTGGTAGAGACATCCCCAAAAAGACCTGCAGCTGTAATTGCAGTGAAAGGTGGTTCTACAAAGTATTGACTCAGGGGGGCTGAATACAAATGTACGCCACACTTTTCACATATTTGTAAAACATTTTGATAACCATTTATCATTTTCCTTCCACTTCACAATTATGTGCCACTTTGTGTTGGTCTATCACATAAAATTCCAATAAAATACATTTACATTTTTGGTTGTAACATGACAAAATGTGGAAAATTTCAGTATGAATATTTTTTCAAGGCACCGTAGCTGTATAACTACAGGTACTGATGTCTGATTGCTAGTCTTGCAGATTTGGTGATGTCACTACTCTTCTCGTTGGAAAAAAAAAAAAAAGGTGTACCCGAGGTCCTGGAGAAGTGTGTCTATAAATTCTGCTTCATCCATTCTGAGTGTTTCTGAACCTCTCCTGCTGTGCCTTGATTATTCCTCCAACAGTCAGAGTAGCAGTTCTGACATGAGGAAGAACTCCTGCTCCTCCAACAAGATGGTCATCTCCACGCAGAGAGATGGGGGGTTGATTTACTAAAAGGCAAGGGAATTTTCCCCAGAGATTAGTGAATGAGGTGAAGCTCAATCATGTGCAAGCAAAAATATATATTTTTTTTAATATACATTTTTCCCGCACAAGATTGGGTATTCTTTGTAAAATGAAGGTTCACTACAGTATACTGTATTCTCTAAACTCTGCAGAACATGTCTTTGCAAAGTGCAGCAGCCTATTTGCCAATGATAAATCAAACCCACAGTGTGGAGAAAGGTATGATAAGTCAGTACTGAGGAAGACTTGTCTATTGCCCACTGTTGCCTATATTGGGCTCAGCTTCCACAGCTAAGGTAAGGCATAGCAACATACCATAGTAAAGGTGCAATTTAACTTTGTCATCTATAGTAGTCATTTTGACATTTGCATCTATGCAATTCACATTCATGTAGAAAAACAAAGACACCAATTCACATTCATGTAGAATAACAAAGACACCAATTCACATTCATGTAGAAAAACAAAGACACCAATTCACATTCATGTAAAACAACAAAGACACTATCCTACCTTTCATGAACAAAGGTCTTGATTGGTTCACAATAGAGGAATACTGCAGCTGTCACTGTGGTCAGAATAATTTGTACAGACAAAATGGAATAGACCTTCCGTAGAAAATCTAGTTAGGGGAAAGAATACTTTGGTAAATATGGAAATAAAGCATCAGAACGAAACAAACAATTCATAACAGAGAACAAAGACTATTATTTCTCTACAACAGAGTTTCTTAACCTTTTTAACAAGCAGGACCCCTTAAAATAACTTACTAGTCTCAGGGAACCCCTAACAATAGTTACTGCATCTTGAGCTCACAGCACGTTAGCATGGTAGTAAGGGGAAAAGATGTTCCTTACGTTGGTGGTCAGTGGAAATAATGCCCTCTTTACAGAAAAAGGGAAAAGTCCTGAAAGTTGCACATCTCTGCAAAATCAAAGTAAAAACGGTGTATGACAGCCTCATCCCGGGCTGGTTGGAGCCAAGGCTGGGGCTGTCATACACCTTCTTACGGACTTTCAGGACTTTTCCCTCTTCCATTAGACACAGCTGGGACAAGCTCTGTTCTTGTCTGCACTCCAAGCCTTTGCTACAAAAGAGGACCTGGTGGAGCCTTGAGCGGCACCTGTAAACTTAGTTTGGGTCATACCTGTTGATCTTGCCATTAATCTAGCAGTGCTGCACTCTAGGAGGAAGTGTTCTGTAGTCCTGTCCTAGGGTGACAATGCTGCTGCTCTATAGATACAGTACAGTGAGTGAGCTTTGTAACCCTAGGACAGGAAGTGTGTCACTGGCCGGATCACTAGTTGGAAGTAAAGGGAAAAAAAGAAAAAGAATGCAACCATTACATCTAAGGGCTCAAAGCTGCAATATATTACATTTTTGTTCTTGGGTTTAGATACGCTTCCATAACTTGGGAGACTGAGGTTGATTTATTAAAACCACTCGCCGACCGCCTAACTGTAATGCCCTGTACAAACGGTTGGACTTTGTTCGGACATTCCGACAACAAAATCCTAGAATTTTTTCCGACGGATGTTGGCTCAAACTTGTCTTGCATACACACGGTCACACAAAGTTGTCGGAAAATCCGATCATTCTGAACGACGTAAAACACGTACGTCGGGACTATAAACGGGGCAGTGGCCAATAGCTTTCATCTCTTTATTTATTCTGAGCATGCGTGGCACTTTGTCCGTCGGATTTGTGTACACACGATCGGAATTTCCGACAACGGATTTTGTTATCGGAAAATTTTCTATCCTGCTCTCAAACTTTGTGTGTCGGAAAATCCAATGGAAAATGTGTGATGGAGCCTACACACGGTCGGAATTTCCGACAACAAGGTCCTATCACACATTTCCCGTCGTAAAATCCGACCGTGCGTACGGGGTATAAGTCATTACTTTGACGTTAAATACCAGGGGTTATAGCAGCAGCTAGTTACCATGACCCCGGTATCTTTTTTTTAAGTCAGGCAGCCAGCTTTCAGATAAAAGTGGTCCCAGTGGCGGATTTGCAGCCAAATCACTTTTGTAGGCAGCGGGAGAGGTGCCCCCCTCTCCCACTGCTTCCCGGTGGTTTCCGAGCTTACCGGAGCAGTCTGTAAGCCCAGAACCCATCTAGTGCAGCTGATAGCTATGCAGAAAGCCAAGTGAGGGCAAGATAACCCTTGCTCGGCTCTATGCCCACGGAGGACCGGACTGACCTCCGTCACTTCTGGTCCTTGAGCAGATTGACAGGATTTTTTGGTTTTTCTTAAGTCAAATTTAAATTTTTTTTTTTTTAAAGTAAAAAAAGAGGGATCTGGGGTATTTTTGACCCCAGATCTCTCAATAAAGAGGACCTGTCATGCTTATTACAAGGGATCGTCAATTACGTCCAATTCTTTTATTGAAGAATGATTACAACACAGAAGACATAGTGCAACGTTTCGGAATCACGCAGGACCCCTTCGTCAGGCATGTGTCACTGTGATGGACGTAACTGACGATATGTGCTGTGCTGGTAAATATGTACGTTTAATGCCACATACCATACATCACCCCCCCCCACCACCACCATTTTTTCCTACATTCTCTCTGTCACTTCCCTTCAATGTATTTTTCTCCTCATTTCTTCCCATTCCAACCTCCCCCATCCCTGAAAGCGGAGCCCTTGAATATGTAAATCTTGTCTAAATACAAAAGTCATGCGTATGCTTTCATGAATCCTGTTGTGCTTTCTGTATTTATTCCAGATCTGTGCAGCAATGCAGTGTGAAACTTTGCCTCTGTGCAGAGCTTCCTTTAAATAGACTGGTCAACACTGCTCTCTCTCCTTGTGCAGGGACACTGGTCTTGTCTCTGCCTTCTCCTGTAGTTTTCTTCAGGCAGCCTGTGGTGGATGGGACCTGCTGGGCCCCTCACACAGTACATGTACAGCGCCATGGTGATGTCACAGCTACTTTTACAAAGTAATATCTGAGTTTGCAAAGGCATTTTGTGCATGCAAAGTGAATTTATAGCTCCCATGCCTATTAAGGACTATAAACATTTGTGTTTCTGAAGTTCAGCTTTAAATTACCTACTGATTCACATATAACTCCATATTATTAAATAAAAGATATTATATTTAAAGCCCTGGACCATGTTTATTCCATGTCAACACATATACCTGAACATGCATAATGTTATAATTATATTGAGGCTTCCTCATACAAGAGGTTAAAACTGAACTTGTCGCTAATGGTATTGATAAGAAAAATCAGAATAAGACTGGTCTTATTCTGCCAAGAGAAGTATGGAGGCTGTCACTGCTGAAAGTGTAACCAAAGTCAAAACCCCAAAATGATGTACATCAAGTTTCAATTCTCAATGGTTTCATCCTGCTTCTTCAAAAATTCTGTGTAATTCCCAAACATACCTTAGAATCGTTTCAGAGATTCCTCTCTGCATTCAGTTCCTTTAGGGTTCCTAAGCAGGTGGTACAAGCAGTGGGTTTAGAGCCCATTCCAAGGAAGGACATGCAGCTGATCAGGGCTGTACACATGCCGCAGCCAAGATGCTTTGCATCCACAGCAAAAATTAAAACAGCATGTTGCATTCAGTGGGAGATACCGCAGGCAAACATAACCCATTTAAATGTATGGGGCCGCGCTGCAACTGCCTGTCAAACACCTCTGGAAAGCGATTGCTTTTTTTAAAAAGGGCAGAGAAAATTGAGTACTTCCCGTGATACTTTCTATTTATTTGCACTAGGGGTGCAAAGGATCGTCATCGATCCGTGATCCGATCCGCGGAGGTTGTTTCGATCCGCGGAGGTTGATCCGTACGGGACACCTCTGTGGCCTCGGCCATAGGAAAGGCCGCGGCTTTGGCCTAGCTCCGGAGCGGCGGCCATCTTGGTACACCCAGCGGCCGTTCAGCATGTCGAATGACGGAGCGATCACTTGTAACAAACCGGCGTCATGTCATGACGCCGGTTCCTCTCTCTCCCCTCTGTGTACTGATCTGTACAGTGGAGGGGAGAGATCGGACGGCAGCAGTGCCAATACTCTGCAATGCCCTGCCAATAATCTGCCATACCCTCCCAATACCCTGCCAAAACCCTGCCAATACTCTGCCAATAGGGAAATTGTGGATATTACTGTGGGGGAGATTTTTTTTTTTGTTGATCCGAAAATGATCAGAAACCGTGACTCCTGATCCGAGGAACGATCCGAACCGTGAGTTTTTTGATCCGTTGCACCCCTAATTTGCACTAACATATAATTTTTCAGGACAAGCTTTCGGGGTATGTCCCCTTCTTCAAAGTCCAAGCAGCACTGATTCACAATGGTTTTAGCAGAACGTTAAAATGTTAAAAAAAAAAAAACACACAATTTCTGAGGGAAAGGGAAAAAAACAAAAAACAAACAAACACATACAAATCAATGTATATGACAATAGTAACAAAGCTAGCTGCATAGTTAGTGAGATAAGACAGAGGGATAGCAGCAAGAGCTTCCACATATATGAATGAGCCCCTATGCCAGTGTCTACAATTAAAGCGATTGTAAAGTCTTATTTTTTTTCTATTAAAATAACAAACATGTTATACTTACCTGCTCTATGCAGTGGTTTTGCACAGGGCAGCCCAGATTCTCCTCTTCTCTGGTCCCTGGCTCGAGCACCTGGTCCCCTCCCTCCTGTTGAGTGTCCCCACAGCAAGCAGCTTGCTAAGGGGGCACCCGAGCCGAGCCGCAGCTCCGTGTATCCATTCAGACATGGAGCTGTGGTTCAGCCCCACCCCCTTCTCTCTCCTGATCGGCTAACTGAGTTTGATTGACAGCAAACAGCACCATTGGCTCCAGCTGCTATGCCAATCAGATGGGAGCATCCTGGATGGCCAAAGCACTCGTTGACATCACTGGATAAAGATGGGACTCAGGTAAGTATTGGGGGAGGGGGGGCTGCCTAGAATGCATTAAGATAAAAAGTCTTCTGCCTTTACAACCACTTTAACTCTCTTTAAAGCCACCCATTCTGATGTACTGAGAAGAGAGTGTAAGTGATAAGTGATTGAGTGAAAGAACTCATCCCTTTAGATGAATATTTCTCCCTACTGGTCACTGGATGATGCAGATTTTAGCTGTGTTGATCAGTTATTTGATTACTGTTCCAGAAGCATGTGAAATAGCAGATAAAATAAAATAATGGAACGGGCAGACTGCATAGCTAAAGTCTAAACCATCCACTGGCAAGCTCCTTTTCTGGAACATGCATGTCTAAAAAGATCTTTGGGATCTGTTCTTTCATTCTTTGCTCAGACAGAACAGCAGTACAGTGACTGTGAGCTCTGCAAGGAACCATGGGAGATGTAGTTTTGTAATCAGCAGGAAGCTGATGTATTACCCCTCTGCTGAATGACGGAACGGCTGCACATAGGAGTTGTAGTATGGGAGCACACACAAAGAGGAGGCGCAAATAAAACAGGCTGTGCGTCAGCACAGCCACGAGATGAGAACCGTGGCCCTTTATGAAGGGCCAATGGATCTGTATGCTCATAATGATACAACGATGACATTTTATGTGAAAAGTCATTTTGTTTAAATTCTTGCCCAATGTAATCAATACCTATGGATACCATGACCTTACTGTATTTTGTTATAACCTTTACATTAGAAAACTCATCAAAAATAGTGAAAGAAAAAGTAAACTCAGAGGAGTAGATTTATAGAAAAAAAAACAGCTAATACATGTAAGTTAGGTTATTATTATCCGTTTTATTAAAAAAAAAAAAAAAAGTATATATATTAGGGCTGCGGAAATTAACGATTAATTCCTCGATTAATCGTTAATTTTTTTGATCGGTAGGCTGCCTGCCCTGGGGCCGCTTTGGGCCAAGCTGTGGCTGCAGCGCTCCGCTCCCTCCTCCTCCACAGTGTGATAACTTTGGCCACGCTGTGAGAAAAGTCCCGCCCTCCCCCTAGATCAGCTCGTGTGATAGACGCAGTGTTCTGTCTAACACACGAGCTGATCTAGGAGGAGGGCGGGACTTTTCTCACAGCGCGGCCAAAGTTTT
Organism: Lithobates clamitans; assembly: GCA_037952925.1. Classification (NCBI taxonomy): domain Eukaryota; kingdom Metazoa; phylum Chordata; class Amphibia; order Anura; family Ranidae; genus Lithobates; species Lithobates clamitans. The sequence continues at coordinate 2,880,292 of JBBGZY010000044.1, forward strand.
TTTACACTCAGCGGGAGATGCCCGCAGACTGTGTAATCCAGGCTCAGGCACTGACTACAGTGAGACTGCATTATGGGCATGGTGAGGCTGCCATTATGATGTGTGACGTCTTAGCCATGCCCCGCTATGTCCGGCCTTGGCCGTTGCCATAACAACAGTGCTAAATCAGCGAAAAGTAGTTGGATCTGTATGTGCGTTATAATTAATCTTAATTAGTCAATTAAAAAAAAAAAAATTGATTATTCGAACACGAAAATTTTAATCAGTAACAGCCTATATATATATATATATATATATATATATATATATATATATATATATATATATATATATATCTCTATCTTTAAAAAGAGGAAGTAAATGTCCTTTAGACCCCTTTCAAACTGGGGTGCGGGCCACGTTAGCTGTAAAACGCCGCTAGTTTTAGCAGCGCTCTACCGCTGTTATAGTGGGGCTTTTTGGCCGCTAGCAGGGCCCCCCCGCTAGTGGCTGAAGAGTTAAAAGCGCCCGTGTTGCAGCGTTGCATTCATGTCAATGGGCATGGGCGGTTTAGCTCCAAACCCAAAGATGCTGCTTGCAGGGCTTTTTCTTACGTCCTGCAAGCGCACCGCCCCAGTGTGAAAGTACTCAGGCTTCCACACTGGGGGGGGGGGGGGGGGCATGGGAGGCGTTTTTTCCAGGCGCTATTTTTAGCGCTAAAACACCTGAAAAAAGTGACATCATCGCGGCTCCGGACAGTCACAGAGGTGGAACCCGCGAACCCCGGAAGCAAGACGGGTGAAGATGGAAGCGGCTGTGGCGCTGACATCACGCCACTGGAAAAACGTAGTTTTAAGGTGAGTTTTACATAATGTGCTAGTATGCAATGCATACTAGCTTACTAGCTAACTTTACCTTGCAGGGGGGAAAAAAAAATGTCTAGCGATATATAACCGCTTTAAGGCTGTTTTTGCCTTACTGTTTCCTCCTGTTACATCTTCAGGAAAGAAAATCTCCCTACTGGGGACACCGCAAAAAAATAAAAAATAAAATAAATGGGGGTTTCACCCTTTCCCTGACCTAGCCAAAATGTTAACTACAGATTTGGCTATACATACACTTTAAAGCTGGCAAAATACGATATAATCTCCTATTTACCAAAACTGTGTAATATGAGTTAAACAACAATAATAACCTATACAATTAATTACGGTATATATAATTATTATTAAATATAATTACCTAGACAATCCATTCAACTAGTATGAAATCAGAGAGGCCCTTGTACTACATACCTGATGGTAGATCTAAAGCTGGAAATACACTATACAATCTGATTTTACAATCTCCTTTAGATTTCCCAAATAATTAGAGGACATATGTTAGCTATCCAATCTGGCTGGTCTTTACACTACATAGTTGAAGGTAGATTGAAAGGAAATTGTACAATCAGATTGTGGGCAGATCTAACCATACCAGGCTATAATGGATTGCTGTACAACAGGTAAGATCGGTCACAGCTGGACACTTGACAGTACACACAGATTCAGGCTCACCCATACGGATATGAATACTGGCCGAGGCGACATTAGACCCATAATTGAAGTCATCTACGATGGAGGACATGGGATAGTGATCAGCAGACGCCATGATCACAGGTTACCTAGTTGACAAATACGGATTTTCCCAGTCCAGACAAGCTGGAAACGCAACAGGAAGAACGGCAGCCAATAAGAAGCAAGATCGTCATCGAGACACAGGGTTTAATGCGTATATGCATACGTCGGAGTATAGCAGCCATTTTCCTGAAGACCACTACTATCCGCTCTTGTTAGAGCAGCGCTAAAATCTTTCTGACGCCTTTGTTTCTATGTCATTACTACTAATGTTATCACACGGGGAATATGTCATGGTATACTATAACGCATGCCATCACGCCCGGTCACTTTACTATGGAAGCCCCCTCTAGTGTTCCTATCAGAGAGTTTTCCTACAGACGTCATTTCCGGGGAGGTGCTTTGTACAACGTGGGTTCTCGTGTGCTGGAAGGGTGAGTGCATCAATGTGTCTGCCGTAGGGTGATCACAGTGAGGGTACATTACGTGTCTAATTAGGAGGTCACAGTTGTTGACTTCACCTAAGTAGTGGTTGGTGGGTTGGGGTAGTTCTTATCCACTTCAGCCCCGTAAGATTTTACCCCCTTCCTGAGCCCTTTTTACAATCTGGCACTGCGTCTGACAATTGCGCACTCGTCCCTTTTGCCCCACAAATAGAGCTTTCTTTTGGTGCTATTTGATCATCTCTGCGTTTTTTATTTTTTGCGCTATAAACAAAAAACAAGCGGTGATTTTGAAAAAAAAAATATTTTTTGCTGTAATATCCCCAAACTTAAAAAAAAAATTACATTTCTTCAGTTTTGGCCGATATATAGTCTACATATTTTTGGTTAAAAAAAAATCGCAATAAGCGTATATTGATTGGTTTGCGCAAAAGTTATAGCGCCTACAAACTATGGGAAAGATTTATGGCATTTTTTTTATTATTTATTTATTTTTTTACTAGTAATGGCGGTGATCTGCGATTTTTAGTGGTACTGCAACAGACACGTCGGACACTTTTGACACATTTTTGGGACCATTGACATTTATACAGCGATCAGAGCTATAAATATGCACTGATTACTGTATAAGTGGCAGGGAAGGGGTTAACACTAGGGGGCGACCAAGGAGTTAAATGTGTCTTCTCTCAGTGTGTTCTAACTAGGGGAGGAGACAAATTGTTGTTCCTACTTAGTAGGAACAAACGTCATGTCTCCTCTCCCCTGACAGAACAGGGATCCGTGTGTTTACACACACAAATCCCCGTGCTGGCTCTCGTGCACGCGTAGCCGGTAGGGATGGCCGGCCATGCGCATTGGGTCCCCCGCTGTGCAGCCGGCGCACAACCTCTGGCGGCTCTTAAAGGGAGACCCGTAGAAGGTTTCGCGCAGGGGTGCCATTCTGCCCCCCGTAAAAAGACGTGACCTGGTCGGGAACAGGTTATGGATAAAGCCTATGTCACATTGACAAGGCAACACAATTCAAATGCTAACAGCAATTTGTAGCGAGTGACAAAATACACAACATTGTCATTGTGATTTGTTGCTAAGAATGGATTTTTGGCAGCAGCAGGACAAACTTTAGCCACTACAATTTGTTTTGTACCTAAGCCTCCTATTTTGTCGTCCCCCCCCCACCAGCAGTTTTCCCCTCCCGCATTTGCCAATATAGCAAGCTATTGTGGCAGGTGTGTGTGCTCGCTCCCGAGCCGGGCTGTGTATGTCCATAGACACACACACCGTGGCTCAGCCACACCCCCGCTCCCTCCTCACAGGATTAGACTGCCGTTGGCTCCTGCTGCTGTCTGAGTCTCCTGTGAATGCAGAATGATGAGAGAAGAGCTGCAGATGGGACAGTGCTGAATCGAGAGGGGACCCGGAAAAGTGTTTCGGGAGGGCCGCACACAACAAGTAGTAAAATATTTTTTTTTATCCTTAATGCGGAGTTCCAGCCTTTTTAACCACTTGCTTACTGGGCACTTAAACCCCCCTCCTGTCCAGACCAATTTTCAGCTTTCAGTGCTGATGCACTTTGAATGACAATTACGCGGTCATGCAACACTGTACCCAAATGAAATTTTTATCACTTTTTACCCACAAATAGAGCTTCACATCTGAGGTTTTTATTTTTTATTAAAAAATTTTAAAATAACCAAATTTTTCAAAAATGTTTTTTTTTTTTTTTTTTATATTTTGTTATAAAATTTTGCAAACAGGTAATTTTTCTCCTTCATTGAAGTACGCTGATGAGGTGGCACCGATAGGTGGCAGTGATGGGCACTGGTTGGTTACACTGATTGGCACCACTGGTGGGCATTGATAGGTGGCACTTGTGGACATTAATAGGGGGCACTGTGGTCACTGGCAGGTGGCACTGGCAGGGGGACACTGGTGGCACAAATGAGGCAGAATTGCCTCTTCCAGGCCGATGTCCCTTGCACATAAGCCGGAGAACGGCTTTTTTTTTTTTTTCCTCACACTGGCAGCGTGAGGAGAAAAAAAAGGATTACCTTACTTTTGTTTACATCATGTGATCAGCTGTCATTGTCTGACAGTTGATCATGTGGTAAGGGGCCGGGATTGTCCCCTTACTCCGATCTGTGATCAGCCGAGTCTCAGTGACTCTGTGATCACAGCGCGCGCCGCAAAGGGCAGGTCCACGCTGTGGCCGTCATTCAGCTATAGCGTGGGCGCCAAGAGGTTAAAAAAATAACAACACACAGCCCCCCGCGCGATGGTCGCATCATATAATAATACATTCCGGCATATGTAGTAAAGGAACACTTTTTTTTGTTAGTTCTGCAATTTACTCGCTATCACCTCTTTAGCAAACGCGCTCCCATCTTCAATGTGGGCATCTGAAGCCTGCTTGTAGCTCTTTCTGGGATACGGTGCTGCTGGCCACTCAGCATGCACCTTCCGGTCTTGCACATTCACATTGCGTACAAACCACGGCACGCTCGTATTGCGGAGTCTGTCCATTGACTCCTGGGATTGACGACACTTATGTCCCAGGTATCGGGTGGAGCATTTGCCCGAGTACAAGTACTCGGGCAAATGCTTGGTATCGGTGCCAATACCGATACTAGTATCGGGACAACTCTAGTTTGTATTTTTTCTACTAATGGCGGTGATCAACAACTTATAATGGGACTGCAAAAATGCAGTGGGCAATCTGACACTGGGGGGAACTGGACACTGGGAGTCCCACCGAAAAGGGGGAAGCTCCGCTTGTTTGCCTCCGCTGCCAGAAATGAGGGTAGATGCACTGGTAACGCCTTAGGGACAAGTTCTCCCTTATTGACAAACAATTACAAAGATCTTGCGAGCTACCTAATGAAATATCCCTTATCTCTCTGTGATATACTGACAGCTGCTAGCACCAATCATGCCGCACACTATCCTGGGACCCCATCACCCGAAATCCACCTATTTTCGGCCGCTGCAGGAGCTGACACAGCAAGAGTGCTCAACGCTATCACTGCCTGCCAAGAAGCCATAATGTCCTGCCAAACCACCCTGACCGCCAGGATTGAGGAAGTAAAGATGGACATCTTTCTGGTAAGACAGGACTTCCAGAAGCTAAGGGGCAAAGTTAAGGACACAGAAACTCGGCTGAGCACTGGAGAATTCCCTCCCTCCCCTCCAGATCTCCACAGACAGCATGCAGTCACAAGTGAACCAACTGCTCCAAAAGCAGGATGAAATGGAGAATAGGCTCAGAAGGAGCAACCTAAGATTCATCGGACTGCCCGAGGGAGAAGAGGAACAACTTCTGTGCACCACATATGGTAGTGAGGCCTTTTCCCCTATGTTTGTTGTTGAACGGGCCCACCACATGTCCGGGATACCGCCCCCGGTCGGGGCCCCACCTCACACATTCATTGCAAAATTCTTAAACTATAGAGACCGGGATACCATATTGCGCCTAAGTAGAGAGAAGGGAAATATTCCTTATGGCAATAAGATGATTGTGGTGTATCCAGATTTCTCTGCATAAGTGCAGGGAAGACCCAAAAGCTTTCTGAAGCTAAAAGAGGCCTCCGTATTAAGCACATTAAGAGATCTCTGTTTGTCATCCCTGCTTTGCAGGAATGAGAAACTGACAGATCACTCCCTCTGTACAGAGCTCTGTATTGTTTACCAACACAAGAACTCTGGGGTCCTGCTGTGTGCAATCACAGCGGGTGCTGGGCAGGGGGCGCTCATCAGTGTACCTAAAACCCAGAAGTAGGCAGCAACATACGGCATGCCTATAGCGACCACCCGTCCACAGTACATTGCTGGCTAAAGTGGTTAAAGGATATGTTCAGCTTTGGGAACATGTTACATGTTCCACCTGTTTTTCTGGGGTGGAACAAGTAATATGTTCCTGCTCCTGCAGCCCGAGCTCTCGTTGTGACAGCAGTATGGGGATAAATTGTCACGTTTTGAAAAGAGCACAGCTGTACAGGGCTCTGCCCACACGGTCTTGTAGTTCATTCATTCTCAGAATTCTGTGAATGAATGACAACTACAGACAGCCTTTGTGGCTGTCCGCGTATAGTTCTCAATGAACTACCATTGATTCTTTCTGTCAGTGTGAAACTGCCTGCCTGTATGACAGACAGCTTGCATTGACAGTCTGCAGGAGACCTGCATGGTATCAGCGATCTGCTAATCACTGGTGCAATGCTTTCCAGACTCCTAAAAAAAAAAGAGAAATGTTACATGCAAATTTTTTTACCTGCAATAAAATGTGCATTTCTTATTTTTTTTAAAAGGTGAACTTTAATTTAGGGAATGCATTAATGTAAAAAAAAGTTTTAACTTTAGAACCATTTTAACTAAAAATTGCTCTGAAATGATAGCTAAAAGTTGGCTATTCCATTAATAATAAATAAGATATTCTTTGCAGGAAATTGATAAGTGGTCCCTGGTGAAAAAATTGCCTTTTTTTTTTCTTAAGGAAATCAGATTTATTCTCTTTGTGATTGTTAACTCGCTAACTTAAAGCGGAGCTAAACTCTCTTTACAGCCAAGGAAACTGCCATCTTGGCTTCTGTTTGATCTGCAGTGCTGCCTTCATACAGAAGGTGACTGTGGGTAAAAGCACAAACGTTCCACTAAAAAGAAGGCTCAGGTGACAGTTTGTAATCCAAGAAGAGTTCCTTTTGTAAGCAACCAGCCTCAAAAACCTACATCCCCTCAGCTTCCCCTAATGCTTACATGAGTCTGATCTCAATCCAGTGATATGCATGATAGTTCACGTTCTCCTGGGTCTCTCCCTCCTCATTGGCTGTGATGCAGGAGCCTTCTGCTTCCAGGGAGAATACATGTAATTTGGCAAACAACCATCATAGAGGGGCAAGAAGTCGTGCTGCTAAGGAAGCATCAGCTTGATCTTGTCTTCGGCATAACTCCACGTTCCGGCCCTCTCAGCCATGCATATTGTTGGTGTGAAAAATTGACAAGAAGACTTTCTCAGCCATCAGCAGCTGAATATGGGAGATGGGGTCCTTCAGTCAAAGGTATTTGAAGAGATTTGTCTGCACTGGGGGACACCAAGATATGCTCGTATTCAACAACAAACTGGGAAGATTTGTGTATTGAATAATGGGTATTCAGGCATTTACGGTGGACTGCATAGTGGGAGCTCACATTCCCACATACGTTTCTTTTTGTTTAGAGGGGGGGGGGCATTTTGGAGCATTTTCACTCATCACACATAGGGCAGCCTATCCACCTGAATGGGCTGCCCTACACACAGCAATCGCCCCAAAGAAGCTTCAGAACTTTTTTTTGAGTGGAGCTTGGTGCGTGTTTTACTGCGATTTTTGGTGCAGCGCATTCTGAAATGCAAGGAAACGCACAGATGTGAATGGAGCCTCATTGTTCTTGTGTTAGCGCACCAATTTTATTTTCAGGATCAATTCACATCCAACATAGTGGGAGCACACATTTTATGTCTGGCTTTTCCTGTGACACGCAGAGGGCAGCCTGTTGATTTCAATTGGCTGCACTACATATGGTTAATGGGACATTTTGGCGTTTTGTGGGTTGTGTTTTTTTTTCTGTGTGTTGTGCAACATTTGCCCCTCTTTTTTTCACATGGCAAAATGTGTTTTTGCTTCTGATTGGTGTGCCGTAACAATTAATGGCACTTAAAAAAGCGCAACTATTAATTTTAGGTGTATAAACATGGCCATACACTATGCAATCTGATTGTATATTGTGTATTTAGTGAGAAGGATGATCCCTGATTGCATTTCATTTCAAAAACATGCACCTGAGAATAGGTGGGTGAATGATGCAGGGTGTGTGCTAATGAGGTCAGTTGGTCAACTCCTTCCTGTGTCATGACCTAAAGTCAGATCAGAAAGAAAGACATTAGAAATGGAAATGTCTGGAAACATGGATTAGGACAACAATAGTAAGTGACTAGATTTAATGGAAAGCTTATTTTTGCAAAAAAAGTACATGAACGCTATATTTCTGCATAGGGGAGCTGGAATTTAGAAAAAAAAAGTGTACAAAGATGAACTTACCCTTTAACTTCAAATTGGACAGAAGTCACGGGCTTGTGTACAGCCTTGGATTTAGGAGCTCCATAGATTAGGCGCTTCAATCATAAATGATTGAAGGCTAACAAAGGTACCCAATGACGTGCTTGCACTTTATGTTGTTAACTTAGATATGTGTTATGCCAAGTAAGGTTCGCTTTAAACAGACCTCAGTAGTAGTTGTTTATATGCGATTCCTGACATCATTTGTATACTAATATTGCGCTTTTTGTTATTTTTTCAGAAAATAAAATGGCCAAAAGTCTAAGAAGCAAATGGAAGAGGAAAATGAGGGCAGAGAAGAGGAAGAAGAATGCTCCAAAGGAACTTGCCCGCCTAAAAAATGTTGTGGCAAAAGCAAACACAGATGCGTTGATGGAAGACATAAAAGAAATAGCAACTGTTGTAACGTCTAAAAAGTTGAAGGATGAAAATAAAATGGAACTTGATGCAATGGAAGGTAGTAGACATTCATATATTGGTAGCGTTAAAGTGTATTTTCCTCTAAAAACAGTTTAAATGTTATATGTTGGTTTATTCACACAAGCCCTTGTTAATGTAGTCTCTCTAATTTTTTTTTCTCCTTTCGGTGCTGATATATACCTGATGATCCTGTATCAAACTGACCATGCCAAGCATGGAAGCAAATCCATGCTAGTATGGTCAGATTGTGTCCCTAGGATTGCTGGCAGGAGATATAGGACGCTATGCCAACGCACAGTGTTTGCTTTTTTTTCCCTTAGTCAGTTTAGGTGCCACACCCACTGCCCAACCATGCTTTGTTAATGTCCTTTGGATTACTGCTCTGAGAAACAAGACGCTCTGCCTGCATCTTTTGTAGTCCGTTTAGGTGCCTCATCCTGTTGTCCATGATAATTGACAGAGGATCCCAGGCAACATACTTTTCTGCTGTGTTTGATGTCACAAACTGCCCGCCCACTCTCTATGCATACACACCCCCTCTATGGGAAGAGAGCAGAGAACGGGAACTGAGCAGTCACTAGACCACGGAAGTTAACATTTGAAAAAGGTACTAAACTTTTATTTTTTTAAAAAGGAAATGTGGTAATTGGAAATGTTTGCTGTGTCTTTTTGGAGTTGTGTGTTCACAAATCCGTGTGTATATAATATGCAGAATGAGAAGAGAAATGAGCAAGTGATAGTGAGTGCACTTTTCAGAAACATGCAATGCATATCATAGCGCACAGTGCAGTGGTCAGGAACTTGTAATACATAGGGGTTGATTTACTAAAGGCAAATAGTCTGTGCACTGCAAGTGCACTTACTTCAATTGTACTACAAGTGCAGTTTCTCTAGATCTGAGGGGAACATACATGTGAAAAAAAAACAAATAAAACCGCATTTTTGCTTTGTACATGATTGAATGATCGAATTCAGCAGAGCTTTCCCTCATTTCAGAGCTTCCCCTCCAATCTAGCGCATGCACACGTGTGTGTGCACTTGCAGTGCACAGCGTGTTTGCCTTTAGTAAATCAACCTCATATTATGACAGAGTGCAGTGAAGTGGTTAGGAGCATGTAACAAATAGTACGTCACATTGTGCAGTGTTCTGGAACTTGTAAAACACAGCGCACAGAGTGCAATGGTCAGGAACTTGTAATATGTAGTATTATAGTGCAGTGAAGTGGTTAGGAGCATGTAACACACAGTACAGCACCCAGCTGCGCAGTGGTCTGCAACTTGTAAAGCGTAGTGCACAGAGTTCAGTAGTTTGGAGCATGTAACGTACATTGCATCATTTTACTTTGATGACCACACGCTGAGCATGTGGGTGTGTTTCACTAAGCTGACATACGGTAATCTACTCCTTTGGGAAGCAAAAACATTGGCATACCCAAGCTGGGGGAAGGACAAGATCCAAAAGTGTCACCAATGCGTTACTATACTTGCCTTTACTTTGTCTCAGAGCTCTGGCCCCTGACATCTTTGGCCTGTCTGCTTCTAGATACCGTTTTGATTGGTCAGGCCGAGATGATGTTGCTCCCAAATATGTGTGGGAATTCATTAATCTTGTCCTAAAGTTCCACTTCAACTGCAGTAGAAAAAAAGCAGACAGGATTTAGATTTGTAGCGGAGATGTGTACATCATAGAACTGACTGGACAGAAATTTTCTGCCAGGTAAAACTGCACCCTTATACAGTTGTGCTCATAAGTTTACATACTATGGTAGAATTTATGATTTCTTGGCCATTTTTCAGAGAATATGAACGATAACACAAAAACATTTCTTTCACTCGTGGTTAGTGTTTGGCTAAAGCCATTTATTATCAATCAATTGCGTTTACTTTTTTTAAATCATAATGACTACAGAAACTACTAGGGTTGTCCCGATACCGATACTAGTATCGGTATCGGCACCGATACCGAGCATTTGCCCAAGTACTTGTACTCGGGCAAATGTTCCCGATGCTTCTGCCGATACCTAAACTGTCAGCAGTGATCGGCGCGTGGGGGAGTTACAAGCTTCTCCCCCCGCGGCTTTCAGCTGCTTAGTGACATTCACCGCATCCTCCATGTCCCCTCCGTTCCTCTGTCCCCCTCCACTGTCCCTCTTCGTTCCGCTGTCCCCCTCTGCTGTCCCCCTCCGTTCCTCTGTCCCGCCGTTCCGCTGTCCCTCTCTCTTCCTCTGTCCCCCTCCGCTGTCCCTCTTCGTTGCGATGTCCCCCTCCGCTGTCCCCCTCCATTCCGCTGTCCTCCTCCATTGTGCTGTCCCTCCCCGCTGTGTGAATGGACAGAGTCAGCTGACTCTGTCCATTCACATAACTGAAACATTGTAATCTCCTGTGATTACGATGTGTCAGTTTTTGAATGGAGAGGAGCTGCTGTCTTCTCTCCATTCATTCACAGTGCAGCTGAGGCTGCAGAGAAAGGGACTGGGGAATCTCTATCCTCGGTCTCTTTCTCTGTCCCAAGGAGGATATATCAAGGGTCTGTTAAGACCTCTGATATCTCACCAAAGCCCCCCAAAAGAGCTGATTAAAAAAAAAAAAACACATATTGCAATAAATAATAAAAAAAATATTATTGTAAAAAATAATAAAAATGTAAACAAAAAAAAACACACAGACACCCTTCACCCCCCCCCTCCTAAAAAAAATAAAAATAAAAGCATTGTTTAAAATAAAAAAAAACACTGTCACGTGACATTTTAAAAAAAGTATTGGTAATCGGTATCGGCGAGTACTTGAAAAAAAGTATCGGTACTTGTACTCAGTCCTAAAAAAGTGGTATCGGGACAACCCTAGAAACTACCCAAATGACCCTGATCAAAAGTTTACATACCCTGGTGAATTTGGCCTGAGAACATGCACATAAGTTGACACAAAGGGATTCGAATGGCTATTAAAGATAACCATCCTCATCTTTGCTTGTAATTAGTATGTGTGTGTGTGTATAAAAGGTCAGTGAGTTTCTGGATTTCTGACAGACCCTTACATCTTTCATCCAGTGCTGCACTGACATTTTTGGATTCTGAGTCATGGGAAAAACAAAAGAATTGTCAAAGGATCTGCGGGAAAAGGTAGGTCAACTGTATGAAACAGGAAAGGGATATAAAAAGATATCCAAGGAATTGAGAATGCCAATCAGCAGTGTTCAAACTCTAATCAAGAAGTGGAAAATGAGGGGTTCTGTTGAAACCAAACCACGATCAGGTAGATCAACTAAAATTTCAGCCACAACTGCCAGGAAATTGTTTGGGATGCAAAGAAAAACCCACAAATAACTTCAGGTGAAATATAGGACTCTCTGAAAACATGTGGTGTGGCTGTTTTAAAAATGCACAATAAGGAGGCATTTGAAGAAAGATGGTTTGCATAGTCGTGTCGCCAGAATAAAGTCATTACTAAGCAAATGCCACAAAGTATCCCGCTTACAATACGCCAAACAGCACAGAGACAAGTCTCAAACCTTCTGGCACAAAGTTATTTGGAGTAATGAGACCAAAATTGAACTTTTTGGCCACAACCATAAAGGCTGCATTTGGAGAGGAGTTTACAAGGCCTATGATGAAAGGTACACCATTCCTACTGTGAAACACGGAGGCGGATCGCTGATGTTTTTCGGTATGTGTGAACTACAAAGGCACAGGAAATTTGGTCAAAATTGATGGCAAGATGAATGCAGTGTGTTATTAAAAAATACTGGAGGAACATTTGCATCTCTCAGCCAGGAAGCTGCACGTGGGACGTACTTGGACATTCCAACATAACAACGATCCAAAACACAAGTCCAAGTCGACCTGTCATTGACTACAGCAGAATAAATTGAAGGTTCTGGAGTGGCCATCTCAGTCTCCTGACCTCAATATCATTGAGCCACTCTGGGGAGATCTCAAACGTGCAGTTCATGCAAGACTGCCCAAGAATTTACAGGAACTGGAGGCTTTTTGCCAAGAGGATAAAGAGCCTCATCCACAAATACCACAAAAGATTTCAAGCTGTCATTGATGTTAAAGGGGACAATACACGGCATTAAGAACTGGGGTATGTAAACTTATTTGATCAGGGTCATTTGGGTAGTTTCTGTTGTCATTATGATTAAAAAAGAGTAAACACATTTGATTGATAATAAATGGCTTCAGCCAAACAACTAACCATGAGTGAAAGAAAAGTTTTTGCGTTATCATTCATATTCTCAGAAAAATGGCAATGTAATCATAAATTCTGCCAGGGTATGTAAACTTATGAGCACAACTGTATCTACTAAACTTGTGTATTTTTCAGTTTGCCTGAAGGTCAACTTTAATTTTTATGGGTTAGGTGTATACAGATAAACGGAAGAATAAGGGTAAGTGTTAAGGTGAGATTCGGGGTTGGAATCGTGGGTGATCACACAGAGAATCACTTTTGTTAAGGTAGCAAATGTACTGTGCTGGGTTTTTTACTTTTCTGAAAAGTAACCTACAGAGAAACCTACAGAATGAATTGAAATCCATTTTATTCTGCGCCTTTTAGAATTTTTGCTGTAGTATTCCAGCCCAAGGTGGTCAGAGCGGCATTGACTATAGGCTTAGTTATATAGTTATGTTCATAGTTAGTTTGGTTAAAAAAATACACTAGTCCATTTTAGTTCAACCAGTAAAATAAAAAAGGAACACAATAAATAGAAAACACTCTTATACATTATCCTATACCAACAGTTGATCCAGAGCAGTAGTCTTCAAATTGTGGCCCGCAGGCCGGATGCGGCCCTTTTGCTTGTTTTATCCGGCTCTTGGGGCATTGTTCCTCCTACTCATACCAGGCACTATTCCTGCCACTGACACCAACGACAGGTCATTATTTTTCCTACTGACACACAGTAGGGCACTATTCCTTCCACTAATACCAATGTCGGGCCACTATAACAGGCACTATATACTTTTTTTTTTTATTACTCCCACTGACCAGAAAGGTTGAGACATTGTCTACTCCCATTATCTACTGGAGCATTTTCTATTCCCACTGGTCACAGTACGGCCCCCCTGAAGTCTGAAGGACACTAAAGTGGCCCTTTTGTTTAGAAAGTTTGGAAACCCCTGATCCAGGGGAAGGAAAAAAAAAGTGATAAAGCATGATCCTAGTCACTCCTTCCTCCTCTCCCAGGAGGCATTAGGATATTCCTTGGATCAACTACCCTTGGTGTTATTACCTCTAAAAATTAGTATCCAGGTATAATTTGTGCATATAGAAAAGCAACCAGCTCTTTTTTTAAAACTATCCACTGAGCTGACAAGAACCAGTTCTTGAGGGAGTCTATTCCACATTTTCCCAGCTCTTACTGTGAAGAAGCCTTTCCGTATGTGAAGGTTAAATCTCTTTCCCTCCAGACGTAAATAATGCCCCCTTGTCTTCTCTAATCGCCTGAAAGTGAATTCCTCCACCAAGTTCATTATGGACCTCTTATGTATTTATACATGTTGATCATATCCCCCCTCCATTGCCTCTTCTCAAGAGAGAATACATTCAGTTCCTCTAATCTTTTCTCATAGCTGAGCTCCTCCATGCATCTTATCAGTTTGGTTGCTCTTCTCTGCACTTTCTCCAGTTCTCTGATTATCCTTTTTGAGAACTGGTGCCCAAAACTGAACTGCATATTCCAGATGAGGTCTTACTGATGATTTGTACAGGGGCAAAAAGATTTTTCTCTCTCTGGAGTCCATACCACTTAATACAAAGGATTTTGCTCCCTTTGGTAACCGCAGCTTGGCATTGCGTACTATTATTAAGCTTATGATCTACCAGAACATCCAGATCCTTCTCCACAGCTGATTCCCCAGTTGCACTCACCGTTAAGGACTTGAGCTTCCCCGTTTCCCTTTGTATACACAGAGCTGAAGAAGGTATTTAATACATTTGCATTCTCTGTCCCCAGCAACCAACTCAAAATTATCTAGTTAAGGACCTACATGCTTAGACCTGACCTTTTTTATTGTCAATATAGTTGAAGAATTTTTGGGGGGGTTTGTCCTACTTCTCTTTTCTATCGTTCGTTTTCAGTTTTTGCAGCCTTGATTTCCTTTTTACATATTCTGTTATATTCTTTGTGACCTTTTTTTAAATGATGATAATGTTCCTTCTATTTTTATATTGTTTTTTAAATAAGGCCGTGAGCCACATAGGTTTTAAACTTATTCCCCATGAGAATATATTTTGCAGTGTTTGCATTCAGTTGATTTTGAAGCATTCCCACTTCTGTTCTGTGATCTTTCATGACAACATTAGTGGGCTGGTGTAATGTGCTCTTGAAAGTATTTTTGCAGTGGTGGAGACAGAGTGCCCGTGGATAAGGATGCTCTGCAAAAATAAGTACTCCATGGACCTGAAATACTATGTAGTAATCTCTGCACATGATGTCTGCCAGGAAAACATTCTTTGAACAGCCCCATTATTTCATACGTTTTTTATTTTTCTTCGCTACTTTTCATCTGCCAGCAGCATGAAACAAGAATATAGACTTATATGAAAAAAAAGTACAACAGATGATTGAAATAGATAAGTCTATTTCAATCATTTGTTGTACTTTTTTTCATTACAAAGGAGAAAACATGACATCCTTTTTATTTCTGCCCACCAAGGCTGTAATGTGCTGTAATTTGGCTATTTGTGGACTGCTTGTTCTATTGCCCAAATCTTGTCATGTTCTTTTAGTCTTTTGGCATCGGCAAGCTGTTTTTGAACCACAAGAATTGTAAAGGGGGGATGTTTTTAGTTTATTGTACTGTTTTTAATAAATCATTTTATTCATTTTGTGTGAAAAGCCCCAAGAGAGTGTCCGTTTTGGAGACTGTGCTTTGGGCTAGGCAGCAATTGTCGTAGTGAAACACTCACTCCCTGTTTTTTGATGGCTGAGATGGGGGTCTATTCTGGATGAGATCACTATATTAACTCTAATTCTATCACGCATCGCACAATTCCCTGGCAGTAGAGCTCAAAGCTGCATTTTACCATGCGGGTAGTGTGAACCTAGCTAGAATTTTTTATTAATTTTATGGTGTCACAAGGGGGGCTGATGTGATAGCATAGTGCAGACTCTCTTAGGCCCTTAATGTCACCCCTGCACTCTGTTGTAGCCAGGCAAGCACAGACTGCTCAGTGAGCTTCTTCCCTGGGCAGAGCAGATGGGAATTGACAGCGCTGAACCTGGAAGTGCTGAACACTTCAAGGTTCATTCATCAGGGGAGATCAGCAAATGTTCGCTGATCTTCTATCTGTCTGTTTTGACACCCAGAGATCTCGGTTACCCAGGAGGGACAGGTAAGCCCAGGATACATATTGTCAGCATGTTAAAAAGCCAGGAGAAAAAATGTCAACATTGCAGCCAGGAGTTTGTTTACATGCACTGCTGCTGACGTATAACTTTCTATGGCAGAAGCAAAAGTGTCCTCTGTTATTTACTTTAACCAGTTACAGGCCTAGTGTAAATGTTGTATGTCTTCACACATTATGTCCCTAAGATATGCTGTCAGTTTTACCTCCAAGGTCCTGATCGTATAGTAAGCTGCTGTCATTGTCTCTTGCAGCACTGATTGGCAGAAATGGATTTTAGCATCAGTGTTTGTTGACATTTAACCACTTCAATACAGGGAACTTTCACCCCCTTCCTGCCCAGGCCAATTTTCAGCTTTCAGAGCTGCGACACTGTACCCAAATGACATTTTTATAATTTTTGTTCCCACAAATAGAGCTTCTCTTCATGATCTTTAATCACTGCTGTTTTTTAAAAAATTTTGCAAAACAAACGAAAAAAGACCGAAAATTTTGAAAAAAAACACCCTTTTTTAAATTAGGCCAAACTCTATACTGCTACATGTCTTCGGTTAAAATAATGCAAATGAGTGTTTATTATTTAGTCTGTATGAAAGTTATCGAGTCCACAAACTATGGTGTATATATATCTGAAAATCGATTAATCCTGATGTACTGACATACAGAAAAAAATCTAATTTCTTGAGGCATGCAAATGCCAGTACAGATATCCTCCAAAATAGCCCCTTTTTTAAGTAGGCAGCCCAAGGTCTTTAGTAAGAGGCATGGCAAGTTATTTGAAGTTGTAATTTTTTGTAAATTTTTGGGAAAATAAAGAGATTAAAAAAAAAAAAAATTTGAAAAAAATATTTACATACTGTCACCAGTGCTTTATAGTGTCATCACTAGGGGTGCAACGGATCGTTGCCGATCCGTGATCCGTACGGATCACCCTCCGCGGATCGGCACACCCGCGATCCGCGGAGCACTTTTCGGGCCTCAGCCATAGGAAAGGCCCCGGCTTCGGCCTAGCTCCAGAGCGGCGGCCATCTTGGTACACCCGGAAGTGTCCGCTGTCTCGACAGGAAGTGACATTTCGTCGCCGCCATCTTGCTACACCCTACACTCCTGCACAGTACAATAATCATAGAGTGAGAAGGGGGCAAGCGGACATCTTGTTACACCCACCGGAGTTTTACATTTAAAAGCCATTTTCAACACAAAACTGAGCTTATATGCACAAATACTGTATTTATGCATATAAGCTCGGTTTTGTGTTGAAAATGGCTTTTAAATCTAAAACTCCAGTGGGTGTAACAAGATTTGTGTGTGGTTTTTTTTTTTTTTTGTTTGTTTTTTTTTTTTTTTTATGCTGATCCGAGGATCGATCCGATCCGTGACTCTGATCCGAGGATCGATCCGATCCGAGGATCGATCCGATCCGTGAGATTTTTGATCCGTTGCACCCCTAGTCATCATATAACTGGTGTGGCAGTGATCAGGGACACTGGCTGGTGACAGTATGGGGGAAAAAAAATATATATATATATTATTTTTTTTTAATTTTTACTCGCAACAATGCTCCCACCTGGCCATCATTTTAAAATAGGCCGGGTGGGAAGGTGTTAATTACAATGAATCTATTTTTTTTACAGGACTTGTCAAAGTAAACCTAAAAGTAGGAAGGAAAATGTTTGTTTTTTATTTTCCTATTTAGGGCTGGTTCACACCAGATGCAGTTCAGCGCATTTTTTATACTGCATCAAATACGCATTAACAGTGTTTCACATGGATTCCATTGGCCCTAGTTCACACTTGGATATAGAAAGAGCAGTGCAGCGCTGGATATATATCTTAAATGAAAATTGTGTAAATACAATATATCAATGCAAAATATGATGTCAACAAGTGACAAATTAATAGAATTATATCAACCAGTGTGCGGTTAATTTAACTTAGTAAATTGCATAACAGTGAGAAATGAAATGCAGGTGAAAAATAAAAATAAAAGTTATTAAAGTCTCAAAAATTAAAGTCCCAAAAAACAATGGTGTTCCAATATAAAATTCTGGATCTATATTCCACCGCAGGTGCTGCCCACCACCTAATGAATAATGTTGGGGCTTACCAGACAGCCTGCGACTGGCCTTATTCAGGGGGGTCAAAACGGGCTCAGTAGAAATATGTGGACCTCAGAGGGTGTCCCGCAGGAAGCTCTGTAGATGTTCCCCCGGCTTACAGGAAGGCTAGCCTGTGATACCAAGGTGCTATCCAAAGGATGCTGGCCTGGGAGCATTCCTCATATGGCAATCAAGATTTTCTCTCCAGCGAAGTCCAGCAAGGATTATCCATGAGTGCCAAAAAGAAAAAAAGACTCCAATAGTGCAGGGAGACTATGTTGGTTTATTTAAAATTCCGTACAAAACAAGTATAAAACAAATATAAAACTTCTGGCAGGGAGAAACATCATACTTGTGCTGTGCGTTCCAGTGCAGTCAACAAAAGTAGAACATGTTGCATTTTTTTCTGTATGGAACGCATCTTAAATGTGGCCAAATGCATCAAACACACACGTCCTCCAACTGAGATGAAGAGAAAGAGGGGAAAAACACATGGGAACACATCTAAAACGTGCATGCAGAAATGCATCTGGATCGCAGAAATTGTGGTGTGAACCGAACCGTCCCTTAACCACTTGCTGACCAGCCGCTGCAGTTTTACTGCGGCAGGTTGGCTCGGCTGGGCAAATCGACGTTACCTTGCGTCGCTTCCCATTGTGGCCATTAGGGGCGAGCACGCGCCTCGCCGCCGGAGTGCCCGGCGGGCACGATGACCACCGAGCACCCGCGATTACTTGTGACAGAGCATGAACCGGGATCTGTGTGTGTAAACACACAGATCCCGCTTCTTTCGGGGAGAAGATACTGATCAGGTGTTCATACAAAGTACATACACCGATCTTTCTTCCCCTAGTAAGTCCCATCCCCCCTTCAGTTAGAACACAGTGAGGGAACACAGTTAACCCCTTGATTAACCCCTAGTGTTAATCCCTTCCCCGCCACTGACATTTATACAGTAATCGGTGCATTCTTATAATGACACAAGGATTTGGGTGTGTAAACACATGAATCCCTGTTCTGTCAGGGGAGAGGAGACATGACGTTTGTTCCTACTAAGTAGGAACAACGATATGTCTCATCCCCTAGTTAGTCCTATCCCCATACAGTTAGAGCACACTGAAGGAACACACATTTAACCCCTTGATCGCCCCTAGTGTTAACCCCTTCCCTGCCAGTGACATTTATATAGTAATCAGTGCATATTTATAGCACTGATCGCTGTATAAATGTCAATGGTCCCAAAAATGTGTCAAAAGTGTCCGATGTGTCTGTCGCAGTACCACTAAAAATCGCAGATCACCGTCATTACTAGTAAAAAAAAATAAAAATGCCATCTATCCCCTTTTTTGTAGACGCTATAACTTTTGCGCAAACCAATCAATATACGCTTATTGTGAATGTTTTTTTTTTTTTTACCAAAAATATGTAGAATACATATTGGCCTAAACTGAGGATTTTTTATTTTTTTTTTATTTAAAAGGGATATTTATTATAGCAAAAAGTACAAGATATAAATATGGATGAATGAATGTACTATATGAAACAGCAATTAACCCATCAAAGCAGCGCTATTTTCAGTCCTCAATGCTGACTGATAAAACAAAGTCTTTGTAAATGCAAGCAAAACACATGCAGGCAGGTAAATTCCAACAAAGACACAGCGGTTGGAGCTCAGTCTGGATTCCCTTATATGAATAGTAGATCTGATGAGTGCACCTTTCATCATCTATTGGGACACCTTGTGCTGCACACACCCCATAGGGGTTCAAACTCACCGGAGCCAGGAGGTTAACAAGCCTTGGATCAAATCCTCTCTCTGTTTACTCCTTCCTTACAAAGGATATCCTTCTAGCTTTCAGTTGGTTGGTAATGGTGGATAACTTAAACTGCTTCTCTCAAAGCACAAGGGTACTGGTTGCAGACTGGATGGATGTTACACACTCACAGCTGATCAGTCCTTCATTCCACAAATATACAACTAATATACAACTACAGGGTTAATTGCTGTTTCATATAGTACATTCATTCATCCATATTTATATTTCTATTTTTTTATTACGTGGGTGCTGAGAGATATCTCACTCAGAATATGGTGACATCAGGTTAAATCACTGCGTTTTATTACCATTAATATCTTCCATCTGTATATACCCAATATCCTTTAGCGCTGAGATAGGAGGATTGGAGTAGGGCGTATTGTCTCCTTTTTGTTTGTAAAAAGTACAAGATATTGTGTTTTTTTTTTTAATTGTATTTTATTTTTTTTCAAAATTGTCGCTATTCTTTTGTTTATAGCACAAAAAATAAAAACCGCAGAGGTCAAATACCACCAAAAGAAAGCTCTATTTGTGGGGGAAAAAAAGGACGTCAATTTTTTTGGGTACAGCGTCGCACGACCGTATCGTAAAAAATTGCCTGGTCATTGAGCAGCCAAATCTTCCAGGGCTGAACTGGTTAAAACGGCACAAAACTGTATCTAAGCACCACAAACTGAAAACGCTATTCATTTTTAATCCCCATCCATCTACTGTATGTTGCCATGCTTTATTTTGTTGGAAAGCACTCCCTGGCATTTCTAGCTGTGGCCCTCTTGAGTAATTGATGATTCAAGTAGCATTTACATCCTGGAATCCATCTGTCCTTAGCTCAGGCATGTAGGCAAGTGGATGTTGATGGTGCTCTGGGTGTTGGCCTAGGCCAGAAATCAGGAAACAACTAAAGAGATGTAAAAAAAGAAGTTTTTAAGATAAGTAATATAATATACATACATATATATCTACTAACTAGTTAATGCCGATTAAGAGTTTAGTTCTGTTTTAACAGAACTAAAAAGAAAAAATGTTTTTTTCATTTTGGATATAGCAAGGAAGGGGTATAACCCCTGTCTTTTTTTTTTTTTCTATTTTACCAAGTATGTCCCATTGGGAAACTTTCTCTTCACTTCCTATCCTATAATCAAACCATGAAGTGAGAGGTGATTCCTCCAAAACCAAATTTTCCCTCTTCCCATTTTTTGGTGACTGCCCAAATTTAGGATTTTATTTTACTTTCACTCTCTGTGATAATGGTAAACAGGGCAAATAGAGAAGGTGACTCTTCGTAATGGGGCACATACATCACTAAAAACCTGACAGTTCTAGTTCCTCTCAACAAAAAAGTTTTGCCTTTTTAGTTAAACTTTTAATAAAGTGATTGTAAAACTGTATTCTTGTTCTTGTACCTATAGGCTTACCTATAGGTACTGTAAATATCTCCTAAACGTGCACCGTTTAGGAGATATTTACTATATATGCAGCCGATGACGTCATCGGCCAGGATGGGCGTTCCTTCAGAATCTTGTGCCGTAAATTGCGGCGCCTCCACATGTGCGGGCGTGACATTATCGCGGCTCCAACCAGTCACACAGCCGGAATCCGTGGACCCGGAAGGAAGACGGGTGAAGATGGAAGCGGCCACCAGCGATAAGAACGCATCGCTGGAATGCTTTGTTTTCAGTTAGGTTTCACATAATGTGCTAGTTTGCGATGCATACTAGCACATTATGGTTCTTCCTTGCAGGTCTAAATAAAAAAAAAATACCCAGTGCTTTATAGCCGCTTTAATCCCTAAGTAATGCCTTTAAATAGACATAATTAAAACTTTCCTCTCTCTGTTTTTCATGGCTAGTTTTTCGTACATTCATTTTGGTGGGGTTTTTTTTTTTTTTTTTTTTTGCTTTTTTAAGCTCAACATTTACAAAATTGTAATATTTTAAAAATTGAACTTGAGTATATTAACCACTTGCCGACCGCTGCACGCCGATATACGTCGGCACAATGACAGCGGTGGGCAAATGGGCATAACTGTGCGTCCCCTTTAATTGGCGGGGTTAGTGGGCGCGTACAGCGTGACCACGGGACCCGCCGACTCGTTGTCCCGGTGATCGTGTCATGAAGCCGCAGAACGGGGAAGTGCCTATATAAACAAGGCATTGCCCCTTTCTGCCTTTCTGCTCCCTGTCGTCGGTGATGATCACTGTCATGTGAGTTGTACCCCCCCCCACAGTCAGAATCACTCCCTAGGACACGCTTAATCCCTAGTGGTTAACCCCTTCCCTGCCAGTGTCATTTACACAGTAATCGGTGCATTTTTATAGCACTGATCACTGTATAAATGACAATGGTCCCAAAATAATCAAAAGTGTCCGATGTGTCTGCCATAATGTCGCAGTCACGTTAAAAATCGCAGATCACCGGTATTAATAATATAAAAAAAAAAAAAAAAAATTGCATAAAACTATCCCCTATTTTGTAGATGCTATAGCTTTTGCGCAAACCAATCAATATACGCTTATTGTGATTTTTTTTTTTTTATATATATACCAAAAATATATAGAATACACATCGGCCTAAACTATGGGAAAAAAGTTTTTTTTTAGATATTTTTGGGGGATATTTATTATAGCAAAAAAGTAAAAAATATTGTGTTTTTTTTTTTTTTTTTTTCAAAATTGTCGCTCTTTTTTTGTTTATAGCGCAAAAAATAGAAAATCACAGAAGGGATCAAATACCACCAAAAGAAAGCTCTATTTGTGGGAAAAAAAGGATGTCAATTTTGTTTGGGTGCAACATCGCACAACCGCGCAATTGTCAGTTAAATCGGCGCAGTGCCGTATCGCAAAAAGTGCTCTGGTCAGGAAGGGGGTAAAATCTTCCGGGGCTGAAGCAGTTTACCATGCTTTATTGCAGAAACATAATTTTTGACAAATAGTGAATAAAAGTTTTTTGTTTTTTAAATCCATGGTAACACTGTTTTAGTCATCACTGGTCAAACTGGAAAGAAGTATATTTTTATGTGTGCAAAGTGTATTTTTATGTCCCTATGCCTAATGAGGTTATTCCCAAATCAATTAAGTTTGTAGCTGAAGTGTGAAAATACTTCTGGTTAACAGCTGTGGTTCTAGTTCTGATGTTTTCATTTCTCCAATAGGTGCCTCGACCATGAAAATGGACACCGATCTAAAACGTAACAAGAAGAGCCTACTAGACCAGCACGGCCAATATCCTGTATGGATGAATCAGAGACAAAGAAAGAAACTTAAGACAGAGCGTACTAAAAAGAAAGGAAAGTCAAAACGGCCAAAAGGACTGGCGTGGTAGAAACCTAGTGTGTGCTTCCTTTATATTTTCTCACTTCTTTTTTTTTTTTTTTGGCAAAGGTAACTTTGTTGCGCTATACATCTGCTTTAAAACCCAATCACCAGTTTCTCTGGCTGAGTAACAAATTAGAACATCCAGCATGTGAATCGGAAACATTTGAATTTTTTTTTTCATCTTTGTGAACTTTTTTTCCTTCTACTCCTACTGCTGATTGTTTCACATGAGTTTATATAGAATAATTGTGGCAGTGGCCCAACAAATTTGGATATTATGGCAATCGGGAGACTGGATTCTCAAGCTTGCAGGAAAAATGCTCTAAAATGTATTTCTTTTTGTATAAGTCCTTAAGTCATGATAAGGGTTATAGCTAAGATTAAAAAAATATGTTTTTATTGTGTTGGTTCAGATACCAAAAAACATGCGTTAACTCACGTTGCATTTTTATGATCAAATATGTATTTTTTTGAAAGGTTGAACTATATAAAGTATATTGTACCGTTTTGTTTTGTTTTTTTTTTGGATTTAGCTTTATTACTATTTGTTCTAAGGCTTCATTCATGCTTCTCCATTTTTCATGTGTTGCAGTGCTGTGCATTTTGCACATCGTATCTCTATAAAACATTTGTTATATCTGTTGTTGAGTGGGGTTAAA
This sequence comes from Lithobates clamitans, assembly GCA_037952925.1. NCBI lineage: Eukaryota > Metazoa > Chordata > Amphibia > Anura > Ranidae > Lithobates > Lithobates clamitans. The sequence goes on from JBBGZY010000044.1 coordinate 2,904,069, forward strand.
TTGAACCCAGATATTCAAAATTTAAAATTCCTGTCTTACAGCTAACACCACTAAGTGCTTGTTAAGATTTTTATAACCCTCTTGTGTGCCTTCAGTAGCTAGCTTCACTTTATTCTGAGGTCACACTTCTAATACAGGCCACCAACTCCTGTTCATTCATCCAGTAAGAATGGCCTATATCACACAAGTGATTCTGTCAGAGCAAATGTTACTACGCTTAGGCAGACTAGCAAGATGTCTGCCTTTCAATAGTGAGATTTGACTATGTTCTGGGCCAGCAAAGGAGTAATTCTTTTTTTTTTTTTTTTTTAAATCAAATATTTTTTTTTATTTTTATTGTTGAGCATACAAACAAAATATGTCAAATTAGTCCTTAAATTATCAAGAAATACGAAAACACACACATTAAACAAACCTTGCACCTCTCTGACTAAAATAACTTAATATTTAATAATCAAAACATTAATAGAAGCAGTTTACAAAACAATTGGGGTGCCAAGGTTTGCCATCACTGTCCTAGGAAGTGTTTCCAGGGCACATATCCAGTTCTCCTCATCTAAATCCTCTATATCTCCTTGCCACCAGGCAAAACTATTTTTATGTTTTTCAGTATTCTCTATTGTTTGTAAGTTAAGATAAAGGTCTCCTATTAATCCTGCCACCAGATAGTGTGCCACTTGCCACCAGATACGGTGTGCTACTTGCCACCCACAGCCTGCCACCAGACACAGTGTGCCACTTGCCACCAGCAGCCTGCCACCAGATACACTGTGCCACTTGCCACCAGATACAGTGTGCCACTTGCCACCAGCAGCCTGCCACCAGATGTGGTGTGCTACTTGCCACCCACAGCCTGCCACCAGACACAGTGTGCCACTTGCCAACAGAAGCCTGCCACCAGATACAGTGTGCCGCTTGCCACAAGCTGCCTGTCGCCAGATACAGTGTGCCACTTGCCACCAGCAGCCTGCCACCAGATACGGTGTGCCACTTGCCACCAGATACAGTGTGCCACTTTCCACCAGCAGCCTGCCACCAGATATGGTGTGCTACTTGCTACCCACAGCCTGCCACCAGACACAGTGTGCCACTTGCCACAAGCGGCATGCCACCAGATACAGTGTGCCACTTGCCACAAGCAGCCTGTCACCAGATACGGTGTGCTACTTGCTACCCACAGCCTGCCACCAGACACAGTGTGCCACTTGCCACCAGCAGCATGCCACCAGCTACAGTGTGCCACTTGCCACCAGCAGCCTGCCACCAGCTACAGTGTGCCACTTGCCACCAGCAGCCTGCCACCAGATACAGTGTGCCACTTGCCACCAGCAGCCTTCCACCAAATACAGTGTGCCACTTGCCACCAGATACAGTGTGCCACTTGCCACCAGCAGCCTTCCACCAGATACAGTGTGCCACTTGCCACCAGATACAGTGTGCCACTTGCCACCAGCAGCCTGCTACCAGATATGGTGTGCTACTTGCCACCCACAGCCTGCCACCAGACACAGTGTGCCACTTGCCACAAGCAGCCTGTCACCAGATACAGTGTGCCACTTGCCACCAGCAGCCTGCCACCAGATACGGTGTGCCACTTGCCATCAGATACAGTGTGCCACTTTCCACCAGCAGCCTGCCACCAGATACGGTGTGCCACTTGCCAACAGAAGCCCGCCACCAGATACAGTGTGCCACTTGCCACAAGCAGCATGCCACCAGTTACAGTGTGCCACTTGCCACAAGCAGCCTGTCACCAGATACGGTGTGCTACTTGCTACCCACAGCCTGCCACCAGACACAGTGTGCCACTTGCCACAAGCGGCATGCCACCAGATACAGTGTGCCACTTGCCACCAGCAGCATGCCACCAGATACGGTGTGCCACTTGCCACCAGCAGCCTGCCACTAGATACAGTGTGCCATTAGCAGCCTGCCACCAGATACAGTGTGCCACTTGCCACCAGCAGCCTGCCACCAGATACGGTGTGCTACTTGCTACCCACAGCCTGCCACCAGACACAGTGTGCCACTTGCCACCAGCAGCATGCTGCCAGATACGGTGTGCCACTTGCCACCAGCAGCCTGCCACCAGATACAGTGTGCTACTAGCAGCCTGCCACCAGATACAGTGTGCCACTTGCCACCAGCAACCTTCCACCAGATACAGTGTGCCACTTGCCACCAGCAGCCTGCCACCAGATACAGTGTGCCACTTGCCACCAGATACAGTGTGCCACTTGCCACTAGCAGCCTGCCACCAGATATGGTGTGTCACTTGCCACCAGATACAGTGTGCCACTTGCCACCAGCAGCCTTCCACCAGATATAGTGTGCCACTTGCCACCAGATACAGTGTGCCACCAGCAGCCTTCCACCAGATACAGTGTGCCACTTGCCACCAGATACAGTGTGCCACCAGCAGCCTTCCACCAGATACAGTGTGCCACTTGCCACCAGCAGCCTGCCACCAGATACAGTGTGCCACCAGCAACCTGCCACCAGATACAGTGTGCCACTTGCCATAAGATACAGTGTGCCACTTTCCACCAGCCGCCTGCCACCAGATATGGTGTGCCACTTGCCAACAGAAGCCCGCCACCAGATACAGTGTACCACTTGCCACAAGCAGCATGCCACCAGTTACAGTGTGCCACTTGCCACAAGCAGCCTGTCACCAGATACGGTGTGCTACTTGCTACCCACAGCCTGCCACCAGCAGCATGCCACCAGATACGGTGTGCCACTTGCCACCAGCAGCCTGCCACCAGGTACAGTGTGCCACTAGCAGCCTGCCACCAGATACGGTGTGTCACTTGCCACCAGATACAGTGTGCCACTTGCCACCAGCAGCCTGCCACCAGATACGGTGTGCTACTTTCTACCCACAGCCTGCCACCAGACACAGTGTGCCACTTGCCACCAGCAGCATGCCACCAGATACGGTGTGCCACTTGCCACCAGCAGCCTGCCACCAGATACAGTGTGCCACTAGCAGCCTGCCACCAGATACAGTGTGCCACTTGCCACCAGCAGCCTTCCACCAGATACAGTGTGCCACTTGCCACCAGCAGCCTGCCACCAGATACAGTGTGCCACTTGCCACCAGAAGCATGCCACCAGATACAGTGTGCCACTTGCCACTAGCAGCCTGCCACCAGATACTGTGTGTCACTTACCACCAGATACAGTGTGCCACTTGTCACCAGCAGCCTTCCACCAGATATAGTGTGCCACTTGCCACCAGATACAGTGTGCCACCAGCAGCCTTCCACCAGATACAGTGTGCCACTTGCCACCAGATACAGTGTGCCACTTGCCACCAGCAGCATGCCACCAGATATGGTGTGCCACTTGCCACCAGATACAGTGTGCCACTTGCCACCAGCAGCATGCCACCAGATATGGTGTGCCACTTGCCACCAGATGCAGTGTGCCATTTGCCACCAGCAGCCTGCCACCAGATACAGTGTGCTACTTGCCACCCACAGCCTGCCACCAGACACAGTGTGCCACTTGCCAACAGAAGCCTGCCACCAGATACAGTGTGCCACTTGCCACAAGCAGCCTGTCACCAGATACATTGTGCCACTTGCCACCAGCAGCCTGCCACCAGATACGGTGTGCTGCCTGCCCCCAGACACAGTGTGCCACTTGCCATCAGCAGCATGCCACCAGATACGGTGTGCCACTTGCCACCAGATACAGTGTGTCACTTGCCACCAGCAGCCTGCCACTGCCTCCAGGACTCTGCCCGGACAGATAGAAGGGACAGGGCCTGCATAGTCAATCAAATCCCTGGAGCCCCCACCCCTTCTGAGCTGGGATGGTATGGCTGTGTGTGTGTGCCAGGAGTATTGATCAGACCAAGTTCTACAGGGGGGTTGTGTGTGCAAGCCTTTGGGCTCACACTGGTGTGCTGCAGTCGGCCGCACTGCTTGTGTATCTGCAGTTTTAGCTAGCAGTCCTATTGATATATATCATGTTGCAGATTTTTGCTGCATTTTCTGACAGTGCGCCGAAGATAAGATTAAGCATGTAGGAATTTTGGTGCGCTTTCAGAAAATGCAGAAAAATAAACACACAACCTAATAGAAATCAATAGGACTGTGGGTAAAACGCAGGAAAACTGTGGATTCACCAGCAATGGGCCAAAAACATAGCAAATCAGTGTGAACCCACCTAAAAGCACAAGGGACCGAGCACTACCACAGGCTGATGACACAATTCTAAACACTTTGGCTGCAGTTATAAGAGTTACTGCTGGAGAAAAAAGTTAAAAACGAGGGGAAGGGAGATAAGAGTCCAGTCACTGTGCTCACATTTGGATGGTCCCTGGAGATATCCTGTTCACCTTCTATCTGCCGCTGTTCTGTTCATAATTTCCCACCCACACGGCTCCTTCACTGCACAGACTTCACAGAGGGAGAGGGGAGGGGAAAGGCAGAGCTGACTCAGCCTTTCCCATTTGTGCAGGGGGGAACTGTGCACTGTGAAATTGTAATAACCACAGTGAGCAAACACAGATGCAGCCAGACACCCCTACATTTACACACAGCTTCTCCTGTCCCATAGAAGTTTATGGACAGGAGAAAATCGGGCTTATACTGCTGGCTGAGCTGGCTGCAGCTCCATCAGCCCCTATGTTAATCCGGCCCTGCACACAGGGTCCAAGAGCAGCATTATGGATTTAGCCCAGTTGATATTAAATCCTGAAAAGGAACCATACAGCTCTATTAAGGACACTGCAGACAGGGATGGGCCCGTGTCCCATAAAAACACTAGAGTATCATCCGCATAGAGTGCGATCTTTTCTTCACCTGTAGGTCTATGAAATCCCACAATATTTGTTGAAGAGTGAATATCCTCAGCCAGTGGTTCAGAGCAAAAGGAAGCGGGGATAGGGGGCATCCCTGCCTTGTCCCTCTGGTCAATGAAAAAGGGGCCAATACTCAACCATTCATCTGTAGCCTTGCACTTGGGCAATCATACAGAAGTTGTATCCATTTAATAAATCTGGGGCCAAACCCATATGGTTGTAAGCATTTCCACAAAAAGCATCACTTTATACTGTCAAATGCTTTAGCCGAATTGAGTGACATTATAGCTCTATTTCCCATGTTGTCTATTGGGAGTTGTAAATTTAGAAATAACCGTTGAATATCATTTGCTGTAGATCTATTAGGAATAAAGCCTGATTGATCACAGTGGTTTCGTTTTGAAATGTATTTTGATAATCTAATCGCCAATGCTTTTGCCAACAACTTAATGGGGGTTATTTATAAAAGGCAAATCCACTTTGCACTGCAAGTGCACTAGAAGTGCACTTGGAAGTGCAGTCGTTCTAAATCTGAGAGGTAGATCTAAAATGAGTAGAAGGTCTGCTGATTTTATTATCCAATCGTGCAAGCTAAAATGCTGTTTTTTATTTTTCTTGCATGTCCTCTTCGGATCTACAGCGACTTTACTTCCAAGTGCAGTTTCAGTGCACTTTTAGTGCACTTTCAGTGCACTTTCAAGTGCACTTGCAGTGCAAAGTGGATTTTCCTTTAGTAAAAAACCCCCAATGTCTGATGTTAACAAAGGTATTGAACGACATGAGTTGGGGTTACTTGGGTCCTTACCAGGTTTCAATAAAACAATAATTACTACTTCATTCACGGAGGGGAGCAATGAGCCCATCTCCATGGCATAATTAAAAACGTCAAGCAGTTCAGGTAACAACACATCCCCAGATTTTTTTATATATTTCCCTGGAAGACCATCTGGTCCTGGTGCTTTATTATTAGGTAGGTTAAATGCTGCATTTCTTAGCTCATCCAATGTTAATGGGCCCTCCAAAGCCACCCTTTCATCATTTGAAATGCTTGGTAGATAGATAGTATCGAAGAATCTAGGGACTCCTCCAAGTAGGATACCCTGCTTTTATATAGTGCCTGGTAAAATTCCCTGAATACCTCCAATATTTCTGGGGTAGTATCAGCCCTCCTATTTAAAGATGTTTGTAATTGTGTTATATATGATGCCGGCCTCTGAGCTTTTACAATAGTTGCCTATAAATGTCCCGTCCCCTCTCCCTCCACAAAATATGGTTTTTGTATTGTCGGAAAAATCTTTTATTTTCTGCCTTCTTCTTAGCCACTGCTGCATAGTGTAGTTGACTATGAAGCCATTCTTTTTTTGCATCTTCATTTGGCTTAGTTACATATAAAAATTCGGCCTTCAACATATTATCAGCTAGAGTCTTTTCCCATTGCTTAGATTGTTTCTTAATTTTTGATATCTGCGCAGTATGGAGACCTCGGAGATACGCTTTCATTGCATCCCAAAATATCAAAAGTGAGACCGAAGTTCTATTTATATTCTGATAAGTAATTAATTCAGTCATAGTTCTTTCAGATGGAAAAAAAAGTGACAGCCAATATGGATTCACCTTCCATAGAGTACATCCTGGATTAATCCTAAAAGAAAAATGTAATACTATAGGGGAATGATCTGAGATACCCCTAGTCACATATTTAATATCACAAAGATATGGAAGCATAGAGTATGTTCCCGACGCTAAATCTATTCTAGAGAGAGTTTTATAACTACTAGAAAAACATGAGAATTGCCTATTTGTTGGATTACGCTGTCTCCAGAGATCAATCCTAACTCCGATACATATCTAGCAAAGGCCGTAGGCCCTATTAAGGTTTGTTTGTCCATTGTGTTGTATTTATCTATTGCAGAATCCATATAGTTATTAAAATCACCAACCAATAGGCATGCACTATCCATTTTATCAGATACAAACTGGATATATTTTTTAAATACTTCCGTTGAATATGGAGGAGGAATATATATATTTCCAATCACATATGGTCGTCCTGGTAATGTACAATACAAAAAAATTATTTGACCTTTACTATCCTTCCTAATTTGTCTACATGTGAAAGCCAGTCCATTAGATATGAGTATAGATACTCCTCTAGAGTTTGATGTATATGTAGAATGATACTGGATATTAACCTGGTTTCGTTTTAAATAATACGTCTCAGAGTTTAAATGAGTTTCCTGAAGACCCCCTAACATTCCATGAACTTAACACTTCATTCAGAGGAGCCATATCAAGCTAATCTCAAATAAATTGACCAAAATAATCAAAGAAAATACAACATATCCAGAATTTTTCCCTCCAAAATCTGTCTCCCCACCCCCTCCCTAGTCCGCCCACCCCAATCGCCCATGCCTCCATGGGTTCCCCCATGAAGGCGAAGGCCCGGGCATCGGGGGGAAGAACAAGCAAGACTATCTGATCGAGAGGGCCGCAAGAAAAAGAATAGAACTCTCTCCGCCTTCCATAATGTCCATTCATATTCCCCAAAAAGAGAAGACAAAATGGGGAAAAAAAAAATATTTTTGGGGAATTAATTTGACCGTTTATAATTGTCCAGCCACTGGGTCGCTAATTCCGGGGATACAAAAAAATGTGTAGTGCTCTGTACTGTTACAGTTTAGCTGGAAAAAGTATAGAATAGGATAAATCCATCTGCCTCAGTCGCTGCTTCACTCCCATAAATCCCGCCTTTTGGCGCTGCACTGCTGCTAAAAAATCTGGAAAAAAAAATATTTTTGAACCATTCATCCGTATATCTGAGAGTTGTCTAGCTCTCTGCAAAATAATATCCCTGTCTTTATAATTCATAATTTTCAGGACCAAGGTCCTAGGTGCTCCCCCCGCAGGTAATGCTCTAGTAGGGACTCTATGAGCTCTTACCACTGAAAAAAAGGAGGAAAAATGTTCTGAGCCCATCGTGGATATGAGCCATTTCTCTATAAATACTACTATTCTAATATTATTCCGACTGAGACGATTCTCCATATCTTCCAATCGAGAGTCATGTGTGATACTTGTTGCATAAACTTTTTATTAGAGTCCACTGCTGTATTTAGGGATTCTTCAACTGTACTTATTCTCTCCTCGGCAGCTGTCATTCTTTCTTTAAAAATGTGCATATCTTGTCTGATAGAAGTTAGATCCTCCCTCATTCCTTCCAAATTATGCAAAAGGATATTCACAGAGCTTTTACATGTAGTAATGGCTTTCAATATATCTGTAAGCGTAATTACATGTTCTGTCTCTGAGGTATTCAATGTATTTGAGGATTTAATAGAATTGTTACTTGGGGCATTTTCTGAGGCTACGTTATTCATTGTTTCATCCGGATATTTCCAATTGAGTTATTACTCCTTCTCCGTCCATACCCTGTGAACTGACAGAAGTTCCCTCTATAGCTGCTCCCTGCGATAATGTCGGTGCTGCAGACAAAATTTCCTATTTATCCATCTCTGGTGCATGTGCAAATTTCTGAAGTCTAGTGCCAATGTCTTGGGGTTTATCCTTCACAGTGTTCTGTTTTTTTTTTTCCGTACTATTCTGAGGCTGGTCCCCAGAATGATCCTTATTCCCCAAATCCTTCTTTGTTCTCTGTGTCATCCTCACACTCTCTTTATCCCTATTCCTTTCATTCCACCACAAATGGAAAAATGTATAAATATAGCTGGAGGTTTCAATATACACAGCATGGTTGAAATAAAAGAAGGTACTGATAACAATGATGTGAGAGGCTGGAGGTATACCCCCACTCAGCAATCAGCTTGTAATATAGCTTTAAGCAAGCTTAAAAGCTGAAACGAGTCAGGTGGATCGCTTTGCTAGCGGGGGTGCAACCTAAAGTAGGCTAGTGTGCAACCAATATGTTAAGCAGCAATTATAACTGACAAGTAGCTCATATAACAGTTATAATAACAATAATATATATTTTTTGTAAGTGTTAGGCAGGCTAAGTAATCAAATTTGCCCTAGAATATGCCCAGAGATTCTGAAAAACCACACATAGGGCGTGACAGAGCCACGGAGGGCTGCTCAGTCACCTAAAGTCACTTAAATATCTCAATTAGATAACCGATGCAGAGCCTGTTCCGAGATGCCGTGGAGGATCTAAAACCGATGAGTCAGAATTATCGTGGGTTTGTGAGGAGACTGCTAAACCTGCTGATTACCAGGTATTTCCTCCAGGAGCCATAGCCAAACAATGTCCAAGAAGAGGATATACTAAAAGGCAGCAAGCACCGCTGCAAACAAGGCTGCAGCTAGTCAGCTGACACACCTGTGATTGAGAGAAGGAGATCACCGAAGGGAAGCCAGCATTCAGAGCGCACACAGCATTAGCCATTAACACGCTGCTAGTGTGGCTCCTGCATCATCAGTCTTCCGGTCCCTTGTTGGAAGGATTGAGATAGAGAGTTTAGCCGAGGAGCGCCATCTTATCACATCCTCTCTCACTGCCATGCCCTGCCACGTAGTGGGAACATTGATTAGTGCAAAGGAGTAATTCAAGTTAGGTAAGGGGAAGCCTAAAGCTGGCCATAAATGGATTGAAATTTTGGTTCAGCAGGTACCAGTTGAAATACGGTCCATGTGTGGGGGTGCCCCTGTTCTACATCAATAGATCAACTTTTGTTGAAGGGGAATGTTGGAAGACTTTTGTCAAGTGGTTGCAGCCGCTGATTAGTGTACTGTGACAGCCGGGAGTCCCACTATCAGAATACAGCCAGTAGAGTCTCAGTGGAGGAGATTCGGTCATCCAACTCGCTCATGTGGATGGAGGAATCCATTTGTTGTTTTTTTGTTTTTTTGTTCAGCCAGTGAACCATCTATGGTCAGCTTTAAATTCAGTGATTCTGCTGCTGTCATTTTAAAGGAGAAGTCCAGCCTGGGCTTGTTTGGCTGGGCTTCTTCTAAGGGTCGTTTTGCACTCCTGTGACCCGTTTTCAGCTGAAGTTCACTCTCTGCTGATGTCACCAAGTTCAGTCTAGGCATCGCGTCATCCCGACTTCGGAAGTCTGGATCAGCCAGGTGCCTGGACTGATGGCAGTCTCAGCCTCTTAGCGGGCCGCCGTGACAGCTGCCCCCTGCCCCTCCACAGCTCAGCTCTCCAATGAACGTGGATGAGCAGGGCAGGAGAGCTGCTGGTTGATAGTCAGCAGCTCTCCTCTCGGGAATCCAAGAGAATCGAGCCATCGGCGGTGTTCGATGGCTCGGTTCCCAGTACAGAGACGCCGGGGGCAGCATCAGACCTAGGTAAGTGTGATTAGGGAAAAAAAGGCAAACCCATACTTCTTCTTTAAACTTTGATAGTCCAAGTCTATTTTTTACACCTGCATATATGTAGTGTAATTGAACCAAATCTACTTGTGTTTCAACCCTAAAACTGTCTTTTGCTGCTTTTTTTTTCCCTATGTATTGTAATTGAAAAAGTTAGGATTTGGAAGGCTGGATTAGACTTATCCACAAACTAACAGACTATAATAAAGCTGAACTCTGAGCAAATTGCTAAATCTACAGTTGAAGTGCACACTCCTGAAGATTTTTATCTGTCATAAGATTTGTAATTCTGTCTAGCCATTTTTTTTTTTTTGATTCATACACCACTGTGAGACCGCACAGCCAGTGGGGGGGGCGTCACTGCCCTTTTTTTTCACAGTGAAAGAAGTACAGTTTTGTCAGCTTACTGCCAATAGTCTTCTGATTGGACAGAGAAGAATAGCAACACTCTGGTAAGTCTTCAACTCTACACTCTCTTTCTGTCAACATGTGCATGTAGCAGAACTTGGTTCTGCTGCCAGCCCCCCACCCACCTCTTCCCGACTGTGATGCCAGGGATGGCAGAAAACTGATACCATGTAAGATTCAGGTACTTATACTAGCTGTATTACAAAATAAATTTCTCTTGTTGACCACATAATGCACATATATACAGAGGCAGAGCAGGTGGCCTTAAAGTGGAAGTAAAGGCTTTTGGTTATGTTTAACCTACAGGTAAGTCTAGAATATGCATGCGCTCTGAAGGAACAGCATACCCATGCCATTCCTTCAGAGCCCTGTGCCGTAAACAGTGACTCCAGTGCCAATATGTACGAGTTACGTTATCGCGGCTCGTCAATTCAAAGTACTGGAGCCTGCAAACCCGGAAGGAAGACTGGGTGAAGATGGAAGCCCTGCCAGGGGTGACAATGCACTGCTTGAGGACTTCATTTTAAGGTTAGTTTCACATATTGTGCTATTATGCAATGCATGCTAGCACATTATAACATTGCCTTGCAGGGCAAAATTATTATTATTATTTTTTTTCATCTCCCGCGTGTGCCACCAATTTAACACCCACTAGATGCATAATGCATCCATAGGGTTCCAAGGCCTACTCAACTGACCAAGCGCTCCCATCAGACACCCACTGCAATCAAATGGGTGCCTGATCATGCGAGTGCTGACAGCCAATTACAAAGATCATGTGATTGGGAAGCCACATCCCACGTTAACACCCACTTAAAAGGCTACCAGGAGGTGGCAGCAAGGGGTTAATTATATCTAGGTAATACACACCTTCAAAAAAATGTGTTATTCATCCACCTGGAATTCAGCTTTAAATAGTCTAAGCAAAACCAAATGCTGTTTTCACAATGGTAATAAACATACAGTCTTTTTCAAAGTTTGTCCTTTTGTAGACCCCCCACCCCCCCTTCATTTTACTTTAACACATATTATTGAACATACAGGGGAGCTGAGAAACATCAGTGCTGCTTGTGTTGTAGCCAGAGATCACAGGATGTGTTCAGTATTTCATGTTTATTATTAAAAATACTGTCCCCATACTTCTAACGCTTCCCTGTCCTTATAATACATGTGCTGCGTTTGTTTGAATTTGGCTTATATTTTACTGTTGCTTCAGTTGCCGAGGTAGTCTGCAGTATGTTGCGGAGACATTTAAGTCTTTCATCACATTAAATAGTATCCACATGTGAAGCAACACCTGCAACCTTTTACATTTTGTTTAAACCATATGATGTTTTTCATGTATATGTTATAGTGCCAGTCTAGTGGGGCTCCAGTCTATTGATTTTTTATTGTATTGCTCTTAGTACAAGGCTACACAAATACCACACAAGTTACTAGCTCACCACAATAGACCTGTGTTATATTAAGTGTACAGAATGTTTACATATGCCTGCTTTCCTAACCTAACACTGCTTGTTCTATGTACTGTATGCTGTTTGCTTTAAAGACTCCAGTGATTTGATTGTCTTCGTGACTGGGTGACCAGAAGGGCCTAAATTCTTGGGACTGCCCCTGGTTTAAGTTGGGCTTACCATGACTGCAAAGGCTTGGTCTTGAAATATTTTGTAGTCAGATTTTAGTTAGGCAGTTATAGTAAACAAATCTATATATTCTGTAGTCACAATGAATTCTGCAATGCTTGTCATGGTCAATCTGAATTGGGGGGGGGGGGGGAACCCACACCCCTCGCTATATAAACTCCTGCTTGCAAAATGAACCATCGTGAATTCCCGCCGACAGTACACACATATGCGGCCTCACTGGACTGGGCATTTTTTCCCTTGAAAAAACCTATTAGTGTATGACTCGCTTGAGGCTCTGTAACTCCCCACCCCACCGGTTCACTTTATGTGAAGAAAGAGTATCTTCTGCTCTTACAGCGCCTTAAAGTGTTCACACCCCTTGAAATTTTCCACATTTTGTCATGTTACAACCAAAAACGTAAATGTATTTTATTGGGATTTTATGTGATAGACCAACACAAAGTGGCACATATTTGTGAAGTGGAAGGAAAATGATAAATGGTTTTCAAATTTTTTTTACAAGTAAATATCTGAAAAGCGTGTCGTGCATTTGTATTCACCCCCCCTGAGTCAATACTTTGCAGAACCAACTTTTGCTGCAAAAACAGCTGCAAGTCTTTTTGGGGATGTCTCTACCAGCTTTGCGCATCTAGAGAGTGACATTTTTGCCCATTCGTCTTTCCAAAATGGCTCAAGCTCTGTCAGACTGGATGGAGAGCATTTGTGAACAGCAATTTTCAAGTCTTGACACTGATTCTTAATTGCATTTAGGTTGGACTTTGACTGGGCCATTCTAACACATGAATATGCTTTGATCGAAACCATTCCATTGTAGATCTGGCTGTATGTTTAGGGTCGTTGTCCGGCTGGAAGGTCTCAAGTCTTTTGCAGACTCTAATGCCCCGTACACACGGTCGGATTTTCCGATGGAAAATGTCCGATCGGAGCGTGTTGTTGGAAATTCCGACCGTGTGTGGGCTCCATCGGATTTTCCGACACACAAAGTTGGAAAGCAGGAGATAAAATTTTCCGACAACAAAATCCGTTGTCGGAAATTCTGATCGTGTGTACACAAATCCGACAGACAAAGTGCCACGCATGCTCAGAATAAATAAAGAGATGAAAGCTATTGGCCACTGCCCCGTTTATAGTCCCGACGTACGTGTTTTACGTCACCGCGTTCAGAATGATCGGATTTTCCGACAACTTTGTGTGACCGTGTGTATGCAAGACAAGTTTGAGCCAACATCCATCAGAAAAAATCCTAGGATTTTGTTGTCGGAATGTCCGAACAAAGTCCGACCGTGTGTATGCCCTATAACAGGTTTTTTTCTAAGATTGCCCTGTATTTGGCTCCATCCATCTTTCCTTCAACTCTGACCAGCTTCCCTGTCCCTGTTGAAGAAACGCATCCCCGCAACACGATGCTGACATCACAACGTTTTATGATGGGGGTGGTGTGTTCAGGCTGATTTGCAGTGTTAGTTTTCCACTACACATAGTGTTTTGCTTTTAGGCAAAAAAGTTCTATTTTGGCCTAAACTGACTAGAGCACCTTCTTCCACATGTTTGCTGTGTCCCCCACATAGCTTCTTGCAAACTGCAAAAGGAACTTCTTATGGCTTTCTTTCAACAATGACTTTCTTCTTACCACTCTTCCATAAAAGCCAGATTTATGGAGTGTAAGACTAATAGTTGCCCTGTGGACAAATTCTCCCACCTGAATTGTGGATCTGTGCAGTTCTTCCAGAGTTACCATGGGACTTTTGGCTGCTTCTCTAATTAATACTCTCCTTGCCCAGCCTGTCAGTTTAGGTGGAAGGCCATGTCTTGGTAGGTTTGCAGTTATACCATATTCTTCATTTTTAGATGATGAATTAAAAACAGTGCTCTGAGATGTTCAAAGCTTGGGATTTTTTTTTTTTATAACCTAACCCTGCTTTAAACTTCTCCATAACTTTATCCCTGACCTGTCTGGTGTGTTCCTTGGCCTTCATGCTGCTGTTTGTTCACTAAGGTTCTCTAACAAACCTGTAAGGGCTTTACAGAACAGCTGTATATATATATACCAAGATTAAATTACACACAGCTGGACGCTATTTATTAATTAGGTGACAAATACATGCCACACTTTTCAGATATTTATTAGTAAAAAATTTGGAAAACCATTTATCATTTTCCCACAATTATGCTCCACTTTGTGTTAGTCTATTACATAAAATCCCAATAAAATACATTTATGTTTTTGACAAAATGTGGAAATGTCCAAGGGGTGTGAATACTTTTTAAAGGCACTGTAGATGTTGCCTTTTCATTTGCAGTAAAAAAAATCCTAATGCTGCTCAAATGTATCCCCTCCCCTTTACAAACCACCTACTGTTAACTGTAAAGGGTACCTGCAAAAAAAAAAAAAAAAAAAAAGTAGATTTTCACTTCCCTATATCTTGCATCACTGGGCGTGACATCACCCCCCTTTTGGGAAAAAATCCTGGAGAATGCAGAGTATACAAAGGCCTGATTCATGCCTATGCATTTTCAGTGCTTTTTGCAGATTTGCACTACAGAATGTGTGCCAAAGAAACCAGGTTAAAGCCTAGTACACACTAGTAGTTTTTATTTGTTTTTTTTTTTGTTTGTTTTTTTAGTTCAACCCAGCAGGGCTCTGGAGGAGCTGCTGTACTATCTGATACTGGTACTATCTGATTTTAGTACAGTATTACTGGTACTATCTGATGTTAACAAAAAACTTGCCACCACCCTCATCTATAGCTGGCTATCGCAGTAATTGGAGGGCTAAAACAGGTTACAACAAAAGCCTGGGGAATGCCCAGGAAAAAACCAAAGCCTACTTACCACCAGCTCGCAGACAACCGAATAAACCTGTCTAACAGTATGCGTTAAAAACAGGGGTTTAGTCCGCACGTATTTGCAAACGCATGCGTGAGCCACGTCACGGCACCCTGGTATCTGTGGTCCTAACACTAAAATATGAGTGTCCCCACAGTGGAAGCACATGCATTATGATGGATAAATGAGGGCAGGTGGACTGAAGGGGAGCCCACCCCTTCTTAAAGGTACAGGAGCACAACAAACACCCAGCCAATAGCACAATGGCTGCAAAGGTGTTGGTGCGTTTCTGGACCATTACAAACACCAACGTGATAACAAAAAACTTGCCACCACCCTCATCTATAGCTGGCTTTTGCAGTAAGCGGCATTGGAGGGCTAAAACAGGTATCAACGAAAGCCTGGGGAATGCCCAGCAAAAAAACCAAAACCAAAATTTACTTACCACCAGCTCGCAGACAACCGAATAAACCTGTCTAACAGTATGCATTGAAAACAGGGTTAGTACAGTGATCTCCCCTGCCGTACTATTGTGTTTTGACGGGCAGACCTTTATCAGTTATGCCCCCAATGGCTGGCTTCTGTCGGACCAACTGCAGTAGGCTGAAGGCCTAAATCACAACTAGCAATTTTTAAGTGCGTTTTGCAGATTTGCACTACAGTCCATTTAACATGGTTTTCGATGTAACACGTTCTGTAGTGCAAATTTGCAAAATGCAAAAAGCACTAAAAATGCATAGGTGTGAATCAGGCCTTAATCTCATGAGAAGACTCTCCAGTCCATTGCATGAGCATCTTCTGGCATGATTTTGATTGCACTGTGTTCCCCTAGGATGGAGCTGGAAGGAGTACAACCTCATCTTCACCTAGCATGGAGACGTCTCCTTCGTTATTGGAATTAACCAGACAAATTGCTCCACTAACAAAGGACGGCCATGCACCACCACCCACAGAATTGAGAAAGAGCTATCAATCCTTTCCGTGTCTGGCCTGGGTGAGATTTCCCATGTTGTCCCATAACTCACCTAGGTGCCATAAAGGTAAGTATAAACTTTTTTCCTTACTGTTAGATTTTACATGTACTATTACTACTAGGTGATTTGTGAAGGGGGAGGGAATCCAGGCAGTGTAATCAGACCTTGCTTTTTACTGCAAGGTCCACTTTAATGCTCTTCAGATGTTTTGATTTCGCTGCCTTGAATTTTCATTACTTTTCTCAGCATGGTTATGACATTTTATTGATCTTTTTTAGAGACAATGCATTACTTAATGTTTATTTGCTGGGGTTCCAGATGCTTTTCATTTTAAGTTAAATTCACACAGGATGCTTTCAGTCAGGGATCTTTCACTTTAGTAGCTCTCTGTAGTTTTGCTCCTTGATCTGTTCTGGACAGTTAGATCTTCAAAATGTTTTCATGACATAAATAAAAATGAAATCAGCTGACAGTGTGACCTGAGGACACAAAGGGGTGCAGGGTGAGCCAAACATCTGAATTCTGCACTTTAGCATTCATAAGAGTTAGGATGACATTTTTAGTACATTTCTTTAAAATAGATGGAAATGTTATTGTGTCTTTTCTTTCTCGTACATCACGGGACACAGAGTCTCAGTAATTCTGATGGGTTATATAAAGTATAACTAGGTGATTGGACACTGGCACACCCTAGACAGGAAGTTCACCCCCCCTATATAACCCCTCCCCTTACTGGGAGTACCTCTGTTTTTTTGCCAGTGTCTTAGGTGTTGGTCACAAGTAAAGTTGTGCTGAGCTCCGCTGGAATATCCTCACTGGGGCAAGCCATGCAACTGGATCCATTCAAGGTGTCTTTTCCAGGCTGAATTGGATGGTACCCGGGCCTCGTATCCGAAGAAACAAGGTTTTACCTGTGACACTTCTCTTTTTAGAGAGCTGGACCCCGGGATCCAGTATTAGGTTTTTTTCAGTCATATTCCTGGTGGGGTGCTTTACAGGCCCAGAACTGCGGATCCCCCTATTCAAGGGGGCCCCAGTCTCTGAAGGTTTTCTTTTTTAGTACGCATTCATCAAGGAAAACTGCAGGAGCTAACATTATATTACTCAGCACTGAACTTTAACCACTTTAGGACCAGCCTCTGCAGTTATGGTACGTCAGCCGCTTTAAGAGCTCTAGGGGGCGTGTGGAACGCTGGAGCCGATGCTCGTGGCCGGCGGTCGTGGTGCCCGCCGGCCACCCGCAATCGCTCTTCACAGAGACAGAACGGAGATCTGTCAATGTAAACAAACAGATCTCCGTTCTGTCAGGGGAGGAGAGACAGATCTGCTGCTCCTATAGATTAGGAACACTTGTGCAAAATAATGTCCTTATAGGTGACTTTCCAAATTAACTTGTGCAGATTTTCCAAAGTGACTTATGCAGAAATTTGATGACAGCTTCTGTGCAGAGAAGTGAATTACACTCGTGCTCCCCTCTCAGTTCCAAAATCACCAGATAGCGGCACCCCTGCAGGAGTAAATCGCATGTAGACAGAGCTACCTTTGGTCTCGGTGTCCAGAGGAACCACCGCTTCTGATGATGAAATGCGTAAGGCGGAGCTTGGAACTTGGAAAGTCTACTCGGTCTATGGAATGCACGCTGTCCCAGACCTACGGATTTTCTTTGTAATTGTCCCTGGCATTAGCTGAGTGCCAATTTTTAAACTTGTGATTGACACTAAAACTTTTTTATCGGATCTACACTATGAGTGTCAATCTTTCCTATCCATTTACATGTGGACATCCCATGATTTAATGCTGTGTGGAGGAGGCTCTTCCACTGGACACCGAGACCAAAGATCTGTCCACATGCTGCCACAGGGGTGCTGCTATCTGGTGAGTGTGGAACTGAGAGGGGACCACGAACGTTATTCACTTCTCATCACAGAAGCTGTCATCAATTTTCTGCATACCATTAGTCACTTTGGAAAAATTTTTGTATTTGCACTATATATATATATATATATATATATATATATATATATATATATATATATATATATATATGTTTTTCTATGAATCAATCGTTGATTATAATTCATTTTTAGGTATCCACAAGCACTTTTCACTTCTCTAATTAGTACCTGTGTTGCATTTAATGATTTATATGAAGGCTGATATATATGAGCATCTATGAGGATTTTGCACTGACCGACCTTGGTCACTATATATTTGAGTTTTTTGGCAGCGCTACTTACCCCTCTATATCTAAAGATTCAATTTTAGCATTGCTGAACAATAATCACAATATAGTAACCCTTCTTTGAAGAGAATCACAGATATAAAATAAAGTAGATGGGAGCCCAATCACTAAAATCTGACAATCTTTAATTTTAAAGAAATATTTTGAAAACTACAGCTTTTGTTAAAGGAATACCTGGTGATTCTGCATTAAAGAACCTTTTTCAGGCACTTCCTGCTTTTAGTTGACAATTAGTTGTGGGTACTATACAGTTGATTGTTGGGGAAATCTATTGAAACTTTCACATAACTCAATGAGCACCCTGAGAAAGTGATATGAGGACATGGTGACAATTCTCTGTAATGCTATTCACACTTATTACATAAAACATAAAATGCCCATTCATTGTGGCAGAAAGTAGAAGGCTTTGATTACACATCAAAGGCTTCTAGCAGAGCAGCAAGTAAAGTCTAGTACACACGATGAGAAAATCGGACGAAAAATACGGCTGTGGAAGTAATCGTCCAATAATCTATTCGTTAATACACAGCTTTCGAAAGACGATCATGATAACTCATATGAAAATATGCAAAGGGACAAGTACGAACATATTTCTTATACGATAACAGTACCAACGATTTTTGTGTAATTAGTATGGTATTTGTACATAAAAAAATCATGTGACCAAGACCATGCATGCTCAGAAACGGAAGACTAGATTACCATACAATACAACACATTACATCACTTCCAAAGTTGTATTCTGTCATATGAGAATTTCCATAACTTTAGTAAATGATTGGTTTTTAATGAGACTGGCATGCAAAAAAAACATGGAGGATAATTCCTCCAATATTTTCATTGTGTGTATGAGGCTTAAAGTGGATGTAAACTCCATTCATGAAATCTGACCAGGGCACATATATCTGCAGTGTTTACTTATCTCTCTCCAAAGCACTAAGTGCCGGGTCTTTCTGCTGCTCCGTTCCTTTGTTATCAGCATGATAACTTCTGACAAGCTCTCCAACACAGGAGATAAAAGCAGCTGGAAATTTGTGTCAGGGTGGGTGCTTAAAGATTAGCAGAGAGCTTGTCTATTCACAACACAGCTCTGCAAGTTTCTTCGTTCCTCTGCCTGTGGAGGGGGGTGTGTGCCTTTCCTCCAATCAGCTCACACAGTGTATGCCCAGATGCCACACCCAGTGCTGAAACAGGAAGAAACATTTCTAACAGTGTTCATTTTCTAAAGGATATATAAAGCTGTAGACAGCAGATATACAGCAGATATACAGTGCCTTGCAAAAGTATTCACCCCCTTGGCTTTTTACCTATTTTGTTACATTACAGCCTTTAGTTCAATGTTTTTTTAATCTGAATTATATGTGATGGATCAGAACACAATAGTCTAAGTTGGTGAAGTAAAATTAGAAAAATATATACATAAAACTATTTTTCAAAAATAAAAAACTGATAATTGGCATGTGCGTATGTATTCACCCCCTTTGTTATGAAGCCTATAAATATCTCTGGTGCAGCCAATTACCTTCAGAAGTCACATAATTAGTGAAATGATGTCCACCTTTGTGCAATCTAAAAGGCACGTGATCTGTCATTACATATACATATATTTTTGAAAGGCCCCAGAGGCTGCAACACCTAAGCAAGAGGCACCACTAACCAAACACTGCCATGAAGACCAAGGAACTCTCCAAACAAGTAAGGGACAATGTTGTTGAGATGTACAAGTCAGGGTTAGGTTATAAAAAATTATCCAAATCTTTGATGATCCCTAGGAGCACCATCAAATCTATCATAACCAAATGGAAAGAACATGGCACAACAGCAAACCTGCCATAAGATGGCCGCACACCAAAACTCACGGGCCAGGCAAGGAGGGCATTAATCAGAGAGGCAGCACAGAGACCTAAGGTAACCCTGGAGGAGCTGCAGAGTTCCACAGCAGAGACTGGAGGATCTGTACATAGGGCGACAATAAGCCGTAAGCTCTATAGAGTTGGGCTTTATGGCAGAGTGGCCAGAAGAAAGCCATTACTTTCAGCAAAAAACAAAATGGCAGATTTGAGTTTGCGAAAAGGCATGTGGGAGACTCCCAAAATGTATTGAGAAAGGTGCTCTGGTCTGATGAGACTAAAATTGAACTTTTTGGCCATCAAAGAAAACACTATGTCTGGCACAAACCCAACACATCACCCAAGGACCACCATCCCCACAGTGAAACATGGTGGTGGCAGCATCATGCTATGGGGATGTTTTTCAGCAGTCGGGACTGGGAAACTGGTCAGAGTTGAGGGAAAGATGGATGGTGTTAAATACAGGGATTTGTGTGATTTGAGGCTAGGACGGTAGGACAATTACCCCAATCACACTGCTAAAGCAACACTTGAGTGGTTTATGGGGAAACATGTAAATGTGTTGGAATGGCCTAGTCAAAGCCCAGACCTCAATCCAATAGAAAATCTGTGATCAGACTTAAAGATTGCTGTTCGCAAGCGCAAACCATCCAACTTAAAGGAGCTGGAGCAGTTTTGCAAGAAGGAATGGACAAAAATCCCAGTGGTAAGATGTGGCAAGCTCATAGAGACTTATCCAAAGCGACTTGGAGCTGTGATAGCCGCAAAAGGTGGCTCTACAAAGTATTGACTTTGGGGGGTGAATAGTTATGCACATTTACTTTTTCTGTTATTTTGTCCTATTTGTTGTTTGCTTCACAATAAAAAAAAAACATCTTCAAAGTTGGGGGCATGTTCTGTAAATTAAATAATGCAAACCATCAAACAATCCATGTTAATTCCAGGTTGTGAGGCAACAAAACACGAAAAATGCCAAGGGGGTGAATACTTTTGCAAGGCACTGTACAAGTAAAACTTGTGTAGGGATATTTGTTTTAATGTCTGTGTATCATCTGTTCCCTTCACTGGGTATAGGAGACGGTTTACATCCACTTTACCACTTCCCGCCCAGCCTATAGCAAAATGACGGCCGGGCGGTGGTTCAGTTATCCTGACTGGTCGTCATATGACACCCTGCAAAATAACAGCCGCCGTGCGCCCGTGGGGGCGCGCATCGCAGTGATCTGTGGTGCGGTGTAACAGTCTGACACACCGCTACACCAATCTCGGTAAAGAGCCTTCGTCGTGTCCAATCACGGCTGATCACAATGTAAACAGGAAAAGCCGTTGATCGGCTTTTCCTCACTCGCGTCTGACAGACACGAGTAGAGGAGAGCCGATCGGCGGCTCTTCTGACGGGGGGTCTGCGCTGAATGTTTATCAGCACAGCCCCCCCGCAGATGCCCACATTAGACCACCAGGGAAGCCGCCAGGATCACCAGAGAAGGGGGCAACATGTGTATGGCCAGGTATGTACCCCATGGCCATCCACATGTGCAAATGAATGCCCAATCTGTGCCATCAGTGCCCATAAATGGGCACTGACTGGCACCATTATGTAACAAATGACATCAGTAATGCCCAGCAATGCCACCCATCAGTGTCCATCAGTGCCACCTATCAGTGCCCATCCGTGCCACCTATCAGTGCCACCCAAAAGTACCCATCAGTGTCGCCTACGAGTGCCCATCATTTCCACTTATGAGTGCCACCTATCAGTGCCCATCATCGGTGCCACCTCATCGGTGCCCGTCATTGAAGAAGAAAATAAATTTTAACAGAAACAAAGAAAAACTTGTTTTTTTTCAAAATTTTCGGTATTTTTTATTTGTTGCGCAAAAAATAAAAATCGCAGAGGTGATCAAATACCACCAAAAGAAAGCTCTATTTGTGGGAACAAAATTATAAAAAAATTTTTTGGGTACAGTGTTGTATGACCGCGCAATTGTTATTCAAATTGCAACAGCGCTGAAAGCTGAAAATTGGCTTGGGCAGGAAGGTGTCTAAGTGCCTGGTATTGAAGTGGTTAAGACACGGGCCGTGGAAACCTAATGCCGCGTACACACGGTCGAACTTTACGGCAGACTTTGCCCGGCGGACTTTTCGACGTACTTTACGACTGACTTTCTGAAAGAACGGACTTGCCTACACACAATCCACCAAAGTCTGTCGAATTCGTACGTGATGATGTACGACCAGACTAAAACAAGGGAGTTGATAGCCAGTAGCCAATAGCTGCCCTAGCGTGGCTTTTTGTCCGTCGAACTAGCATACAGGCGAGCGGACTTTTCGTCCGGACTCAATTTCGACAGATTAATTTAAAACATGTTTCAAATCTAAGTCCGTCCAACTTTTGAGAAAACAAAGTCCGCTGGAGCCCACACACGATTGAATTGTCTGACGAAATCCAGTCCGCCGGGCAAAGTCTGCCGTAAAGTCCGCTCGTGTGTACGCGGCATTAGAGGTACTTTTCCACTGCCCTTGACTTTTTTAGATATCTGTTTTTTCTTAAAGTGAAAATTTAATCAGAAAATTTGGTCCTGCTAGATCACTTCAGGCTGTCCCCTTTTGCAGTCAGGGCCGTTTTTAAGGCAGGGCAAAAGGGGCAGCTGCCCTGGGCCCTGTCATTGTTGTGGGGCCCAAAGCAGCTGCCTCATACTTGGCAACTATCTCAGTTTAAATTCCCTTGTCCCTTGAGATTTTAGTCCCGTGCTGTGTCCTGATATCTCGGTGTAAAGTTCTGTTACTAAGGCTGCCCAGCTCTGCCCTATTTTTGTGTACAGATGACTCACCTGCAGACCCTGTGTTTATATGTAAATACCGACATTGATATGTAAATAGTGACTGCATTCATATGTAAAGCAGCAGACCAGTAGGATTCATATGTAAATAGAGGCAGAATTCATATGTATATCATGCCCCCCTGTAGGTGATATCCACCATCACCTATACTGAATGCTGCCCACTGGGGAGGTAAAGGGCATACTTGAAAGTCCTGCCTACAACTGTGGTCATTAAGCCTACCACCAGCCTGTTCTGCAAAGGTAAGCAAATTAGTTGGGTGGGGGGGTAGTGTGGTGTGTGCAGAGGTAGGCAGCGAAGGAATTACAGTTTGGGGTGCACAGGTGAGCAAGGAGGGGATGTATAGAGGTAAGTAAGGTGGGTGCAAAGATGAGCAGGGGAGGCAGGTAGAGTTAAAGGGGGGGAGGAGTGGAGAGGATGGGGAGGTTTGGGGTGCAGAGGTTAGCATGGGTTTAAGGATGCAAAGGTGTACTGACAGGGTGGATAAAGATATAGGTCATATGTAGGGCAGCCCATTCATTTCAATGGGCTGCTCTATGCGCTACAAATGCGGAAGAAACTCCCAAACCCTTTTCCAAAATCAGTGAGCAGTATTGATGTACAGTAATCTCTAGCAACCAATCAACAAGCAGAAATTATGTGCTGTAACCTCTAGCAACCAGTCAGTGTGTGGTAATGATACACTGTAACCTCTGGCAACCAATCACAATCGCTGTTTGATCTGATTCAGTAAACTGATTGAGTCTAGCTGCTTTTTATTGTATGTCTAAAAGCAGGTGGAGAGCAAAACTGCATGGAGGGGGGCCCAAAAAAATTTCTTGCCCAGGGTCCAATCAATATTAAAGACAGCCCTGTTTGCAGTTATAGCAAAACATTAAAAATAAGTACAGTACCTATACTGTGTAAAATCCAGTAATACACTGCACATGCCCAGTTTCTCTCCATTTTTAGGCAATGCTGAGTTTGTAGAGGCTGATCTGCTGACAGCCGTAAAGCAGAATTAAACTCTTCTATCCTTTGCAGCCAAGGAAGCTGCTTCTGTTTGATGCTGCTACATTTTTCATGCCTTTCCTAATTTTTTCTTGCCCCTACTTAGATCTATTTTAAAGGTCATGCAATGTACATGATAATATACACGCTTATCTTTCCATGTTATCTCTGAGGTTTAATATTACCACACAGGTATATTCCCCTACATACTCTCATGCTGGTACATTGACATATTTGCACATAGGTATTTTATCGCGGCCCTAATCACCGGTGTGAATGTAGCCTAAGGTCTCATGCACGCTGCAGCTGTCAAACTTGTGTTATAAAGGCATGTGACATTTTTCTTTCTGCCATTAAGTGCACCTCTTTGTTAGCCTATGTGTCCACGCACATATTGGCATTTATAGGTGTTTAGGGGCAGAAAATTAGGTGCGCCAAAATCACATTCAGGAAAGGAGCATTTTGGCAAAAAAAAAAATTGGGAAAAAAATTGCCCAATGCGCCTAAACGTATGCAAACAAATGTAAACGCGCCTAAGTACTAGGCGCGTTTAGCACTTGACCATTGATTAATTTCAATAGCCAGAATAAACTAATATCTTGGCCAATGAAATGAATGAACGCCAAAAATGCTTGATGCGCTTAAACTCATTTAAACGAGTTTGAAAAACACAGGCTTTAGGTGCATTTTTAACACCTCTTTTCTCCTGTCAGTAGTAATGCCGCGTACACACGATCGGAATTTCGGCCCACAAAAGACCGATGAGATTTTTACATTGGAAAATGCGACCGTGTGTATGCTCCATCGGTCTTTTGCTGGCGGAATTCCAGCCAGCAAAAGATTGAGAGCATGCTCTCAATTTTTCTGTCGGGAAAAGTTCCTATCCGAACATGCGAACGTCTGTGGCAATTCCGACGCGCAAAATCCCTACGCATGCTCGTAAACAATTCGACGCATGCTCGGAAGCATTGAACTTAATTTTCTCGGCTCGTCGTAGTGTTCTACGTCACCGCGTTCTTGACGGTCGTAATTTCAGCGAACTTTTGTGTGACCGTGTGTATGCAAGGCAAACTTGAGCGGAATCCCGTCGGAAAAGCCGTCATATCTTTTTCCGACGAGAAATCCGCTCATGTGTACGTGGCATTAGACATTCAAAAGAGGCTAGTATGCAGGAGACTTAAGTCCCCTTTCACATTGGGGCGCTTCGCAGGCGCTACAGCACGAAAAATAGGACATTGGACATTTAGGTTGTACACAATCCTTTTCTTTCTTTTTTTTTACAGACCTGGAGTGTTAAGAGAATGTAAACAACCACACATCTGTTTACGTCCGTCTTCCCATAGACACACAATCCATTCCACCTGAAAAATTGACCAAGTGGACCTGATCAGGAAGTCTGTGTAAAAAACCCCCAATGTATTTTTTTTTTGAGTCACTCTGCACATGCTCAGTTTGGTATGTATTGCTAGAGTTTGTTTTTTTCTTGGGAGGGTGCATGTGATCAGCACAGGGCCAATCAGCAGTGTCAGGGGTCCTGCAGCCTCATAGGACAGTCAGAGGAGAATGAAAACACCTCCTACAACCTTTAACCAGATACTGATAGAAGCCCCAAGACTGCTACATACTGCTGATGAGAAAAGGTATTTAGCCGTTTATGTTTACTAAATTAATTGCATTTCTATGTTCTGTGTACTGTGGGAGATCAGATATAGCGAATGCAGGGTCCTGGGTTTAGTAACACTTTAAAACAGATGATGAAACATATGTAGCGCCCCTCAATAGCCTACTGGTGTTGGGTAAATTTTGTTTTTGGCCTCCCTGTAATCAGGGAGAGCAGTTATCATTTGTTAGTGTCTGTTCTAGGTTCTGCTGATGTAGGCTCAGCTACTTTCCCCTTCATCCCACTGAGCTCTGGGATATAGTGGGTGGAAGAGCTTAGACCAGTGATGGCAAACCTTGGCACCCCAGATGTTTTGGAACTACATTTCCCATGATGCTCAACTACACTGCAGAGTGCATGAGCATCATGGGAAATGTAGTTCCAAAACATCTGGGGTGCCAAGGTTCGCCATCACTGGCTTATACCCTGACCTACATATTCACGCCTCTTCATCCAATCCCTGGTCAGGAGACCAGCAGGGGGCTGAGAGGGGTATAAATAGGCTGGGGCATGGAACAGCTTTCTCTTGTTCCTAGGGGAGTAAGACCCAGCCTGAGGGCTGTGACATCCCTGGGAGATTGCCTGTAGCTTCATAGAATTCTTTTTGGTGTCCCAGCTCCAGCTTTGTCTGGGAGACCTCTAGCCTAGCACCCTGAAAGCATGCAGAAAGCTCCCCTGAGGATCCAGGGCACTGGCAACAAGTGCAGAAGCTGACTAGTACTGCAGGTGACAACACAGTATACAGGACACAGTGAGTACCTGCCATGTGGATTCCAGAAACTTTCCTTTGCCCTATTTGGGAGAGCCTTTCACAGTACATCCAGGATTATACTCCTGTTGAGGAGTTCCTGTTTGGAATCCATTTACCCTTCATATTCAAGAAGGTGGATCCCACCCTGAAGGAGCAGATCAGAGTTAAGCCTGGTGCACACAATGAGATTATCGGACAAATGATCGTCTTTTTCTTTTTCTTTTCGTTTTTTACATGCTAGTCTCATATCAAAAATGAAGAGAATTCTAAAGTTACAAAAATTCTCGTACGACAGAATAAAAATTTGTAAGTAATATAATGTATTCCATTGTATTTGTATTGTATTTTCAGACGAAAACTGTACTGAATAAACGAAAATCATACGAGAAACATTTTCATGTTTGTCCTTTCGGATAATTTCACATGAACTGTCATGATCAGCTCACGAAAGCTGTGTACTAACAATCAGATTATTGTTCGAAAGTTGTATTTTTCGCCCAATTTTCTGATCATGTGTACTAGGCTTTACAGTCCTTCATTACTGTTTTGTTAAATGTTTTTGGAGTATCTCAAGGGTCACCCTATCCCTGTTCTTTCAGCAAAAATAAACTGCAAAAAGACATGTACAGCCTGTTTTCTGACTCGATTGACTGTGAACTACCGTGTGCCTGGCTACTGTGTGCCTATTAGGGAATGGAACCTGGGACCAAACAGCCAGACCAGTCTCGGGTCCGCTCTACACACACAAGACAAAGAAACCCTTTCATAACCATACGTTGATTTAGCATATTGCATTCCATACAAACACATTCGTAAGTCACCCTAGGATTGCATACATTTTAAGAGATGAGTGATTTGAAGAATAGGGAAGTCCACTACAAATATATACTTATAAAAACACTGAGCTATATAAGAACAGTAGCAATGGGAGGAAAAAAAGTAGTATATGCACCAACGCATGCATTTCAATACGTGCCATTGTTCTACTAATCCGACTGCATTTTATAGAAAGCCAGAAGGTGGCAGCCTTGGCTTGAAGTAGATATACATTCAGGAAAACATACCATAAGGTCTGATTTAAAGGGCTCTGCAGACAGATGAATACACTAACAACAACTTTTACCAAGTATTATTCCTCCTACTAACATAACTACTACTATGCTTTAAAGCATTCTGAAACCTTTGGTGTGACTTTTTTTTTTTTTTTGCTGTTTATATCTAAATATCAAATATAATACAAAATACAATAGCTCACGCGGTGGTGCACATTGTTTTAAACTTTATATTTTATTCTTTTATGTTCCAACTACCGTTAAAAATCAGTTATGTGTATATTTGCAACCAGTACAAAAATAAAATATAGATGATGCGTTTGTCTGTTCTGCTTAATATAACAATATAAAATTAGGTTTTATAAATACTTCGACAATCTGCAAACAATCGTTGTGTCTGGTCTAACGTGGAGGTGGAATCCATTACAGGAAGCCATGTGGGATGGTGGCTTTGCTGAATGATGTTTTTTTTTCTTTTTTTAATATCTAAATAATAATAAAACGGTCATGTTTGTATTGTTTTCAGTTGTCCGTCGATCCGTTTGTTTTTTTTAATGCGAAGCGAAGAAAAGGCGATAGACTTTTGTGGCCGTCCGAGGCATTACACACAAAGACAATTATACATTAATGTATCTGAGAAATGTGGGAAAGAGCTCATGGGAGAAGTACTGGGGCAGACCACCCAACTCTGTTCACATGTTTAATTACAGTTGTTAGCTCACTTCATTTGTGATCAAAGCTGAATTGGAACATATGTCTCCGTTGGTGAAACGTAAGTTGCAAGATCAGTACATATGGCACATTTAAAAGGAGGTGAAAAATAGTTTTAGGGAGCTGAAACAAAAGGTGATCATTAGGGTGAAGGAAGGAGGCTGCTTTGATAGAGTTCATTCTGAGGACAGCGCCTATTCAGAATGTGCAGACACTACTTGTAAACAGACACTGATGTTCTCATCAGGAAATGTGGAAAAAAAAAAAAAAGAGACAAACCCAGGGAGAAAGTGCCTAGAGATAGGAGAAGTTAACACTGCACTAGTGTGATTCTCAGTATTAACCCTCTAGATGCAAAATGTAACTCCTTGCAGCTTACCAATCCTTCATATACTTTGCCTTATTTTCCTTTAGGCTGGAGCAGTGCAATTTTAATCAGATTTTAATTTTTTTTTAGTGCAGCTGCAATGCGACTTGATGCGACTTTACGTTTTGTTTACTGTCAGCCAGCAGGGATGAGCCATTGGTTCTTAGGAGCCTGCTCCTTTTTTTTTTGTAATCACGCGGCTCAGCGGCCGGTGTTCATTGTGATCGGCGATGGATTTACATTGGGGGGACATTTTTCTGGTTCAATCATATTTGTTGCAAATATGTCAAAAAATTTGCAGCAATACAAAGAAAGCACCTAGTCCGCCCACGCAGGGGTTATGACTGGCGACATAAAGAACATAGACTTGTATACATAACATAAACCAGTGGTTCTCAACTCCGGTCCTCGGGACCCACCAACAGGTCAGATTTTAAGTATTACTTTGGGGAGTTGCAGACTAGAATACTGCAATCACTGAGCAGCAAGTGATATCACCTGTCATGTATTTCAGCTATCTTGCAAACCTGGCCTGTTGGTGGGTCCTGAGGACTGGAGTTGAGAACCACTGACATAAACGAAGGAGGGAAGGCATCGGGGGGCAGTTTTATTATTTTTTTAATAAAACTTGTTCACATATTCACCCATTTACATGGGGAGTGGTGGGATCTGAAGCGAAAAGTCACCCCCTGTAGCTCCCCAACCACTGAGCCATAGTTCAGGGAAAAGGCCCTTGTCCTTATCAACATGGCGACAAGGTGCTTTGCCAGGGTGGTCCCCCGCAGGGCAAAGTGCCCCTTTCATGTTGAGGGCATGTGGCCCGTTATGGTTCAGGAGGAGGGGGCGCTCGCTTGTCCCCCCGCTTTCCTGGCCTGCCGGGCTGCATGCTTGGATAAGGGTCTGGTATGGATTCTGGGGGACCCTCACATGACATCAGAAGGGGGCGGGGTCACCTGGTTACGTCACCAGGTGGCCCCACCCTCAGCTATATAACAGCTGTCAAAGCAAAAAGGCTGCAGTCGGCGGGAGCCTCCCATCGAGGCAGAGTTTTTCCATTTTTTTTTTCTCAGGTCATCGGCGCTGTAATCGAAGATGAATGGAAATTGCAGGACATTTTTTTTTTTTTAATAAAGGAATTGTCCCAAACTGTCTGTCATTTTTACTTTTTTTACACTTTTTTTGGTGAATGTGTAGGAGTACAAAGTACCTGACACCCATTCACATGGGGGTGGGGGGGGCGGGATCGGGGGTTTCCTTTGTTAACCGGTTCTCGACCGGCTCCTTTAGATATACGTCGGCAGAATGGCACGGCTGCGCAAAGTAACGTACCCGTACATTACTTTGAATTTGCCGCCGTGTGCGCCTGCCGCGATCTCCGTGAGTCGGGTCGCGGGTCCCGCGGACTCGATCTTCGCGGGCATACCCGCGATCGCCTCACGGAGAGGACGAACGGGGAGATGCCGTTGTAAACAGCATCTCCCCGTTCTGCCTAGTGACAAGTGTCACTCGATCTCTGCTCCCTGTCATCGGAGCAGAGATCAGTGACGTCACACACCAGCCCATCCCCCTGACAGTTAGAAATCACTCCCCTAGGACACACTTAACCCCTCCCCATTTATACAGGAATCAATGCATTTTTATAGCACTGATTGCTGTATAAATGACAATGGTCCCAAAAATGTGTCAAAAATGTCCGACATGTCCGCCATAACGTCGCAGTCACAATAAAAATCGCTGATCCCCGCCATTACTAGTAAAAAAAATTATTAATAAAAATGTCATGAAACTATCCTCTATTTTGTAAACACTATAACTTTTGCGCAAACAAATCAATAAACGTTTATTGCGATTTTTTTTTTTACCATAAATATATAGAAGAATACGGATCGGCCTAAACTGAGGAAAAAAAATGTTTTTTTATATATTTTTTGGGGATATTATTATAGCAAAATGTAAAAAATAATGCGTTTTTTTCAAATTTGTCTCTCTTATTTTGTTTATGGTGCAAAAAATAAAAATCGCAGAGATGATCAAATACCACCTAAAGAAAGCTCTATTTGTGGGAAAAAAAGGACGTTAATTTTGTTTCGGAGCCATGTCGCACGACCGCGCAATTGTCAGTTAAAGCGACGCAGTGCCGAATCACAAAAAGTGCTCCGGTCAGGAAGGGGGTAAATCCTTCCGGGGCTGAAGTTGTTAAAGGGGGCTTCCAGATTCCGATAAGCCCTGCCCGCAGACCCCCACAACCACCGGGCAAGGCCTGTGGGGAAAAGGCCCTTGTCCCCATCAACATGACTCATGACTCACCAGACCTGAAGGGCCTGGAATGGATTTTGGGGGGGACCCCCACGCAATTTTTTTAACATTTTGGTGCGAGGTTCCCCTCAATATTCATACCAGACTCAAAGGGTCTGGTAAAGGACTGGGGGGGGGGGGGTGACCCACGCTAGTTTTTTCAAATTTTTTAATGTATATTGCTGGGACCCGACAATACATTACAGCCATGTGCAAAATAAAAATTTTTTCCTTTAGAAAAGTAATTTTGCTGTTCTAAACACAGGAAAGATGTGCTACTTTACAGGCAGACTAAGGACACCCCCACAGGCACAATATTTAAAGGAATATTTCATTTTTATTGTTTCAGTTTAAGTATTATTAAAATCACTGCTCCTGAAAAAACATCAATTTTTAAAACTTTTTTTTGCTTTGATACATGTCCCCTGGGGCAGGACCTGGGCCCTCAAACACTTTTTATGGCAATAACATGCGTATAAGCCTTTAAAATGAGCACTTTTGATTTTTTATGTTCTTGTCCCATAGACTTTAACCACTTCAGCCCCGGAAGGATTTACCCCCTTCCTGACCGGGCCATTTTTTGCGATACGGTGCTGCGTTGCTTTAACTGACAATTGCGTGTTAGTGCGATGCTATACCCAAACAAAATTGACATCCTTTTTTCCCCACAAATAGAGCTTTGTTTTGGTGGTATTTGATCACCTCTGCGTTTGTTTTTTTTTGCGCTATAAACAAAAAAAGCGACACTTTTGGGAAAAACACTATTTTTTACTTTTTGCTATAATAAATATCCCCAAAAACAAAAACCAAAAAATTTCTTCCTTAGTTTAGGCCGATATATATTCTTCTACATATTTTTGGTAAAAAAAAAAAATGACAATAATTGATTGGTTTGCGCAAAAGTGATAGTGTCTACAAAATAGGGGATAGATTTATGGCATTTTTATAATTTTTTTTTTTTTTACTAGTAATGGCGGCGATTTGCGATTTTTATCGAGACTGCGACATTGTGGCGGACAGATCGGACACTTTTGACACTTTTTTGAGACCTCTGACATTTATACAGCGATCAGAGCTAAACATAGCAAATGATTACTGTATAAATGTCACTGGCAGGGAAGGGGTTAACACTAGGGGGCGATCAAGTAGTTAAGCGTGTTCTAACTGTAGAAGGGATGGGACTGCCTGGGGGAGCAGACCGATCGGTGTTCCTATAAACTAGGAACACACGATCTGTCTCCTCTTCACTGCCAAAACATGGATTTGTGTGTTTACAGACACAGATCCTCGTTCTCGTTCTATCAGGAGCGATCGCTGGTGCCCGGCGGACATCGTGACTGCCGGCACATGCATCAGCTCCTCAGTACCGCAACGCCCCCTATACCCCTTAATGCGTCTGCCATACAGCTACGGCGATTCGCACAGGGGAGCCATTCTGCAGCCGTCAAACAGCGGGTGGTCGGCAAGTGGTTAACAGTGTTCACACAAATTTTTTGCCTGTTCGCAAGTTCTGGTGCAAACCGAACGGGGGGGGGGGGGGGTGTTTGGCTCATCCCTACTGCTGACAGAAGGGTCACTGAATGTTAGGACGCCGGTGGGTGCCTGCACCTAACAACCAGCACAAATTGCTCACAAAAAGGTATGTAGATGCAATTTCGATGCATTTCCATTTAAATCTATGGACCACAAAATCACACTGCATCGCCCTAAAGTAGAACAGGACCCTTCCCTAAAGTTTTATGGCAGCTGCGCTGCATCAATGTGAACGGGCAGAATTGGAAGTAATGTTATTTCTATTGTCATGTGATTCAGTGTGACCCAAGTCACATCTGAAATCACATCAGTGTGAACCAAGCCTTATTTTCATCTGGTGGTCTGGCCAGTAACCTTTGTTAGGGCTAGTTAATGTTAGCGTTAGCAGTGGATCATTTTTTAGAGGGCGTTTGACAGACAGGGAGAAGGAGCTGTGCCGCCTCTTCACTGCCTGTTTTATCCCTAAAAGCCTGCACAAGCATGCTGTAACTGCATGCATTGCACGAGGTTGTGAGACGGCCACATTCACTTGAACGGGTCGCATTTAGCAGGCAGTACTACTCAATGAATGTGACGGCATAATTTTTGTGCCTTGCGATGCAAAACTTTACAACTCATGGGCCTATGTATACGCCCATACGGCTATCTTTGCAGCCTACAGGGAGCAATTAGGGGGGGAAAAAAATACAACTCAACATCCCATTTTTGCAGCCCCTCCAACCAAAAGTGAAAGGAGGAGAGGCAGCTGCCCTGGGTGCAGTGAGGTTGATTTACAAAAAGCTAAGACTAGGCTATTTGCAAGTGAAGTTGCACTCTGCAAGTTCAGTTGCCCCAGAGCTTAGTAAATGAGGCAAAGCTTCACTTTCCATAAAAAAAATAACATGCAAGGAAAATGAAAAAAAAAACCACAGCATTTTTGCTAGCACGTGATTGGATGATGGAAGCCAGCAGAGCTTCCCCTCATTTACTAAGCTCTGGAGCAACTACACTTGCAAAGTGAACAATTTCCCTTTAGTTAATAAACCCCTGTGTCTTTGTGTGTTGGGTCAGCAGCCCACACAGTACATTTAGGCTTAGAGCTTGTCCTTACCCCTTTCATCCTTTACTGAAGAACCTCAGCTGGCCACTAAGCCAGACCTTTGTGAGCACCCCTGTCTGTGTTAAAAGGTTTGCCTAAACCCTCTAACTACCATATTTTCTGGACAACTTGGTCTGTTAAAGGAGATTGAAAAATAGCAGACTTACTTGTGAAAATAAAGGGGACAAAAGAAAAATAATGCAGCCACCACATCTAAGAATTAGAAAGCCAAATTCCAGGTATGAATATTTCTGCATAGGTATATTGGTCCTCTTTACATCAGAGTCTGCAGGGTTTCCCCTTACAGTGCAAGAGGAACTATGTGGACTCTAATGTAAAGGGAAACTACATGGAATCTGATGTAGGGGAACTCTGCGGATTCTGACTGGGGGAGGGGCTCTGAAAACCGGAGGCCACCTTACATCAGAGTTCCCCTTTACACCAAGGTGCGCAGAGTTCCTCCTTGCACTGTAAGGGGAACCCTACACACTCTGTTGTGAGGGGGAAATCTGTGGATTCTGATGTAAAGGAGAAACTTTGGGAAGTCTTGTGTTTTTAGAGTTTGGTGAGCAGAGACCCCATTATGTCAGAGTTCTCCTTTACATCACAGTCCACAGTGTTCCCCTTTATATCAGGGTCTGCAGAGTTTGTCCTTGCATTTTAACTCTAGGTACTCTGATGTAAGAGGTAAATCTGTGGATTCTGATGTAAGGGGTGACTCTGTGAATTTTGATTTTAAAGGGGAACTCTGGGGACTCTTGCGTAAGGAGAGGGGGCCTCGGGTAACCAGAGACCCCCATAGATCAGAGTCTCCCTTTACACTAGAGTCCATAGCATTCCCCTTTACATCATGGTCCACATTGTTCCCCTTTACATCAGAGTCTGCAGTGTTTCCAATTACTTCAGGGTAAGGGGACTGTACTGTACTGCACTGTAAGGGGAAACCCTGCAGACTCTGATGTAAGGAAGAACCCTGTAGACTCTGGTGTAAGGGAAACCCTGTGGACACTGATGTAAGGGGGAATTCTGTGGACTCTGATTTAAAATGGAACTCGGGGAACTCGGATGTAAGGGGGAGCTCTGAGGACTCTTGTGTAAGAAGGAAGTTTGTGGATTCTGATGTAAAGGGGGCACTCTGGTCTAATGGGTGTCAGGATTGGGCTCAGCCCTTCCTTCTCAGAGCAGGCCACTCATCTGTCGGTTAATTGCCAGCTTTAATCTTCTCCACGGTGACTCACCTGATGATGAGATCCTGTTCCTCAGTCCTGCTGGTTACTTAAGCCATTCAGTTCAGTCCCTGTCTGCCTTCGCCTTGGTCAACACATCCAGAGACTCTGTCCTGTGTACTTGTTGAAGACTTGCTTGGCTGATGTCCCTTCTGGTTCCGGATCCTGCTTGCTGTTCCACTACGGTGATTCCCCGGTTTCCTGATTTCTGGGCCTGCCCTGAGGTACGCTGATCTCTGGCTCCCTGACGTCCTGCTTGTCCGACTATCCGCCCCGGTTACCGAACTCTGGCTATGATTTGACTACATTGCTCTGTTTACCTTTACTGTTATTATTATTAAACAAGTGTGATTCTAACTGCACTTCTGTCTCGGTCTAATTCATGGTTTCTGACAGTAGGCGAAGGCCCTGAATTCAGAAGATACAGTCAATCCACTTGTTGGTAATATTTTTGCCATGTTGGATGAGCAGGATCACCGTATGGATCAGTTTGCCTTAGCATTACTTATGCTCCTGAATCGCACGGCTCACCTGGAATCTCCCACTGTGGCTGCTCCGGTACAACCTGTGTTGCAGGCCGTCCCTGCTGCTGCTCCAGCAGAGACAGCCGCCTCGAGTATTACCTCTATAAGAGGTATGTCTGGTTCCACTCCGCTTTCTCATCGATTTGATGGTGATCCAGTTCAATGCAGAGGGTTTCTCAATCAGGTTGAGATATACTTTGAGATGCTGCCCTAGGCATTTCCCACGGACAGAAGCAAAGTAGGTTTTGTGATATCTTTGCTTTCTGAGAGAGCCTTGGCCTGGACAAACCCTCTATGGGAAACACAGAAGCCCATTGTCCTGAGTTACCCAGAGTTTGTGGCTTCCTTTAAAAGGGTATTTGATGTTCCCGCACACTCCCTTCTGCTGCCAAGCACCTCATGCCCATCAAACAAGGTACGAGAACTGTTGCTGATTATGCCATTGAATTCTGTACTCTGGCAGCAGAGGTTGCGTGGAACAATGAGGCCCTTGTGGCTGCTTTTTCTCATGGTCTCTCGGATACCATCAAGGATAAGATAGCAGCCCGGGATATACCCACTGAGCTGGAGAAGTTGATTGCGTATGCCATCCTCATTGACTCCAGACTCAGAGAAAGACTCTCTTTTAAGGAGTGCTTTCAGAAGCCTCCTGTACATTTGTCTCCAAGCTTTGCAGTACCTCCCTTGCCTCCCTCACCTCCCATTCCTCCTTGGACTGAGTCGGTCAGTGACGATGAACCCTGCACTTGGGCTTCACACGTCTCTCTGCAGATGAGAGAATCTTTAGGAGGAGGGATAGTTTATGCCTTTATTGTGGCCAGGCAGGTCACTTTTTGAAGTCTGGTCCTACCCGTCCAGGGAACATCTGAACCTTGAGGTCCTGTAGCGGACAGACCTTAGGTGGTGTTGTTTCATCCCCAGTTATCCAGAAGGATAAGCCTCTGGTCCTACATATCCTTTCTTGGTCTGATTCGTCCGTCAAGATACAGGCTCTAATCGATTCTGGGGCTGCAGGCCTGTTCATTGATGCTGCTTTTGTATCTAAGCACTCGATTTCGCTGCAGGTTTGTGCCACTCCACTTGCCATTGAGGCTCTTGATGGGAGACCTTTACAGCCTGCCCATGTGACTCACGAGACTGTTCCATTGTCCATGACCGTAGGGGCTTTTCACCGTGAGATAATCCAATTCCAAGTTATTTCCTCACCTAAGTTTCCGCTGCTTATTGGTTATCCTTGGTTACAGAGACACAACCCCTCTTTTGATTGGCTCCGTGCTAAGGTTCTCTCCTGGTCGCCACAATGCAGCAAGACATGTTTCCAGAATGCTGCCAAGGTCCTATGCACCTCTTCACTCTCCTCCCTGCCGGAGGAGTACCACAATTTTAGCGATGTCTTTGACAAAGGTCAAGCCGGTACTTTGCCTCCACACCAGTGATATAATTGCGCAATTAACCTTCAACCTGGTGCCATACCCCCTTGTAACCAGGTTTACCCTTTGTCGGTCTCGGAGGATAAGGCCATAGAGGAGTATGTTGCAGACGCACTTTCTTGAGGATTCATCCGCAAGTCCTCGTCTCCTTCTGGTTTCTTCTTTCTGAAGAATAAGAGTGGTGAACTGAGACTTTGTAATAATTATAGGGGTTTAAATAATTTCATGATTAATAATGCTTATCCAATTCAGTTGATTACGGAGTTATTTGACCGCCTCAAGGGAGCAATGGTTTTCATGAAGCTGGATTTGAGAGGAGCATACAATCTCGTGAGGATCAAGGAGGGCGACGAATGGAAAATTGCGTTTAATACCAGAACAGCCCAATATGAGTACCTCCTGGCGTCATTTGGCATTTGCAATGCTCTGGCAGTTTTCCGGGAATATATCAACGATTTCCTCTGAGATTTGTTGCAGCTATGTGTGGTGGTTTATCTCGACGATATTATCGAAAGTTTATTCGTAACTTCTCGTCTCTGGTCAAGCCCCTGACTGATATGAGCAGGAAGGACGGCAACTCTCAGAGTTGGTCTCCGGAGTCCAAATTAAGGCCTTTGAGAGTCTCAAGGCTGCCATTGCTTCTGCTCCAGTGTGGGCACATCCTGATCCTAAGTTACCCTTTATCCTTGAGGTTGATGCTTCTGAGACTAGAGTTGACGCCCTTCTGTCTCAACGCCCTACCTCTCAGAGTGCTATGCATCCTTGTGGCTACTTTTCCAAGAAATTTTCACCTGCGGAATGCAATTACGAGATTGGGGACAGAGAGTTGTTAGCGATCATTTTAGCCCTTAGAATGGAGGCATCTCATCGAAGGTACCACTGTGCCGGTTCTCATTCTTACTGACCATAAGAATCTCGCATTCTTGTCTGAGGCTAAATGCCTCTCTCCCAGAAGGGCGCAATGGGCTCTTTTCTTGTCAAGTTTCAATTACATTGTCTCATTCTTACCCGGTACTTATAATGTAGGGGCTGACCCTTTGTCGCAACAGTTTTCCTCCACTTCCATGATGGAATAAGTTCCTGTTCCTGTGATTCCTCCTGATCCTATTCTGGCGACAGTTTACACCAGTCTCACTTCTCCTTTTGGTGACAAAATTCTTGCCGCTCAGGTCCATGCTCCTCCTGAGAAACCTTGTGACTGATGTTTTGTTCCTGAGAGTCTCCATACTGCTCCAGACTTACCATTCTCCCAAGGCTGCTGGCCACGCTGGGAAGAATCAACTCTTTTAAACCATTTCCCAACAATTCTGGTGGCCTAGTCTACGTGCTGATGTAGCCGCCTTTGTAGCTGCTTGTTCCGTGTATGTTAACAGTAAGATACCATGACACCTTCCAGTGGGCCTCCTACAACCCATACCCAATGAAGAGAGGCCTTGGACCCACCTGTCCATGGATTTCATTGTGGAGTTACCCAACTCTCAGGGCAACACAGTTATCCTTATGGTGGCTGATCGGTTATCGAAGATGTCTCATTGAATTCCACTTAAGAAGTTGCCCACATCTAAGGAACTGGCTTCTATTTTTGCTCGGTGGGGGTCTTTCGCTTACATGGGCTACCCAAGGTTATCGCCTCGGACAGGGGTAGTCAGTTTGTGCCCCTGTTCTGGCAAGCCTTTTCTGCACCGTTGGGAATTCAGCTTTCTTTATCCTCTGCGTATCACCTGCAGTCTAATGGGGCCGCAGAACGAGCCAACCAGTCCTTGTAGCAGTTTCTATGTTGCTATATTTCTGACCACCATAACAACTGGTCAGACCTCTTACCTTGGGCGGAGTTTGCTCACAATGGTACCTTGAATTCTGCTTACCGATTGTCCCCGTTTATGGCAAACTATGGTTTCGAACCTTCTATGTTGCCTGACTCATTTATTCTGCAGAGCATCCCTGCGTTAGAGGAGCATCTCCGTGGTCTTCGTTCTACTTGGGCAGAGGTCCAGGAGGCTTTGCGACATGCCAATGATAGGTACAGGCCCCATGCTGACCGCAGACGCCTGCCTGCACCTTCCTACCAGGTTGGAGAAAGGGCCTGGCTGTCATCTCGCAACCTCTGACTCCGTGTTCCCTAACTGAAATTGGCACCTCGGTTTATTGGGCCTGTCCATATTCTCTGCAGTATTAACCCAGTGGCTTATGCTTTAGACCTTCCTTCTAATATGCGTATCTCAAATGTATTCCATGTCTCCCTAATTAAACCCTTGATCTGCAACCGCTTTACCACCTCTGTGCCACATCCTCACCCAGTACAGGTTGAGAACCATGAGGAGTATGAAGTACAGTCCATTGTTGACTCCTGTAGGTTCTGTGGGCGCATACAGTACCTGGTGAATTGGAAAGGGTATGGTCCGGAGGACAGCTTTTGGGCCTCACCCTTGGGCATTCATGCCCCTGTCCTCCTCCTTGCTTTCCATAGACATTTTCCACTCAAACCTGGTGGTCCTCCGAGGGGGGGGTAATTGAGGAGGGGGTACTGTAAGGGCTGGGCTCGGCCCTTCCTTCTCAGAGCAGGCCGCTCAGCTGTCGGTTAATTGCCAGCTGCAAAATTTTCCACAGTGACTCACCTGATGATGATATCCTGTTCATCAGTCCTGCTGGTTACTTAGGTTGTTCAGTTCAGTCCCTCTCTGCCTTCGCCTTGGTCAACACATCCAGAGACTCTCTCCTGTACCTGACGTCCCTTCTGGTTCCTGATCCTGCTTGCTGTTCCACTACACTGAGTCTCCGGTTTCCTAAATTCCTGGCCTGTCCAGAAGTACGCTAATCTCTGGCTCCCTGACGTCCTGGCTTGTCTGACTATCCGTCCCGTTTACTGAACTCTGGCTATGATTTGACTACTTTGCTCTGTTTACCTTTTACTATTATTATTATTATTATTAAACAAGTGTGATTTTAACTGCACTTCTGTCTCGGTCTGATTCATGGTTTCTGACAATAGGGAACACTGGGGACTCTTGGAACCCTGATGCATAGGGGAATGCTGGGGACTCTGATATAAGGGGAAGCTCTTACATAGTTACATAGTTAGTTTGAAAAAAGACACAAGTCCATCTAGTTCAACCAAAAAAATAATAATCATACAATCCCATATACACAATCCTTCACCCACAGCTGATCCAGAGGAAGGCGAAAAACCCCAGCAAAGCATGCTCCAATTTTCTACAGCAGGGGAAAAAAAATCCTTCCTGATCCCCCGAGAGGCAAATTGGATTTTCTCTGGATCAGCTTTATCTATAAATGTCAGTACCCAGTAATATTATGTACATTTAGGAAAGAATCCAGGACTTTTTTTAAGCAATCTACTGAGCTGGCCAGAACCACCTCTGGAGGGAGTCTATTTCACATTTCCACAGCTCTTACTGTGAAGAAACCTTTCCGTATTTGAAAATGAAATCTTTTATTCAGTAGACAGTTGTCCTCTGTGATGACCTTAAAGTGAATAACCCAACACCAAGTTCACTATATGGACCACTTATGTATTTGAACATGTTGATCATATAACCCCTTAATCTCCTCTTCAGAGAGAATAAATTCAGTTCCTTTAATCTTTCCTCATAGCTGAGCTCCTTCATGTCTCATCAGTTTGGTTGCCCTTCTCCAGTTCCCCTATATCCTTTTTGAGAACTGGTGCCCAAAACTGAACTGCATATTTCAGATAAGGTCTTACTAATGATTTATACAGGGGCAAAATTATATCTCGTTCTTTGGAGTAAATACTTCTCTTAATACAAGAAAGGACTTTGCTCGCTTTGGAAACTGCAGCTTGGCATTGCATGTTATCATTGAGCTAATGATCTACCAAAACCCCTAGATCCTTATCCACTATGGATTCCCCCAGTTGTACTCCCCCTAGTATGTATGATGCATCCATATTTTTAGCCCCACACTGCATAACTTTACATTTATCAACATTAAACCTCATTTGCCACTTAGTTGCCCAATTAGACATTGCATTGAGGTCAGCTTGTAAATTGGAGACATCCTGTAAGGACATTATTACACTGCATAGCTTGGTGTCACCTTCAAAGACAGAAATGGTACCTTTAATCCCAGACCCTATATCATTTATAAAGATATTAAAACGTAAGGGTCCTGACACTGAACCCTGTACACCACTGATAACCTTAGACCATTCAGGGTAAGAATCATTAACCACTACTCTCTGAATAAGTTTTTTTTTAGCCAGTTTCTTATCCATTTACCAATTGATCTTTCCAAGCCTGTAGACTTTACCTTACACAGTTGTGTGTGGGGATTTGTGTCAAATGCTTTTGCAATATCCAAGTATACCACGTCCACAGCCACCCCTCTGTCCAAGGTTTTACTTACCTCCTCATCAAAAGAAATAAGGTATGTTTGACAACTTCTATCTTTCATCTTTCATAAATCCATGCTGTTTGTTGCTTAAAATATTTTTTTCCAGAACGAACTTGTCTATGTGGTCGTTTATTAAACTCTCCCAAAAATAGAAGTATCTTCCCAACAATAGAAGTTAAACTAATGCCGCGTACACACGAGCGGACTTTACGGCGGACTTTGCCCGGCGGACTGGATTGCATCGGACAATTCGATCGTGTGTGGGCTCCAGTGGACTTTGTTTGCTCAAAAGTTGGACGGACTTAGATTTGAAACTTGTTTAAAATTTATCCGTTGAAATCGAGTCCGGTCGAAAAGTCCGCCGTCTGTATGCTAGTTCGACGGACAAAAAGCCACGCTAGGGCAGCTATTGGCTACTGGCTATGAACTTCCTTGTTTTAGTCCGGTCGTACGTCATCACGTACGAATTCGACGGACTTTGGTGGATTGTGTGTAGGCAAGTCCGTTCATTCAGAAAGTCCGTCGTAAAGTACGTCGAAAAGTCCGCCGGGCAAAGTCTGCTGTAAAGTCCGCTCGTGTGTACGCGGCATAACAGGTCTATAATTACTTGGTAAAGACTTTGATATCTTTTTAAATATGGGCACCACATTTGCCCTATGCCAATCCAGTGGTACAATTCCAGTCATTAACGGGTCCCTAAAAATTAGAAACAATGGCTTTGAAATTAGAGAACTCAATTCTTTTAGGATCCATGGGTGGTTGCCATCTGATCCAGGTGCTTTATCCACTTTTATTCTGTCTAAATGTCAGAAACCATGAAATCAGACCGAGACAGAAGTACAGTTAAATCACACTTGTTTAATAATAAAAGTAAAAAGAACAAACATAGTCTAAACATAGCCAAAGTTCAGTAACTGGAACGGATAGTCAGCCAAACAAGGGATGTCAGCAAAGCAAGTCTTTAAACAGGAACGCAGGAGAATGTCTCAGTGATGTTGACCAAGGCGAAGGCAGAGATCCTCTGGACTGGACGGCTTAAGTAGGCAGGACTGACGAGCAGGAAATCATCAACAGCTGAGTAACTGTGGATAGATAGGAACTGGCAATTAGCCGACAGCTGAGCGGCCAGCTCTGAGAAGGCAGGGCTGAGCCCAGCGTTGACTCTAAATATTTCTGGACCATATGACTTTGAGCCATTGTGGATCATTTGGGGCTGTGTCAATACCATCCCATTATGAACATGAGCTCCCCCATGCTCTTTTGTATACACAGATCTGAAGAAAGTATTTAATACATTTGCCTTCTCTTTGTCCCCAGTCACCCACTCTAGATTATTTTGTAAAGGGTCTACATGCTCAGGCCTGACCTTTTTACTATTAATATATTTAAATATTTTTTTGGGGTTTGTCCTACTATCTTTTGCAATCCGCTGTATGGATTTTAAGGGGAACCCAGCACCAAAATTGAAAAAAAAAATAGTGTGGGGGGCCCCCCCAAAATCCATGTCCTGACCAACACTGCCTCCTTTCATAAGCTGGCTGTTCCTCCTTCCCTTTACTTCTTTCTCTTCACTACTCAACATGATGAACATTTAAACTCCATTCCTCATTCCCATTCATTGTAAGAGCACAATCTCACCCTCTTCACAAGTAATTCAGATCAGACGTTGTTACTAAACCAGAATGTATTTTACTTAAATAAAAGGCATTAGGATCAATACTTCTATTGTGTAGCACCCTCCTAGATAGGCTGCTAGGATGATAGGTAATTTTAGTTCTTTTTGGCCCCTGTGTATTTATTGGAGCAGTTAACGATTTCTTTGGGTTGTTCTGCATCTCACAGATTGCAGGTTTCACTATTTCCACCTGCCTTCTGGAACATAGGGGCTGGGAGAGTCAAATGGGGAGCTTGAATATTTATTGTGCTTTGGCCAATCCTTGAGGAGGTGTGCTCAGTAGGTGGCTGGAGAGAACATAAAAAGCCTGGGCTCTGGAGCAGCCATGTTCTTGTACTGTTGGAGAAGTTCCACAGCCTCAGGGGCTTCTACTCCTTTGAGGCAGTTCTGGTGAAAATTGCTGATGTTCAAGGTCCTAGCTATAGCAGAGCTGGGGGTCTATTCCTAAGTACCTTTAGAGCTAATTAAGTGACTTCACCTAAGGATCTGGTCTGGAGAACTCATTGAAGAGTGCCTGGTGAAAGCTGGAAAGTAGCTGTCCTGTGGCATCATGAGTATTAACCTCTCTCTCTCACTGAAGAGTGTCCGGTGGAAATTGGGAAGTGTTCAGCTGTCATATGACATTGTAAGTACTG
This sequence comes from Lithobates clamitans, assembly GCA_037952925.1. Lineage (NCBI taxonomy): Eukaryota > Metazoa > Chordata > Amphibia > Anura > Ranidae > Lithobates > Lithobates clamitans. The sequence goes on from JBBGZY010000044.1 coordinate 2,947,298, forward strand.
ACCTGAGCCCATGATCCTGGTGACTGTGTGCTGTTTTACTTTTGGGGTGATAAGTGCCAGTATAGCTCTTCCTCACTGAGACAGCTCTTACATGGTCTCAGTCCTGGCCTTTCACCTTTTATCCCTGGTTTATATGTGAAAAACAAAGTGTAGCTCTAAATATAAAACGATACGACAGTGGTGAACTGAATTTGTTAGTGTGTGGCACATGTAGACATAAAATGCAAACATGCAAAGTACACATACAATAATCACATATGCAAAAAAGGCAAATCGGTGAGGATAAGGTTCAAATGAAAATACACAAAATGAACTAATTATTAATGAATATATAAATGAATTATTCTGAATACCTTTGCTCTCCCCGGTCACCATTTTTGGCAAGTGGGTCCACCTTATCTGGTAAGAGTACCCATCTACATATTTTTAACAGAAGACCTTCCTGTTCTAACAGTCCCACAGCCAGATTCACTTTGTTGTACCATCATCATCTTTATAGAGGACTCACAAGTCATTTATTCGATGCACACACTTCTTAGGAAGTTTATTCATTTTGTGTATTTTCATTTGAACCTTATTGTCAAGTCCTGGATGTGAGGCCAGGTTGCAGAGAGGGCGTCCCTTGCTGCTAAGTGCAGCGTAACCATGGGAATGAGACAGGGAGTACGGTGCCCAAAGGTGCACGCGTTGCCTGAGTGCTATTGCTGGGTAGCTGATAGCAGGGAGCTGCTGGGGTGAGCGGGTGAGGTTGATAGGGCAACCGTGCAAGAAGAGATCCCAGGTATGGAGCCATGGAGCAACCAGGAATGGAGTCAGAGCCAGGCCAAAGGTCATACACAACAGGAATCAGTCCGAGATAAGTTACAGCAGGATAATCAGGAATGGAGTCGGTAGCCAAGCCAGGGGTCAAACACGAGAGGATGATCAAGGTACAGATGCGGAGCAGGAGAAATGTCAGGTCCAAGCCGGGGTCAATGCAGGCGGAAAACATGAGTAGTCAGGCAAGACAGGTGGTAACAGGAAGCAGGTATAACAACAGACACAGGAGAAACAACGACCAGCGTATACCAGCAGCAGGCTTAAATAGACCAAAGGGCGCCAATAATTACCACGATGCACACACGTACGTTAGCGAGCGTGTCTGCGCGCTCCCGCTGTGTGCGTCCATCGTTGTGTGCCTACGTGCACGCAAGCGCACCCGGTGCCACCATGATGGATACTGGCAGCATTACCCGTCCTGCGACTGTTACCCTGACACTTATCCTCACCGATTTGCCTTTTTTGCATATGTGATAATTGTATGCGTACTTTGCATGTTTGCATTTTACGTCTTGTTCCACACACTAACAATTTCTGTTCACCACTGTCGTATTGTTTAATATTTAGCGCTACACTTTGTTTTTCACATTTGGTTGGGTCTTTGTTTTAGTGTCAGCAACTTTTTCTTTTTATTGGTTTAGCGCAGTGACTTCCTCAATTTTTCCCATGCCTGGTTTATAGACTGTTCAAAGAAGTTTAGCCTAGGAAAGCGTGTCCTCCTGTTACTGTGCAGCATTTTTGGAGTATCCCATACCACCCCAACCACTCTCTTTAATGTTTCCAACTAACATTTTTTCTTCACTTAAAGTGGCATTAAACTCAAGAACAAACATTATTTATATTGTAGCAGGGCGTGGCCTAGCCCCGGAGGAAGATGGCATGTCAGGAAAGGTTTCACCTGCTGGTGGTGCTGTCAGATCTTTGGGCCGAAGTACTGGTGTCCACCAGCGGTTGTGCCTCCTGGCAGTCTGGAGCCAACATCATCTCCTGCAATCAGGCGTCACCTGAGACTGAATGCAAGAGGTGTTTATATATACCAGGCAGATGATCACACATTTGCCTTGGTATTTTCCTTGAGCCCTGACCTGTGTTTGCTATTCTGAGGCCTGTATTCCTGAATCCTGTACCTGTACCTTGTGACCTGTGTTCCTGAACCCTGCATCCATCCCTGGACGCCTGTCTTGCAGACTTATTCCTTCCTCCTGTTGTCCTCTCCCTGTCCCGTCCTGCTCCCTGTTCTATCTGATTGATCTCTCGTGTGGTTCTGTTTTGGCTAACATGCATCCAGACGAAGTTACTTATTATTCTCTGCTGGTGTCAGAGGATGGGGAGTACTGCCGCCAGATATTGAAAGAGTGGGCCAGTGACCAGCTACTAGAGTGTATCCGACTGGCTCATTCCCCTAGTTGATCAGGGCCATATGCTGTTTGTTTGCTGATCAGCCTCTGATTCAGGTGCGTGCAGAGCTAGCCTTGTCCAGTACTCCAAGAGGCATTGATGATTTTTCTCCCCCCTTCAGTTTTGATCAGGTTGAGTCTCTGGTGGGATTATTAGAAGATGACCCGGTTTCTTTCTTTGAGCATTATTCCTCATGTTCTCAGCAGGTGTTATCAGAGTGTATTAACGCAGTGCAGTCCCTGGTTAGACAGGCAGTATGTAAGCTGAATTTTGTTCAACCTTTACTACAGGCATGGTCAGATCTATTACACTCAGTCAGATTGCAACAGCCCATTCCTGCTGCCAGAGACCTGCCTGCTCAGTGGTCTCTTTCTTCATCACCCACGGCAACCACAGTCACAGCCCAATATACCCTGCTACCAACTAAATATCAGTATCCTGTTTACACTTGCTGCACCTATCCTGCCTTTAACCCATCTACCTCCTCTCTACTGCCTGCAGCAATTCCACAAAGATCCCCCTTAGTAACTGCTTCCTCTTTGTTACCATGCTCAAACTCTTCTCTTCCATCAGCTGCCCCCACTATTTACAGACCTGCAGTCACCTACAAGGCTTCAGTGGCTAAACCCAAAAAGAAACTAAAGTTTTTTCTAACCCGTACAATCCTGCCATTGTCCAATCCTGTCTCCACACCAGCCGATCTGCTCTAGCCTGCTTCCACGCCAGCCGATCTGCTCCAGCCTGCTTCCACGCTGGCCGATCTGCTCCAGTCTGCCTCCACACCAGCCAATCTGCTACAGTCTGCCTCCACACCAGCCGATCTGCTCCAGTCTGCCTAAAAGCCAGCCGATCTTCTCCAGTCTGCCTCCACGCCAATCAATCTGTTCCAGTCTGCCTCTGATGGTCCTGAACCTGGTGACCCACCTAACCCTGCCAACCTTCTGCCTGCTGTCCAGCCTGATGCTCCAGTATTTGCTGTTCAGTCTGATGTTCCAGCGCACACAGTCCCGCCTGATGTTACGGTGCCCACGTTCCAGCCTGATGTTCCACTGCCCACGGTCCAGCCTTATGTTCTGTTGCCCATGGTCCAGCCTTATGTTCAGTTGCCCACGGTCCCGCCTGAAGTCCCGGTGCCCACGGTCCAGCCTGAAGTTCCGGTGTCCATGGTCCAGCCTGAAGTCCCGGTGCCCATGGTCCGGCCTGCTGAGCCAGTGCCGGTCAACCAGCCTTTTGAGCAGGTGCCAGTCAACCGGCCTGTTCAGCCGGTGCCCGTTACCCAGCCTGCTGATACGGTGCTTGCCGAGTCGGTTCCTGATGCCCAGATCGCTGCTGCCGCAGCCCAGCCTTTTGTTCCAGTACCCGCTCTTCAGCCTGTCGCTCCATTGCCCGCTGCCCGGCCTGATGTTCCAGTGTCTGCTGTCCAGTCTGATGACCCGATGCCTGATGCCCAGCTCAATGATCCAGTTCCTGATGCCCGGCCTGATGCTCCAGTGCCCGTTGTCCAGCCTGATGATCCAATGCCTGATGTCCGACTTGATGATCCAGTTCCTGATGCCCGGCCTGATGTTCCAGTGCCCGCTGCTTGGCCTGATGTTCCAGTGCCTGCTTTCCAGTCTGACGATCCGATGCTTGATGATCTAGTTCCTGATGCCCGGTCTGATGTTCCAGTGCCTGCTGTCCAGTCTGATGACCTGATGCCCTATGTTCGGCTTGAGGATCCAGTTCCTGACACCCGGCCTGATGTTCCAGTGTCCGCTGTCCAGCCTGATGTTCCAGTGCCCGTTGTCCGGCCTGCTGTTCCAGTGCCCTCTTCCCGGCCTGATGTTCCAGTGCCTGCTGTCCAGTCTGATGATCTGATGCCCAAGGTCCAGTCTGATGTTCCAGTTCCGCTGTTTGGCCTGATGTTCCAGCACCTGCTCTCCAGTCGGATGATCCGATGCCTGATGTCCAGCTTGATGTGTCTCTGGCCGCTGCCCAGCTTGATGTGCCTCTCCCCGCTGCCCAAATTGATGTGCCTCTGCCCGCTGCCCAGCTTGATGTGCCTCTGCCTGCTGCCCAGCTTGATGTGCCACTGCCCAGCTTGATGTGCCTCTGCCCAGCTTGATGTTCCTCTGCCCGCTGCCCAGGTTGATGTGCCTCTGCCCGCTGCCCAGATTGAGTGCCTCTGCCCGCTGCCCAGCTTGATGTGCCTCTGCCTGCTGCCCACCTTGATGTGCCGCTGCCCAGCTTGATGTGCCTCTGCCCAGCTTGATGTGCCTATGCCCAGCTTGATGTGCCTCTGCCCGCTGCCCAGGTTGATGTGCCTCTGCCCGTTGCCCAGGTTATTGTGCCTCTGCCCGCTGCACAGCTTGATGTGCCTCTGCCCGCAACCCGGCTTGATGCCATGGACTTTTTAAGCTGCAACTAGTTAGAGCATCCGGAGGTCGCTCCTTCGAGGGGTGATACTGTCAGGAAAGATTTCACCTTCTGGTATTCCTCTAACACGTAAATTGCCTGCAATTCTGGCTGAAGTACACCGACACAGAGCCCAAATTGTCTTTTTACAAGAGACCCATTTTAAACTAGGCTCCATTCCCCGTTTAACTAAAAGGGGCTTTATTGAGGTCTATCATGCCCCCTGTGTTAATTCTAAAACTAAGGGGGTTTCAATTTTGATGGCTAAGTCGTTTATGTTTCACTTTACTGACCAAATGCTGGACCCTGAAGGCAGATTTCTCTTTTTGAAAGGAACCTGGAAAGATAGACCATTGACACTGGCAAATGTATATTGTCCCAACTCCAAATGGGTAACCTTTTGAAACTTGCTTCCTTTCAGACGGGCCTGTTAATCCTGGGGGGACTTTAAAATGGCTCATCTTCGCATAATTGCTAGAGAATGGACTATTTCTTTATACATCAGGGAGACCTGTCCTACCTTTATGATGCTACCATTGGTGCTCTCTGACCATCACCCAATTACATTAACCTTACGATTCCCTTTAGAGGAGATGCCTACTAAACTGTGGAGATTAGATGTTTCCCTTCTGGCCGATCCTGGAGATGCGGAAACCATGAGACAGACGCTCAGCGATTACTTTCACCATAATGACACGCCAGATGTATCTCCCATGACTCAATGGGAGGCACATAAGTCCGTGGTACAGGGACCAGTGTTGCCAATCGCCCGTAGATTTATGGGCAGCCCGTTAACCCCCTTTTCGAGCTGCCCGTTAAAGTCCGTTACGGCCACTGGTGCCCGTAAAAAAGATGGGCACGAGCCGACCATGCAACTGCGCATGCACCGTTCCGAAGCTGGCTGGGCTCGGGGAAGCCTCTTACGCGCTCGGCCGGGTGGCACATGCGCAGTACCATAATTGCGCCACCCGGCGCCATTTTTGAATAGATCAAGAGAGACCACGGCGGCCGGTGACTCCTGTCCTGCAGGCTGCAGTGTCCTGAGAAGATGGGTGTGAAGGATTGGAAACCTGTGTCATTAGCTCCTCTCTGTTAAACGACGCCAGGTATCATAGCCCAGCAGGTCACTCTTTTTTAAAAGATACAGCACAGGTCAGACATGTATATATGTCATCGGTGGCTACCGAGTCTGGAGAAGCCGGTAGTGAACGGTGATTAAGCTGTATAAGCAAAGCTATACTTTCACACTGTTCTGAGCATGATGCATCCATTAATCAGTTTAACTGAGAGGATTTTGCGTGAGTCTGCACCATCTTGGAGTCTTGGAGCTCCGTTGATGAACTGGTAAAAGTGCAGAGAAAGCAGGTGGTATCTGGTACCAAAGTATCTCCCTTTCTTCCCCGGGAAATCCCCGCTTTTGGACATGATATTAAGGGCAGTGGTGGCTAGTGTTAAAAAAAATTGGGGGGACGCAAACAAACCCCTCAAGGTCCTTACCTGCAAATGGGAGCCTCCAGCCTAGGCTGTCCTGGCTCCCCTGATACCTGGCGGGCAGCAGCTTCCGTGTTCCAAATCTTCTGGGATGAGAAACTGGAAGTGACACAATGGTGAATTTTGATTCCCTAAAATCAGTGTGGAAGGGGCACAGAGCACTGCGCCTGACCACAGCATTTAACAAGCCAATTAGAGCCCTAGGCTTGAATAACATGCTTGTTAAAAAATGACGGAGATAATAGACAGCTATTAGTCCTGCTCCCCGCACAGTGGAATGATTTATTTTTAAATACGGTACATTATAATATGACTAACATTTTTTAACTTTAAGATGTTAAAAAATGTTAGTCATTTATTTAAAAATAAATCATTCTGTGAATATGAACTTTGGGGGGCGGCACTGAATTTTGGGGGCCCTTATAGACTGGCCGCCACTGATTAAGGGGATGGTAAATTGTAAAATACTGTATGTGCTCCTGAATGTGGTAAAGGTGTTTAAGATGCGGGAGCTGCTGTGGTATGCACTTTATTTAGACATGCTCCGGACTTGTCCCCTCAAGCTAATATATATTTAGAAGAGAAGACCTTATAATGTGTAGCACTAACCCCCGAAGGAGCTGCTGATTTATATCAGGCTGTTACCGTCACCTCTTTACCCGTAGTTTCACCAATACCAGAACTTAGAGTCAGTCCATGTTGAGCTTTGTATCTGACAATGTAGGCACCAGTCACTTTTTTCAATGCTTTAATAGGAAGTAACTTGAAGAAGTAGCAGGAAAGAGGTAGAAGAAGAGTTGCAGGGAAGTTCAAATACCTTTTTCTTTAGGACACTGAGGAATTTGAAATCTCGGGGACGAATATACCTTCAGTCCAAGATTAAATCTTTGCCCGCCCGGATAGGTCTCTCTCACTGACCTAGCAGCCGGAGCGTAGCACGAACAAAAAGTCTCTGCCACAGACTTGAAAAGAACAATTTTACTGTACGATCCTCTGCCACAGGACGTAGTAGTAGTTTAGATGAACTGCAACACAGTACCAGAACCCTTAAGCAGACCCGGCAGTACTTGTGCGATAGGTTAGGTTAAGATGCATCCTCCAATTGAGTCACCAGGACCCTCTTGAGACACCAGCATTCCGCACGGTCCTCTCCAAAGACGGGTCCTCCCCTGGGTCTTCTCAATTGTCGGCTTCTTCCCGCAGGACAGACAGCACAGGACCATCCCCGCAGCAGTAGGCCCCAGACAGGCTTCTGGGCCTACCTGCACGGCTGCAGCATCGCTGCCCTCCGGCGTGGAGGGCCACGAGGTAGAATTCTCCCTCACATACCTTTAGGCCAGGAGGGCCAGCAGGTGAAAGAGAAAGAGAAATGGCGTCTGCCCCTTAAGTACCCTCTCCCAGAATGCATAGCAGTGGACCACCTCTGCCGAGTTATCTCTGGGAAAGAAGAGCACTCAATACACTTTAGCTTGTTGCTTTCCAACACCGACCTATGGTGACAACCACACCTACAGACAACAGTGTGAAACTGCATGCAACACAGCCAATGCTGGAACAGAGGCTAATTTAACCATAGATTAACTCTGAACTATATACAGAACAGACAACCCACTAAATTTACAAATAGGCGCCTGAGCAAAAATTTGTCAGCGCTACATACCCCCCCCACTAGAATAGACGTTGTCCTCAACGTTTGCCAAAAATATGACTCTCAAGCCTGAGAGTAGGTATTTGAACCAAAAAACTTGGATAGGGAAGAAGAAAGGCAGTAAGAAAGAATGTTACAACTTCAAACATTAATACAACAGCATATTCACATCAGTCATGTTACAAAAACCCCACTATTTATCTAACTGTAAGCCCTCTAACAGCTTGATAAGAGATCTGGTTTTACCTGAAAAAAACAAAGTTAAACACACAAAAATATACATTAGCATCACTAGTCAATTGGGAGCAAAGCCTCACTCCCAAGAGAATGACACTTTCTTCCACACTTTTTTTTTTCAAGGTGAATTAAAAGTAACTTAAAAGTCCATCCCTAGCTATTTAGCAGAAGAAATCCAGCATAGCAAAGAGTCTTTGGATATAGAAAGGCTGAGAGAAATGAAGTCTCTTGATCACAAAGTTCTCTAAACCCTGGCATTATCACTATATACCCCAAAGTTCTCTTTTCTTTAGCAAAGCAGAAGATAACAGTCCCTGTGCATAATCACCAATAAAACTGGGGATCCGGTAAAGTCAGTTTCTTCCCCTGTTTATCCACAGTGGTGATAAAATAAACAATGTCATCTTTTCCAGGTCTGCAAATGACCACTTTGTCAGCATAGATGTGCCGACCATAGTTCCAGTGCAACAGACACCCATTTAAACGTTCATCCATAGCAGCAGAATAACCAGCTTTCTGGAAAGGTTTGGGTACAGACAAATAGTCCCAAACAGCTTCACGGTACCACTGCTCTCGATTAGCCTCAATTTCCTGCCTAATTCTTGAGTAACATAAGGAAATTCCAGACCATACTCTTTAGGAACTCGTTTGGTGAACACTCACTGAAGTCGGGCAAGTCTAGGTAAAGTTCTGGTTTTTCCCTGACCAGGAGGCACACAAGAATTTGGCGATTTGCCCACCATGGATCCGATGGGTATCGGCTCAGATTCAAACGAACTAGTAACTTTAGACAATGTCTCTGTAATAGTACTGTGTGGCTCCACACATGGTGATGTCTTCCCAGAATCCATGGCTATCCATTCTGAGAAGGTAAAAGTAGAAGCAACATCTTCACCCTGGGCCCACAATAATTCCTGTGACATTGTCTCAAACAAATCATCATCACCGGAGAGATCTGACAAAGAATCTATCTCCGAATCTCTCAACTCTTCTGCTGGCAAATATTTACAAAGAGTCCCAGATATGTTCCCCTTTGATCTCTCACCTGTTCCTGTCATGGACTTCTCCGGATTCATGCACTCCTCCGGCTCCGGTTCAGGTAGTCTCTGGGGTAGGCCTCGACCGCGGCCGCGAGAAGCCTTCACATATCCCACCTTCCTTGGGACAGGTGCAACGGGAATAGGTGTAGTGGAAGTAGAAACAAAAGTGATGTCTGCTGATGAAGCAGTAACAGCGACATCTCCCTCAGGAACACTCACGGTAGCAGATGAGACTGAGGCCTCTTGCTCTCCAGCAGTAATGGCAGTAGTTTCCACCATAGAGATCCCTGTAGCCCAGTCCACTCGATAAGCACGGAGCGACATTGTAGGTTGTTCCACTGTGAATAGGTATTCTCCGCACTGCAAACATCGAACAAATGGACGGAGATGTATGGCCAGTCCTTCACATTTGTGGCAAACCATGTCCAGCCCTTCAATATCTCCAACAGTATATAGTACGAACCGCCCCTGCGGCTTCAAACGAATGCCAGTATCCGTCAGCAGGGTTCCAGTCAGCATAGCACCTGCAGCGGTACTTGTAGGAAACATCTTGGACCCCACAGTTGACGGTATCAATGGAAAAGAAGACATGGCTGCACTCTGATCCTCTCAGTACGATCACGAGGCCTCTCTCCTCCTTTGGCGCCAGACACACACACACGTGTCTTACGCGGCAGCAAACAGGTGTAAGTCCTCCCACTTGCTCCTCTGGTCACGTAGCTCCTGGGCTTTTACTTCTCACCCGCAGCCTACGCAGTCAGAAATGTAATCCTGCAGTTTAACCCCTTCTTTTCCTGGAAAAAGTTACAAAGTCCAGAAACCTCTTTTTAGCATAGACTCTCGGTGAAATCCTTCTCAGAGTTGCGAAGGGCAATGGCAAACAATCCCGGACGAGCCCCCACATGTAGCACTAACCCCCGAAGGAGCTGCTGATTTATATCGGGCGGTTACCGTCACCTCTTTACCTTTACTATTAGTTTCACCAATACCAGAACTTAGAGTCCATGTTGAGCTTTGTATCTGACAATGTAGGCACCAGTCACTTTAGTACTTTTTTAATGCTTTAATAGGAAGTAACTTAAAGAAGTAGCAGGAAAGAGGTAGAAGAGCAGTTGCAGGGAAGTTCAAATACCTTTTTCTTTAGGACACTGAGGGATTTGAAATCTCGGGGACGAATATACCTTCTGTCCAAGATTAAATCTTTGCCCGCCTGGATAGGTCTCTCTCACTGACCTAGCAACCGGAGCGTAGCACGAACAAAAAGTGTCTGCCGCAGACTTAAAAAGAACAATTTTACTGTACGATCCTCTGCCACAGGACGTAGTAGTAGTTTAGATGAACTGCAACACAGTACCAGAACCTTTAAGCCGACCTGGCAGTACTTGTGTGATAGGTTAGGTTAAGATGCAGCCTCCAATTGAGTCACCAGGCCCCTCTTGAGACACCAGCATTCCGCACGGTCTTCTCCAAAGATGGGTCCTCGCCTGGGTCTTCTCAATTGTCCAGCTTCTTCCCGCAAGACATACAGCACAGGACCATCCCTGCAGCAGTAGGCCCCAGACAGGCTTCTGGGCCTACCTGCACGGCTGCAGCATCGCTGCCCTCCGGCGTGGAGGGCCAGGAGGTGGAATTCTCTCTCACATACCTTTAGGCCAGGAGGGCCAGCAGGTGAAAGAGAAAGAGAAATGGCGTCTGCCCCTTAAGTACCCTCTCCCAGAATGCATAGCAGTGGACCACCTCTGCCGAGTTACCTCTGGGAAAGAAGAGCACTCAATATACTTCAGCTTGTTGCTTTCCAACACCGACCTATGGTGACAACGACACCTACAGGCAACAGTGTGGAACTGCACGCAACACAGCCAGTGCTGGAACAGAGGCTAATTTAGCCATAGATTAACTCTGAACTATGTACAGAACAGACAACCCACTAAATTTACATATAGGCGCCTGAGCAAAAATTTGTCAGCGCTACATATGTATATTGCATAATACTTTGATTCAATACATTGTCCGCAGCCTCTGTCCACTTCCTGTAGTATGTCCGCAGCCTCTGTCCACCTTCTGTAGTATGTCTGCAGCCTCTGTCCACCTCCTGTAGTATGTCCGCAGCCTCTGTCCACCTTCTGTAGTATGTCCTCAGCCTCTGTCCACCTTCTGTAGTATGTCCGCAGCCTCTGTCCACCTTCTGTAGTATGTCCGCAGCCTCTGACCATTTCTTGTCTTTTATCATGTCTGCAGTCTCTGAGAGGATCCTAGAAAGGAGTCAAGAGTGGGAGCGCCGCCGGGATGGGGGTTACGGGAAGAGACAGATATGTGTGGACCATGGAGAGGAGACTATAGAATAAAACCAGAGCCGCCAAGCTGGAGCTGTCTGACTGAGCCCTGCACTGTGCACCTGAGAGGAGGTCAGTGACAGCGCCGCCACGCCAGTCTGAGGGCGGTCACTGATGTAAGGGGGAGTAAATACAATAATGTAAGAGGGCACTGATATAAAGGTTCCCCCTATATTAGTAATCCCCCTTACCTTAGTGTACTCACTCTGCGGAAGGTGGTCTCTGGTCACCATCCTGCAGACTCTGATGTAAGAGAGAACTCTGTGCTGGCTGGGTTATAGTATCCTGACCTTCATGTAAATTAAGAAATGTTTTTTGACTTTTGTTTAAATTAAATACATTGCTAATAGCACTAGCTATGTGTTTATAGTTCAAATATTGATATTTGCACTGTTTAGCACCGAAAACAGTCATTTTAGGTACTTTTTTGCAGTGCCAGTAAAGAATGTGGATCCGTCGGTAAATGTCATGATGTTTTGCCAGTAAAAAAAGTTGGTGCTGTTTGTAAATTTTGACGTTCTGCCAGTAAATTTCACTTCAGGGGGGTTGGCAACACTGACGGGGACACATGCTTGATATAGCGGCTAGGAAAAAAAAGGAACACCAAGCTTTAGAGTTGACCCTTTCGGACAAGATAACTAAACTGGAAGCTCAGCATAAATGTTCCCTAGCTGCCCAAGTAGTGAAAGAATTAGCAGATACGCAATCACTTTTGTTAGAGGAACCTTTTAAAAGGACAGGGAGACTTCACGTACTATCGCAAAAACTGTTCTATGAGCAAGATAACAAGCCTGGGAGGCTCTTAGCCAGGTTTACGCAAAAACTTACCCTCGCCTCCACAGTCCATCATATAATTGATGGATCTGGAACGACCCACTCCAAACATTAAGACATTGCTCAACAGTTTCTCTGCTTTTACAGCAAACTATATAATCTTAACGCAAATTAATCTAATCCTACAGATAACGAGGCTTTCTCGGAAATGATACAAGACTTTCTTAGCAAATATAGCCCTAGCACTTTATCTACAAGCTGCTGGACTGCTTTGGACGCCCCGTTGTCCTCAGAGTAATGGGAAGAAGCCCTGAAGGCCACAAAGCCTGGCAAGAGCCCAAGGCTGGATGGCTTCTCGGCACAATATTATAAATGCTTCTATGACCTCCTGGCTCCACGTTTCCTTAAAGCCTTTACCACTTTATCCATTACCCCTTGCCTTTCTGGTACCTTGTTAGAGGCCTATATCTCGGTGATCCCTAAGGGAAATAAAGACCCCACCAATGTAGCCAATTATCGTCCAATTTGGCTTCTGAACATGTACATAAAGCTTTTCTCTAAGATTCTGGGAACCTGCTTAGCTTATCATGTACCCGCCTAGGTGGGCCTGGATCAGGTAGGCTTTGTCCCTGGCAGGGAAGCCAGGGACAACACCATTAAAGCCCTGAACTTACATCACTGGCTCACCCTCTACCTGTCAGGAAAGGTTTTTTTCTGGCAATGGATGTGGAGAAGGCATTCTATTGAGTGGCCTGTGACTATATGGATGCGGTTTTGGAGGCTCTTGGATTGGGGAGCTGTATGCGTGCCTTCATTGGATCCCTCTATGTAAATCCTAGAGTCAAAGTCAATGGTCACTTGTCAGATGCCTTCCCCGTCCATGACGGAACTAGACAGGGTTGTCCTCTTTCACCCCTACTTTATATCCTTACAATGGAACCTCTTCTACGTTGCATCTGGGGCCAACCCAAATATACAGTAAAAGGTATTGAAGTCCACCAAAGTGAGTATAAGATTGCCCCTTTTGCCAATGATATCTTGCTTTTTCTTTCCTCACCACTGACGTCACTACCCAACCTTATGCCAGTTCTAGAACAATTTAAACGTATTTCAAATTTAAAAATCAACTACTCAATATCATTCGCACTGAATATCAATTTACCGGCCAACCTAGTACAACAATGCCAGACAAATTTTCCTTTGTGGAAAGCAGATACTATCACCTATCTGGGTATCCAACTCCCTGGTAAACTAGAAGAGTTATATGATAAAAACTTTTTATCGGAACTAAAAGCTATCCAACAGGATCTTCACAGGTGGGATATACCCACCGTTTCTTAGTTTGGAAGGGCCTCTATACTAAAGATGACTGTTCTTCCCTGCCTATTGTACAAACTACAGACTGTCCAGATCTGCTTACCGCCCTTCTTTTTTGTGGCCTACAAGAAGATGTGTAGGGCCTTCCTGTAGGGGACTAAATCGGCACGCTTCGGGTGGGCGAAGCTGGTATTACTGAAATCTAAGGGCGGAATTAGCCTTCCTGATCTACAGCTCTATGATTGGGCAGTCCATATGACTAGGGTTGTGGATTGGAGAATTAATTCGCATTACAAGGGCTGGGTGAATTTTGAGTGATTGATTGCAGGATCTGAGCTTCGCTCGATTCCCTGGTTCTCCAAAGAGCAGGTACCACCTACCCTTCACACACATCCACTCATTGGGTCGACTCTTCATGACAGGGTCTGTAAAGTCCACACACTTTCGGCCACGGCATGCTTGATTACCCCTATTAGAGGTAATCCGTACTTTCCTCCAGGATTGGCTAAAACCTACCTCTCAAAGGAATAGCCATATGCGGAGATGCAAGCGAAACATTTCTTACGCAGGGGCAAATTCATCCGGCAGCAAGAGCTTGCAACGTTATCCAACACTAAATCTTTCCTTTTTTGGTTCTATATCCAACTAAAACATTATCTAGATGATCTGGCGAATAGAGAAAGTTACACGAAAGCACATACGGTTTTTGAATCATTGTGTTCTAGCTCGTCGGCCCAGAGTCATCTGATCTCAGCATTATATGCCTCCATGTTTGGGGAACCGTACGCTTTGTTACGCTCAGATCATGCATTCTGGCAATCCGTCTTAGACACAGAAATAGAGGTAACTAGCTGGGACCGCATTCACTTGTTTATACACAAGGGGTCCCTGAATGTCAACCCGCAGGAAAATGGGTATAAACTTAAAACACAATGGTATAAAACACCAGAGCTGCTTCACAAGATTTTTCCGACCGTGCCAGATCATTGTTAAAGATGTGATAAGGAAATAGGCACTTTTCTCCACATCTGGTGGACATGTCGTATTGGTGTAAGGTACATGAAGTGATGATGGCCATCTCTTCGCTCCCACTTGAGTTTTCACCAGCACAGTACCTCCTTTATCTCTCTAAAATACCCAAAAAGAGATATTATAATTTGGTAGCTATGCATATGATAGAATCTCCAGCTTTTCGGCTATATGGGAGCCTTGGATCGCTTATAGCAATTCTGAGCTGTATCAAGATTTGATTCAAAACAACGATTAATATATTATCATGGTACATTGTTCTTCCTGATGTTAAGTCTGGTGCATCTGGTGAACATGGTGGACCTTGTAAGACATATATACTAGCCAGCAGTGGATGGGGGGTAGCTGGTGGTTATCCCACACCCTCTCTGTTAGTACCTCCCCCCCGTTCCCCTTTTTTTTTTCTTCTTTTTTTTCCCCCTTTACCCAAGTTATAGTATATGGAGGTAGTGGGGTTTGGGGCTGACTGGGGTAGTCAGCTCAGACCTTCATACCGCCAGTAACTGCCTGAACGACTAAGAATAAAAGTAGTTCTGCAGACCTTGCATTTTCGGGTGGCCCTGATAGGTTTCTAGATAACTAGACTGCCAACATGGAGAATAATATCTGTTATAATGTTGCTGGAGAGATTACTGCATTCTTCAATATATGAATACTGATTACTATGTATGCCTGGTAATCTCCATTGTTTTTTGTGATCTGTATACTAAGACATGATGTGCTGCAAATGGAACCATTTTTTGACTATAATACTCTGTATTGTTCTTTAAAACTTTTAATAAAATCTTTATGTAAAAAAAAATAAATAAAAAATTATATTGTAGCTCACCAAATCTTAGATGTGGAGACTGCATTCATTTTTTCCTTTATTTTTGCCTTGTGATCAAGCCAATAAGTCTGTTGTTTTTGCAATACAACAAGCTGTCCCGCAGATGCAGCAATTACAGGGGTGGGGTAAACCATTTAACACTAACAGGGGCATGGGCGTCCGCAGGTAGGGGCAAGGGGGGTCAAGTGCCCCCCCCCTGAAATCAGGGATCAGATCTTAAATCCAGTACAGTTGCGTCACTATCGGGGTGCGGGCAGCCCGCACCCGTGTGCCACCTGCCAGTGGAGTGACACCATCAAGGTGCTGTCAAGCCCTCCCATCAATGTAGTGCAACTTCGGCTCTTTTCCCTGCTCAGTCCAGCAGAGAACTCGGCGGCGCTGTGACAGGAGAAAGGCAAGCTGCAGGCTGTCAGAGGTTTCTCCCACTCGCCCCCCCTTTCTCCCGTCAGGGAGAAGAGACGGCGACTCTCACCAGATTCCCCACCCAGCTTCCTGCCCGCTCCGTTCCTTCCCTATTGGCCATAACTGAGGACCAATCAAAGGAGACTAGGAGAGGAGAGCATCATGGGACATGTAGTCCCAAAGATTGGCGGCCCCATTTTCCACAGGGAGGAGGCTACAGCTCGATCAAGAGAGAGATTGAGAGACTGCAGCCTGGATAAAAGCTGAAGGAGTGAGTGCTACAGGACAAAGAAAGAGGAGTGTGCTGGGCAGAAGCCAGAGAGAAAGCCATGCTGCCCAGCGCCACCAGAGAGAGAGCCACGCTGCCCAGCGCCACCAGAAAGAGAAAGACTTAGCCACTACCCAGGTTCAGACATGCTACACTATTAACCAGAGTCGCCTCCAGGGGAACCCAGAGTGAGCGATCATCCAGGCGGAGGGATCACTGCTGTAGTTTTGCTGGGTCGTGTAAGAGGGCCTATTGGCTATTATCCATTACTCATCCTAGGGACTGTACTATGTCTGCAGTCTCTGACCATGATAATGACATTGTCGAAAAGGGGCGGTGCATGGGTGACCCTAAAATGATGCCCCCCCCTGAAAAAAGTTATGCGGATGCCCATATACATGGGTGCTTACAATGATCAGCTTTTATTTATGTAAAACCTTTATCCTAAAAGGAAAAAAAATGTTGCTGTAACTGCTTAAAAAGTGTTAGCTGGGGTTTGACTTCAATTTGCTATCTAAATCTGCATCTAACACTACCCCCCAGATTGACAATGCTGCTGTTCAATGATCTAATGGTGTCTCTGTTGCTCCTTCATCCAGAGAGGGCACTGTAATACAGGAGGTGTGTTACTGGCCAGATCTCCAGGTGAAAACATAGAGGAAAAACCCTAAAAAAAATGAATGTGGTCACCACATCTAACACATCTAATGATTGGTAAGCTGCAATATATTATATTTTGGTTTACATATTTAATACCGCTTTAACTTTATTGCTATCACAAAAGGGCCAACAAGCCCTCTGAGTATAGTATTGGGCAGGTGACAGGTACTTTTTTTGATGACTTTAGGGTCTTAATGTCTTCCCTGCCCTCTGCCCCAGCCAAACCAACACAGACTGTGCTCCATCAGATGTTTACCTGGCTTTGAAGCAAGAATTTTGAGAGCTCTGAATCTGGAAATGCTCAGAGATGAGTGTTTCCTTGTTCACACTCTGCAGAAGACATTGGGGAACAGACATTTGGTCAGACACTTCCTGTTATGGGGAGATAATTGTCTTCCAACTGTGCTCACATGTTGTCACAATGTTACATGCCCCTCTGGGGGACATGACAAGAGGCTGTGCTGGCACACATTGCACACAGACATGGTCCACTGTTGTTATCAGGAAGCCAGTCCAGAGTAATAATAATAATAATTATTATTATTATTATTATTATTATTATTAATAAACAAAATTTATATAGCGCTGGCAGTTTACACAGCGCTTTACAACATAAGGACAGACAGTACAATTACAATACAATTTAATATAGTAGGAATCAGAGAGCCCTGCTTGTCCAAGCTTACAATCGAATGCCATGTACACACGATAGGATTTTCCGTCAACAAAATCCATGTTTTTTTTCCGATGGATGTTGGCTAAAACTTGTCTTGCATACACACGGTCACACAAAGTTGGTCGGAAATTCCGAACGTCAAGAACACGGTGACGTACAACATGTACGACGAGCCCAGAAAGATGAAGTTAATAGCTAGTGCTGCTCACCTGCTTGATTCCGAGCATGCGTGGAACTTTGTGCGTCGGAATTGTGTACACACGATCTGAATTTCTGACAACGAATTTTATTGTTGGAAAATTTGAGAACCAGCTCTCAAATTTTGCATGATGGAAAATGTCCGATGGAGCCTACACATGGTCGGAATTTCCGACAACAAGCTCCTATCAAACATTTTCTATCTGAAAATCCTATCGTGTGTACGGAGCATAAGAGGGTGTGTCAAGAGATACAAAAAGGTAATATGTGGGCTGATGGAGAAAATAAATGTGCAATTGTTAGGTGAGGGCCAGATAGGCTTTTCTGATGAGTTTTCAGGGATGATCTGAAAGCGGATAGAGTAGGAGATGGTCGGACAGATTGGAGTAGAGCATTCCAGAGAATGGGAGAGGCTTTGGAGAATTCCTGGAGGCAAGCATGGGATGAGGTGACAAGGGAGCTAATAAGCAGGAGGTAATGATGTGCAGTTGACATTGGAGCAAGCTTATTTAGCTGTGTCCGTACTACCCGCCTGATTGTCCTGTTTTTTATGATCCAAGTTTTATAATAAAGAAGATTTTTTCAACTTTATCCGGTGTGCGGCATCCAGATTTTCCTGTTTCAAACCCTGCTTCAATTTGCATTTAGCCAGCACCTGGGACTCCCCTCCTCTGAAGGATTCACTAATACACACCTGAAAGCAAGTTCTCCTGAGCGGTGATTCATTTTCTCCCACTATGATACACTGTTGTATATAGTGCCTAGGTGGTCCCCTTAGTTTGCCTGTAAAGTGGCGCATCTGTACTGTGTATAGAACCCGCTGCAGCAAAACTGACATATATAAATTAAAAAATTACATTTAAATGTATTTTCTTTCCCCAACTGCAAGCCATTGCCGGGGTACTCGCTTGCCCCCCCCCCCTTTCCTGATCTGCCAGGCTGCATGCTTGGATAAGGGTCTGGTATGGATTTTGGGGGGACCCCACACCAGTTTTTTTCACATTTTTGTATTGCCAGTAGTGTTTTGTTTTTTTGTTTTCATTCCACTGTCAGCGGAGAAGCCGTTGACAGCTGAAGACTCATTTGTTGTTAAGGATGCAGCGGCCGGCTTCCCGGTTCACTCCCTTACAACCAGCTGTTCACAATGCCCTGATTGGGCAAAGCCTTGCACCTGACCAATGGTCAGGTGCATTGCTTTAGCCAATCAGGGCTTAGAATGCACCGTGCATCGCGCAGTGCATTGTGGGGTACTCGGCAGGCGAACATCCCACCAAGCGCCCTGCAAATTTGGGTGTTCGCCGAATGGGCGATGTTCGGCCCGAATCTATTCTCAGTCCAAACTGCTTGCCCAATAATATTGATAAGGAATGCAGAAGCAGATTACACAGGGTAACATAGTCATCTCATATGTGGCTGGAGTGTCAGAAAAACAGTGACAGTGAGGTGCACAATTTGGACATAGTTTGCAAGAGGCATGACAGTGGCCATCTAGGTCAAACTGGAACAGCAATCGCTAAGCAGATGAGGGAGTCCTCAACACCATCTGTCGCCCATCTACAATGCCATTTTTACATATTTACCCAGATTATTTGACAATTCACACCTTCAGCAATATAACTCAACTAATTAACACAAATCTCAGACTACACAGCACCATGGTAAATGGATTGTGAAATTAGAACTGATTCTAGGGCAATCAACATCTGTCTTGGAATATTCCACAATGATTGGATTAAGGTGACTAAATTAGCCACGTGGCTATGAATGCTGGGGGACGTTTCCGCTATTCATTAGAACTAAAGAGGCTTGTGTGCGATGAAACATCTTTAACATTTTTGAAACAGTCCAGGTAAATGTGACTTACTACAACTAGCTGCAAGACATGGGCATAGCAAATGCAATTGCAACCTCGCCCATGTTCCAGGGGGCCCATGCAGCCTCACCAGTGGCTTATCATACATGGGGGCAAAGTGTGCAGTGCATCCATGGATGAGACTAGCCTGAGACACTGCAGCTGTGCCTATCAATGCTCAATATCTTGCTCCTGTCACAGACGATCCTGTGTGAATTGCTTCTCAGTCACACAGAGATCTCTTGCTGGAGTTTCAGGCATCTGTCTGAGGGTGGGAACTGCATCTCTGGTGGTGGTGGGGCGCTAACGTCATCCACCGGAGCCCCGGGAAGGAAAGGAAATCTTCACAATGAGAGAGAGAGAGAGATGTGATTTTGAGGTGAGCTCTGTGAATTTAGGGAGGCAGAGGACTTGTACAGATTGGGGGTGAATTGTACAGACTGGGGGGAACTTGTGCAGACTAGGGGGCACCTGTACAGTCTGGGGGGGACTTGTACAGACTGAGGGGGACTTGTGCAGACTAGGGAGGTATTTTTGCAGACTGGGGGTGGTATTTTTGCAGACTGGTGGAGGACTTGTGCAAACTGGGAGGAAACTTGTGCAGACAAGGGGGGACACTGAGGGGGGGAGGGGGCTTGTGCAGACTGAGGGGGGGCTTGTGCAGATTGGAGGGGGACTTGAGCAGACTGGGGGGAGCTTATACAGACTGAAGGGATGGACTTGTGCAGACTGGAGGGGGTCGTAGGAGTATCTTGGCTTGTGGTGGAAGCGGCAGATGGTAGTGGTGGGCCCCAGGTCAACTTGCATTGTTTTACCTTCATGCATAGAATGCATGAAGGTAAAAAAAAATCAGTTTTTAGAACCACTTCAAAGAAAGGAAAACAACCCTGTAATACATTAATGTGCTTTTACTTAACAAGAATGCTGCTTAGGCAAACTACTTACAGTTATCAGTTTCTGTCTACTCATCCTACCTACCTCCTGAAGAGAGCACACCCTCACAATCCCGAGTTTCCCCACACTTAATACACATGACAGAAGAGTGTGACCGTCTCTCAATGGATCTGGTTCACACAGCTCCGGTGTTAGAGGTCCACATTTAAAAAGGCTCCTGTGCGTCTTTGGTTTCAATTCAGGTGCAAATTCAGGCAAAAATTCAGGTGAACAGGGATGCACTGGACTTCAAGCTGTGAACCGCAGCCTCAGCATATGTGAATCCAGCATTAGGCATTCATTAAATTGGTCCTCAGTGCTGCATACCGCTCTTGCAAATAGCCTGAAAAGCAATTGATCATACCTACTCCACAGCAATGGACAGCTGGTATTTAACACCTTCTCCATGCTTTGTTTTTCAGTAGAGAAAGCATGAAGAAAGTCCCAGCCAGATGTGGACACTACCTTCTTCTCTGCCTTAGGCCGGCCATACACGGTTCAACTCTCGGCCGGTTCAGCAGGAACTGGCCAAGATTCAAACAGTTAATGGACAGGCTGAATTTACCAAGTTGATCGATCGATTCTCTGTGGTCATATCTTTCTTGTGAATGAAGAGACAGTCTCAGTCAAGTTATGATGTCATTCCTATTAGTGTACTTAGATATGATGTGTTTTGAACACAATGCACAAACCAAGAAGCGACCCAGAAAATACACATCCTACTGTAAGCACCAGTATATTTGCTTAAAAAAGTGTCTTTTTTATGACATTATGGCCATTTTAAACACAAACTATTTCTATTGATGTTATTTTTGGTGCATTTATGCTTATAAGTCCACCCAGACCATGTGTAGTATTACCCTATTACGATATCCTAAACCATGGGGCTCCGATGACCATCATTTTGTGCCCTCTTGGCACTGCACAGCCTTTTCTTGATAATCTTTCCAGCCAGAAAATTTACCCTCTGCATATAGATGATGTAATTTTATATTTGTTTCAATAGAAGGCACATTGATAAGATTGCCCCTGAAATAATGGCAACTACAATTTACCTGTGCACAGTTAAGATCGGACATTTACCCCTTAAAACAGAGCAGTTGGCAAATAATAAAGTGTCACTAAACCCACATCATAAAAACTATCAATAAATGCTGTATTACATACTGTTCATACTGACTAGTCACTATGAGATTAGTTTTCTGTATTCTGCAAAAAACATGGTTGATCCTGCTGCTCTCTATCTCCACCTTCTGTTTATGTCCCCAATTTAAATTAAAAATAAAGCATAGCGCTAATAGATAATGCAATATATAATGTGTATAAGAGTACATAAAACCGTGTATGAAAAGAGAGAAGGTCCACAGGGACTGGTCTCTCATAAAAATAAAAATAAAAACTTTTAACAAAAAATGTATGTATTTTCTTCAGGCGATTACAAATCACAGGGAGAAAATTTGCAAGTATGTTAAAAAACCGTGCAATTCGGTATAGAGTGCAGAAACAGCAATTTCAACATATAACAGTGACTTGTAAAAAATGTGCACATATAAACACAAGCACTAAAGGGTCTTGTATAAATTGGAAGAATTAAAAGTCCCACAAGCGTCACTAGTACAACAAAATGCAGTGAAAAGGTGACGTATATACAGTCTATAGATGAATGTTTTCAATGGTGGATATACACCCTGGAGTGCCTTCACCATCAAGAACGCAAAAGGAGAAAGGGATACTCTTACCAGGAGCGATGGACCCAGCTCGCCTTATGGTGGTGGGTCAATAAGGCATGGGAGCGAAGCTCAGAGGACGGGTTCTCAGGATGGACTGCACGGCACCTCTCCAATCAGCCGATGGAAATCCGGGACGCCAGATATATGCAGAAAAATTGCCTCACTAAGCCAGAAACAGCTCGATAGGCACTTATCCTCCAGGTAAGAAGTATAGGATTTAGCAGCATAAACAAAAAGAAAAAAATCTCCACATGGTGTAAATCCGTAAGATAGGATTTATTATTAGCAGTAAAAAGGATATCCAAAAAGATTTATTCCATAAAAACAGATAAAAACAGCGCAGTGAAAGGTGGCCACAGCCTGCGTATTGTACCCTACGCATTTCGTCTTAAGAGACTTCAACTGGGGTATTGTCCCCAATTTAGCTAGGGATTTTGCAGCTGCGGTGGCAAGTCTCACAGTTTTCAATGAGTTTCTATGCTGAGTATTTCCTCCCAATCACATCCGAGCAGCCCATGTGACTCAGGTATATGGCAAAAACCTATAGGTGACTTGAGTTCTCGCAGTGTCTTCAGGTGACTTTTGTGCTCCCCCTCAAGGGTCCCTACTCACCGGATCCAATCACCCCAGCAGGGGTAATACGCATGTGGATATAATCAATGCGACCAGTTCACCACGGTATCTGCTGTGGCTGTTCCCAAAGCATTCCTCTGACTCCAGGTAGATTGGGCGTGATCCTTATTAAACGCCTGTAAAATCCCTGTAAAATCCTTTTCTTTGAGCACAAAAGTCACCTGAAAACATTGCGAGCACTCAAGTCACCTATAGGTTTCTGCCATATACCTGAGCATTACCAGACTTACATTTTATATGAACTGTTATTTACTCATCTATATGAGGACTGATCCCTTATCATATACACGGGCGTATATATGCCTTTGAAGTGTTGTTTTTACCCTTTTGGACTCTGTCACATCCCCATAATATAGTTATCATACCTGTGACCCTCTGATACATTTTTCTTGGATGTGTTTCACTTGTTTATATTTTATTTTTTATTTTTCATTTTGGTAGCTGGATGCAATATTATTAGGATTATCACTTATATTTGTTGCACTGTGTGTTTCACCCTTCACACACTTGTGGTATGTAGTTGCTAGGATGTACATGCCACTTATTAATTTTACAGGCTTGCACATATACATATACTAGGTACTTTTAGGTCGTGCTTTGCAGGTACCACATTAGGGGCTTACCTGCACTGCAGTTCATTTACACGTTTTATAGGGTATATGTCTTCTATAATCACACCTATACACACCTCACAGGTATACCTATACATGAGGTACTGACTTTTAATCCTAGGCTGGGGTCTCAGGAGATGTGCGCCGGTGAGGCCTTTACACCTATGGTGCAGTCCTCTTACTCTCCCCATATACATCTGTGGGCCCTTGGCTATTAGGGCCCACAGATGTATATGTATATAAAGATGATCATTTATTTGCTTGTTTTTTTCATCAAAGTTCCCCTAGGAGAGCCTTATTAGAGGAGGCAGCAACCTTTCTCTCCTACCCTCATCCTAAGCGCGGTTGATTTCTTTATAACGTGAATATAATGGAGGGTTCACCTCCCTCTTATTCTAAGACACAGGCTGGAGGGGCATGACACAGCCCGTCACTGGCAGAAATCTGCCCACACCATGTTATTGGAAAAAAATAATAAAGACTTGATTTCAAATATTTATATTTGTATGACAATTTAAAACAGTTTATTGATATTAATTATTTATTTTTACTCTGTGTTCCAAATGCTGTTTTTGTTTTAAATTTGAACATGTGACCAGCAGCAGAGGACTAGAAGCTCCTCCTGCTTATGTTTCCCTGCAGCAAGGCTGGGAAAGAGCTGGGTCATGTGACAGCTGTATATTGATTAGGAAAAAGATACTTAGATGTTTTTCCATTAAAATAATGACAGTCCCATCATCCACATACATAAATTATATAGAAAATGTAAATTAAGCAGTGTGTGTTTAATATCACTTAAAGGACACCTTGTAGTATTATGTATTATGTATTAATTAAAAATCATTACATGCATTCTACATGCTGCTAATATAATTATCAATAACCTACCTTTTTATATTAGCTTTCTCGTACGCACTGTAGGCACTAGGACCTATATTAGGAGTAGTTTAGACTTATTAAAGGTTTACAGGTGGGAAGAAGCTTACCAGTAGGCAATGTTTATTTGAAGCTACATGAGCAGGCTGGAGATAGGGCAATGACCCAAAAGCTGAAAAATTAATAGCAGTGTCACCCTCCAGCTAATGTGGCAAGTTTGTGTAATTGATCATACTGTAGCAAGCAAAACAGTTTACATAAACCCCATAGATTTGTACTGAGTTGTTTCCAACAATTTTTTCTATAATAGTATGATTTTCATAATAAATATGCCTTTATAGTAAGCATGAAGATATTGTGTCTCAAATGGATTTAGCCAAAAATCAGGCCCCTAGACAATTCAAATTCCGTACTTCCACCATACAATAACAGCTAGTTCTAGTTTACTTGATGTGTCTCTTCAGATAGTGAAGTCCTCTGCCTCACATGAAGGGTAAAAACAAATCCATGAAAAACACATGTGCAATTTCAGTATAATAACATAAAATAATCCGTCGTATAAAAATATTTCAAACATGTAAGATGGGAAAACTGCATTTATTTGGCTTGAAATTACATTCCCAAACAAAGTTTGGTTTCTACGCCATTAAACAAAGTTTTATAGAAATGACATTAAATATTTTATTATCCGCTAAAGCATAAAATGCACTTTGACATACAATACAGACTGCAGATGTTACTTTGTATACCTATAAAAGTAGACATTTTTGTAACGTTCATCTATTCTTTGCAGAGGTCACCGGTTTTTCATCTTTTAATGGCTAACTTTAGACAATGAAGATTACTGAAATGGCTTGATCACATATGAACATTCTTAGGATGGCACCATATAAAACTTTAGACCACCTTTATGTTCAGGAAGCAGTATGGTCAAAAGGCAGGTTAAATAGGTGGTGGTATGAGTTTTTGAAATGAACAATGAAAGGTAGATTTACTAAATGTAAGTGAGTCCTATAAGTTCTCACTCACATTTACTTAAGGTAAACACCATCCAAAATCGGTGTTTTTCTTATGCCCCGTACACACGATCGGACATTCCGACAACAAAATCCATGGAAAAAGGTATCACTCTAACAGAGCTGGTTTACCCTACTTGTTCTGCATTATGTTATTATAAAATGGGCAACTATAATTTGGCTTCATAATGGCTACAGAAGTTGGATTAACTTGGAAAACCTGGTAGGAATATCACTTTATTAAATTTTCAGAGAGATACAAGAAGACAACATGTGATTCATCGGCTGACTCCGCCCCCTTTTCCCTGCCCATATAAATCCCACCTTTTTAATAAAGCGCCCATCAAATGCAGCCTCACCAGTACCCATCAAATGCAGCCTCACCGGCGCCCATCAAATGTAGTCTCACCAGTGCCCATCGAATGCAGCCTCACCAGCACCAATCAAATGCAGCCTCACCAGCGCCCATCAAATGTAACCTCACCAGCGCCCATCAAATGTAGCCTCACCCCTGCAAACCGCCCCCTCCACAAAAAAAGAACTAATGCCATTGAACAACAGATTACCGCACCCATGTGGCACAGTACCCAGGCAACAGCTTATATGAATTTTGAACAACAAAGTATGCAGTATACTGTATGCCGCCCCTAAAGGACACACATTGCTGACCTCCAGCCTTCTAACCAATTTCTGTTCTGTTATATAAAATGAAATAGTTCAACTCACCATAATGCAGAATCAGTGGGAGCCCTGAGCGTGTCATTTGCCACCGTCGCCTGCCACCAGATGCAATTTGTCACGGAATGTCACTTGCCACATCACCCGCCACACGTTGCGGATTGTCCACTTGCCACGTCACCTGCCACCAGATGAAGATTGTCACATGTTGCAGAATGTCACCTGCCACATGTTGCCGATTGTCCACTTGCCACGTCCCGGATTGTCACTTGCCACGTCACCTGCCACACATTACTGATTGTCACTTGCCACGTCCCAGATTGTCACTTGCCACACATTACAGATTGTCACTTGCCACATCACCTGCCACACATTACGGATTGTCACTTGCCACTTTCCGGATTGTCACTTGCCACACATTACGGATTGTCACTTGCCACGTCGCCTGCCACATGTTATGGATTGTCACTTGCCACGTCACCTGCCACACATTACGGATTGTCACTTGCCACGTCCCGGATTGTCACTTGCCACACATTACGGATTGTCACTTGCCACGTCCCGGATTGTCACTTGCCACACATTACAGATTGTCACTTGCCACGTCGCCCGCCACATGTTACAGTTTGTCACTTGCCACGTCACCTGCCATACATTACAGATTGTCACTTGCCACGTCACCTGCCACACATTACGGATAGTCATTTGCCACGTCACCTGCCACACATTACGGATTGTCACTTGTCACGTCCTTGATTGTCACTTGCCACACATTACGGATTGTCACTTGCCACGTCCCCAGATTGTCACTTGCCACACATTACGGATTGTCACTTGCCACGTCCCAGATTGTCACTTGCCACACATTACGGATTGTCACTTGTCACGTCCCGGATTGTCACTTGCCACACATTACGGATTGTCACTTGCCACGTCCCGGATTGTCACTTGCCACACATTACGGATTGTCACTTGTCACGTCCCGGATTGTCACTTGCCACACATTACGGATTGTCACTTGCCACGTCCCGGATTGTCACTTGCCACACATTACGGATTGTCACTTGCCACGTCCCGGATTGTCACTTGCCACACATTATGGATTGTCACTTGCCACGTCCCGGATTGTCACTTGCCACTTCACCTGTCACACATTACGAATTGTCACTTGCTGTATCACTTTCCTGCTGCGTCCCAGAGTCAGGCAGCAGATTATCAGTCAGGCAGCAGAGAGATAATGTCATCTCTCTGCTTCCCGAGGCTGCCTGCACAGTGAGGGGGGAACTGCACTGCAGGGATGCAGGGAGGGCACCGGGCGGTGAGAGATGATGTCATCTCTATGCACCCCCGCCTGCCAGCTCCCTGATTGACCAGCCCGCTCACACACGAGCCGAGCCGCCCAGCTGACTCACTGCCTGACAGCCCTCGGAGCTGCCCGCGCTCTCACCGCGGACCCGTGGAGCCGCCCGCTCTCACCTGCGGGCCCGCAAAGCCGCCCACTCTCACCCGCGGAGCCGCCTTACCTCACCGGGCCCCACTCGGCTGTGGGCCCCATAGAGGCCGCATGTGTCGCTATGGCGGTAGTTCCGCCACTGCTCATCACGTTCAAAATGTGTGTGGGCAAGTCCGTTAGTTCGGAAGTCCGCCGTAACTCCGCCGAAAGTCTGTCGGGAAAACCGCCGGACCTAGTCTGCCAGAAAGTCCGATCGTATGTGGGCAAGTCCATTCGTTCGGAAAGTCCGTCGGAAGTCCACCGAAAGTCCGTCGGAAAGACCGTCGGACCTAGTCTGCCAGAAAGTCCGGTCGTGTGTACGCGGCATTAAGACTGCAGAGGACACATGAATGGTGCACTGCTTTTACTGAGAACTTTCTCATGAGATTCAAATCTGCAGTATTTTATTAACACCAATTTAAAAACACTCATACACTGTGTGTCCAATGCTGCAGAGTGCTGTCAGACATATTAATGTGTTTCCTCGCCTCTCATTATATATCACTTTTAGTGCAGACACAGGAAGCGTCATGTGTCACTTGTTATAATACATTTCCCTTTCTCTGTTTCCTGGTCTTAACCTACTCTCTTCCTGTCAGCTTGTTAGACTTCTGCCTCTTGACTTGTACGTTGTACAGTATATTATTTTTGTCATGTCTGGTGCGTCTGCAATAATCCTGTGCATACTATGAACCACTTCTATTAATAGCCTCTTTGAATGCAATAAAACCTTATTATAAAAGGCTATGCTGGCTGTAAAACTGAGAAAATGAATTGGAAGTGTTGCTGCATATTTAATATGGGCTAACATGGAATCACAGAGAATCTGATAAAACAACACTAATACCTAATTATAATTTTTGTGATATTCAAAAAAATCTTAAGTAAATAAATTTGGCCAGAGTTTGAATTATTTTCTGATATGAGACTATTTTTTTAACCACTTAAGGACCGGAAGCATTTACCCCCTTAATGACCAGGCCATTTTTTGCGATATGGCACTGCGTTGCTTTAACTGACAATTGCACAGTCGTGCAACAATGTACCAAAACAAAATTGATGTCCTTTTTTTCCCCCCACAAATAGAGCTTTCTTTTGGTGGTATTTGATCACCTCTGCGCTTTTTATTTTTTGCGCTATAAACAAAAAAAAAGAGCGACAATTTGAAAAAAAATAAAAGTTTTTTTTACTTTTTGCCATAATAAATATCCCAAAAAAAATGTAAAAAAAATAAAATTTCTTCCTCAGTTTAGGCCAATATGTATTCTGCTACATATTTTTGGTAAAATAAATCGCAATAAGCATATATTGAATGGTTTGCGCAAAAGTTATAGCGTCTACAATCTATGGGATATATTTATGGCATTTTTATTTGTATTTTTTTTTTTTTACTAGTAATGGCGGCGATCTGCGATTTTTAGTGGGATTGCGACATTGCGGCAGACAGATCGGACACTTTTTTAGGACCATTGACATTTATACAGCGATCAGAGCTAAAAATAGCCACTGATTACTGTATAAATGTCACTGGCTGGGAAGGGGTTAACACTAGGGGGCGATCAAGGGGTTAAGTGTGTTCCCATGGAGGTGTTGCTAACTGTGTTGGGGCTGGGCTGACTGGAGGAGGAGAGACATCGTCTGTTCCTAATCACTAGGAATAGACAATCTCTCTCTCCTCCTCCCCTGACAGAAAGGGGATCTGTTTGTTTACAGTGAGTCTGCCGGACTCGCTGGTTGGCTCCCACGCTCGCGAATGGGCGCGTGGGCGTGCCTCCAGTGGCGCTCATTCGCCCACAAATCGCTGTGTACATGCCCGACATACAATGACGGCGCAGGGGAGCTAACCTGCTGCAGTGCAACTGCGGCAGGCGGTCCGTAACTAGTTAAGTATCACAGAGCAACATAGACAATAACATTTTTATAGCAATGCCCTGTGAAAAGACTGATTGCAGATCTTTTCTACTTTTTAGATATTTTCAGTCTGGAGCTGTAGTGCGCTAGGTTTGCCACCTCATCCCTTTAAACCCGAACACATATTAATTGCACAGGTTCTGTGGCTGATTAAGGTGGTAATTAAGCTCACTTGGTGCCTTATCTGCATTTAATTAGCCTCAGAACCTGTGGAATTTAAAGGTGTTTGGGTTTAAAGGGATGAGGTGGCAACTCTAAGTGCTGCCCTTCTCTATTATGTTTAGTATTGGAGTGATCGCTTTTGCCAAGCTCTATGATTTAAATTAAAAGCAGACCTGCTTTTCAAAAACCCCATACAGGTGCCATCCTGTTATGTGGCTTCCACTATGAGAAGGCATAAAGGAATGTTCCTATAATGTTGCTAAACAGTAACAGGCCTCTGTATGGCACTTTCTCTGAATGACCCCTTTTCATACATGTTCAAGTTTTGGTGTATTTTAGAGTGCATTTTGCTGTCATGCTAATTAACACATTAAACATATTGAATATGTGCCAAAAGCTTTCAAAAATGTACATAAAAATTATGTTTTTCTTTTGAAGTGGGTAGGGTGTTGTTGGGAGCCCAGGATGCTGTGTGTTATTCTGTTAAGAGCTTGCCTTCCATGAAAATCAAATTGTCATCACTGACTTATATTATCCACACATGGAAAGAAATTCATGTCCCCTGTTAACCTAACCCTATCTGTTTCCCCTATCTGTTTCTACCGAAATGCTCTACATTGCTCTCCTTGCACTCTAATTGAAGTGAAGCTCAATTCCAAAACTACAGAGGCTGGTGGTGATGCTGGGGATCATGGGGGGTGCTAGGTACAGATTAGCACTGAAGCCATTGGCTGCATTCGCTGATCGAATGCTGGCTTTTCAGTAGGACTGTTCAACACAAGCTGGTCATCAGACTGGCTTCTGTTTAACAGAGAGAGAGGTATACTATATATAGACAAAAACTGCTGAACCAGACAGTTTTCGGTCCATGTATACCCTGCTTTAGACTGTTGTTACAGTCGTCCCCATTGGCAGATTTTCCCTCCAGTTTTGGCTTTGGATAAAATAAGTTAAAACAATTTCTGTGTTTCAACTAATATGGACATTTTTTTTAGAATAATACATATCAATTTACAGAAAGCTATAGTCCTATTCACCGGGGAGAGGGAGAACTAGGATAACTGTGTTCAATATCAGTCTTTATTTATGCGCGTCAAATCAGCAGAAATGATAAAATCCATATAATAGAAAACAGCTTTTAGCACAGCTTGCTGACTGATTAACACATACTGTATGTACTGCATCTATGAGGAGATATTGGGAATTTCATTGTTTGCTTTGAGATTTTCTTTTTGAGACAGTTAAAGGGCTCATGTTGACAGACATTCTTTGCCATTCAAAATCCATCAGTTTTGAATGGCAAATGCAGTATTTGACAGAAAAAGGCAGCATTCGACCTGCTTTGCCTGCAGTTCAACTTGAAGCGCACCTCAATAGGAAATGCACTGTCCAAAGAAACGCTCAAAGCAAAGCAAGTGAAAACACAAACCTCTGAACTACCATGTATACTGCTCAATTAAAGTCTTGTTGGGTTTGCTTGTGAAGGTTTTGAAGGTTTTGGTTGTGAAGGTTTTGAAGCCATGTTGCTGGTATGTACTCGTCGTAGAGTTGGTGCTGTGCAGGGGCTTGGTGTTGGGGTTCTTACTTTTACCCAAGCCCAGTACATGAACAGGGTGGAGAGGAGTTCATGGACGAAGAATTGGTTACTCCACAGTGACCAAATTCTCTCACATGCCTTTGTTGCGTGAGATCCAGGAGAATAATCCTGATGATTTCAGGAATTATCTCAGGATGACGGACCCTGTTTTTCACCATCTGTTGGCTTAGCTGTCCCCCTATATTACCAGGCAGGACACCTGCATGCGGCAAGCCATCACTCCGGAACAGAGGCTAGTCGCTACCTTGCGGTACTTGGCGATGGGGAGAAGTCTGTAGGACATCAAGTTCTCGACAGGCATCTCCCCCCAGGCTCTGGGGATCATTATTCCAGAGACCTGTTCTGCCATCATTTAGGTCCTGCAGAAGGACTATAATAAGGTAAGTTTTATCCTTTAACATCACATTCTATGTATTTAATGTTTACTAATGTATTGTATTTCTTTCATTATTCCCTAATAACCATGATTGTAATATGCTGTGAATGTCCTCTTTGTTCTCTTGCATGCTGGAAGTTTTTAAAGTTCCTTTTTTGTCCTTCATGCATTTTTGCCTTCACTAACCTCTCCAGCATGCTATCCTGGTCCCATACACACCTAGCCTAGTCACTTAACAATGTATTTTGTCAGCCCCATAGTAGTACTTTACCCTAAACACCCCCTAAAATGTGTACAAATGTTATTTGTGTCCTTAAATTCTGGCAGAGTGCAAGAGGCTTTTTTTGGGGGGGCCCAAACTCATTTGGAACCCTCCCTCCCCCCCAACCGCTAAGTCAACCGATACCAATCCTCTATCTGCTGACTTTGCCAAACCCATACACACTATACCTACCTCTTTTGTGTTCATATTTATGGATGAATTCACCAAAGCATGTAGTGCAGTGCCTGCCTGAATACTTTCAAATGGTACTGTTTAAAGTGTTGTTCTCCTACTATCTTGATAGGTAATTGAAGAATGTAAAATTGTGCTTCAATTTGTACAGTGTGTATTCATATTTTTGTATTATGACACTTCTTACCTGTCCAGTGGGCTGCCAATAGTGTAAGTAAGGAGGGGCTGGCCAAAGTAACAGACATTATTATGTATGCATTCAGCTCTCAATGAAGTGGAGAGGGTTACCTGTCCAGAACATACCCCCCCTAAAATGTTTACAATGGGCCATCAGAGAGGGTGAGGAATCTGATAAGTGGACCTTATACTTTTGTCTTCAAATACTCCTTAAAATAAATGTTATACTGATGTTGGCCAAGAATGTTTGTGTCTAATCTGCTTGCAATTTTATGTGCAAAAGTACAATTTTTTTTTTCTTGTTTGAATCCACAGTTTCCTTCAACCCCACAGGAATGGCAGACTGTGGCATCCCACTTTGCCCATCGGTGGAACTTTCCCAACTGTGGAGGGGCAATAGATGGGAAACACGTCCACATCGTGCCACCCCCCAACTCAGGGTCATACTATAATAATTACAAGGGGTTTAATAGTATTGTGATGTTGGCGGTGGTGTCGGCGACATACGAGTTTTTGTACGTGGACGTGGGGAAGAATGGCCGGATGTCAGATGGTGGAGTCATCGCCCAGACCGAGTTCTACAGATGGCTCCAGAATGGCGGCTTGGGCTTGCCACCTGCGGAAGACAAAGTGTCTTCCATTAGTTTTCGTCGCTGATGAAGCGTTTGGGCTAAGAGAACATCTGATGAGGCCATTTCCCACGAGGACCCTCACCCCGGACCAGAGGGTTTTTAACTAGTGGCTGGCCAGAACCAGAAGAGTGGTGGAGAATGCTTTCGGCATAATGGCCAGCTGGTTCCGCCTATTCCTGATGCCAATCCACATGGCGGAATATAAACTCAACCATATAGTGCATGCCTGCTGCATTATGCACAATTGTCTAAGGAAAAATGCTTCAAACTATGTGGCCTCAGTTGGGCCTTAGGTCGGCTTTCCAGATCAATCAACCCTGACGGCACTTGAAGCTGGCCGTCCTGGCTTGAATCCCCAAAGCGCCCGCAAAGTCAATCAAAAATATTTGGAGTACTTTGCGGGTAGGGGGGCCATTAATATGCCAGCAAATGTTTGAGAAACATTTTTTAAATACATTTTTATTTTAAACTGAAATAATATTTCATTTGATTTACTGCTTGTGTTTCTTTTAGCTGTCTCCTAGGTTCTCCATGGGCTTTTCTTTTTGGCCATTTTCTTAAATAGTGCAAACGTAATTTATTTGATACATGAGGCAACAATCTCTTCTTCAGCTAACTATTATGTTGTGGGTCTGCTACACACACACATTGTTTTTGTTGTTAAATGTATGTAATGCATTAATGATAAAAATAATCATCCTTTTCAGCACCATGAATTAATTGTTTTGAGTGCCTAAAATTGCCTGATTGGGGCCAATTTTAGAGCACTGTGTGGGTTATTTACTAAAAGCAAATACACTTTGCACTACAAGTGCACTTGAAAGTGCACTGAAACTGCACTTGTAGTGCAACGTGGATTTGCTTTTAGTAAATAACCCCCATTGTCACTGTAAACACCAACTTACTCCAAAAACTGGTATTGAGCATTGAAAGAAGAAGCCACACATTGTTGAGTATAAAACATTTTACTCCGTGCACATTCACATGTGCATTAGAAAAGGGTTTTTGAACAAACAAACATCTTTGTTTTTATGTTTGACATTAGTAATATCATTTTTTTGGTTAAACAGGCATGTTTCAAACCATAACATACACAACTTTGAAATAGTGAAGGAAATATCAGACATTAGTATGTCAAAACTGTGTTGATCTTGCCTTCATCAGATGGGGTGATGTCACCCCTGTAAAAGCCAAATTTTGAAGTGCACACAAATTGGAAGTCAAAATGTGGATTTCCCTCCTGATCCCATGCCTAATGTCAAAATGTGCTAGCCCCCATCATGGGGGATCAATGGACGTGTTTTGGGGGTGCAACCCCTTCCTCTCACCTACATGAGTTGCGAGGAAGGGGTTGCACCCACAAAACGTGTACATTGATATCCCGTGATGGCAGATAGCACATGTTGACACACTGTGTGCATTTTCAAAATTTGGTTTTTAAAATACTTTAAAACTTGATTTAAAAGAAAAATTACACAACAAAACAACACGGTCGGAAATTCCGACAGCAAATGTCAGATGGAGCCTACACACGGTCGGAATTTTGAATTTCTGACACATCGAACATTTGTTGTCGGAAATTCCGACCGTGTGTACGCAGCATTACTGTGTTAGACTAGATAAAAACTATTGTGCTGTCTCTTTAAAAGTTAAAGCTGGATTCTGGCCTAAAAAAAAAAAAAATTAAAAGTCAGCAGCTACAAACACTGTAGCTGCTGACTTTAAATAAGTTCTTACCTGTCCGGGGTGCCCGCGATGTCAGCCGCCCGAGGTCGACCCGTCCTTCGGCTCTCGGGTCCCAGCACCGCCATCCTAGGTAAGGGCAACAGGCAGTGGAGCCTTGCGGCTTCACTGCCAGTTTCCTACTGCGCACGCGCAAGCGGTGCGGCACTCTGTGAATGGCCCCGTGATGTTCTGGGAACACACACAGTTCCCAGAAGACAACGGGGTCGCTCACCGAAGAGCAGAAGACGACGTGGAAAAGGAAGAGGCAGATTAGGAAGACTGCCTAGCAACAAGGGTTTAGGTAAGTTTCAATTTTTTTTTTTTTCAAATTTTTTAAATTTTTTTTTGGATTTTTGGTGTAATTTTTTTTTTTTCAGGGTGGCCCTCCACTTTAAGCTAAAAAGATTGTGAATGATTGAATCACCATAAAACGTTCATTAATTTAAAAAAAAAAATGTAAAAATACAATTTTGTCCATTAATTGCTCCACCTTCCACATGACATAAAATAAACAATATTTGTATATAAAAAAAACCTAAGACAAATAGAAAGAAAGTTCAGCCACTATAAAATTTACAATAACACGTGACCAAAAAAACAATTGTACTATCTCTTTAAACAATACTATCTTCGCGATAGTGAAGATTAAATGTTTAAAAGACACAGTGATGAAAAAAGTGCAGTAAACTTTCTATCTGTAACATTTAAAAAAAAATCGTCCCCCATCTACATTGTAAAGCGCTGCGCAAACTGTTGGCGCTATATAAATCATGTATAATAATAGTCTATGTGTTGAATGCAAATCAAGTGCTAACAATCCACTGAGCAGAGTATGTAGACATTAAAGCTCCAACACCACAAACACACACTACCTCCTTGCCAGAGCGTTTGACCTCCTAATGCTGAGGTCAAATGGCACTTGTTGGTGAAATTATGCAACAAGGTCACCAGGTAGCTGTAAGGATGGATGTTATCATTCCATAACATGCAGGCGTCAGATCACGGCAGCAGTCTAAATAAAGCTCTCAATCCCTTTTGGATGATGTTGCCAGTGCCCCCGCCACTGATCACAATAGTGTAATGGTCCTGAATGACATGAAAGAAAGTACAGGAACTATAGTGCATTATCTTTTATGAAAAAGCTATATTTAATTAAACAGATGCTGCAAATAATAAAAATGGATGACCGCACACCATCAAATAATGGCTAAAAATCCATCTCCTTTATTTATATCGGTTAAAAACAAGACATCAGCACAACATCCACACATACAGACAGCAAGGCTGGCGCGTTTCACGTCTTACTGAGTAAGAATCGCTATGAGCAATTCCTGCCTCTCAAGTATGTAGACACTGAGACCAACAATCTTTTTAGCTATCTGTAAGGGGGAGATTCTTCCTACTGAGTGACCACAAATGTAATTTGTCTACACGGGGGGAGGGGACCCAACATGCAGTCCCGCGTTGATCTGAGGTACATTATGTCTGAAGGGGGGGGTCTGTATTGTAGGGTGGGGGGTCTGCACTGTAGGGAGGGGGTCTGTATTGTAGGGAGGGGGTCTGTACTGTAGGGAGGGGGTCTGTATTGTATGGAGGGGGTCTGTACTGTAGGGGAGGGGGTCTGTATTGTAGGGAGGGGGTCTGTATTGTAGGGAGAGGGTCTATACTGTAGGGAAGGGGTTTGTATTGTAGGGAGGGGGTCTGTACTGTAGGGAGGGGGTCTGTATTGTAGGGAGGGGGTCTGTACTTTAGGGAGAGGGTCTGTACTGTAGGGAGGGGGTCTGTATTGTAGGGAGGGGGTCTGCACTGTAGGGAGGGGGTCTGTACTGTAAAGAGGGGGTCTGCACTGTAGGGGGTCTGTGTAACATGCAGGGGGTCCAGAACTGTTAGGGGGGTGTCTGTGTAACAAACAGGGGTCCAGAGCTGTGGGGGGCTGTGTAATGTAAAGGTGTCCAGAGGTACAAGGTGCTGTGTAATGTAAAGGGGTCCAGAGGTGCAGGGTGCTGTGTGATGTAAAGGGGTCCAGAGGTACAGGGTGCTGGAACCCCACATCCCATCATCAACCACCGCCGCGAAGCATCGCGCCCCCCCCCCCCACCGGGCTGCTTAGTCTAAAATGCCCAGGCCTATTTCTTTTCCCAGTACGGGCCTGGGTATGAGAAATCAACACACACTCAGGGCATCTGCCAAGCTTTGTAAGCTAACCATTTTATTTAGTGACAGGGCATTTGACTGGCGTTCAGAGAGCTTTAAGAAAGTGTGTCCAAAGCCATGTTATTAAGCAAGTGTAAACAAGCCCTAAAAGCTTAAAAAAAGCCACCAAGGCATCATCAAAGCCGGGGCCCGATCCTGGGCGGGTGCATGGGGTGCACCGCACCCTGCCACCACAGAGGTGGGGGCGCCAAAGTGACAGAGTGCTTCCTCCCTCCTCCTCTTCTTGCGTGTGTCTCTGTTTTGACCTCACTGATTTACTCAGGGGTCCACCGCTAGAGGTGAGGGGCCATTTCGCTTGTTGGTGGAGGGTGTCACAGAAGTCACCGTACATGTTTTACTCATCATCTCACTGAATATCTGTTAGGGCTCTTGCAATCTACTTGCTTTATGAAGAACTTCTAAGGACTGCTTTTATTTGCATTTTTACTCGTTTTTGGTGCTAATTTTAATTGCTTTTTAATTGCTTTTTGTTAGTTTTGTATAATCAGTTAGCGCTGTACTGCCTTTCTCTATTGTGTGTCTGAAATGCCCAGTGTTTCGGCGGCGCCAGGGGTCAGTGGGGGGCCCCATGAGCTTACTTGCTACTGTGGGGACAGCAGCCATTGCTTCTAACTACATACACTACCCAGAGGTGTATGCAGTAGTTAGAAGCTCTGATCCTGGTGTCTGTCTCCCCCCTTCCCCTGCAGTGTCCTGCACTCGCTGTGTAATCTCTGCTTCAGACCCCTCCCCCTCCCATCAGCAGTGCCGTGTGCTGGGAGAATCGGGAGGCAGAGCACACTGCAGGAAGGTGAGCTGAGTTCTTCTGGGGGAAGTCTGGGGAGGTAAGCTGCAAAGCTTCTGCTAGGAGGATTTATTTTGCAGTGAAGGGTCTTAGGTGACAAGGAGAACTGGAAAAATCAGCCTGTGTGTGTTGGGGGAGGTTAATCTGAGTCAGTAACAACCACCCAGAGCTGACAGACATTTCCCAAACTGACACTCAACCCTATGTATACAAACAAACCCCAATCACTCTGTCAAGATAATGCTAGGGATGAGCCCATGGTTTGAGTCAAATGTAAGTTTGACTCGGACATTGGGTGTTCGTATGTTCTAAAATGAACTGAACATATGGGGTGTTCGCGGAAAATTCGAGCGCCGTGGAACGCCCCATAATGCACTGCGTGATCGCAGTGCATTGCTGTATGATGATTGGCCAAAGCATGCACCTGACCTGCATGCTTTGGCCAATCACAACACGCTCTGCTGAGAGAGCCATAATTGGCCAAAGGCAGTGTGCCTTTGGGCAAATATGGCTCAGGGGTACCAAGTCCACGCCCCAAACTGTATAAGGCTGCTTACAGAGCGGCTGTGTGTAGTGTTGTTGGCATGGACAGAGAGATAGCTTGAGTTAGATTAAGCTAGTGGCAGTGTATTTGATTAATATAAATGATTATATATATATATACACAGTGGGGACGGAAAGTATTCAGACACCCTCTTAAATTTTTCACTCTTTGTTATATTGCAGCCATTTGCTAAAATCATTTAAGTTTATTTTTTCCTCATTAATGTACACACAGCACCCCATATTGACAGGAAAAACACAGAATTGTTGTCATTTTTGCAGGTTTATTAAAAAAGAAAAACTGAAATATCACCTGGTCCTAAGTATTCAGACTCTTTGCTCAGTATTTAGTAGAAGTACCCTTTTGATCTAATACAGCCATGAGTCTTTTTTGGGGATCCTCTGCCATTCCTCCTTGCAGATCCTCTCCAGTTCTGTCAGGTTGGATGGTAAACGTGGGTGGACAGCCATTTTTAGGTCTCTCCAGAGATGCTCAATTGTGTTTAAGTCAGGGCTCTAACTGAGCCATTTAAGAACAGTCACAGAGTTGTTGTGAAGCCACTCCTTCGTTATTTTAGGTGTGTGCTTAGGGTCATTGTCTTGTTGGAAGGTAAACCTTCGGCCCAGTCTGAGGTCCTGAGCACTCTGGAGAAGGTTTTCCTCCAGGATATCCCTGTACTTGGCCGCATTCATCTTTCCTCAATTGCAACCAGTCGTCCTGTCCCTGCAGCTGAAAAACACCCCCACAGCATGATGCTGCCACCACCATGCTTCACTGTTGGGACTGTATTGGACAGGTGATGAGCCAGTGATGAGCCAGTGCCTGGTTTTCTCCACACATACCTTAGAATTAAGGCCAAAAAGTTCTATCTTGGTCTCATCAGACCAAAGAATCTTATTTCTCACCATCTTGGAGTCCTTCAGTTGTTTTTTAGCATACTCCATGCGGGCTTTCATGTGTCTTGCAGTGGCTTCCGTCGGGCCACTCTGCCATAAAGCCCCGACTGGTGGAGGGCTGCAGTAATGGTTGACTTTCTACAACTTTCTCCCACCTCCCGACTTCATCTCTGGAGCACAGCCACAGTGATCTTTGGGTTCTTCTTTACCTCTCTCACCAAGGCTCTTCTCCCCGATAGCCCAGTTTGGCCGGATGGCCAGCTCTAGGAAGGGTTCTGGTCGTCCCAAACGTCTTCCATTTAAGGATTATGGAGGCCACTGTGCTCTTAGGAACCTTAAGTGCAGCAGAATTTTTTTTGTAACCTTGGCCAGATCTGTGCCTTGCCACAATTCTGTCTCTGAGCTCTTCAGGCAGTTCCTTTGACCTCATGATTCTCATTTGCTCTGACATGCACTGTGAGCTGTAAGGTCTTATATAGACAGGTGTGTGGCTTTCCTAATCAAGTCCGATCATTATAATCAAACACAGCTGGACTCAAATGAAGGTATAGAATCATCTCAAGGATGATCAAAGGAAATGGACAGCACCTGAGTTAAATATATGAGTGTCACAGCAAAGGGGCAGAATACTTAGGACCATGTAATATTTCAGTTTTTCTTTTTTAATAAATCTGCAAAAATTTCAACAATTCTGTGTTTTTCTGTCAATATGGGGTGCTGTGTCTACATTAATGAGGAAAAAAATGAACTTAAATGATTTTAGCAAATGGCTGCAATATAACAAAGAGTGAAAAATGTAAGGGGGTCTGAATACTTTCCGTCCCCACTGTATATATATATATATATATATATATATATATATATATATATATATATATATACATACATATATATATATATATATACACACACACACACACACACACACACACACACACTCTGCATTTAGCATTGACTATATATTCAGTGTTTACTCGATATTCTCAATATTCAGCCAGTGCATTAATATATACAGTCTCATTTATAAATATATTATTATACAGGTTTTCTATAGCGCCAACAGTTTGCGCAGCGCTTAACAAAATAAAGGCAGACATTACAGTTACATTACAATTTGGTACAAGAGGAATCAGAGGGCCAAGAAGGGAAGGGTCAATTGATACATAAAGGTAATAGCTGTGTGGGATGAGCTGATGGGAGGAAGTAAAACAGTGTTAATTAGATGAATGATAGGCTTCTTTAAAGAGAAGGATTTCCAGGTATCGTCTAAAGATGGATTGATTAGGGGACAGTCGGACAGATCGGGGTAGGGAGTTCCAAAGGATGGGAGAAGCTCTGGAGAAATCGTGGAGGCGAGCATGGGAGGAGGTGACAAGGGAGCTAGAGAGCAGGAGGTCTTGAGAGGACTGAAGAGAGCGGCTTGGTTGGTATTTTGGGACTAGGTTAGTGATGTAGCTGGGGGCAGAGTTATGGATGGCTTTGTAAATTATTGTTAGTACTTTGAATTTTTATCAAACTTTAACAAGAAATAGTGCTTTGAATTCTATACGTTGGGTAAGTGGAAGCCAGTGGAGGGATTGGCGGAGAGGGTGGAGGACACTGAATGGTTGGTAAGGTGGAAGAGTCTTGCAGCGGCATTCATTATGGACTGAAGGGGGGATAGTCTATGTAAAGGTAATCCAATAAGAAGGGAGTTGCAGTAGTCGAGGCAAGAGAGATAACCAGGGAGTGAATTAGAAGCTTGGTGGTGTCATTAGTTAAAAAGGGGCTTATTTTGGAAATGTTGCGGAGGCTAAGGATGCATGATTTGGACAGGGATTGTATGTGGGCCTGAAAGGACAGTTCAGAGTCTAAGGTTACCCCTAGCACCCTAGTATGTGGGGACGGACTGATAGATCTGCCATTGATCTTGAAAGTCAGGGGGAGGGGCACGTGGGGGAGGAAATTTTAAGAGCTCAGTTTTAGATAGATTCAGTTTGAGGAAATAGTTTGACATCCAGGCTGATATGTCTGTTAGTAAATCAGTGATGCGTGAGGAGATTGATGGGGTGAGCTGAGGGGCAGAGAGATAGATTTGGGTGTCACCAGCATATAAATGGTAGTGGAAGCCATGGGAGGCTATTAGCTTACCCAGGAAGGACGTGTCGATCGAGAACATCGAGAATAGTAGAGGTCCAAGGACAGAACATTGGGGTACCCCAACGGTATTTGGAGTTGGAGAGGAGGAAGTGGAGTTGTAAGTGACACTGAAGGTGCAGAGTATATATAATATATATACACAGACACACACACACACACACACGCATCCAGTGTAGCCTATATCTACAGTGCATTCTGTGGTGTACTGTTTCTGATACACTTCAGGTGGTGTATTAATATATATATATATATATATATACAGTCTCGTATATATTACAGAAAATTGGCATCAAATACTTACCGTAATTTTCCTTTTCTGGCCTGTCCTCACGTCAGCACACAATGGGTTAACGCCTCATCTGGCGCCCACATGACCACCTTTTCCTAGCTGAATAAAAGACACCCCCTCCCCCACTGACGTGTTTGATAATCTAGCCTGCGAAAGGCCACTTGGAAGGGAGTCCTGTGCTGACGTGAGGATAGGTCAGGAAAGGAAAATTACGGCAAGTATTTGATAACAATTTTCCGTATTCCTGGCCATACCTCACGTCAGCACATAATGGCATTTAACTAGCTGAATAAATGGGTGGGAGAGAACACATGAAAAGAAACATTGACAATCACAGAAAAGCTGCCAAAGACAAAAATAATTTATATGTCTCATGCCAAACTTTGCAGAACTTGCCGACTGCACGCCTAGCTTGTAAAGTTGAATGAAGGGCTAGCCATCTCTCATATACTCTTTACTGACATCCTGGCATAACTGCCCCAAAGGCTGCTGCCCCTCAGTTCGAAGTAGCTTGCCCCTGTTCCTGAGCAGAAAGGCCCACTTCCTGCATGCCAATCTAATCACCCTGGTGAACCATTAGAAGATGACTCAAGAACCTGACGGCAAAATGTAAAGGATTGTCCACTTTCATCATGTCTTTGATCTTTGCATGTACACAGTTAGCAACGTGTGGAAGGACCTGAAGTCTTCCTGCTGTATACTCATTAACTCCATGTGAAAGCTTGAAGGGACTGCCCCCAGGTTTTCCTGGAAACTGGATACCACTTGGAGATGGGCGTAGTATCACTAAAAAAAGCCACAAAAGGGATCTTTGCAGGAAAGTGCTGCAACCTCCAACATCCTTCTTTCTGAAGCAACTACTGTCAGAGGAACTACATTTACCATTAGGGGGCGCAATGGAAATGAAGCTATTGGAGCAATGGATGCCTGTATGAGCGCTTTCAGAACCAAGCCTAGGTCTCATGAAGGGAACAAGAATTTCCTTGGTGGTCGTATATGGAT
The DNA here is from genome assembly GCA_037952925.1 of Lithobates clamitans. Lineage (NCBI taxonomy): Eukaryota > Metazoa > Chordata > Amphibia > Anura > Ranidae > Lithobates > Lithobates clamitans. The sequence continues at coordinate 2,989,534 of JBBGZY010000044.1, forward strand.
TACGGCTTGCATGAAGCATTTATTCAATGGAGTTGTATGCTAGACCAACCTCAAGCGCCAATTGTAAAAATGTCTAGAGCTGGGGACACAGGAGAGAAAACGTTGTTGAGTAAACAGAACAAACTTCCTTCATATCCTCATATGTAACGTTCATGGTCTTGTAATCTTTGCCAAGGTCTGAACCACCTCGGATGAGCCTCCCTGCACCTCTAGTCCAGTCGATTCAATAGCCAGGCTATTAAGAGTCTCACTGGATTGGAGTGCTGCCATTAATGTTAGCATAAAAGATCTTGTTTGACCGGGAAACAGAATTGGTGGTGCTGAATGATAACCAAGGCCATTTCGGCAGGTGGAAAGCACCTGTATGGCATAAACGTGTTCTGTCCAAATCTTCATAATCAAGGACACTGGAGGCAGACAAACACCAACGGAAAAAACCTATGGCACTGTGAATCCACCTTCTGTCACCTCACCTTTGTACATTGTTACAAATACCGGAAGCTGTGTGTTCAGAGGACTCTCTATGAGATCTACCACTGGAATGTACCATGGAGCCAATACTAGTTGAGGTACTTATTGTTGGAAAATAATTTGCCTAACTGATCTGTTAGTGGATCCTGCTTTCCCGGTAAGTAGACTGCCTTTAACTGCCTGTAAGTGGCTCTACGTTCAGCGAAAAGTTTATGTTATGAAAAGTAGCAGGAAAAGACAAACACTTGGTGCCCCCTTGTTGTCAATCATCAACTTTACTCTAGCCCCTTGGAGAAAGATCCTGAAAGGTTGCTCAGTCAGAGCATCTGCATTCCACTAGGCTCCAATGGCCTTGCACTTGTCTCTTCAGACTGGAGGCAGACTGGCATCCGACGTCATAATTATTCCATTTCCTGGGCTGAGAGGCACACCACAAAAGAGGCACACTGGTGTCCAAAACTCCAGTTCTTGCTAATTTGTGCAGACACAAAGACTTTCTGATCCATAGGCAGCCCAGGCTATTGGCAAAGGAAGGCAAATTGAAAAGCCCCCCCATGTGCCACCTGGCCCAAGGCAGCACTGGAATGGCTACTGTAAAATGTCCCAATGGGGACAATTCAATCCCTCGCTGACATAAATGCTGTCTCAATGACTCTTCATACGCAGATTTTCATTTGCCATTTTGGAAAACCTCTTGACATATTTGGGGATGAAAAATGACTCCAAGATCCTTCATAGCTTAAGAAGGGGTTAACTTCTTTTCCTGTTTGTTCACTAGTCGACTGAACTTGGAAAAGGATTTCTAGGACAAGGTTGTGATGCTTTGCCAGCTTCTGGCTTACACCTGTGACAATCAAAACATTGTACAAGTAATGGCAGGGCCTTACCCTCAAAGACTAATTACTGCCACTACTGCCTTCAAAATGTTCAAAAAGTTCCTTGGTGCCGTGCCGAATTTTAAAAATGGCAAACACCTGAAGTGCGCATGCGCACGGGCACGGGAGCGGACATGTTCTGACCTGCTCCGCTAGCCGCCGGCCTTTCTCAGCTAACACAAGCGGGAGGGAAGCCGCAACACTCAATCCCGGGCTGAGGATCAAGCGATGAATCGCAGAGGAGGGGGCACAGCGAAAAAAAAGCCCCCACAAACAAGCTATTCGTTCCGTTCTGGGAACACAGCAGCGCGGACCCCCCCATCCAAGATGGCGACCGGCAGGAGGACAGACACACATGCAGTGAAGCAGGTGAGCGGGGCGAAAAACACTCAATCCCCCCCAGCAAGAACCTCATTCCACGCTTCTGCGGATGCAGACATGGATGAAGCACGGGACCCCTTCTCTTCCCAATCACAGGAAGATTCGATCAGGCCACAGAAGGGTGAGTCCCCACACTTCTCTCTGTCCCCCTCCCATACATATCAGGGTGAGAGAATAGATGATGCAATCTCCCCAGCGTCCTCCATGGAGAGGAATATGGCTGAGATGGCTGAACTTGCCCTGAGCCAAAACAGCACAGCAAGTGAACAACCTCCCCCACCTCCAGCTCCATATTCAGGGGATTCTGTCCTCCTGGCTCGCTTCTCAGCACTACTACAACAAGAACTGACCAAAGCATGTCAATCAATCACTGCTGAAATGAAACACGACTTTAATGACATAGGAGAGAGGCTGGATCAAATTGAATCTAAAATGGATGGCACAGTTCGGAGAGTCAACCAGAATTCAAACATGATATCCTCACTGCAGGAGCAGTTAGATGAAGCCAACGCCAAAATCGAGGATCAAGAAAATAGATCCAGGCGCCATAACTTCCGCATACGCGGATTACCAGAAACAGTAACTAATTTGGAAGAAGCAGTGCATACATTGATGCAAGATCTGATCCCTGACATCACGCCGCTGCACATGGAAATCGACAGAGTCCATAGAGCACTGACTGCTCCAAGACAAGATGGCCCCCCGAGGGATGTGATCGTCAATCCACACTTTTATAAAATTAAAGAGCAAATAATGACCGCAGCCCGCGGCAAAAATGAACTCAACCTCATGGGTCACCCAATACAGATTTTCGCGGACATTTCACAAATGACTATCCAAAAAAGACGGGCCCTGAAGCCATTACTAGCGCAGCTCACTAACCGCCAAATTAAGTATCGGTGGTCATTCCCTTTTCGCTTGTCATTTACCTTTAAGGGGAAAACACATTCCTTCACAAATTTTCCAGATGGGGAAGACATCCTTATGAGCCTAGGCTTAATCTCCAGAGAAACATCCTCCCCAAAATCTCTACCAGAATTGGATCGTGCAGTCTCACCCTTGTGGGAACAACAACGTTCACGATATTCCTCAAGAAGACGACACCCAGCAACAGGACCAGATGGTTGACGGATCTGAATACCCTATTGATCAACATTTTTTTTTTTTTTTCCCCTTTGCTCCTGCGGTGACAAATTCCATCGCAGCGAAGACCCCTTAGGGGACTTGGAACTCATATGGTTGGTTATGGTTTAACCAGTTTATTATGCCATTACAACATTAACGAGACTTCCTTATTTTTGGAGGCACATAGCCCCCTCCTCCCTCTCTTTTTTGAGAATTTTTGAGAATTTTTTGAGAATTTTTTGAGAGTTTTGAAAGTTTTTGAGAGTTTTGTTTGAAATCTATCTATTAATATCTGCTAGCTTAGAGTGCAGGTGTTACTAGTTCTATGCAAATAATACCTCAGTCCTGTTTAGTTATACCTAGCGGGATTTAGGCCAATAGAAGATGTTAGTTCACTAATCTAGTTAGGATTCCCTCCTTACAGGAACAACATTCCATACAGAAAGAGCCGGGGCGAAACCGCATGCCACTTTCTAGCGAGCTTGCCGTCACCGATTGGGTGGCGACAACCTTGCTCCACTAAACGGAGATTATGATCTCCAGGACCTTGAAATATATATCTATGATCTTATATCAGATGCTCATATATGTTTTTTCTAGGGTGACGGGTGGACAATGGTCCAGTTCATCCTACCCCAACATTGTTTTCTCATTTTCTTTTTCTTTCTCTTTTCTCCCCCTTCCCTCCCGGAGTGCACCCCAGAGTCCGAATAGTGAAGAATCATACCAAGACACCCTCAGGCGGACGGAGTTGGCAGACATCTACAACGGGCAAGTACAGGCTGTCGAACCATGATGTTAAGTTCACTAGTACACACATCTCATACTCGCATTTTAACACATAATGTTCAGGGCTTAAATTCCCCCACGAAACGCGCTAAGGCCTTTCAAAATTACTATAATATGAAAGCTGATATCCTACTCCTCCAGGAGACACATTTCTCACGCACTTCAGCCCCCCGTTACCTGAGTTCTAAATACCCCACTTTTTATTTGTCAAATGGACCAGATAAAAAGAGAGGAGTGGCAATTTGTATTGCCAAGAGAGTTCCATTCACCCCAAACATGGCCATAAAAGACAAAGAAGGGAGATATATCATGGTTGTGGGTACAGTTAATGAAAGTGCTCTCACACTTATATCTTATTATGCGCCTAATACGGGTCAAGTAACATTTTTCGAAAATATGCTGAAAACCCTGCTCCCACATATACAAGGCAAAGTAATACTGGGAGGAGACAGTAATGTCTCTCTGGATCAAATATTGGACAGGTCTAATATACACAAACCTACTGTGAAACACATTCCCAAACAAGGCGTCAAACTAGCTCGGATGCTGTATTCCCATGACCTAGTAGACGTATGGAGAGACTTTCATCCCACAACCAGAGATTTCACACATTACTCCCTGGTCCATAAAACATATTCCCGTATAGACCATCTATTCATACAATCCGCATTACTGCCGTCGATTACTTCCGCTGAAATAGTTCCTATCTCATGGTCCGACCACTCACCAGTCCTAATGTCATTATCTGATCTTTGGACGAGACCTCAACCCTCATCATGGCGGCTTAATGCTTCTCTGCTAAATGACCCCATAATTTACGCTGAACTAGAGAAAGACATTCGGCAATATTTCATCGATAACCATCCTAGCGCCACGTCCCCCGGCACTAACTGGGCAGCACACAAAGCCACTATACGTGGTAGATTAATCCAAATAGCCTCTAGAAACAAGAGAAACAATATGCAAAAGATACAGCAACAGGAAGAAGAACTACATAAAATAGTCCAGGAACAAAAAGCTAATCCCCACTTAGACTTACGCCACAAAATAGATATAGCACGGTCAGCATTAAATTATAGTCTTACAACCAGAGCTGAAAAGTACCTCCGCTGGGCTAGACATCGTTTCTATACCAGGGGAGATAAACCTACGACCCTTTTAGCAAGGAAACTTACCCCCCGCCCATTTAACTCAGCCATGCCGAGAATTCGTACGAAAGAAGGGAAACACACTCAAAACCCCCAATTGATAACACAAGAATTTTCAAGATTTTTCACTAAATTATACAACAAACCTAATCCATTTCCAAAAACAAAAGCAGACGCTTTCTTTCATGATATCTCACTACCACAAGTCGCACGAGAACACGTAGAGTTAATGGAAGCAGACTTCACCGAGGGAGAAATTTTAGCAGCTATCAAAAGCCTGAACCCCTCAAAAGCCCCAGGCCCGGATGGCTTCACAGGCCAGTACTATAAAAAATACGCAGCCTTATTGACCCCGCATCTATGTTCCTTCTTTAACGCAGTAAGGAAAGGCGACACACTAAGTACATACGAAAATGAAGCCCTTATACAAGTCATTCCCAAACCGGGGAAAGACCATGGAGACCCAGCCAATTATCGCCCAATATCGCTAATTAATACAGACCTCAAATTGATGACCAAGGTGTTAGCGACCAGAATGAACACTTTCCTGCCCAATTATATTCACCCAGACCAGGTGGGGTTCGTCCCCGGCCGACAAGCCCCAGATCAAACCCGACGGGCCATAGATATCATATCAGCGCTTAACTCTAACTGGGACAATATTGGGACACGGAAGGGTATGCTACTCTCATTAGATCTTTGCAAAGCATTTGATTCGGTTACATGGGAATATATATATTATGCACTAAGGAAATACGGGTTTGGGCCCCATTTCCTAACAATATTACAGGCACTATACAATACACCTACGGCTAAAATTCAGATAAAAGGATATAAATCACACACAATAAACATACATAGAGGAACAAGGCAGGGATGCCCTCTGTCACCTATACTTTTCATTTTAGCATTAGAACCCCTAGCGATCAAAATTAGAAACAATAAGGACGTAAGAGGCATACATTGTGGAAATGGCGAGCAGAAATGTTCCCTGTTCGCCGATGATATCTTGATGTTCATCTCTTCACCGATCGTCTCTCTTCCCATTCTATTCCAAATCCTACGCCGCTTCTCGGTATTTTCGGGTCTTACAATTAATCACTCCAAATCCGAGGCCTTAAATCTCACGTTAGAACTAAAGACAGTCCAACAACTGCAAGCGTCATTCCAATTCAAATGGCAGAAAGATAAACTTCCATACCTAGGCATTTTTCTATCCCCCACCATACAGACCCTTTATAAAGCCAACTACCCCCCTATGTATGGGAGGTTGACATCAGATCTATCTAGGTGGGCTGCTAGCCCCCCATCATGGTTCGGCAGACTGTATTCCATAAAAATGAACCTTTTACCAAGATTGTTGTATTTGTTCAGGACCCTCCCGATTGCTATCAACCGATCTGATCTGATATGGGGGAACACAAGACCTAGGGTGAACAAACTAACTCTCAATGCCCCCAAAACCAAGGGAGGCCTGGGAGTCCCTAATTTGATAAAATATTTCGAAGCAGCCCAATTGGCTCAATTAATTCGCTCCCACTCTGGAGCACCAGCCCCATCTTGGATGACAATGGAATCTGCCCCTTACCCCACAAAACCCATAAGCCATATGATGTGGCTTAACATGAAAGACAGACCAACCTTAATGTGTCCCACACTATCCTTCTCAATGAATCTGTGGGATAGACTACAAAAACCCTTTGCTTTCCGCTCAATACATTCCCCCATGGCCCCTTTGGCGGGGAACCCAGACTTCACCCCAGGTCTTAACCCCCAAAGCTTATCATGGTGGACCAACAAAGGTTTGATTCGCATTGCTGACATGTGTGATCATAAAGGTATACTATCGAAACAAGCACTAATAGAAAAGTTTCAACTACCCGATACAGAATTTTATCGTTATCTCCAGATAGCTCATTTCCTACATACTCTACAGCGGATTAGTTCACTAATCTATAGCATTTTAATCTCCAAAACGGAGAAATTACCCTATATGCTAAGGTGGGAGCAGGATTTGGAGATAGCGATAGAGACTGATAAATGGTACAAAATGACACAGATGGCTTCGAAAGGCTATATTAACACCTCCCTGATAGAAGCAAACTACAAAGTTTTATTAAGGTGGTACATGGTCCCGACGAGAATTGCAACATACATCCCCGACGCCTCTCCTTTATGTTTCAGAGGATGCGGCAAAGAAGGCACAATGTACCACACCTGGTGGACCTGTCCTAAGGTCAAACGATTCTGGATACGGATCTATAATTTCATATACTCACTGACCCAAGTCAATCTCACCAAATCCCCACAACAAGCTTTATTGGGAGATCCAGTAGAAGGAATACCTGGCCACACCAGGAAACTCATATCTTTTATATTCACAGCATCTAGAATTGCGATAGCGGGATCCTGGAAAAAATCCCTCGTTCCTTTTGAAATGGTCAAAGCAAAATTGACTTGGGTCATGATTAATGAACGCCTTACAGCGATTCTTCTAGATAAACAGAAGGCTTTTGATAAAATCTGGGAACCATGGTTATCCTATTTATCAACAGGTTTTGAAAATTAACGGATCCTGAGAGGGATCCCTTGGGGTGCACTCCACCCGAACTCCTCCCTAAACCCCTTCCTTTATATTCTTTCTTTTTCTGTCCCTTCCCCCTTTTCTACATTTCTCTCTGTTACCCCCACACTCTTCTACTCGCTGCTTTATTCTTTTAACAGCCTATGCAGGCCCTCCCACCTAAGATGTTATTATAAAAACAGATATGGAAGTTCTGAAATATAAGCAACAGGGGGGGGGGGGTGTGGGGCTGGGGCCCCCGACCCACAGTAGAGACCCCACTTGGGGTGGGCGGTTGGGTCCCGGAGGCGCGCCTCCCCTCCACTCTATGTAGTAAAGCGATAGATAAAAGATTGGACCAAGGAATAAATATAACAAACAAAATATATACCCAAATGTAAGGTGTTAGATTTACAGTTTGGATACACATGCAAGTTGTAAAAATCTGAGTGTATGGGTATGGACGTATAGATATCCCCATAGTTAAAAGAAATTATGCATGACATGGAATGTTCATGGGAGTTCTGTAGACCTCATAGGCTGAAATACGTGGTTCTCCCCCCCATCCTTCCCCCCCTCTTCCCTTCCTATTTGATTTTATACTGTATATGTTGTGCAACTTATACATGCTAATCTTTGTATTTTTTATATTATTCTCAATAAAAATTATTGGAAACAAAAAATGGCAAACACCTAAACTGGAAGTGACAGCCAGTCACTGCAATTCTCAGATGTCTCTGGTGTTACACACTAATTGGTATATGGACGTAAATGTCAATTAACTTTAACTAGTCTTCATGCTGAACTATCACCATGACTGTTTGCACGGACTCGATCTTGAACCTTTTGTTGTGTATGTACCCATTCGATTTCTTCAAACCCAGACAGTAGGGAACGCTCCTGAAGCATTGGGTGCTAGAAAGAATGGGGAGAAACCCCCATATTTGTTTTTTTAGTAGCACCAACTCTATGGACTTGTTGCAGTATAATTCCTATACGTAATCTTGCAGTAATTCTTTCTTCTTGAGATCTGCTGGTCATGAAAAAAAGAATTTGGTGATTGTACTCCCAGTTAACTGTCTTTGATGTTTGTCGCCCAAACCCTCCAAAAAGAGGGAGGCTATCCTGGCTCCCACTGGAAGACACTAGATGGGCCCACCTTCAAAAGACTTTCCAAATGTCTAGCAGCCTGCTCTGGATTGGATTCCATGTACACAGCAAGTTTGAGCCCCCATCATTGTGATCTGGTAAATTTCAGCCTGGCCTATTAGATTTGGCCTTCTGAACCCTTCTGAAGATCGACCGATTTGAGCAAAAAGACGGCTGCTTCCTCTTGTTAGACTGTGACCACATTCTGGACATTTCTTCTGTCTGCAAGTCTGCAGGCCAGTTCACCACAATTTCTGAGTTGAAGAGGTTTTTCATGCACACTTTTGAGGCGTTCAGGTGCTTTTTCAATTCATTTGCCAGGTTATAGATACGTTCCCTAGAGAAAAAAATGCAACCTGTTCTCCTTTAGTTGACTGTACTGGAACACACAGCACCGGTGTGATGTAGGCCATTGGGATCCATGGTAAACACTGTTCATGCATTTTTGACTCTAATAAATACGCATAGGACTGCATCCAGTGTGAACCAGCCTTAAGTACATTTTTTCAACCCATGGGATTCCTGAAAGGTAATAATAGGAAAATGCACTTGCGCACCTGATGCTGGCAGGCCCCATCCACTCCTGGAAGTGCATTGCTTAAACATGCATCAGCCAGCTTAATTGGATAAAGCTTGGAGACCTTTATTGTAAATTGGTCTTCTTATTACATCTCTCCCATTCTTCATCAATGAGCCTTTAACTCATTATGGGAAAAGAAGTTCTTCCTTTCTCACATTCGGAAATACGTGCGTGCGTTTGCGCTGGTTGGGCCTGCGTCTTGCCTGTTGCTTATCCATTGGCATTTCAGGCAATCCATGCCAATTAATGGCCAATGTTTGCTACAGGGCTGGGCAAGGCATTTTCTATTGCGCTGATGTAGACGGATGTGAGCCATTGCCACGTGAGCTGCTTGAGGAGCATAAAAGCCACCCTGTGCGGGAATGTGAGGAATGCACATTGTCCTGGTCAGGGGATGACCAGTGGTAGGTCTTAGATTTTCTGGAGTGTTTGCATTTAGGGCTTCTGCTCCTAAAAGCATGCAAAACACCATACTGCATTCCTTGAGCACTCTTTTGAAGATATGTCCCACGCCGCCCCCTCATACCTTTGCTAATGTTCTGTGTCACTGACAGGTGTGGTGAGCTCATATGTGCAAACAAATATGGAAAAAAAAGTAATTCTGTCACGAACCCCACCCCCCCAAAAAAACAGGTACCTTGTCTCTTTAAGACCCATCCACTTTTATCTACTTACTTAATTAGCAGCAGGTGAGGTCAGACAGCCTTCCAGAGGCAGACAGGAGACACAGAATCTGAGACAAAGCCAGTCAGACTGTCTAACCCCCAGGAACACACAGCACAGCAGGGGAGCAAACAGTAACAAGTCTTTACCACACAAGAGAAAACTGGCAGGACTGCAGAGAGAGGAGAGAAACCAATTCCTCTGCCGGCTCTAAGACTTTTTATTTTTATTTTTTATCTTAAATAAAAACTGTGTGTGAAATATATTTGACATTACAGAGTCCAGAACATATGCATTCTATTTGGATAAAACATTGCATCAAACTGACATAGAACATGGAGATAAATAACAGATTAGAACTGACTTTGCTCAGAGGCCAGTTATAGATACATACAAGTCAGAACTTTACACCTCTACTGTCCCGAGGTTCTAAGACTGTTTAAGCTGCTGCTTGGTGACTGGGGGTCGCTACCCCGTGTGTCTCCCTGCCCTCTGTGACATCATCCACCACTACTCTCAGACTGAAAACAAAGCCAGGAGAGCAGCACACTGCCTATACAAGACAGGAAAACCCCAATGTTGACATTGCAGAGCTTACTAATACCACACCTGTAAAATATTTGTGCTATCTAAGCAACTTTGCCCACAACTCGGCACAGGGGATACCCAGTTTCAGGAGGCTTTACGATTCTGGGTCTTCCAACTCCATGAGAGGCTGAATATGGAGGTGTGGTGGTGGGGGGATATCCTTGCAGCAAACGAAGTACTTACCACTGCAATCCACAGGTGGACTGGAGCAGACCAAAAAAAAAAAAAGAAGTCAGTGGGGGAGGGGCTGTCTTTTATTCAGCTAAGAAAAGGTGGTTATGTGAGCGCCATATGAGGCGTTAACCCATTGTGTGCTGACGTGAGGTATGGCCAGGAATTATATATATATATATATATATATATACTCTGAATTCAGTGTAGCCTATATCAACAGTGCATTCCATGGTGTACAGTTGCTAATACAATGCAGGCGGTGTACACATTATCTAATACAGTGTGTACAGTTTCTAATACACTTCTGGTGGTGTACACAGTAAATAATACGGTGCAGCCTTTGTACAGTTGCTAATACAGTGCAGGCGGTGTACACAGTATCTAATACAGTGTGTACAGGTTCTAATAGACGTCAGGCAGTGTATTAATATATATTTACAGTCTAGTATATATATATATATATATATATATATATATATATATATATATATATACATACCGTATATATACATTTATATACTCTGAATTCAGTGTAGCCTATATTTACAGTGCATTCCGTGGTGTACTGTTTCTATTACACTTCAGGCAGTGTACACAGTACCCAATACAGTGTGTACACTTTCTAATACACTTCAGGCGGTGTACACAGTTTTTAATATAGTGTAGTGTGGTTTTGCAAAACAAAAAATACATCATGTCCGTTCCAGCGCCCAACACAAGTATCTGTGAGGGGTTACAGTGTAGTGGCACCACCACCCAAGGCTCAATTTTTCTGCCCCTGTTTAACAGGGGCATATAATTACAATTCTTGATATAATATTTCACAGCAGGTCCTGCACCCAACAAGAGTAACTGTGAGGGCTTACAGTGTTCTTGTACCACCAACACCTAAGGCTCAATTTTCTGCAGAGTATATAGGGCAGGCCGTATAGTATATATACTGCTGTTCAGAGTATATAGGGCCTGGGGGACCCCCACGCCATTTAAAAAAAAAAAGGCCTGGTATAGATTTGGGGGGGGGGGGGGACATCCATGCCATTTTTTTTAGTATTTTTGGTACTTTTATCTATATTGCCATGATCCGACAATACATTACAGCCGCGAGCAGTTTTAAATGACATTTTTTCCTTTAGAAATGTCATTTTGCAGTGGCACTGTTATAAGCATGGAAAAGATGTGCTACTTTACAGGCATACTAAGGACACCCCCCCCCAGGCATGATATTTAAAGGAATATTTCATTTTTATTGTTTCACTTTAAGCATTATTAACATCACTGCTTCCAAAAAAAACGTTTGTTCTTAAAACTTTTTTTTTGCTTTGATGTCCCCTGGGGCAGGATCCGAGACCCCAAACACTTTTTATCACAATAACTTGCATACAAGCCTTTAAAATTAGCACTTTTGATTTTTCACGTTCGTGTCCCAAAGACTTTAACGGTGTTCGTTTGTGCTAACAAATTTTTTGCCTGTTCGCATGTTTTCCTGTGAACCGAACCGGGGGATGTTCGGCTCATCCCTAGATAATGTGAACTTAAAGGGTAAGTTCACCTTTACAGAAAAATCTGTAAGGTGAACTTACACAGGACCTCCTCCTCACCCCCCCTCCCCAGTCCCACTGACCTGCAGAACGGCAATCTCCTGTTCTGAGTCCTGCTATAGCCACGTCACATGTCCAGGGCTTAGAAATCCTCGGAGCTTAATCTCCTAAACGTACCCCGTCAGGAGGGACATTTAGGAGCATTCTAATTGGTTGGGGCTGACCAATCAAAACCCGCATAGCCCGTCCTCTCAGCTGGGAAAACGCAGGAATCCTGAAGGGATTTCTAAGCCCCAGATCCATGAGACGGTTATAGCGGGGCTCTGCAGTCGCTGACCATCTCTTGTATCATGTCTGCAGTTTCTGACCATCTCCTGTGGTAGGTCTGCAGTCTCTGACCATCTCCTGTATCATGTCTGCAGTCTCTGATCATCTCTTGTATCATGTCTGCAGTCTCTGATCATTTCTTGTATCATGTCTGCAGTCTCTGGACCATCTCTTGTGCCATGTCTGCAGTCTCTGACTATAGCTTGTATCATGTCTGCAGTCTCTGGACCATCTCTTGTATCATGTCTGCAGTCTCTGACCATCTCTTGTATCATGTCTGTAGTCTCTTACCATCTCTTGTGTAATGTCTGCAGTCTCGGACCATCTCTTGTATCATGGCTGCCATCTCTGACAATCTCTTGTATCACGTCTGCAGTCTCTGACCATCTCCTGTATTGTGTCTGCAGTCTCTGACCATCTCCTGTAGTATGTCTGCAGACTCTAACCATCTCTTGTATCACGTCTGCAGTCTCTGATAATCTCTTGTATCATGTCTGCAGGCTCTACCCATCTCCTGTAGCATGTCTGCAATATGTCTGGGGGCTCTTTCTAACAGACTCTCTAAGAGAAGACCTCTCTGTGTCCATTAGAGAGACCCCCCTCCAGGTCCCATTAGATTACTCTCTTCCTGTATTTTGTTTATTGTTAAGAGATCATGGGAGGATCCCAGGGTAATGAAGACTCTTTAGGAGAGCATTTCTATGTTTGAGTCGTTGCCATAGAAACATTTGTAAAGGGGAGGGGTTAGTAAGATGACCACGCCCATGTGGGGGCACCAGAAATATTTCTGTATCCATGCGCCTGTGACCCTAGGATCTGCCCTAATCGAAGCACCACCGAAACATTACAGAAGTATCATCGAAGCACTACCAAAGCATCACAGAAGCATCATGTAAGCACCACCAAAGCATCACAGAAGCATCGTGGAAGCACCACCAAAGCATCACAGAAGCATCAAAAATACATTAAAAAAACCATGTTGAAGCGGTAGGCACTTTAATGTGTGTTGAAGTCGAAGCAAGTATAAATGAGCAAGATCTAATTTTCAGGATATATACTGTTTATATGTATATAGATATATACAGTGGGGACAGAAAGTATTCAGACCCCCTTAAATTTTTCACTCTTTGTTATATTGCAGCCATTTGCTAAAATCATTTAAGTTCATTTTTTTCCTCATTAATGTACACACAGCACCCCATATTGACAGAAAAACACAGAATTGTTGACATTTTTGCAGATTTATTAAAAAAGAAAAACTGAAATATCACATGGTCCTAAGTATTCAGACCCTTTGCTGTGACACTCATATATTTAACTCAGGTGCTGTCCATTTCTTCTGATCATCCTTGAGATGGTTCTACACCTTCATTTGAGTCCAGCTGCGTTTGATTATACTGATTGGACTTGATTAGGAAAGCCACACACCTGTCTATATAAGACCTTACAGCTCATATTGCATGTCAGAGCAAATGAGAATCATGAGGTCAAAGGAGCTGCCCGAAGAGCTCAGAGACAGAATTGTGGCAAGACACAGATGTGGCCAAGGTTACAAAAAAAATTCTGCTGCACTTAAGGTTCCTAAGAGCACAGTGGCCTCCATAATCCTTAAATGGAAGACGTTTGGGATGACCAGAACCCTTCCTAGAGCTGGCCATCCGGCCAAACTGAGCTATCGGGGGAGAAGAGCCTTGGTGAGAGAGGTAAAGAAGAACCCAAAGATCACTGTGGCTGAGCTCCAGAGATGCAGTCGGGAGATGGGAGAAAGTTGTAGAAAGTCAACCATCACTGCAGCCCTCCACCAGTGGGGGCTTTATGGCAGAGTGGCCCGACGGAAGCCTCTCCTCAGTGCAAGACACATGAAAGCCTGCATGGAGTTTGCTAAAAAAAACACCTGAAGGACTCCAAGATGGTGAGAAATAAGATTCTCTGGTCTGATGAGACCAAGATAGAACTTTTTGGCCCTTATTCTAAGCGGTATGTGTGGAGAAAACCAGGCACTGCTCATTACCTGTCAAACACAGTCCCAACAGTGAAGCATGGTGGTGGCAGCATCATACTGTGGGGGTGTTTTTCAGCTGCAGGGAGAGGACGACTGGTTGCAATCAAGGGAAAGATGAATATGGCCAGGTACAGGGATATTCTGGAGGAAAATATTCTCCAGAGTGCTCAGGACCTCAGACTGGGCCAAAGGTTTACCTTCCAACAAGACAATGACCCTAAGCAGACAGCTAAAATAACGAAGGAGTGGCTTCACAACAACTCCATGACTGTTCTTGAATGGCCTAGCCAGAGCCCTGACTTAAACCCAATTGAGCATCTCTGGAGAGACCTAAAAATGGCTGTCCACCAACGTTTACCATCCAACCTGACAGAACTGGAGAGGAATGGCAGAGAATCCCCAAATCCAGGTGGGAAAAACTTGTTGCATCTTTCCCAAAAAGACTCATGGCTGTATTAGATCAAAAGGGTGCTTCTACTAAATACTAAGCAAAGGGTCTGAATACTTAGGACCAGATGATATTTCAGTTTTTCTTTTTTAATAAATCTGCAAAAATGTCAACAATTCTGTGTTTTTCTGTCAATATGGGGTGCTGTGTGTACATTAATGAGGAAAAAATGAACTTAAATGATTTTAGCAAATGGCTAAATAATTGCTGGCAATAATTGCATGATAAATCCGACAGGCTAGTTGTACCAAAGTTGATTGATCGATCAACTTGGATACATTTAACATGCCCATACATGGTTCAAATCTCAGCCAGGGCCGGATTAACATAGGGGCTATTGGAGCTGCAGGTCCAGGCCCCTTACCTTAAGATAGGCCCATTTAAAAAAAAAAATCACAAAAAAAACCAAAACGATAGACTTAGAGGGTCGTGGCCCGGCGACCAGGGGTCACATAGAGCCCACATTTTAGGGGGTAGGTAGCTGAAGACCTACTCAACCACTGGTCAAAATTTGGGGCTCCTATCATCTATGGTTCCGGAGATAAGAGGCTCCTTCTGCAGCCTGTCAGAAGCTACATACAGAGCGGCCAGTTTAAATGCAAGCTGACACATTCTGTTTGCAGCAGACTGAGAGGATGAGCTCACAGTACCTCTCCTCACTTCTTGTCAGAGGCACTGAGCTTATTGGACAGCTTGGAGCCTGCAGAGTTTGACAGGCAGCACCGCTCCGCCTGTCAAACTCGCTTATTGATTTCCATGGGGCCACTCTGCAACTGGAAGCCAAACTCGCTTGCAGTAGCAGCATAGTCCAACAATGTAAAACTACCATTCAGCAATGTAAAAAAAAACCAAGGAGGCGGCAGTAGCACCTCATGAACGCCTGTCGGCTGCTGCTATACCACTCGTTGAAAAGCAATACACCACAGATCACTTTTCAGGGCAGTAAGCATTACCGCAAATGTGAAAGAAACGTGAAACACATCATCCATTTCACACTCACACCACCAACCAGGTCACTCCCCAGCAACTTCCCATGTTAGCCACCTCTCTTCAACTTATATCACAGGTGACCATTTCCCAGCCTGCAGATGACAGACCCTACTCCAAAAGATATCACTCCCAATTACTTCCCCCACCTGCTGATTGATATCCCTCAATGACCACCTCACACCCCCCCCTGCTGACAGACCTCTCTCCCCAGCCTGTCCCCACACACCCTCTCACCTGCTGACCTGTGGATTGGGGAATCACTCTCGCAGTGTTATTGTATTTTGCTAGTGGAGAGCCTTTCCAACCCACAGATTACAATGATCAGTGTTGCTAACTATAGCTGGCAGCACTGATTGTTTTGGGAAAAACCTGACAGGCTGGTTGTACTCAAGTCGATTAATAGATTGACTTGTGTACAACCAGCTAGCCCATACGTAGATTGACTATGGCTGGTCTCTGCTTAATTGGTTTAATTTCAATTCATGTATGGCCCACTTAACCACTACGCAGTCTCTAAATATCCTTTCACAAACCTTTACATTTTTCCTTCCCAGATTCCTTCATCCTCCTCTCCTATACATAGTGCCCACTGTCATACCCTCCACACTTCTCACCTGTACATGCCGCTCACTGTCATACCCTCCACACTCCTCTCCTGTACATACTGCCCACGGTCATACCCTCCACACTCCTCTCCTGTACATACTGCCCACTGTGATACCCTCCACACTCCTCTCCTGTACATACTGCCCACTGTGATACCCTTCACACTCTTCTCCTGTGCATACTGCCCCATAATACTGCCAACTATCTTTCTCTGCACAATCCTCTCCTGTACATACTGCCCCCATCATACCCTCCACACTCCTCTCCTGTACATACTGCCCACTGGCATACCCTCCACACTCATGGGGCCCCTGGGCAACAGGAGATTATGGGGCCCCCGGGCAATAGGAGAAGATTATGGGGCCCCCGGCAATAGGAGATTATGGGGACCCCAGGCAATAGATTATGGGGCCACACAGTATACACACACACAGTATACACACACAGATACACAATATACACACACGGTATACACACACAGAATACACATACACACACTGAAAAGGTACCGGAGAGGCGGGGCAGCTATAATCTTGGGATTTTTTTTAAAAAACAACGATTTTTACATACTGTCCCTGGGTTTTATTGAGGCTGGCAACCCTGATGGGGCCCCTTAGTGGCACGGGGCCCTCGGGCAGAGCCCGAGTGCCCAAATGGTCAGTACGCCCCTGCTGTCAACCCTCCACACTCCTCTGCTGTGCAAACTGCCCACTGTCATGCCCCCTAGACTCCTCTTCTGTACACAGTGCCCACTGTCATACCCTCCACACTCCTCTCCTGTACATAGTGCTCACTGTTATACCCTCCATATTCCTCTCCCTCCTGCACATACTTCTCTCTTTTATACCATCCATACTCCTCCCCTACGCCTCTTACCCACAAAAACGGTTCTTTAAAATTATATTGAATATCCTCAATGTTACCAGCTCTAGAATGGGCACACTTTTGTTAGTTCAACTAAAGGAAATCTTCTCAGCCCTCATATTTCTTCTGCCCATTGTACTCATTTAATTTTGTGATTACTACTGTGATGTATAGAGGAACATAAGGGATGTCAGCTACTCTAAATATACCACTGGAAAAAAATAACTGTCCCTGAAAATATTTTTGAAATGTTGGCAACTATGCACTTGGGAACTGCTCAAGGACCATCGGGTCAGTAGGCGGCCCCATGATATTGAAGCAGTAGTACATTTCGCTAACATTACTACTTTTTAGAGGCCCTGAGGTAGGTTATGCCATAATTTACTATTATGCATAACATATTAGCACATTAGGGTACACTTACCTGTCAGACTGAGCCCTCCAGCGCTGCACTGTGATCAATCCAGTGGGTCCCAGGTGCTTCCATCTTCACCCAGTCTTCCTTCCGGGTTCCGTGCCTTCATTCACTTGCCTTGGCCGGGCTGTGTTGCTGTGACTTCCACGCATGCTCATGCGCATCCTCTTTCTGCCTCTCATCCTCCCTCCCTTATCCCTCACCCCTCTCTCATCCCCTTTCTCTCGCTCTCATCCTCCCTCTCTCTATTTAATTTAATTTGCTATAACAAAAAATGTTTGCATTTTTAATTATTTTTTTATTTTATTTAATTTTTTTTTTTTTAAAGCCCCACCATAATCCTCAGCACCATACCCATGATGTTCTTAATCCGGCCCTGATCTCAGCCGGTCCATGCTGAACCACCCGAGATTTTAACCACCTATGGCCAGCTTAAAGCGGTAGTAAACTGTCACTGAAACAAAAATTAACTGGGCCCCCCTGCAGGGTTAAAGTAGAAGTCCACCCTAAAGCTAAAATCCCTGCATCTACAGACATCGACGATCTAACACTAACCTATCTAGCCCTGTAAAGCACTAATCAGTATACATACCTTTTCTGAAGCCAATGCGACCCCATCTTACGCTGAACTGTCAGCAGCGGCTTCGCTGTGTAGGCGGGTGCAGAGGACGCGTCCAACAATGGAAGCCCCCAAAAAAGGCTATGGGTGACGTCACTCCCCATTAATTTCACAGCCATTGTCGGCTGTGTCCTTTGCAGAGCTTCCACCGCTGGAGCCTGGATCAGGTCGGCTTGAAAAAAAGGTATGTATACTTTTTTCTTTTCAGGGATAGATAGGTTAGTGTTAGATTGTGGATGTCTATAGATGCAGGGATTTTAGTGTTAGGCTGGACTTACACTTTAAGTCATAATGCACTAGTATGCACCGCATACTAGCACATTATGACAGACTTACCTGTAAAGTGGATCCTTCCCATGCAGCACTGTCACAGATCCCCAGTGTTGCCATCTTCACCCGGTCTTTCTTCCGGTCTGTGGGCTCAGGCTGTATGAATGCCTACAGTGATGTCACTCCCGTGCATGAGTGTAGGGGCCCTTGGCTTAGTCATGGAGCTCTGAAGGTGCGGCATGGGTATGCTTTCCCTTCAGAGCACATGCGCAGGTGACGCCACTGGCAGCATTGCTTATGAATATCTCCTAAACTGTTAAAGTTTAGGAGATATTTCCTGTACCTACAGGTAAGCCTTTATATAGGCTAACCTGTAGGTACAAGTTCAAAAGTGGAGTTTACCTCCACTTTAAGGCAGCACTGAGCCCCAACCTTTTCTATTCAACAATCCAGAGCCTCCAGAAGTCACTTGTAGGAATGTGAATTTAAACTTGAGATTGACCTGAACTCAAGTCACTCACAGTTTTGAGAAAATTGCCAACTAATGCAATTGCTTATTACTGTAGCAACAAATGACCATCTCCCCATCCCATGTTCATTGTTCTGTATTTTGATTACTTTGAGTTGTTTGGGTTTCATATTATCGTGTACTTACCTTTGTGTTCACAGTGAATAAATTGAACAGTTCCTTTAAGACTAACTTTTAGTGTGTTTCAACAACACACTAATTTACAGCAACAGCTTAATTTGTTGTTTTATTGGGATTATCTTTTTTTTTTTTTTATTTCACATTTTCCTATTTCTTTTTTTACTTACAGTACAGTATGGTTAAAAAAAAATATTGCTTTGTGATTTTTTTTTTTAGGGTGGGGCTTTGAGGTTTAGTGTTTTATGGTTGTAGGTAAGTTCCTTTTAGGACTACCATTTAGTGTGCTACAACACATTAATTTACAGCAACAGTTTTATTTGTTGTTTTATTGGGATTGTATTTTATTTCATTTATTTCACATTTTCCTATTTCTTTTTTTACTTACAGTATGGTTCGGTGAAAAAAAATATAGCGTTGTGATTTTTTATTTTAGGGGTGGGGTTTGGGGTTTAGTGTTTTATGGTTGTAGGTAAGTTTTTTTATTTTTGTTTTTTGAGGAAGGTATATTTTTTAATCAGAAAAAGATTTTATTTATTTTTCCAGTACAAGTAAACAGGAGAGAAGACAGAATTGTAATATTTATAAACAAGGTACAGGCAACATAAATATCTAAAATATACAGAAGATCGTTATTCTCTGGTGCAAGTAAACAACTCTCAATCTGTACCCTATACTGACCAAATTATATAATGTAACATACAAAAATGTGTACAAAAAAAAGAAAAATTTCAAACATATTTCCACAGAGCCCTGGAGACTAATGCCCCGTACACACGGTCGGATTTTCCGATGGAAAATGTCCAATCGGAGCGTGTTGTCGGAAATTCCGACCGTGTGTGGGCTCCATCGGACATTTTCCATCGGATTTTCCGACACACAAAGTTGGAGAGCAGGAGATAAAATTTTCCGACAACAAGATCCGTTGTCGGAAATTCCGATCGTGTGTACACAAAGCCGACGGACAAAGTGCCACGCATGCTCAGAATAAATAAAGAGATGAAAGCTATTGGCCACTGCCCCGTTTACAGTCCCGACGTACGTGTTTTACGTCACCGCGTTCAGAACGATCGGATTTTCCGACAACTTTGTGTGACCGTGTGTATGCAAGACAAGTTTGAGCCAACATCCGTCGGAAAAAATCCTAGGATTTTGTTGTCGGAATGTCCGAACAAAGTCTGACCGTGTGTACGGGGCATAAGAGAGTAGTAAACCAGTAAAAAACAAGAAAAACAGAAAAATTAAAAAACAAAAAAACAGTGTGTGACCTATTAAGACAAAGTTACCATGGAGCTACAGCATTTGGTTCTAAGCCACCTCTGGGGCTTAGTATTCCCAAAAAGGGGGTATATCCCTGAAGCAGTCTATCTCGGACCAGTTGTGTGGGCACAAGGCCAGGGACATCCAACCACGGCTGCCACATGTAGTAAAATTTATGAGAAACGTTTCTATGTTGATATGTCAGCTTTTCAAGTATGAGCATATCATTCACTCGTTCCACCCATTGCCATCTGGTGGGTACCTGGGAGACAATCCAATATTGGGCAATCAATTTATGCGTGGTATACAGCAGCCTAAGAACCGCAGTATGAGCTTGTGGAGTTAGGGATTCTTCCTCCAGGGCACCCAGCAGACACACAAGAGGGGTTCTTGGAATCCTAAACATATATAATTGTGAGATTGTGTATAAAACCTCATTCCAGTAACGGACTAATTTAGGAGTTGTACACTGGGGAGAGGAGACTTCTGCTTCTGGCAATTTGTGATGAATAGACTAATTCATGCTGAAGTACCTGAGCAGGGACCCCAAGGTTTGAGCCATAAAGGAAAGGGACCATTACTGGTTGGCCAGACTTTTGGATCCCCAATACATAGGGAAAATGGCAGACCTCATGTTACCATCCTATAGGCAACAAAAAAATGTTCCACTTGGAAGAGGTGCTGAAGAAATGCCTTTTCACTGTCTCTCAGTCTATGTCCCCCCCGACTCTCTTTTTTTCCTCCTCCTGCTGCCAGGAATACACAGAATCTACTGGGTAGGAGATCACTCCCACACACAAAGTCTGCAAAGAGCTGGAGCTGGGTGGTGGAACAAGTTGGAACTTACCAGTCTTTGGATGCGGAGGCTGTATTTCTATTCTTTTTTTCAGGCATTTTTTCTTTTTTTCACTTGGTGATCCTGCTAGAAATATATTTCCAATGAAAACTGGGCAAGAAGTTAAGATAAGCTTGAGATGAAAAACACTTTCAATTATAAATTTAACGGACCAAAAGGGAGCAAATAATGGGAGTTCATGGTTAGGGCTTACATATGCTTTAATAGAAGTTTTGGTGCGTATCACTGTACTTCAATCTGCCTGCTGAAAGAAATATTTGGAATTTCAACAGAGCTTTATCGAGTAGTAGTTAGTCACATTCAAACTGGACTTGTTCTGTAATATTGAAAAGGCTTCGTAGCTTGTGCAAGCCACTTTTTAGGTCCTAATGACTGTCAGGAGAACAGAGCTTCCTTCCCCCTATCTGTATAAGGCAGAAGATCTGTATGGGTTTGTTCACGCTACCTGCACAATAAAATTCAGTGTTTCACTGTCCAGGATGGGTCTTTTCTGGCCAACACTGTGGACAGCGGTGCCTTGTATTTTTAAGAGAAACAGATATGTTGGTGGTTTGCTACATAGAATGCAAAGCTTTGCATTTACCGCATTACTTCTGCAGAACATTCTATAGGGAAAAATGGAATTTGTAAAATCTCCATACCAGAAACAGAAATAACCCTGCAATGAAGTTTACTCATATTATTACCATCTATGTAGTACATCTCGGGGGGAGTATTCTTCTTAATCAAAGCCTAAATTTCACTTTAAGCAAGTCACAATTAAATGTACTGCATATAAAAAAAGTCCAGAAAGACTGTAAATGAGAACATGTAAAAAGATTACAGAAAATATATACAGCTCTAAGACGTTTGGCATGATTTACTAAAATTGGAGAATCTGGTGCAGCTGTGCTTAGTACCAATCAGCTTCTAACTTCAGCTTGTTCAATTAAGCTTTGAGAAGCTGATTGGTTACTATGCACAGCTGCACCAAATTCCATGTGCTCCAGTTTTATGACCCGTACACACGATCTGAACATCTTATGAAAACTGTCGTCCAGGGAAGAATCGTACAATTTTAGGCTCGTGTGTACACTACTTTCGACAGCCAATCATGACAGTTCATCCGATATTATTCGATCGGACATGCACGAAAATTTTCCTCGTACAATTCCAGATCGTACGATTTTCATTTAGTCGGTATAGTTGTCATCAGAAAATACAATACAAATACATTACAACACATGAGATCACTTCTGATTTTTTTTTCTGTCGTACGAGAATTTTCGTGACTTTATTTACCTATTCAATTTCTACTTGCAACTACTTGCAGCGAAAAAGGTCGTACGATCTGTTGTACGATATTTGGATCGTGTGTACGGGCCATTAGGCTGGGTTCACACTGGTGCAATGCGGGAAACCCTGTGCTTCAGTGCCGAATTGCACACTGGTTCACACTGCCTTCTGCAAACTGCTAGGGGTGTCAAAATAAAGTAAATGACACCCCCAGATCGGTTCACAGATCGCAGTGCGAACTGTCAAATGGTGCAGGAATCGGATCACTTAGGTGTGAATATCCATGCCATCCGATTCCAGTGCGGACCAAAAAAAGGGTCCTACATCATTTTGGTGCGAATACAATGCGATTTCAGCCATACAGTTTGTATGGCTGAATTTGCATCGCACAGAAATTACATGTGATCTGCACAGCATTGCGGTGCGAATTACATGCAATGTCTGTGATCGCACCAGTGTGAACCCAGCCTTGGTATATTCCATCCACTGTCAGCATAACACAGATTTAGCCACACACTTTCAGATGAAAGCTTTTTTATGCTTTGTTAAAGCTGAACTTAATGCACCCCTGTAACCATTATTACACAATTAAATATATAATTTTCATGCAAGCAGTGTAAGTACCTGAATTTGATCTGGTATCAGCCCCTTGCAGTCTCTGTACAACAGGGCTGAAGAGTGGGAGGAAGCAGCAGCACAAGCTGCCAATCGGTTCATGTACTGAGAAGAACCATGCTGATAGGAATAGAGTGACGGAAAAATAGGTCCAACTCTGTGCTGTTGCTTCTTCTTAGCTGTCCAGTCAAATGCTGGGGTGGGTCAAGGATGATCTGGATTAAGAGGAAGTGGGTTGAGTGATGCTGGCCATCAGACTTAGGACACCTAGCAGCAAAAAAAAAAAGTACTGTGGGGGAAATCTCTGGATTGAAGGAAAATATTGCAACAAAGGCTGATTTTATTTTATTAACGGATATTCATTTTTTCTCTTTACTTTTGGCTGGTGTTGTGTTTTATGTGTAGGTGTAGGTACAGTTTAAATAGGGAACACTTCTATCAGGCCTGTCTTTAATATTGATTGGACCCTGGGCAAAACATTTTTTTTTTCTTTTGAGGCCCTCCCCCCCCCCCATGCCATTTTGCTCTCCACCTGCTCTGAGACATACAATAAATAGCAGCTAGACTCAAAATCAGTTCACTGAATTAGATCAGGCAGCTATTGCGATTGGTTGCCAGAGGTTACAGTGTATCATTACCGCTCACTAACTGGTTGCTAGAGGTTACAGCACACATTACGAGTCACTGATTAGTTGCTAGAGGTTACAGCACATGATTTCTGCTTGTTGATTGGTTACTAGAGATTACTGTGGATATGACCTTTTGCCCAGGGTCCAATATACATATCAATGCCTCTGGCCGCCCCTATTTAATATGAATGCCGGTAATTTACATGTAAACACAGGGTTTGCAGGTGAGTCATTTTTACACAACAATAGGGCAGAGCTGGGCAGCATTAGTAGCAGCACTTCACACTCAGATATTGGGACACAGCACAGGACTAAAACCTCAAGGGACGAGGGAATTTAAACCAGGATAGTTGGCAAGTATGAGGGAGCTGCTTTGGGCCCCACAACAATGACAGGGCCGAGGGCAGCTGCGCCTTTTGCCCTGCCTTAAAAATGGCCCTGACTTCTATATGTGTTTTTCTAATTTCGATTACAGAAGAACTACGGCCTCACTTTAAAAAACGGCACCTAATATGAACAGCAAAACCGTTTATTTTTGGATAGAATATTGAGGGGTTAAAACACCTGGCAGGTTATTTTTTGTTACCTTTGTTATCGGGGAAATTCTTCTTCACTTCCTGCCCCAGATCTCCTAGATTGCTCCTAGATTGTGCATCACATAGAACCTGAATTTGGGCACAGTTCAGATTTTTTACAATATGTACATTGATACGTCTCCTTTAACCTATTTATGACAGTAATATGCATATATGTGGAAGCAGGGCCATATGCTCCACTGTGTTGTTCTTGGGGCACTTCATCTGCACCCCCAGAATTGTGACCAGCTACCAACCATCTGAAGCCGCTATCTCTCCACATAAAAAGTAGTGGGGCCTGTATGACATTTAGGGTCTAGAATGTTTTACTATCTGATCCAAAAGTCGTGATAGTGGCACTTAGTTGCTCGGAAAGGCAATGGTTTGCACAGCTTTAAGCTAATGATACTTACTTTACACCCTGAAGGCTTTCTCTTTTGGACCTCTGAGTACAGAAGTTTTTCTGTTTTTTATTTCCTTTTTGTTTTCTTTTTGTTTTTGTCATCTCTTTTATATTGTATTATTCATT
This sequence comes from Lithobates clamitans, assembly GCA_037952925.1. NCBI lineage: Eukaryota > Metazoa > Chordata > Amphibia > Anura > Ranidae > Lithobates > Lithobates clamitans. Next base: position 3,014,504 of record JBBGZY010000044.1, read on the forward strand.
GTATTCCTGTATACAGCTTTGATTCATCCCAACAAGAACAAAGGGTCATAATTGTATTACCCAATTGTTTCCTTCTTCCTGTATTGGAGTCTGATGTTTCTACCGAAATGTATATGTCATGCACATGTTGTGCTGTATAAGCTGTATTGTACTTATTTTATATACTCAATAAAAACACAGTATAAAAAAAAAAAATCTGAAGCCAGTAGGAAGAGCCCCCGATGATGTCAGAACTGTGATACTAATCACAGGGTCGCATGATCGGGATCCCCCCTTCTACCAGTCTCAGGTGTCACAGCCCACTTAAAGGATTGGCTCCTGTTGCTGCAAAAGGGGTTGAAATGGGTACAAAGGCAGAAAAGCAACTATGACAATTCTGTCATATGAAGTATCACAGTTAACTTGATTCTTTTTCCATCCCCCTATGCTCATTCCGAAAGGACACATGGAATTTGTTCTCTCCTAAAAAATAATCAATATAGTTTTATAGGTATGAAACATAAAGGTTAAAACATTGATTATACTATATAAAGCATTAATGACAATAATAATCTTTAAAAGCAATATTCTATACTTCAAGCCGCGCTCTTACAGTACAATATAGAACAACAATTTGGCACGTTGAAGTTTTTTGGTATGTGCAGTATGTCAGCCATGAAATCCTCTATACATTTTGGCAGTGAGAAGATTGCTTTTTGTTCTTGCTCCTTACAATGTTCACTTTTAGTGGTCCAAGTAAAACATAATTGGAATTTCATTAGAGGCAAAAAAATATTATTGTTCAGACCCAAGTCCCGCACTGTTTTTCTCTTTGAGTAAAGCTTGTTTCAAATAGGTAAAACATTGACAGGAATATACAAATTCTTAAAAAAAATAAAATTAAAAAAAATACTCTAATCCTCAGTTTGAGACAGGAAAGTGGAAAAAAAAAAAGTTTTGGGTGGTATGACCTTACATGAGCCTCGATGTGAGTTTTGTTCTGTGGTCTTCTACAAAACTGGGTTACAAACTGGCAGTATGCCTTGTACTTGTGGTCAAATGTATCTCTACCATATACATTCATAAACAACTTTTTTTTTGTGTGGGAAGAAGTAGTATTATACTGTGATTTTACAACATACCAAAACAAAGCAATGCCTCCTTTACATATCTTATTATAAAGAAACAAATTTCTAACTTTAGGACAATAAATACCTCTTTTTAGCTATGCTTGTATTTGGGAAACGTGTGTTTATTTTACAAGCAGAAAATATTTATGTAGTGCAAAATAGAATTGTGCAAATGCTACAAATGTGTACAGCCTCTGACTTGGTATGACTTAAATTAAAGTGGAACTCCAACTTAAACCTAAATAGCCTTAAAATGGTTGTAAACAGATTCAGACATGAAATATGAACAAAGCATACCCCACTATAGTGCCTACTTATCTCAATCCAGAGCACTAAGTGTCATTTCTGTCTGTTGCTTTGTTCCTCAGCTATCAGCATGAGTCACTTCTGACAAGTTTTCCTGACAAAAGAAGAAAGGTGACAGGGGAGGGATCTCTATCTGATTGGCAGCCTCAGCCCTGTTCCTATGTGCTGTGTGAAGGGGATGTGTACCCTCCCTCCAATCAGCTCTCAAAGCTCTCCTCACTGAGCTCTTCCAGGCCTGCCATGATTATTATAAGGATTTTATACTGCAAACTAGGTGGTTGAAAGACCGAAGGGTCCTCCTAAAGAGTTCTTTTTATTAGCCCCTCCCCCCACGACCAAACAGTGTTATTGATGGATTAATTGGACATCTAATCAACTATGTTATGACACCCCAAAATCTGCAGCAATAGCAACCCTTACTTAAATAAAAGCACTGCTTGTCTCCTTCTTAGTTTTAAAAGTGGCATTATTTTCTGAACCAGTATGTGTGTGTATATATATATATATATATATATATATATATATATATATATATATATATATATATATATATATATATATAGTATATTGCTGTGCAGGTATGAAAAAAATGCTGTAAATTAAGAATGCTTTTAAAAATAGAAGTGTTATTAGATTATTTTTTATCAATTAACAACGCATCAATTACACTCAATTACACTTGCACACAGTCACACAGAAGCAACTCTTTTGGGCCATTTCCCAACAATTCAATCCTAAAAAATGTTAAGGGCTCATTTACACTTGCTTCTGCTTCAACACACATTAACGGCTAATTTACACTTGCTTCAAAACAAGGATTCGGACAGGCTTTGTTAAAGCTTTCTGAACGCCAGTCAAAGCTCCTGTCACTAAATAAAATAGCTTACAGTCCTGTTTACACCTTGCTTTTGCTTTGCTTTAGCTTCACTTCAAAAACTATATCCCATGTAGCTTTAGTAGTGCTTCAAAGCGTCTTCAAAGCCTACATAGAAGTCTTTGGCAAAGCTCGCTTGAAGCCCCACTGAAGACCCACCGAAGCCTCATCGAAGCTCCACCAAAGCCTCATCGAAGCTCCACCAAAGCCTAATCAAAGCCCCACCGAACCCTCATCGAAGCACCAAGCAAAAGCAAGGTGTAAATAGGACTGTAAGCTAACCATTTTATTTAGTGACAGGGGCTTTGACTAGCGTTCAGAGAGCTTTAACAAAGCGTGTCCGAAGCCATGTTTTGAAGCAAGTGTAAACTAGCCCTAAAACCATTTATAATTTTCCTTACACTTCACAATTATGTGCCACTTTGTGTTGGTCTATCACATATAATACCAATAAAATACTTTCATGTATTTGGTTGTAACATGAAAAAATGTGGAGATTTTTTAAGGGTATGAATACTTTTTCGAGGTACTGTGTGTGTATATATATAGATATATATATCTATAGGTATATAGATATATAGATATATATATATTGCAGTTTGTTTACTTCACTAGAGAGGTCCAGGAAGTTTCTTTCAAACTCTCATTAAGAACCGCAGATGATGCAGCAGTGGAAAATTGAGGGAGAATTGTCTAAATGTTGTCTAAAATAGGCCTAAATGTACAAGAAAAAGAGTAGCAGGCAGGTGTTTAACTACATGAATTAAGAGACCACAGATGATACAGCAAGGTAAAATTGGCCAGTGGAAGGACAAATTCAAATAGCAATCTGAGGCCCAAATTTACAACAAAGAACACAGGTTGGGGTTTTACTAGAAGAATTAAGATTATATTATATTGTGTTTGACTCTGCCTTGTGTATCAAAAATGAAAAAAGTATTCACTTGATGTACAGAGATGAAGTAAAATCAAAGCTGTCGTTTTCATGCCTCCCCGCTTTGACTCCGCTCGTTTGCTCCCTTGATGGGCTTAAGCCCTTTTTTAGCCCCGATTTGAGAATTCCAGTTTCAGGAAGACCTTAGGAATCCCCTCATTCCAACCACTCCCCTTTGTTTATTCCCATTCAGAATCCCCCCATACCATACAGAATGGTGTCAGACAGAAAAGGTGGAAATTGTACAAAAGAACACCAATCAGAGCAGCATGAGCTGAAATAATCCATTTTCCCTGATTTACACAAATTCAAATATGGCCAATTATGACCTAATCTGAGATCGTCTTTAGATCAATAAAAAAATCACTCTTCTAAAATCTCAGCCATGATAATCCATCTATATTAGAGTTTTCCTTTTCAGTCTAGTGTATTTTTACACCTTCTCAAATGTTTGTGCATACATCCTTACTTATCCAAAAATCTGATTTATGACCCACAATTATTGGCTTAATTAAATAGTTTATGCAGTACACACAAGTATCAGTATTCGACAACTTATATACTGTAGTGATGGCAGTGTCTGTTGTATTCAATTGAGCACTGACAGCTTAGCCAATTATAGAGAATAACTTAGACACAGAAATGCTCTGGTTTGGGAAGGCACAGGGGTTGATTTACTAAAACTGGAGAGTGCAAAATCTGATGCAGCTCTGCATAGAAACCAATCAGTTTCCATTATTTTTGTCAAAGCTTAATTGAACAAGCTAAAGTTAGAAAATGATTGGCTACCATGCAGAGCTGCGCCATATTCTGCGCTCTCTAGTTTACGTAAATCATTCCAACAGTGTCAGAGGATACTGAACATGAGAAGACCTTGCAATCACCCCCTAGAAAGATATCACCCGTGTTATTATTTATGAGAAGTGTGTATATTCTTTCATATTTAATGTGTGAATAAATATATGAATCCATAAAAGGTCAGAAAAATCTTACATGCACATTTACCTGTGTTTTCCCTTTAAAGACCCTGCAAGTGTAGAAAAATACCTATTGATATGCCAGAAATGCATTTAGCTACTAAGCACTATTGTGGACTAAAGCCAGCCATAGACGGTTGGAAGCTCTCCCTGCTGAACTGTCGGAAATTTGAACCAAGTATGGGCAGGCTGGTTGTACCCAAGTTGATTGACCAACTTGGGTACAATCAGCCTGTCGGATTTTCCATGAGATTATTGCCAGCATCTTTAGCCGTTAGCAATAATTATAATGGGGTTGATTTACTAAGGGCAAATAGACTGTTCCCTTTGTAAGGAAATTATCCACACAGCTTATTGAATTAGGTGAACTCTGCTAGCTATCATCCAATCATGTGCAAGCAAAAATGCTACTAAGGGAACAGCCAATTTGCCTTTAGTAAATCAACCTCCCAGCCAAGATGGCTCCCCTTTCCCACTTCCCGGAGATGGGGCTAAACTGGAAATTTACATTTAAATTTGCATATACCTACAGCTGTCTATATTTTTGGATTTAACAATGGTTTCAGCAAGCGGGTTTCCATAGAAAGTGACCTTTGCTCATGCATTTTTTTTTATCAAATGCTCAAGTTTCAGTTGCCCAGGTTTGTGTCAAATAAGTCTTTAGGTTTAACTGGAGAAAGTCAATTTACTTTACAGGCCCCAAACAGATCATGCACCAGATTCTGACTGAAGGGAGGGTATTGTATCTTTTAATGAGTGGGCAGCCTTACTATGGTACAGGAATTTCCTCATTATGCCATCTCATGAAGCGAACTCTGGCAAGAAGAGTTAAACAAAATTAGAAAAAAATCTCAGTTTGTAAACTTACACCATACCTCTTAACTTTCTGAGATGGGGAAGAGGGACACCTTTTAGCATGATATATTTAGTAAGTGGACACATCTCTGCCACACCCTCAGTTATGTAGACCATTAATGATGTATATGCCACAAAAGTTGCTTATACGCAGAATTGTTTCTTTTCTACCATTACTTTTCCTTTAGCCTACTTTCACACTGAGGCGTTTTTGCTCTAAAAATAACGCCTGAAAAGCGCCTGTAAGCAGCCTCTTCTGCAGACCCAGTGTGAAAGCCTGAGTGTTTTTACACTCCAGCAGCATCTTTGGGGAGGTGCGGGAGTGGTGTATACAGCATTCCTAAACCGCCCCTGCCATTGAAATCAATTAGCACCGCTGACCAAGCGCCTGCAAAGCGATTCGGTAGCTGCCCTTTTAACCCTTTCCTCGGCCACTAGCGGGGGTTGAAAGTGCCCCGCTATTGGCTGAAAAGTGCCACTATAACAGCCGTAAAGCGCCGCTAAAACTAGCCGTGCTTTACCGCTAACACCCCCCCGCCCCAGTGTGAAAGTAGCCTTACACTGGCAAGATAATTAAGAGATAGGATGAAGCTTTAGTGCAGAAGAACACTTTTAGTAGTTGAAAAGTAAATTTTCATATAAATCGGTACATTAGACCAAAAAGAGGGGGAAACTGAGGAGAAAAAAGAGACAGATAGATTTGGTTCCAAAAGCGGGACAGTCCCACCAAATGAGGAACAGTTGGGAGGTATGTTTAAATTGCTGCTCTTGGCAAGGTTTTATCAACTGACTTTCACCATGAGGTCCCATTAACCAAGCTGAGGAGAATTATTGTAGCAAGTTAAGGCAAATAGGCAGTCAGAAACATACACGGTGGCACCATATAAAGGCAAACTTTAGTGACGCAGTGCGGTTGATTTACTGAAACCGGAGAGTGCAAATGCTGGTGCAGCAGTGCATGATAGCCAATCAGCTTATAACTTCAGCTTGTTCAAATAAGCTTTGACAAAAAAAACCTGGAAACTGATTGGTTTCTAGCTTAAGCATATTTTGCACTCTTCCGTTTTAGTAAACCAACCCCAGTGTATGTTTGCTGTGCTTTTTAGTAATAAAATAAGAATATATCACTGCATAGGAATTGTACTTGATTCACGAAAGCAAAACAATTTTACGATTTTGTACAAGAATTTCAAGTAGATGTCTGAAAGATAATTTGCAAATGCCTGTGCCATGTTAAAATCAGGGATCTCATTAATATATTTTTGAGAATGTTGACATAATTTGTAAAAGCATCTTATAAATGCTCAGAAATGCTCAGAAAACAGACAATATACTGTATTCCTAATTATTTCACTTTTTTTCGCTGTTATCTTTAAAATGTACTTTCCAGTAACTCATACAAGTCTTCAGTTTGATAAAGACCTACCCTGACCTCTGAGTTTTTCATTTTTTTTCTCTCTCCTTAATGTGTGTACCCATATGGTTTACATTTCTGATTCCCATGAATTATTACATTTTGATATAAGCAAAAAACCTCTGCTTTGTTTGCCATTTCAAATACTATGCAGGGAATTAGTCTAGTCTATCTAGGGCTAAAGCGAAAAGAGGAGAACTTCAATTAGCCAAAAAAAATCAATCTGGATCCTGCTAATGCTGTCCAGGAAAGTCCCCTATGTAGTACCATATATGCCTCTGGAAGATGTACTTGCTAGAAACCACAGCAAAGATGCATTTCAACTTACCTAAAATGCAGAAATCCTGCAGACCCAGAGACAGCATGAATGAGCAGAAAGGTAGTAGGAAGAAGAGATGAATGGCATCTTTAGTTCCCATTTACACCTATCTGTTTCTGTGGTTTGTGTTTATTTGAGTGTTGCCATAACACACCACAGCATACTATGTAAGCATTAATGCATTGTGGTGCCATTTATTTTCAATGTCAATGCAGCTCTGGCATATGTGTTGCAATTTTCCAATGGGACACTAGTTCTGGTGACCTGGAGGTCCCCAAAGAATTCCCTTAATTTGCAGGGATTTTCTCTCACTTCCTGCTTGGCTATGGAACAGGAATTGAAGGTAAATCTCCCCAATGGGACACAGATGGCAACAAACAAACTGACAGGGGTTATAACTCTCCCTTGCTCTATCCAAAATGAAAAAAAAAAAAAACATTTTGCCTATAGTTCTACTTGAAGAGCTTTGGTACTTAATTGACACTGCTCCCCAGTTACCCATTCAGTGTCTGTCCTCTGTCATGGAACTGACAGCTGCTGTTGCATGTATGAACCCTGCAAACACAGTTTAAAATCCTACTTCATAAATACATTGTTACAATGTATTTTGCTAAGTATTTATATTCAGATCAAAAGACCAGGCTTACACAGTTATATAAGGGGCTTGGAAATAGGCCAATACAGTCTTTTTTTGGAAACAACAAATTATCATAGACCTGATATCTTCTTTAAATTTGGAGTACCTAGAACACATTGGGTGCTATCTAGTTTGAGTCCTTACCCTCACCTACATTTATGGGCCACGAATGATGTTGATGCAAGAGACAAATTATGTTTTTAGGGTTGCTTACCCTCTTTCATAGTGTGAGGCGTGTTATGGTTTCAGAAGCAGATTCGCTACTTTGTCCATTGCCTAAGAGCAGTGGCCAATGGGGCATTTAACCTAATCCTCTTTGAGGTAATAAAGTCCATAATGGGTAAAGGACTGACTGACTTGCTTACACTTCTTCTACTATAGCTGCTGTAGGACTGAGCAGTCTCAAATGAATTACAATGTAATTTGATGATATTCAGCCTACCTGAAAATGGTTAAAGAGGAACTGCATTCCTCCCTTTACAATTTATTTACATCCTCTTAGCTTGTCAGCTGGGTTGTCCATGAAAACCATGCTCACCCAACCTGTGAATCCAGCATTTTCTGATGTAAACCACTGCTTCATCTCCCTGTCTAGGGACTCTGGGTCTGCCATCTTCCCATCTAAACTTATCCAGAGGCAATCTGTCTATTCCAGGTTCTTTTAGCCGACAACCTGTGCTGCAGCGCATGCAAAGTGTAGTGGAGATAGCCCAGTACATGCACAGCATGGCGGAGGGTGACCTGAAGCCTTCTGGGATGTATAACTTTGGTATCCCCGAAGACTTCGGTTGGAGATGAATGGATGATGTAATTCCTACCTAGGTGAGAACTCCAACTGCTCCTATTATTTAAAGCTCCTAAAGCAGAAATACCATAACATTTTCTAAAAATGGCAATACACACAACTGAACAAATACACAACATCCCCCACCCCTCTTTGTGGCACTTCAAAATTTAAAAACATAAAGTAATTAGTCAGGTGCCTGGGTAAAGTTTTAGTGCATTCTGAACTCCACCGAGTTTCATTTACACGTTATTGAGAATGGGAGTCCGGGCTTCCAGGAGTTGAGGCTGTGTGATATCATCCCACGTAAGCCAAAGTGTCCTGCCCGACCAAAGGATATTGAACAAGTACTAACATGCTCACATGCCAAGTTGATCCATCCTCTAGCCAATAGGTTGCTGGTGCCAAGTGACTGTTGATTTGCACAGGATTAGATAGACATGGGTTAAACTTTGACTTGGTTGGTGGCTTCCTTATCCTCACCCACTGGCCAAGAATGAGGATAGTTGTCTTGGTATTTCTTTTTGGATCACTGTAAGTTTTTTGCTTTGACTTAGTACTACTCCACTCTAGCTCACAGACTTTGAAGTACTGCTGCTTTATTTGGTGACTTCAAATTTGTTAGTGTGGTTTGTAGATCAGCAGTTTTGCAGTCAATTCCCTAATTCTGCTATGAGAAGCTGAAGAGAATTTCCTCATGCAGATGTGTCTTTGGCCATTTCTAAATGTCTGGTCAAAATGTTCCATACCTCTATTGGCCTGTGGTATTGTGTTGCTAAGATGTGCTTGTTTTCTTTTGATTAAAGCCTCGTACACACGGTGCGATTTTTGGCAGGGGATTGTCTGTTGACAGGCTGTTGTCCTAAAAATCTTACCGTTAGTATGCTCCTTTTGACAATTGTTGTCCAACTTTCGGCCAATAAATGTTGGATGACAGGCTAGTAAATTTTCGGCGCACAACGGTTTGACGTCAGATTTTCGTATGGTCAGTACACAAATCTGTCACACAAAAGTCATAAGTACAACACGCATGCTCAGAATCAATGCTTACCAAACATGAAATTAGCAGAAGGGGCCCAAAAGGTGGCGCTCAAGAGCTGAAATTCCTTGTAGTACGTCATTATTTTCGTGTCTGTGGCACGAAAATTGTGTACCCTTAGTATGCAAGACAAGGTCCTGGCACATGCCCTTTTGACAAAAATCAGACGCTCGGTTGGCCAACAATCGTAGCGTGTGTACGAGGCTTAAGGCTCCTTTCTCACAGGCGTTCTGTTTGTCCATTTTTCATCTATCTGTTGACAGATGAAAAACGGACACCAAAGTATTTCTATGGGCAAGTGGATGTTAGCGGATGATCATCCGCTGAGATCTGCTGACATCCGCCTCCTTTACCATCTGTTTTTTGAAACGGAAGAAAGTCCTATTTTTCTTCTGTTTAAAAAAACGGAATGGATGAAAATTGATGTGAACCTACAAATAGTCCGTTTTTGCATTCGTTTTTGCATTGGTAGTGGATGTAAAAAAACGGATGTAAAAACTGATGGAATACTGATGTAAAACTGATGAAACACTGATGAAAACTGATGTAAACTGAATCCATTTAAAAAAAAAAATTGCCTGAACTGATGAAACAAACAGATTGTCTGTGTGAAAGGATTAACCACTTGCTTACAGGGCTTAAACCCCCCTCCTATCCAGACCAATTTTCAGCTTTCAGCGCTGACGCACTTTGAATGACAATTGCGCGGTCATACAACACTGTACCCAAATGAAATTTTTATCATTTTTTCACCACAAATAGAGCTTTCTTTTGGTGGTATTTGATTACCTCTGCAGTTTTTACTTTTTGTTAAAAAAATGTAAAAAACTGAATTAAAAAAAAAATTTTTTAAATTTTTTTATATTTTGTTATAAAAAATTTAAAACGGGTAATTTTTCTCCTTCATTAATGTACGCTGATGAGGTGGCAGTGATGGGCACTGATAGGCGGCAGTAATGGGCACTGATGGGTGGCAGTGATGGGCACTGATGGGTGGCAGTGATGGGCAGCACTGCCAGGTGGCACTGATTAGCACTACAGGTGGGCATTGATAGGTAGCACTTGTGGGCATTGATAGGTGGCACTTGTTGGCACTGTTATGTGGCACTGTGGGCACTGTTAGGTGGCACTGTGGGCACTGTTAGGTAGCACTGTGGGCAGTGTTAGGTAGCACTATTATGGTGGCACTGATGAGGCAGATGTGCCTCTTCCACTTAGGGACCGATGTCCCTTACATCCGAGCCGGTGATCGGCTTTTTTTTCTACTCACGCTGTCAGTGTGAGTAAAAAAAAAAAACGATTACCGATCTTTTGTTTACATCACGTGATCAGCTGTCATTGGCTGACAGCTGATCACATGGTAAGGGGCCGGGACTGGCCCCTTACTCGGATCGGTGATCAGCCGAGTCTCAGTGACTCGGTGATCACAGCGTGCCCTGCAGGGCGCGCGCAAGGAGCTTGCACAGGGGAGGCCGTCATATGATGGCCTCCCGGGAATTAAGGTCCGCGCTGTGGCCGTCATTCGGCCATAGCGCGGATGGCAGGTGGTTAAGGAAAGTCTCAGACTCTTTTGAAATAAATTATGGACTATTGACTAATGATTTTGAGAGGTAGTTCCAACCTTGAGAACCATCCCTCCACGGCGGTGATGACAACTTTAGTGGTTTATGACCTCTGTAGCCTCCTCTCAATTACAAATCATAAGCTACCAAACAGTATCTTTGATATTTTGGTGCTACTGTAATTTATCCACATACATCCAATTGGATTGTATTCTATTGGCCTTTTGGGTCTGATTTGAAATGGAGCAGCTGTTTTCTTCAGATTTTTGCCACTGAGCAAGCAAGGCTTTACAATTGTGAACTAAAGTTTCTGTTTGGTAGTCTATACCAGGCCACCACACTGCTTCTCTGTAGCTGACTATGCTACAGATGACTAGTTGACCTTCATGAGCTGTTTTTTGAACTGATTGTTTCAGTGTAGCTGGAATTACTGCTCTGCTTCCTCTTAAATGGCGAACACTTTTCCAAGTTGACAACTCAGTGCTTACTTGGCAGTATAGCTGAAGATGTCCTGGTAAGGCATGTGACCCGGGACAGAGGCTTTTGGAGGGGACTGAATTCTAGCCTCTTGCCTACAGACTATAGGCCCTGGAATTTGAAGGAGCTACAAGCATTTGGGAAGATGTCCTGTTTTGTAATGCAAAAGGACATTATTAAAGCGGTTGTATACCCATTCTGATGACTTTTCTGTATGTGGACAATTGCAGGTTTTGTAATCATTTGCTTTAGAAGAAGGCCTTCTTACCTGCCTTCCTTGTGAGATATCTGTATAATTGTGGCTAATGACATATGCCACGCATGCGCCGTTTGTCCCAAAATTTCCAGCAAGCAGAGACCCTGCTGGAAAAATGCAGTGTCTATGCCGGGGCTGCATAATTTCCTATTGTCGACGTCAGCCCCGACATCCGGCGATGCCAGCAATAGGACAGTCTCTGATTCGCTCGACGTTCGTTTCCATAGTAACCAGAAACTAAGAAGAGGCTTTAATACTGCAATTAGTGCACATGTGCGGGATTACAGAGAGGAAAATGTAATGCGGGTGTAAGTATATCAGAATACAGACACGGAAGACCACAGTTGATATGGTGACGGCTATGACAGAGCAGCAGCATTTTGAATATACAGTCTTTTTACAGTAAGAATGATATTCTTAGTGCCCATTTTATTCCCAATACATATGTAGATGTAGATGTAGATGATGAGTTTACTACCGCTTTAAGGAAGCCATGATGGTCTCTACCAGCTTGGGACTCAGTGGACAGATGTATGTGAAAAGAAAGCTGGTTAATGAGATCTGGTCTGGAAAGTCCTGGGTCTTCTGTTGTCTACTAGTCTGAGGGGGGAGACTGTTTGTATTGTTAATTGTGCTAATTAACTCACCTATTGTCTGCTAGCAAACTATTGGTGAATGTGTTTACACTTGTAACAATGTGTATTGTACTTTGTGAGCTCGATGCCAGGAAGGCTGACCTGGAATGAGACCTCTGATTCACCCAGGTGGCTAGTTGTTTAATTAACTTAATGTATATAGTGATAATTATATTTCTGTTTACAGTTGCGTTTGCATATGATAATGTGATCAGCCTCACCTGAGTGTGTAGTGTATAAAAAACCTGTATTCTTGTTCAATAAAGAGTTCCAGTTTTGCAGCTAAACTAGTCCTGTCTAGTACTTGGTTGCAATATGTGGCTATAATATCTGATATCTATGTTCAGACAGGAGGAAGCGGTATATTGACGGAAGCACTCAAGCGAAGTGTGGGATGGTTCCATCACATTGGTGAAAAGCAGTGGGATGCTTCCTGCAGTCTGGGACATCCAAACTTCGACCTGGATCCAAGGTATGGATAGCAGGAGATGAGAGGTACAGATACCAGCCATCATGGAAGAGGAATTCGGAAGGAGGTTGCGAGATATGCGGATATAGCACAGGGCCCCAGTGTCAGAGCCGGTCCTGCTGGGATGATTTGATTCTGTCTGCTGAGAACTCTGGAAGGAAGCACTAGCCCGTAAGCAGCGACACCAGGGAAAAAGTCTCCCCTCCATCCAGGAAAGGTACTGGTCGCAGTACGAAGGACAAATGCTGTTTTTGGGGAAAGAACCGCACAAGGAATTTAAAGCTGAGTTAAGCAGGCTGGTCCAGGCAGAGATGCAGTTGGATGAGAGCTACAGAGCCCTCCAATGGTATGTAGCCCAAGTGTTCCCGTGGACAGTGGACAACAGCCCAGCGGAAGGCTTTGGCTACGGCGGCCTGGGACTGTTATTAGAGAGGCTGTCCACGGACCCTGACTTTGAGAGGGATCTGGAGTGGCGTTTGGAGGAAACCCTGGAATACAGAGAAGAGATGCTGAATGTCTCGAGAAGTGCTCTGGGCACTGGAAGATTTGGAGGTACTAGCCAATCAGGAATGGGAGCTGAAGATCACCTACAGATGGCTCAGCAGCCAGTCTGGGCTCCCTTTGCCTGGGACTATCAGGAAATACCAGCTGACAGCTCTGAAATCCTGGCTGAAGAGTCGGCAATGTAGCAGAGTAACAGTGTGCTTTGTCCATCTCCGCCCGCAGCTATGGAAGCGGAGGTCTTATGGCGGATGCCACCTTGACGATACTGTTTCTGCACAGGACGATTTTGGATGGAGGAATGCATCTGTCCAGCAGCCGGATGAGAGTACGGGAGATGGAGCTCATCTCTCCAGCCACAGATTACAGAAAGCATGGAGTTAATTGATTTCTCATCAAGGGATGTAACATTTACTAAACTTTCAACTGAAGTGCTGACAACAGGGCTGAGCTCTGCTAGCCTCTGTCCAGCAGCGGTAACATCTTCTGGGTTTCAGGGACAGGAGATGGTGAACCTCTATCCCCAGACACCAGATCCAGAGACTGGGGATTTAATAGACTTTTATGCTGAGGAGGAACAACCCAGTGAGCCTACAGCAGAAAAGCGCGCATCCAGGCATAGCGCTGCTGACCTCTGCTTGCAACAATCGGTGACCCTGGAGGATCTGTGTAAGGTCACTGACTTTTCAGGTTACCTCTCAGAGGAACAGCTGGCATCAGGGCAGATCACTGAACTCTGCCCAGCACCAACAGCAGCTTCAGCCTTCCTGAGAGAAGAGGCAGCTGGCCTTTTCTCCCACAACACTGACAGGGACATGGGATTTCCTGCCAGCAGCATCTGTGGGGTTACAAGAAACTTCTCCAGCTGAAGTGCTGACAACCGGACAGAGGGTCCAAAACCTCTGCCCCACACTCGCGGCAGTTCTGGAGGCCCAGGGGGAGAAGGTGGCAGTCAGTCCCCAGAAGCAGATCAGTATCCCGGGGGAGAAGGGAGAGGAGGTTGTCGTCCTCTCCCCACAACAGTCAGCCAGAATGGAGGAAACTGTCTTCCCTTCCCAACAGTTAGCTGGAGAGGATGATGAAAGGTCCCTAGCTTTAGCGCTAACAGGGCAGAACACTACTGGCCTCTGAACACAATAATCAACTCCGCAGGAGCTCCAGGGAGAGAATGCAATTGGCACCTCACAACTGCAGCTTGAGCGGGTGTCGGTGGATGGGCCTGTGGTCTCACTGACAGCAACCCAGTAGAAGGGCTGGCAACCGGGCAGAGTGCTGCTGGCCTCTGCCCTCAACTAACAAAAGATGTATTTCCTGTGGTAGTGGATGGGACTACAGTCTCCATCTGTATACCCCAGGGATGCTGGGCAGTTAGCCCAGATCCGCAACAGCATGACGGATTGAGCCCAGCCACCCTGTCTTCTATCCAGCGGCTAAAAGGACTCCAGGGAAAAGGGTATGTTCTATGAGAGAAGCAGAGGTTGGCTGGTTGAGTAATGCTCTGTTTGGGACAATTTGTTTGGGGTACTGTGTGGGTACGGGCATTGGGGAACTGGAACTACGGACTAACTTTAAAGTCAACGTGTCTGGGGTCTCCTTCTGTGTTAGTCTCCTGCCGAAAGGGGAGAATTTTGACAGACTCATCCAGGACCGAGGCTTTTGGAGGGGACTGAATGCTAGCCTCTTGCCTACTGACTATGGGCCCTGGCATTTGAGGGAGTTACAAGCATTTAGGAAGATATCCTGTTATATAATACAAAAAGACATTATTAAGGAGGCCAGCTTGGGACTCAGTGGACAGATGTATGTGAAAAGAAAGCTGGTTAATGAGATCTGGAAAGCCCTGGGTCTCCTGTTGCTTACTAGTCTGAGGGGAGGTGGGGGGAATCACTGTTTGTATTGTTAATGGTGAGTTTGATGCCAGCAAGGCACACCTTTAAAGTGTTAATCATATTTCTGTATACAGTTGCGTTTGCATTTGATAATGTGATCAGCCTCACCTGAGTGTGTAATGCAGGGGTAGGAAACCTCGGCCCTCCAGCTGTGGTGAAACTACAAATCCCATCATGCCTCTTCCTCTAGGAGTCATGCCTGTGATTGTCAGGATCTTGCAATGTCTCATGGGACTTGTAGTTTCAAAACAGCTGGAGGGCCGAGGTTGCCTACCCTTGGTGTAGTGTATAAAAAGCCTGTATTCTTCTTAATATTCCAATAAAGGGTTCCAGTTTTGCAGCTAAACTAGTGCTGCCTAGTACTTGGTTGTAATATGTGGCTATAATATCGGATATCTATGTTCAGACTGGAGGAAGCTGTATACTGACAGAAGCATTCAAGCGACGTGTGGGACAGTTCCGTCACAAGGCGGATGACCACTCACCATATAAGTAGATTAGTATTTCTTGAATCAATGGATCATTCTGAGATGCAGTCACCAGGTCCTGTGGTGTATCTGTGAAGACTGGTGAACTGGATATCTCAAGTGGCTGCTCTCTTTCTTGGTCCTGAGGACAAAACGGGACAAATAATCTTCTACTAGATTTACTATCTTGGCCTATAGTGAATGTCAAAGTTGTACTGAAACAGCCTGTCTGACCATCTATCTATATGAAGAGGATGATGGCCAGACGATGGTGATCAGTTCTCTGAGTAAACTTTCTACCATAGAGAAAATGATGCTACTGCTCACATGCCCATATGCAGGTCAATGCTTTACATTCTCCTGCAGAATTTTATTTCTCATCTAGAGATGGGAAGGCCTGGGAAAACCATTGAAAAATTGTGAAAAAAGGTCCTTTTTTTCCATTTTTTCAAAGCCGTTTTTTGTTTTGTTTTCTGGAAAAATTGGAAAAAAAGAAGTGTGTAATATGTTCTTTTACAATGATAACTCATATATATATATATATGACATGGTATTCAAAAAATATAATGTGAAGATCTTAATGAAAGATTTCTGGGACTTTATATAAAGTCTTAAAGTTAAAGTTTTCTCTGCTGAAGACAAAAAAAATCCTGGATTACAGTTCAAGTAACACTGTACTTCTCAATGCAGTTCTCAAACACGAGAAATACGCATTTCTGTAGGGGAAAGGCTCTAGTTTAGTTTGCTTGTGGGATCCATCTTGTACCTCCTACAGTTGGATGATTGTTGGGATCCAGTAGATGATGATTTCTCTCCTCCCAGGCCTTAATTGACACGTAAAAGGGTACATTTATCTGACAAATTAGTTTATCCTATTTAATCTTTAAATGATTCCTATTATTCCTATTAATGTTCTCCACCATCACAGCATAATTTGTCTGGTCAGTAAATTGTTTTTTTCTTTTCCTCCTCTCAGTAAATATTGTAAGAAAAAATATTATTTTTTGAATGCTACAAGGGTGACAAAACACACCCTTCCATGCCAGAGGTGCCCTAAAGACATTGAAAAATGGGCAGCACAGTGGTGTAGTGGTTAGCACTCTCGCCTAGCAGTAAAAAGGGTCGCTGGTTCGAATCCCAACCAAGACACTACCTGCCTGGAGTTTGCATGTTCTCCCTATGCCTGCGTGGGTTTCCTCCGGGTACTCTGGTTTCCTCCCACACTCCAAAGACATGCTGGTAGGTTAATTGGCTTCTGTTCAAAATTGGCCCTAGTATATGAATGTGAGTTGGGGACCTTGAATCGTGGGCTCCTTGAGGGTAGGGACCGATGTGGGTGTACGATGTATGTGCAGAGTGCTGCGTGAATTGGCAGCGCCATATGTGTACCTTAAATAAAAATAGGCGTGATTGTAGACACGTACCCACACTCACTCAGGTTGAACTGGATGGACTGGTGTCTTTATTCAACCTTACTAACTATGTAGCTATGTAAAAATACTTTATGGTATGAAATGATGATGACCATAATGAAAGTAGGAGGATCTTTTCCCTCCTCATTCCAGAAACACCCTGCTGCCTCTGGTTCATCACAATGTGTTTCTTCACCAGCAGCTTCTTCCAATAAGGAAGTATTACCATGGCCTCCCAAAAATACACAATACCTTCATTTATAGAGAAAATTACACCTGAAAGCAGGAGAAAGTTAATCAAACTCTATATAGCAATATATGCTGCTGGATCTTTTATATTATTAATAGGGAAAGAGGGTGGTTACCTGTTCTCGTGTATAGGTGAAATGTTCTTAACATATACAGTCCTTGTTATTCCATTTGTAATAAAAAAATACAGCTTTAAAAAGCAAGTTTAGTTTATTTACTGAATAAGCTGTACTTTCATATCGAGCAAAATACTTTTATATACACTGAATTTCACCTTTCCAGTGTAGCAAAATGACTTTCAATTTGTAAAACTAGTCCGCACTGAATTTTTTTTCAATCTTTCCAAAATTTCCATTTTTCTAGAAAAAAAACAGGGAAAAAAATGTTTTTTCCCATGGCTTCAAATTTTACATCTCTATGCTCTCCTGGAGAAAATGCTCAAGAAAGAGACACACAGTACATTTGGTGAGAAATGATCAAGTGTTGGAACAGATGTTATACGGTGTTTCAACAAGGCAAGTACACTGTAAAAAATATTGTGCTGGGTCTACTCAAAACAATTGAGGCAACTATTTGCATCAGCTTTTTAAGTACTGTCAACTAAACTTATTTTTGTCTGACTCAGACTTTTCATGTTTTCAACTTTGTTGTTTTAAGTAACACAAACTCAATTTTTTTCAGTTTATAGACCATACTTTTTAAAGTTAGGAATACATACCTTTACTTGTCTGGAACTTTAGTTTTAAGTCAAGCCAACTCAATTTTTCCAGTTTCTAGCAAAGTTTAGGTTAGGAACACATACATTAACTTATTTATTTCAAGTACTTAAATAGCACCACCAATTTATGCAGTGCTTTACATATGCATTGTACATTCACATTAGTCCCTGCCCTCAAGGAGCTTTCAATCTAAGATCCCTAACTCACATTCATACATACACATACAAGGTCCAATTTATACAGGAGCCAATTACCCTACCAGCATGTCTTTGGAGTGTGGGAGGAAACCTACGCAGGTAGAGGGGAGAACATGCAAACTCCAGGCAGGTAGTGTCTTGGTCGGGATTCAAACCAGCAATGCTTTTACTGCTAGGCGAAAGCACTACACCACTGTGCTGCCCTATTACTTAGTTACTTTGTTACTTAGTTTTAAGTGATATTAACCTGTAACTTACTCATTTGTTTTAAGTTGGTAAATGCATTTGATATATGTTATTATCCTAATAGGTTGGCTCCACTTTCAGTGACAAAACTTCCCAAATGCTTGTTTTGGTGTGTGACAGGTAATGTTATCTTACCCAACACTAAAATTGGATTTTACTGTAGCCCGTTAGGATAGCTAGTGTCTCCTGCAGTGGGTAATGATGAAAATGGGCTTTGTAACTTGCTACATTCAAAATGGAAACCTTTACTCTTGTGTCAAACAGCAGCAGAATTTTGACATTGCATTTACACAGTGACAAAGCTTAGAATGTGTCTCATACTTTTCAGTTGCAAAAGGTCCCTTTCACATTGATGCAGTACAGTTTGACTGCAATGTGGGTGTAGTGCAATGTACCCGTGGGTTTGGTGTGGGTTAGCTGTGCTTTCCCATGAAAAATCTAATATTTCAGACAGTGCACCAAAATCGTGGGACAAAATAAAACTCTGTGGGAATGCACAGCTAACCAGCACCTAACCCAAGGGTACACTGTGCTACACCTGTGGTGTGGTCATACCGCACTGTATTATTTTGAAAAGGGCCTAAATCTGCAGGTCATCACGCTCCTGAACCACCTGCTTTAAGTTATGAACAGATGTACTTGGGGTGGAAAGTCAGCATTTAGCAAAGGGGTTCAGTTTGGCACAGCCTCCCTTATGGCAGTTACCCCCGCAGTTAAAACAATGTGCATTTGGTGTTTTCTTAGTCAGTTTTCATACTCAAACATGAGCTTCATTACCACCTGTGGGGCACAGCATACTACTGACTACCTGCACAGTTATTTCCATCTGGCACCCCAAATCAACAACTCTTAGCTAAGTAAGTGTATCTGGCTCCATAAACAGCCTTTTCCTCAGTTTTGGGTTTGTAGTCTTTTCAATAAGTTGGTCTCTAATCATTTCATCATGTAAGAGTCCAAATCTGCAGGGTGCTGCTAACTATCTCAGCTCCCGCACCCAATCAGCATCTGTGAAAATCAACTTTGGTGACTAAAGGATTTGTGGCTTGTTTAAAATACTGTTCCAGGCCTTGAACTGTAGCTGTGTATGATGAATCTGCTCCCAGAGTTGAAAAAAATCCTATAGGCTTCAGAACCTAATGATTAAACAGCAAGGGCCTCTGTCTCTCAGGTGAGACCTCATCCAGGCCAGATGCTAGTAAACAGATTGAAAATGGTTCATGTAGGAAGGTTTGTTTTATCTCTGTGCATCACCAAATGCTAGTCACTTCAGTGGGTACATGCACAACCACTTCAATTAACCAAACTTTCTGCTCCAACGCCTCCTACTAATTCCTAAAGCTCTTAAAGCAGAAATGCCATAACATTTTATACCAAGGTTAATACACTAAACTTAAATGATAAGTTCACTTTTTTTTCTAAATTCCAGCTTCCCTTTATACCAATATAACTTTAATGTACCTCTGTTGCAGAAAAGAACAACCTTTATGTATATTCTAGGGCAGGAATTACGTCAGCCTTCAGTATCTCCTATAGAAAACACCTCCATTACTTCCTGGTACTCGTCCTAGTGTTTGGGATGGGAAAATCATTAGAAAGAAGTAGTTAGGCAGCCCACCTTATTAACACCAGCCCTGCACCCGTCCTCCCTCTCCAAGAGATTGCTCCCACTCACCTACAGTATGTAGTTACATCCTTGTTCACTAGAGGCAATGTCAGTGAGCACCGTTCTCCCTGAAAACACAGCCAGTGTCTTCTTCTTCTACTGACAACATACTTTGGGGGCACACCCTAAAAATGCATTTACATTCAAGATGGTGCTGCTATAAGATCGTAAACAGAACAAAATAGATTATAGCGCACACATACAAAAATTACATTTAAATCCTGCAAGGCTATTTAACCACTTCAGCACCGGAAGATTTGGCTGCTCAATGACCAGGCCATTTTTTGTGATACGTCACTGCGTCGCTTTAACTGAGAATTGTGTGGTCGTTCGACACTGTACCCAAACAAAATTGACATCCTTTTTTTTCCCCACAAATAGAGCTTTCTTTTGGTGGTATTTGATCACCTCTGCGTTTTTTATTTTTTGCGCTATAAACAAAAACAGAGCAACAATTTTGAAAAAAAACCACAATATGTACTTTTTGCTAAAATAAGTATCCCCTTTTTTTAAAAAAAAAAAAAGCAAATTTTTTCCTCAGTTAAGGCCGATATGTATTCTTCTACATATTTTTGGTAATAAAAATGGCAATAAGCATATATTGATTGGTTTGCGGAAAAGTTATAGCGTCTAGTGACAATTTTGAAAAAGAAAAACAATATCTTTTACTTTTTGCTATAATAAATATAAAAAAAAAAATGTCTTCATCAATTTAGGCCATTATGTATTCTTCATTCTACATATTTTTAGTAAAAAAAGTGTATATTGATTGGTTTGCGCAAAAGTAATAGCGTCTACAAAATATGGGATATATTTATGGCATTTTTATTTATTAATTTTTTTACTAGTAATGGCGGCGATTTTTATCATGACTGCGACATTATGGCGGACACATCGGACACTTTTGACACATTTTTGGGACGATTGACAATTATACAACAATCAGTGCTATAAAAATGCACTGATTACTGTATAAATGTCACTGGAAAGGAAGGGGTTAACACTAGTGGGGCGATCAAGGGGTTAACTGTGCTCCCTGACTGTGTGTTCTAACTGTAGGGGGAGGAGACTGACTATAGGACTGACTATAGTACATGACATTTCGTGGTTCCTAGCTATTAGGAACTCACAATCTGCATCTCCTCTCCTCACAGAACAGGAATTTGTGTGTTTACACACACACACATCCCTGTTCTGCCTCTCGTGCCCGCGATCGCTTGTGGCCGATGGTCACGAGCATCAGCACCCCCGCAGTGCATCGGGCGCGTTAGCGCCTGCTATCCCGCTTAAAGGAGCCGACGTACAGCTACGATGGTTCACGAGATTGTGCCACTGTATAATGACGGCGGCTGGTCGGCGAGTGGATAAAAACACCTGAACACATTCAAAAATATGGGGATTTGGTCACACTATATGATAATATAGTGCTAAGACAACTTACTCCGTCAAAGTACCCCATTATCAGTGGGTCCTACACTAGTAATAGAATGAAAGATCCTGCGTCCCAACCATGGGAGACAAACTCCTCTTTATAGGAATACTGAAAGGACTGTTATAGGAGGAGTCCTTTCAGTCTTTTCATAAAGCTGGCCATACTGATTGTACAATCTCTGTACAATTTCCTTTAGATTTACCAAAACCATGTAATAGGAGAACCCACCTGAACAATCAACTTAATTTATATCAAATAAAATAGGCCCTTGCAGTGCAAAGTAGATGTCAGATCTAAAGGATATTGTACAATCAGATTGTACAGTGTAGGGTGAACTTTACAGACTTCCAGGGACAAATGTCTTAAAGTGCTGCCTTAAAGGAAGATGAAGGAAAGTGGGTGGAAGTAAAAAAAAGTGGTGGAATAGTAATGAGAGAGGTGTGGTCCGAAGAATTAAAACACGCCATATTCTGTGATGCAGTAAGGCAGTGCATGATGGGATATGACGTTTCCTGGAAGATCACCTGATGCCACAGGAAGTGATGGGCTCACAATGCATTTTTTTTTTCACAATAGAGGCTCACAATGCATTTTTAACATTTTGAATCAAGAGATGCAGATTTAAAGTTGCCATGGACTAGGTGAGTGGGTGAAAAGCACATTGAGATGACTTGGGCAGAAAAGACATTAGAAAAGGCTTCTATTTATTATGAAAAGTAAAATTCTGGCTGAAAAGGTGAATTTAGCCTTTAAAAAATACACATTCTCTTTAATGATAAAAGTTTGCCAGCAATGTTTACAACTTTTTATTTTCTGGTTAAAAGTATGAATTTATATACAGCGATAAGCTGTAATATATCTCACATTTTACACTTTCATACTGAATGACTTCTACTAATGCTAACTAGCAATCTGACCCATGGAACCAGGCACGGACTAGTCATAGGGCTGGTGAGCCAGTGCTGTCAGGCCTAATGTAGGAGGTGGATTGGTTTGGGGGGCAGGGTGGCAATTGCTGCTATCATGCTCCAAAAGTGGGCTGTCGCTTCACTCACAGCACTGGTTTCAGCAGAGACCCGGTTCCACTGGTAACACCGCTGGTCGCCACTGCCCACTGTCCGGTTGCTAGGACCATCTGGTGTCTAGCAACCAGTGCTGACACCTAATGCAGAGAGAGGCCTCCTTCTAGTGCTCAGCTCCACCCACCTCCTCCAGTCTCTGCGGCGGTGGCTCCCTGCTCAAAAGGGAAAGAGAACTGGATTTGAGAGTCTGAGGTTAGGCTGGGGGTGGAACCTGTTGGGATGTCATGAGGGAGCTGGGCACAGATGGAGGGAGAGAGGATGGCAGCTGAGCTGGTGCTGGACAACAGATGACAGGGGGGATAGAAAGGGGAAGAGGAGGTCACATCCTTAGATCTCAGGGGTTCATGCTGGGATTGTAGTCCTTCATCTTTGGTGGATGTGACCCCCCTACAAGTCCCAGCATGAACCTCTCAGAGCTGAGGGCATGACACCCCCCCCCAACTAGTGAAGGACTAAAAGCCCCAGCATGAACCACTGAGATCTAAGAGGTCACATCCTTAGATCTCAGCCGTTCATGATGGGACTTATAGTCCTTCACTTTTGGGGATGCGACCCCCAAAGTCCCAGCCTAAACTCCTCAGAGCCAAGGGAGTGACACCGCCCCTCCCCCCAAAAGAGAAGCTGGCTGCCACAGGGAGGATAACCCCAGACACCCTGCAAGAGATGTGGGGCAATTGCCCCAGGTGTCCAAGCCCAAGCTAGTGCCCCCTCCCAGGCCAGTTAGTGGAGCCAAGTTCTGGCACTGGGCTCCAGGACACAGGGATGGTTCACACCATGTTCAGGGAGGGAAGCCTGTAGCCTAGGCAACCCATCAGAGAAGGAATTAAGATGTATCAGGCTACGCACATCATTAAGGATATGCAACGTGCTTAGGATACACTATGGGCATAGCTAGATACTGTCTTTATTCTTCTTCTCTGGTGCTGTGCTGGTCTGCCGCCCTCCAATAAGCCTGCAGGGGTCCTCCTCCCACAGTAAGTTTTTATTTTTGGTTTAAAAAAAAAAAAAAACAAGAAAAAAAAAATGGGCTGCTCAGTCTAAAATGCTCAGTCTTATGTTTTGTCCCAGTCATGGAACAGAGATAGAAAACTGGCCTAATATGCATGAATTTTCTTTCAGCTTTGTGCTGATACAAAACTGTGACCTGAAGATAACAGACTATACATATGTGGTGAATCAGTTTAACATAGTTGCCAGTTCAAATAGGGTGGCTCTATCCCAGTCAGGCATCTGGGACAAGCCAGCCAGCAGCAATGTGGTTAACATCATCTACTGCCACATGGTTTCAGGGACTGCACAGAAAATGTTTTAAAGCAGGCTTTGAAGAGGAAGGATGAGCAATTCTATAGGAAAAAAGAATGCTCTGCACTTCCTTACATGTGACATTTAACCCAGGCAAAAGTGCTATATTTATTTTTCTGTCAGCACTGCGTTTATTGCCGCTTATGTTCTTATTCCCTGGTTGTTGCAAAGGCTGAAAAGTAATATTGCACATTCTGAACATCTGCAGCACTCAATATGAAAAATACATTTTGAAACACAAGCTCTGTAATTTAATGTGCCTCAGATATTGCATATGACGGCACTATACACATTTCTTCTGTGTGTAGATGTAGCACCCTCCTAGGTAGATGCTGGAAGAGAGTATAGTTTTTGGTCTTTCTGCTTACCAGGAATATGGTCAGGTAAAACTTAGAGTGCTGTCTGCCTACCAGGGAGCAGGATCTATTGGTTAGGGCTGCTCATTGTACTCAGGTGGGAGGCATGTTAGACAGTGGGAATGGACCGGATAAGTGAGTGCACAGGCTTTGTTACAGCCCTCCCAATTGGCAGAGGAAAAGGGCTGCATTGCATGCTGGGATACTGTATATAAGCCAGAGTACATGTGCTCAGGGAGAGTTGACCCGGGGAATAGAGCCCAGGAGGGAGAGGGGCGGCTGCCCTCTCCTCTGCGGAAGAGGTCATGCAGCTCCGGGTGATCGACCCAGGGGCCTAGGGAGAGAGAAGCTGAACCCAGAGGTCCTGCAGAGCTGACTAGAAGGGAGACATGAGGAAGGATCTGATTCTGCCTACTGTGAGTACAGATCTGTGTCTTTGGGGCCTGTCGAGTGAGGGCCGCCCCTTCAGCTATAAGAGTCAGTGGTACTCTGATTGTGAAAAAAAAAAAAAGAAGAGTCAGTGGACGGGTGTCAGTAAAGGGGATGCTAGAAGGTGTCCTGAAGATAATGTAGTGCATCAAATCTGCTACTAGTGAGAGCAAGAAGACTTAATTCCTCCATACATGTGGCTGTATAGTGTGACTGTATCCCACTCATCCCTTCTCCCATCCAAGTTCCAAATAAAATACAAAAACACAAATACCCCGGACTAGTCATTGAGCAAGCGCGAGTAAGGGTGGGACAAGTGGGAACCCCTAGCAACCAAGCGGGAACCTCAGCAACCGAGTGGGGACCCTCAGCCACTGAGTGGGAACTATTAGCAACCAGCTGCAGGTAACCGGCGAGAGACCTATGAAGTCAACACTCAGCAAGCCCTACAGGGACAATGCTACATATATAGCACATATTAATAGCTATTGAAATGTTTGGATTGTTGAATGCTTAGGAATGTATAAAATACTAGCGGAAATGTACTTACAGTATCTCACGAAAGTGAGTACACCCCTCACATTTTTGTAAATATTTTATTATATCTTTTCATGTGACAACACTGAAGAAATGACACTTTGCTACAATGTAAAGTAGTGAGTGTACAGCTTGTATAACAGTGTAAATTTGCTTTCCCCTCAAAATAACTCAACACACAGCCATTATTGTCTAAACCGCTGGCAACAAAAGTAAGTACACCCCTAAGTGAAAATGTCCAAATTGGGCCCAATTAGCCATTTTCCCTCCCAGTGTCATGTGACTCTTTAGTGTTACAAGGTATCAGGTGTGAATGGGGAGCAGGTGTGTTAAATTTGGTGTTATCGCTCTCACTCTCATACTGGTCACTGGAAGTTCAACATGGCACTTCATGGCAAAGAACTCTCTGAGGATCTGAAAAAAGAATTGTTTGCTCTATATAAAGATAACCTAGGCAATAAGAAGATTGCCAAGACCCTGAAACCAAGCTGCAGTATGGTGGCCAAGACCATATAGCGGTTTACCAGGACAGGTTCCACTCAGAACAGGCCTCGCCATGGTCGACCAAAAGAAGTTATGTGCACATGCTCAGCGTCATATCCAGAGGTTGTCTTTGGGAAATCGAGGTATGAGTGCTGCCAGCATTGCTGCAGAGGTTGAAGGGGTGGGGGGTTAGCCTGTCAGTGATCAGACCATACGCTGTACACAGCATCAAATTGGTCTGCATGGCTGTCATCCCAGAAGGAAGCCTCTTCTAAAGATGATGCACAAGAAAGCCTGCAAACAGTTTGCTGACGACAAGCACACTAAGGACATGGATTACTGGAACCATGTCCCATGGTCCGATGAGACCAAGATAAACTTATTTGGTTCAGATGGTGTCCAGCGTGTGTGGCGGCAACCAGGTGGGGAGTACAATGACCAATGTGTCTTGCCTACAGTCAAGCACAGTGGTGGGAGTGTCATGGTCTGGGGCTGCATGAGTGCTGCCGGCACTAGGGAGCTACAGTTCATTGAGTTACCATGAATGTCAACATGTACTGTGACATACTGAAGCAGAGCATGATCCCCTCCCTTTGGAGACTGGGCCGCAGGGCAGTATTACAACATAAAAATGATCCCAAACACCCCTCCAAGATGACCACTACCTTGCTAAAGAAGCTGAGGGTAAAGGTGATGGACTGGCCAAGCATGTCTCCAGACCTAAATCCTATTGAGCATCTGTGGGGCATCCTCAAACAGAAGGTGGAGGAGCGCAAGGTCTCTAACATCCACCAGCTCCGCGATGTTGTCATGGAGTAGTGGAAGAGGACTCCAGTGGCAACCTGTGAAGCTCTGGTGAACTCCATGCCCAAGAGGGTTAAGGCAGTGCTGGAAAATAGTGGTGGCCACACAAAATTTTGACACTTTGGGCCCAATTTGGACATTTTCACTTAGGGGTGTACTCACTTTTGTTGCCAGCGGTTTAGATATTAATGGTTGTGTGTTGAGTTATTTTGAGGGACAGCAAATTTACACTGTTATGCAAGCTGTACACTCACTATTTTACATTGTAGCAAAGTGTAATTTCTTCAGAGTTGTCACATGAAAAGATATAATAAACTATTTACAAAAATGTGAGGGGTGTACTCACTTTTGTGAGCTACAGTATTTGTCAAATGTATGTTGAAGGGAAATGAAGCACCCTCTTGTGCAATAAAAAAACCACAAATCCTCTTTTGCATGACGTTTTTTCATTCAGCTTCATCATATGCATGGAAATCTTTACTTCTACCATCCCTGGCTCAGCAGCACACTGTACCTGGAAAACATCTATTTTCTTTTCAACCCTGGAAAATCATGTAACCCGTCTCTAGCTTAGCAGTACACTGTACCATGAAAATTTCTATGCCCCATATTCCTGGCTCAGCAGCACACTATGCCTGGAAAATCTATTTGCCATCCCTGTATCACTGACACACTGTGCCTGGCAAAGCTCTATATTCCCATCTGCCTCAGTAGTACACTGTACTGTACCTGGAAAATCTGTATGTCCCACATCACTGGTTCAGTAGTACACTGTAGCTGGAATACCTCTATGTCTTACATCCTTGGCTCTGTGATACAGTGTACATGTACCTGAAAGTCCCTCAACCCTTTCTCAGTGGCATACTGTACAGGGGTGGATGTACAGGGGTCTCAGGAGTCGCCATCGTGACTGGGCCCCATGCCGCCTAAATAGGAGGAGCGGCAAGGGTGGCTGAGACTGAGCTCCTTGATCCTCAGACGAAATGTAAATGGGCACTGCGGGAGCTCCTCACACTGCTTACACCTAAAGTGAAAGCAGATTGTGAGCTGTGCTCTCTGCTTCCCCCTACACTGCAGTACCCGACAGAAAGAGTTAAAGCATTTGTGAACCCCCTGATCACCATTGTCAAAGTGCCTCCTGCAGTGATAGGCTGCTGTCCCCTCTGCTCTCTCCCCCCTCACCCCTTCCTTCCTCCCTGTCAGCACCCTCTCTGTCTGTCTCCGCTCAGCCCTGCCCCCCCCCCCGCCGCTATTATTAAAAAAAAAATAAACCTATAATTGTCACTGTCAGCAAACTGTGTTAGGCATTTTTTAAAACAAGTGTTGTAAATACCGATTTTTAGCTGTCTTCAGGCCGGTCACGTGACTCGCGGCCACTTTACAGCTATGAGACGGGGATTCTGTGGAGGAGAGGAGTGGTCACGTGAACTCCCCGGCTGATGTCAGAGGGAGATCATGGCCCCTCCCACAGAAGCCATCCGTCTGAGCTGGAAAGTGGCCTCCAGTCATGTGACCGTCCTGAAGACAGCTAAAAATCGGTATTTGCTTAACAGTGTGCTATGTCAGCCTCTAATAGAGGGGCTGGCATAGACTTTTACAAATGGGTTCACAAACGCTTTAAGATAAAGGACTGCCATTTTTTAAAAGGCTATCTATAGGTATGTGTGTTTATATATCTGTGTGTGTGTGCATGTATGTGTATGTGTGCATGTATGTGTGTGTGTTTATATATGTCTGTGTGCATTAGGGATGAGCTTCGAGTTCGAGTCGAACTCATGTTTGACTCGTACGTCGGCTGTTCGCCAGTTCGCCGAACAGCGAACAATTTGAGGTGTTCGCGGCAAATTCGAAAGCCGCGGACCACCCTTTAAAAGTCTACGGGAGTAATCAAAAGTGCTAATTTTAAAGGCTTATATGCAAGTTATTGTCATAAAAAGTGTTTGGGGACCTGGGTCCTGCCCCAGGGGACATGGATCAATGCAAAAAAAGTTTTAAAAACGGCCGTTTTTTCAGGAGCAGTGATTTTAATAATGCTTAAAGTGAAACAATAAAAGTGTAATATTCCTTTAAATTTTGTACCTGGGGGGTGTCTATAGTATGCCTGTAAAGGGGCGCATGTTTCCTGTGTTTAGAACAGTCTGACAGCAAAATTACATTTCAAAGGTAAAAAAGTCATTTAAAATTACTCGCGGCTATTAATGAATTGCCGGTCCGACAATACACATAAAAGTTCATTGATAAAAACGGCATGGGAATTCCCAACAGGGGAACGCCGAACCAAAATTTAAAAAAAATAAATGACGTGGGGTTCCCCCTAAATTCCATACCAGGCCCTTCAGGTCTGGTATGGATATTAAGGGGAACCTCGGCCAAAATGTAAAAAAAATGGCATGGTGTCCCCCCCAAAATCTATACCAGACCCTTCAGGAAAAGAGGGGGGGACGAGAGAGCGCTCTCCCTTCTGAACCGTACCAGGCCACATGCAATCAACATTGGGAGGGTGCTTTGGGGTAGCTCCCCAAAACACCTTGTCCCCATGTTGATGGGGACAAGGGCCTCATCCCCACAACCCTTGCCCAGTGGTTGTGGAGGTCTGGGGCGGGGGGGCTTATGGGAAATGGTAGGGGGCTACCCCTACCATTTCACAAAAAAAGTGTCAAAAATGTTAAAAATGACAAGAGACAGTTTTTGACAATTCCTTTATTTAAATGCTTCTTCTTTCTTCTATCTTCTTTCTTCTATCTTCTATCTTCCTTCGGTTTCTTCCTCATCTTTTTCTTCTTCTGGTTCTTCTGGTTCTTCCTCCGGTGTTCTCTTCCGGCATCTTCCTCCACGGTACCGGCGTCTTCTTCCCTTCTTCTTCTCGGGCCGCTCCGCATCCACCATGATGAGAGGCTCCCGTTGTGTGGCACTTCTCCTCTTCTGACAGTTCTTAAATAACGGAGGGAGGGGCCACCCGGTGACCCCACCCCCTCTGACACACGGGGACTTGACGGGGACTTCCCTGTGGTATTCCCCGTGACATCAGAGGGGGGCGGACAGGGAAGGAATAAAGAATTGTCAAAAACTGTCTCTTGTCATTTTTAACATTTTTGACACTTTTTTTGTGAAATGGTAGGGGTACCCCTTACCATTTCACACAGGGGGGAGGACCGGGATCTTGGGGTCCCCTTGTTAAAGGGGGCTTCCTGATTCCAATAAGCCCCACGCCCGCAGACCCCCACAACCACCGGCAAGGGTTGTGGGGATGAGGCCCTTGTCCCCATCAACATGGGGACAAGGTGTTTTGGGGGGCTACCCCAAAGCACCCTCCCAATGTTGAGGGCATGTGGCCTGGTACGGCTTAGGGGGGGCGCTCTCTCGTCCCCCCTCTTTTCCTGCGGCCTGCCAGGTTGTGTGCTCGGATAAGGGTCTGGTATGGATTTTGAGGGGGACCCCACGTCATTTTTTTAAAAATTTTGGCTCGGGGTTCCCCTGTGGGGAATTCCCATACCGTTTTTATCAATGAACTTTTATGTGTATTGTTGGACCAGCAATTCATTAATAGCCACGAGTAGTTTTAAATGACTTTTTTTCCTTTGAAATGTCATTTTGCTGTCAGACTGTTCTAAACATGGGAAACATGCGCCCCTTTACAGGCATACTATAGACACCCCCCAGGTACGAAATTTAAAGGAATATTACACTTTTATTGTTTCACCTTAAGCATTATTAAAATCACTGCTCCTGAAAAAACGGCCGTTTTTAAAACTTTTTTTTGCATTGATCCATGTCCCCTGGGGCAGGACCCAGGTCCCCAAACACTTTTTATGACAATAACTTGCATATAAGCCTTTAAAATTAGCACTTTTGATTATTCAAGTTCGTGTCCCATAGACTTTAACGGTGTTTGCGTGCTTGAACAAATTTTTTGCCTTTTCGCATGTTCTGGTGCGAACCGAACAGGGGGGGTGTTCGGCTCATCCCTAGTGTGCATGTATGTGTGTGTGTTTATATATGTGTGTTTGTATGTGTGTGTTTATACTACAAAATGTTATTGACCAATTTGGTTAATGACGGTGTCAGTCTTGGTATTTTTGAGAAAAAATTTGCAGCCAATTTAATTCCTGAATACCCCATAGCGCCCCTTTTTCACCGCCTGCCGAAAACCCACAAGGGACTAGATCCTCGATATAGGAGACCCATTATTTCTGGCATTAGTTCTTTAAATGAGAAATTGTGTCAATAGTTGGATGGTGTATTGCAGCCTCTGGTGTGTAAACTTCCCAGTCATTTAAAGGATACTAACCATCTTCTAAACATCGCAGAGGACAAAGGGGTGGGATGACTACTCTATGTGGATCACCTGCGATGTCTCAAGCCTATATTCTAGTATACCCCATTGTCTAGCATTAGAGGATATTCATTTCTATTTGGAATGCGATACTACCTTTAGTCTTGAATAAAGGTTGTTTATCCTGGATGATTTGCAATATTTTTTAACCCATAACTATTTCTCTTTTAATGAAGAATGGTTTCTCCAAAAATGCGGAGCAGCCATGGGAGCTAAATTTTCACCATCATTGGCGAATCTCTATATGGGATGGCGGGAAAGTAAATATATTTTTGGCGCTACAAATCCCTTTAGATCTTCTATTAGAATGTTTTATTGCTACATTGATGAACTGATTTTTATGGTGGATGTGAGACTCGGCTCTCTTGATGATTTTTTGATATATCTTAATCACAATGACATGAACCTCCAGTTCACAGGACATTGTGATAGGAATGAAATTAATTTCCTCAATCTTCATCTGTGTGGTGTCAATATGTGCTTACACACCAACCTCTACAGAAAACCTCTATCTGGGGAACACCTTGCTAATGGCCAAATCTGGCCACCCCCGACAAACCATCAGGGGTACCTCCCTTGGCCAATTTCTCAGGGTTTGTAGAATTTGTAATGACCAACACACCTATGATAGGGAAGTACAGTCCCTTTACCTTCGCTTTTTACAGAGGGGCTATCCTAGCTACATGCTTGACAGGGCTCTGTCAATTGCTAACTCTTAAAATAGAAGAGACTTTCTAAGGAGAAGTCAGCATACTGATAGTGTAGGAAACAAGAAACAGTTTAATAAAAATAGACCAACCATCAGTACGCCTTTTAGCAAAGAGTTTAATGATATCAGGAAGATTGTGCACAGATACTTGCCTGTCCTGTTTGAAGATCACATTTGTGCTGACCTTCTGAAAGATGGTATTAACTTTGAATACAAAAAGTGGGGGGGGGGGGGGGGGCATTAAGGGGATTTTAGCGGTGTCTGATATAAAGGTACACAACTACTATAATAAAATTAAAATACAATTTTTATTTGACATAGCATAATTAAAAATAAAACATAATTTTACAAAACATTGGAAGATTATAAACAATTTGTGGTAAAAAATCGTTTACAGGTGAGTACAGAGTCGCAGCAAGATAGATTGCACATTAACCCTACATGTTTCGCTTTTATAGCTTCCTCAGGGGATGTGCAAAGAACTTTAATTTTTAATCTCTACTGAGACCACTAAATGAATGAAAAGAAAACAAGAGTTATAATAAACAACTAACAGAGTGTGAACCCAACTGCCTACACCGCTCAACACTTACCCTGTACAGACTTTATACCCAAGAATCACCCGGCCAGGTCCCTACCCACGCCCCACAAACCAAATCCTGGGGGGGTCAGTTAGGCACAGCCATAGAGGGCAGATAGGGAGGCACTAAGGAACAACAGAATCACTTTGCCCAATGCCGGTGTGGGCATTATATTGGGTTTATATTGGGAAAACTAAAAGACAATTTTATAAACGCATACGCGACCATATTAAACCTATAAAAAAACACAAAATGGAAACTGCCATTAGCCGACACATTGGCTTATACCACAACTTCAATCCGCAATTCATTAAATTCTTTGCGCTTGAGCATATACCTCCAGATTCCCGTGGTGGCAGCGTTGATCGCACACTGCTACAGTTAGAAGCTCGCTGGATTTATAATTTAAAAGCCACAACCTTCCCAGGCTTTAATGAAAACCTAAGCTTCAAATCTTTCCTCTAGCTCCTAATTGCGATGAGAGCCCTTTCCTCTCTCATTGATCCTGACCTTAATACTGTTAGGAGGTTCACATCTATTTTCTCCCCCATTTTTTCCTCCTATTTAATAATCTCTTTCCATCCCTCTTTTCCCCCCTAGTACAAGTTACAGAAGGATATTTCTCCTTCAGTTTGTGTTTCTTTCCTATTTTTAATACACACTATGTACTTCTAACTTGCATAGCCTTGATATTTTGTGAGATGCAATATGTATTGATTCCAATTTTTCATGTAGTAAATAGTTTATTGCTTTTACATGTTTGCGTGCAATAGCCTTAAACCATGTAATGTGAACTTAGCTGCCTATTCCACACTCCACACAATGGTGTCATGACAGGTTGTGGTACTGTCTTATGGCCCATATACTACTTAGTGTCCCTGGTGTCATTCCTTCCCTGGAATACGCCTGTCCCCGATCTGTGTCCCCTTATGCCTGGTCCCGGGGAGCTCGTAATGACTAGCCATACGGACGCCCAGGGCCTGCCTCTTCCACTCTCCAGCAGGCCCGCCTCACGCCTAGCATCGCCATACCGCCACCTTAAAATCCGAAGTTGGCTTAGTCCTTCTGGGATTTTTACTCCCCTTTCTGCCATCAGCTGCATGGTCGGGAGGCTGAGGCGATAGGTGGATGAGATCTGAAGCGCTCCTATTGGTTTTAGATGTGCCCAGACCCCTCCCCTTCGCCGCTAGGTCTCCTGGTCAGCGTAGTTCTGAGGTTGTATGGAGGCCGGTGCGCATGCGCTCTGGTGTCTCTTACGTCCGCGTCGAGCCGGCGACGTCACACACCGGCTCGTCGGAGGGCGGATTTAAACCGGCTTGTCAGGCTGTTTATTCAGCCTGAGCCGGAGGGTTACACTAGATTCCGGCACAGTGGTGTAGTGGGTAGCACTCTCGCCTAGCAGTAAGAAGGGTTGCTGGTTCGAATCCTGACCACGACACTACCTGCCTGGAGTTTGCATGTTCTCCCTGTGTCTGCGTGGGTTTCCTCCGGGTACTCCGATTTCCTCCCACACTCCAAAGACATGCTGGTAGGTTAATTGGATCCTGTCTAAATTGGCCCTAGTATAGGTATGAATGTGAGTTAGGGACCTTAGATTGTAAGCTCCTTGAGGGTATAGGGACTGATGTGAAAGTATAATATATATGTAAAGCGCTGCGTAAATTGACGGTGCTATAGAAGTACCTGAAATAAATAAATAAATAAAATAAAATAGATTGTGGCCGTTTCAGCATTGGTAAGTCACTATCCTTTACCCCCACTCACGTTTTTAAGC
The DNA here is from genome assembly GCA_037952925.1 of Lithobates clamitans. Taxonomy (NCBI): domain Eukaryota; kingdom Metazoa; phylum Chordata; class Amphibia; order Anura; family Ranidae; genus Lithobates; species Lithobates clamitans. The sequence goes on from JBBGZY010000044.1 coordinate 3,048,316, forward strand.
TTGCCTACTATCTACCATCACCTGTCTACTTAATAGGAGAATATCCAGATCCTCAATTTTTACCCTTGGGATTTTCTATATTTCTTCTCTCGTCTTCCATATGTGCATGCAATCAAGCAGCCTCTCTGGCTTGATAGTGCCTTGGCTTGGTTAACTAGGTACTATCCACCCTCTCTAATCACTACTGCTGCTTACACAGCTTCTGGTCTTCTTTATTACTTTCTTTCAACAATCGTGTCCACACCTTTGTTCACATCATCCACAGCACCCAAGTATTTCTTTTATTCAGTAATAATCAACTCCACACATGACTAATTACTATACAATTAGAATACGCTTATAATCAGTGACCTTGATGTAAGTATTTAACTGAATTTAGGAGACATGTGTCCCCCCCCTTCTGCTTTATAGAATTATTAATAACATACCACGTTATTGCAATATTTCCTTGTTTTCATCTAAAGTCATTGGCACAATAGTATAGCCTTATGATGATTCTGTTGTTCCTTAGTGCCTCCCTATCTGCCCTCTATGGCTGTGCCTAACTGACCCCTCCAGGATTCCGTTTGTGGGGCGTGGGTAGGGACTTGGCTGGGTGATTCTTTTTTTTTTTTTTTTTTTTAACAGAAAAGTTTTTATTTATAACAAATACAAAAATAATACAAAAGAAAACAAACAAAACACGGTACATCATAACTATATCTTAGAAATGTAACCTATCTAGAAAAAAATAATAGATCACAATTGAATAGGGCGGATGTAGTTTGATGATGCTACAAAGATCTGCTCCGAAGTATAATTCGGATCATGGCATTCTGGCCTGGCCTATGTGCTGGTATAGAAAAGTGTCCATATAATTGACCATATACTTGATGGGGAATAGTGGGAGGAGGAAAGGGGATTATATTAGACCTAGCTATATTATTGTATCTTCTCAGGCATATACTTGATTATGACAAATCAATTAGGCTTGTTAGTTGGGTACACATGAACAGAAGGGCTCAGCGTTCATATAGGGCTTCTTTGGGGAGGTAGAGGGCTTCACCTATAGGTTCCTGTGATTTCTGTCTCAGGCATACTGGGTAAGCTAGTGTTATCTCTATCACCTGTTTGTAGGAAATATTTCAAGGCCTGGTTAGTCAACCCATATACCCATCAGTATCCTTATTTACTGAGCTATCTTCGTGGGCTGGGTCAAACCGAAGATGATCTAGTGCTCACCCATGATTTCCACACCTTGTCAAATTTTTGGGGACATTTGCGACCCATATACGTTAATTTGTATAAGGGTAGCACCGCATCCACCAGGGCACGCCATTGATTCACCGTGGGAGGAGTCATTAGTCTCCATTGTTGGAGGAGGGCTTTTCTAGCATAAAAGCATAAATAAAATAATAGTAATTTGTCATATGTGGAGTGAGTTATCAATTCAGTAATTCCCAAGATAAGAATCTTAGGATCCAAGGGTACAGAAAGATTGGTGACATAGTTAATTTCCTCAACCACTTTCCTCCAGTACTCCTGGATGACAGGACATTCCCAGATGACATGGTAAAACGTCCCTACCGACTGCTGACATTTTGTACATTGCTCTGATTGCGTAGGATATATCCGTGCTAGCTTCTGTGGTGTATAATAAGCTCTGTGTATGAATTTGAGTTGGATAAATCTATCCCTAGCCGAGATCACTGTTGGTATATAGTTTTGAATTGCCAGTTCCCATTGTTCGTCAGAGAGATCAGTGATGTCTGTCCTCCACATCTGCAGTAGATGTGGGGTCTTCTCTGCATCTCCGCAGGTAAGGCGTAGATATATGAAAGACATTATCTTGTCTACTCCCCGTGAGGTAAGGAAGCTTTCCACCATATTTGGGACCACTTTAACCACTCTGGGGAACTGTGCTTGCGTAGCATGTTTTAGCTGAAGATACCAAAATAGCATCCAGGAAGGAAGCTGGTAGGTCGTTTTGAGTTCTGGGAATGGGAGAAGTTTTCCGTTAGGCATAATCTGCTTAATCTTTACTATCCCAAATTTAGCCCAAATCCTGGGGTCTGGGATGGATCTGAAGTGTGGCATTTTGGGATTACCCCATAGTGGGGTGTGAGGGGAGATAGTATCTTGTTTGGCTATAGCTGCAGTAACCTTATCCCATACTTGTAGTGTGGTGCGCATTGGTAGGGTTACATGTGGGCTGGCCTTTACTCCTCTATAGACAAGGTTCCTGAGAGCTGAGTAGGAACCCATTATAGCTGCTTCAAGATTTACCGCAGGGTTTGATCTAGGCTGTTTGAACCACCAGCGAACAGTGACCAGCACTGCCGCCCAGTAATATTTCTGAAAGCATGGTAATGCCAGGCCTCGAGAGGATAGGGGAAGTTGTAGCTTGGCTTTCGCTATTCTTGGAGTTTTCCCTCCCCATATAAAAGGGGAGATTACCCCGTCTAGCTTGCGGAAAAAAGAAACAGGTATTGGGACCGGGGTGTTCCTAAAAATGTATAAGAACTTAGGGAGGAATGACATTTTTAATAGATTTACCCTTCCCACTGGTGTCAGTGGAAGCGTTTTCCAGGCCTGACATCTTGCAATAAGGGTTTGAAGGATTGGGTATAGATTATGCGTCAGGTATTGGGTCAGGTCTCTACATATCTCGATACCAAGATATCTAAACTGGGTAACTCTGCGGAGGGGGGTCAGGTCAGGTGTGGGGGGGTTATTATCAGAGAGACTGAACAGACTAGATTTACTCCAATTAATTTTGACCCCAGAGAAATCTCCATAATAGTTTATTATTTCTAGAGCTGCAACTAAAGAATGGGTATCGTCGCCTAGATATAAAAGCGTATCATCCGCATATAACGAGAGTCGTTCCACCAGTGGTCCCATCTCCAGTCCCCTCACCGCAGAAGCCGAGCGGAGCAATATAGCCATAGGTTCAATGGCCAGGGCGAAAAGCCCTGGGGACAGTGGGCATCCTTGCCTTGTCCCTCTGCATAGTTGGAAGGGGGGGGAGAGGAGACCACCCGCGCGTACCCTGGCCGATGGGGATTTGTAGAGTAGTTTGACCCAGCTGATAAATTTAGTTCCGAATCCAAATTTAGACATTACCTCCCAGAGAAAGGCCCACTCAACCGAGTCAAAGGCCTTCTCGGCGTCTAGCGAGGCCACCACTCCACTCTCCTTAGGGTCACGGGGCAGCACTATGTTAGTATGGAGTCTGCGGATGTTTATGTCGGTGCCTTTGCCCGGCATAAACCCGGTCTGGTCACCATGTATTAGGGAGAGTATCACCGAGTTTAATCTACCCGCCAGAATCTTAGTAAGGATTTTGGCATCCACGTTCAATAAAGAAATGGGCCGGTAGGACAAGCACAATTCCGGGTCCTTCCCTGGTTTTGGAATGACAACAATCACCGCCTCCATCATTGAGGGTGGGAGGCATTGTTGAGTTAGTGCTTTAGTGATCGTGGATTGGAAGTGGGGGCCTAATATTTCCAGATTAGTTTTGTAGAACTCCGTGGGGAGTCCGTCAGGTCCCGGAGTCTTACCTGCCTGAAGTGAATTAATGGCCCTCTGAACTTCTTTTAGGGTTATGGGAGCTTCCAGCGCCTGGCTCGTTTCTGTTGTTAAAGTAGGGAAGTCTATCTTTTGGAGAAATAGATTTAATTCCTCAGGGGAGTATGTTGCTCTGGATGTATAAAGTTGCTGGTAATACCGCTCAAATCGCGCATTAATATGCACGGGGTCAGAGAGCAAAGTATCATCCTCATCTCTAATATTTGCAATGCAGGAGCTTCCAGCCCGTTCTGTTGCCAGCCAGGCTAGCAATCTACCCGATCGTTCGCCCTGCTCAAATATACGTCTGGGCAAGGAGGAAGCGCCGGCAGGAGGCTGCACGAATAAGCGCCACCTCCCTATATGCCGTGAGCATATCAGTATGTGTGGCCTGATCTGGTGAGGCTGTGTAGTCTTAGTGCCCTTTTTTCAGCCGTGGAAAGCTCCAGTTTCGACTCTTTCCTAATTTTAGAAATGTTAAACTGATATCTGCCCCTGGCAAACGCCTTGAATGCGTCCCATATCATTGGTGGAGGGGCCGTGTGATCATTATGTGTCCAGTATTCCCCAAGCTCCATTAACATTATCGGTTCCATTTGCTCATCAGTGATCCAGTATCTGGAAAGTCTCCACAGTCCCGCACTAGCTGCTGAGTCTGTGGAGAGATCCAGCATGACAGGGGTATGGTCGGATATGCCACGCGGTAGAAGGGAGATAGCAGACACCCGGGATAGCAGGGGGTCAGTAACATAGATTAGGTCAATGCGTGATAATGTTGCGTGGGTAGCAGAGTGGCAGGAAAATTGTCTACCCTTTGGATTTTTCCATCTCCACGTATCATAGAGGCCATACACCTCCGCCCAACGAGACAGCGCTGTTTCGGTCGTCTGACCTGGGTGCAGTTTATCAGCACTGGGGTTGGGTGTCATGTTGAAGTCGCCTGCTATAATTATATTAGGGGTGGATTAGCCTGCAATAATAGTTTGAATTTTGTGCAGAATCGTCATTTTGGCCGGTGGTGGTACATATACCCCTACTATTAACATTTCCAATCTGTCACACAGTGCATGTAAAATTACATATTGCCCGTCCGGGTCTAGGCGAAGGTCCAGAAGGACAAAGGGGAGCGCCTTGTGTATAAGGACACTAACTCCCCGGGAGTGGGAGGAGTATGTGGAGTGGAAATATGACCCCACCCATGGCTTCTTGAGGGAAAGTATCTTTGAGCCCGTAAGATGGGTTTCCTGGAGTAGGCAAATGTGCGGGTGATATTTTTTCAGGTATGAAAATACTAGGGATCTCTTAAATTTGGAATTGAGTCCCCGCACATTCCAAGATATTACTCTAAGGGGGCCCATACTGGTAAGTGGGCAATCATCACGACCGCTCCATCCTCCGGAACTCCATCCAGACCCAGGCATATATGCAGCATACCTGATTCACCACCAAGTACATTTTCTACTTCTAATAAACAGGTCAAATAGAAGTCTGTCATATGAGCATCAACACAAACATATTTTATGGTGTACCGTTGAACAAAACCCCTTCCCCCCTCCCCACGCAACCCCTTAAACTCAGGTGCGTTTGATCACCCAAACAAAGCATGACTTTAAGTCCTTGGGAGGCGATGCGCCTTGGAGGCACAATAAGAAAGCCCACAAACTGTTTAACAGTCGTGGTGTCCGCCAGCTAAACCTTATCAAGGTAAAATCATAAAAATAGAAAAAGGGGGAGTCATTTCCCCTGCGGAAGAAGTATGTCCCTTATATAATAGAGGAGGCCCCCTCATCACCGACCGTTACCCAGACGGCGATGAAGGTGCACCCGGGTTCAAAAATTGAAGAATTCCCGTCACTAATTCCCCAGCTCTCTCTTAACAGAATGTGGGTGGGGGATTCTTCTGCCTGAGTTAGAGTCACGAGGTACACCGTCAATTCTCCTGTGTAATATAAACATGTGTCACACCGTGAGCGGTGGTGCATATATACATCATAAAGTTCTGACCAAGAGTATCTTGTTGCATTAAAAGTCCATCTTCAGGAGGAGTAAGGGATCGTGTGTCAACGGCATCAGTAACCGGCTAGTTTCCAGAAACCAGCAGGGTAAAACAAATTAAAAGTGCGTTGCCGCAAACAAAAACTCACCCACTGGGATATGCCATTCAATGCGGCCTTTTGCTGCACAATGCAGTCACTGGTGTACATGTATGTCTCTGGTCAGCAGTAGCTTGTCATATGCAAGTTCCATAGTAAGTAGTAGTTATTTTGCCTCAGCAATGGTGTCAGTTAGCTCAAGTGGTGTGTTCACCGCATCGTGACGTGATCACTGGTTGGTATGTATATCCCCGATTTCCACTGGAAAGAGAGAGCAGGTAGCAATGAGAGCCCATTTTCAGCACTGCGGAATGGTGTCCAGCCAGTTAGCAGCTTCCTCTGGGACAGTAAAGAATCTGTGTGTTTCTCCGTCTTGAACCCGTAGATGGGCCGGGAAAAGCATACTGTATTTGAAGCCTCTTTTGCGCAGCTCTTGCTTCACCTGGTCAAATGTTTTGCGCTGTTTTTGCGTCTCGACAGAAAAATCTGGGAAGATCATCAGGCAGGACCCCTCGAATCGCAGTGCTTCCATCTTCCTACTTTCTCTCAGCACAGTATCGCGGTCTCTGTAGTTCAGCAGCCGGAGGATGAGCGTGCGAGGTGGCGCCCCAGGAGGCCCCCGAGCCGCCGGCATCCTGTGGGTGCGCTCCACCGCAAAGAAGGGGGAGAAAGCCGCCTGGGGGAACAACTGGCGCAGAAGGCGCTTGGTAAATCCAGCTGGATCAGGATCTTCAGCCTTCTCAGGGAGGCCAATTATTCAAAGGTTATTCCTCCTGTTGCGATTCTCCGCGTCTTCCGCACGATATTCCAATGCCTTTACTTTAGTGGTGAGGGTTCGGAGGGCTGATGTGTGTTCACCCAGCACGTCTTCCGTGTCCCCCACGCGGCGCTCCACCTCCGATAGCCGGGTTCTGAATTTGTCCATATCCTTACGAATAAGGCCCATCTCCAGCTGTATTTTATCAATTTTGCCTGTCAATGTAGTTTGGCAGGTCCCGATCGCCTGCATCAGCGCTGTGAAGTGATCTGCATCTTGAATCTCAGGATCCGCTTCCTCGGTCTGTGACGCCATATTAGCCGTCTTGTTACTATCAGCTTTCCCGCCACGGGGAGTAGTGCGGGCTGTAGAGGGCTTCTTGTGGGCGGCGGAGCGGCGATTATAGAGCATACCAGGTCTGTAGGTTCAGAGCTGTGTCTGGGTGATTCCAGGTTATAAAAATCCACAGGGAAACAGGATTATTAGCCGGCAGGGTGCTGGAGCCTCTCAACTATGCGTCCATCCCGGTCGCCATCCTGGACACGCCCCCGGCTGGGTGATTCTTGGGTATAAAGTCTGTACAGGGTAAGTGTTGAGCAGTGTAGGCAGTTGGGTTCATACTCCTATTTATATCCTTGTATTGAATGTTTTATTGCACTCTGTTAGTTGTTTATTATAACTCTTGTTTTCTTTTCATTCATTTAGTGGTCTCAGTAGAGATTAAAAATTAAAGTTCTTTGCACATCCCCTGAGGAAGCTATAAAAGCGAAACATGTAGGGTTAATGTGCAATCTATCTTGCTGCGACTCTGTACTCACCTGTAAACGATTTTTTACCACAAATTGTTTATAATCTTCCAATGTTTTGTAAAATTATGTTTTATTTTTAATTATGCTATGTCAAATAAAAATTGTATTTTAATTTTATTATAGTAGTTGTGTACCTTTATATCAGACACCGCTAAAATCCCTGTCCCCCCCATTTTTTGTATTCATACTTACTGGGATGAGGTGTCTTTAGCGAAGGGTGTTGGCCTCATCAACCGGACCACGAAAAAAAAAAAAAAAAAAATTCCATGGTATTAACTTTGTTTCCAGACGTGCCCCCACATTAGGAAACTTTTTGTCACCTAGTTTCTTTGGACCTACTAAAATTAGATCCACCACTTGGTTGCACTTCAAAGGCAACTATTGTTGTGGAGTGACAAGCTGTTCCTGTTGTAAACATATTACTAAAGGCAATGTTGTTTGCTCTCCTACCAATGGGAAGGAGCACAGGCTGACCTCATTCCATAACTTCAATACCAGGTACGTGGTATATATTGTTACATGCACTATTTGTAATGTACAATATATAGGTCGTACCACCAGGTGGCTCAGGGACAGATTTCAGGAACACGTTTACAGTATTGAAAAAAAATCATTCAACAAATGTTGCCAGACATTTTAACCAATACCATGACGGCAAGACTTCAGCAGTGGGAATACAGATTATAGAAAAAGTCAATACACCCAAGAGAGGGGGGATGTGTTCAAACTCCTCTGTAGAAGGGAGGTTTTGGTGATTTTCCATTTTAAAACTCGCATACCATATGCGTTGAACTATGAATGGGATGTCACACATTATCATGATTAATGATAACCTATTCTAGGGTTTATTAAATCTACATTTCTGCCTATATTAGTTCATAATTTATCCACTCTTTGCATATTGCTTTTATAAATGCTTCCCCCATTGTCATGTCTATTTCCTTATATACCGGCTTCTTGAAAAGTGACTTAATTTCTTTCGGCTTCCCCATGTTCCAGTGAAGATATGGTTTTAATAATTTAATATTTTTTTATATACTTAAATCACATTTGCACTTTGCATGTACCATTTTTTTGCTGAATTATTGGTAAGTCGTTCCCTCCATTCCTTTTCCATTGAATTTGGTTGAGGTGTTCACATCTTGTTCCTTATCCCCATGCATCGCGCAACAGATCATTTCCTGCTGACTATAACACACTTGAGTTTTTAAATTTTTGGTTATATGTCAGCAGTGGTTTTTGATTGTTTTGATCTCTGTTTGTGATAGGTATCTCATTGTTATCCTATTGGATAGCCACTAACATCCTTGCACTACACACCTAAAGTGACGACTATGAAAACATTATTTTTTATTGTATTATCAATATGCAGTCATTACTCATTTGTTTTGTATATATTGCTGTTACCTTCATTCAAATGATTTTATTTAATTTTCAGTTAAACAGTTTTTTTCTCTTTATTTTTGTTTCTTTGGGTCTGTGTTTATAAAGTATTTTTTTAATTGGTGACTAATTTGGATCTATTTGGCTAGTTTTTTTTTTTTTGGGGGGGGGGTTCATTTCATTTGTTTGTATTTATTTTTCATTAATGTTCCATTTATTAGCTATGAAATGTTTTTAATCCAAATGTCAGTGTCTTCCTTATCAGCTGTTCTCCTGACTCCTGCATGGTTTTCAGGTGTGTTTCTAATTAGTGGCATGCTTTTAAATAAACTGTGTGGAGAACAGCTTAGTGTTGTGAACAAGCACGGTACACTCGTGTGAAACGCGTCAGTTATCTGTAATCCTGCATGTATGACTGACATACGACAATAAAGAACTTCTTATCAAGCATCTTGATGGTCTGGTGTGCTGTGGTTTATATGTGTTTGTACATGTATGTGTGTGTTTGTATGTATGTATGTATGTGCATGTATGTGTGTGTACATGTATGTGTGTGTGTGTACATGTATGTGTGTGTTTATATGTGTGTGTGCATGTATGTGTGTGTTTATATGTGTGTGCAGATATGTGTGTGTTTATATGTGTGTGTGCATATACAGTGGGGACGAAAAGTATTCAGACCCCCTTAAATTTTTCACTCTTTGTTATTTTGCAGCCATTTGCTAAAATCATTTAAGTTCATTTTTTTTCCTCATTAATGTACATACAGTACCCCATATTGACAGAAAAACACTGAATTGTTGACATTTTTGCAGATTTATTAAAAAAGAAAAACTGAAATATCACATGGTCCTAAGTATTCAGACCCTTTGCTCAGTATTTAGTAGAAGCACACTTTCGATCTAATACAGCCATGAGTCTTGTTGGGAAAGATGCAACAAGTTTTTCACACCTGGATTTGGGGATCCTCTGCCATTCCTCCTTGCAGATGCTCTCCAGTTCTGTCAGGTTGGATGGTAAAAGCTGGTGGACAGCCATTTTTAGGTCTCTCCAGAGATGCTCAATTGGGTTTAAGTCAGGGCTCTGGCTGGGCCATTCAAGAACAGTCACGGAGTTGTTGTGAAGTCACTCCTTTCGTTATTTTAGCTGTGTGCTTAGGGTCATTGTCTTGTTGGAAGGTAAACCTACCATCTATTGCAGTTGAATTAAATAAATAAAATAACATAATGACTACTGTTATTCCTAAACTACTAAGTCATGTTTTTTACAGTTTCTTAAAAATAATTTGCAGCTTTTGGCATAGATACCTACAGTCATTTGAAAAGTAAGTACACCCCATTGAAATCGATGACCTTTTCAATATGTTTCAGGCAAACATTAAATTAATGACATTTATGACCACTCCTCCATGCAAAAATCTTTCAGTTGCAAAATGTTTGTGGATTTCCTTGCATGAACTGCCTGTTTTGAATCCCATCCACAACATTTTAATGGGCTTTAAATCAGGGCTTTGACTGGGCCAGCCCATAACCCCCTATTTTTCTTAGCCATTCCCTAGTGGATTAGTGGATTTGGCTTTGGAGTATTAAGTAAGTTAGCATCTGTAAATTGAGTACATGTTTCTTTTGTCATTTTGCATCTTTGCTATAAAATAGCTATTTGAACTGTTACCTGTAACAACGTTATTATTAGACATAGAGCTTAGCAGATCATTACCATTATAGGCAGAATAGGTTAGATGTTACAGTGACTCCACTTAACTGGTAACTTTTGAGATGATAACCACAAAAGACATGCATTGTATTCAATATTCAGCCAACTCATAGACTTTCATTGTTAGAAGCAGCAGTAAGAACTGTCTGCCATGTGCAATGAGTAAACATGGCTGCACCCATGTGCATATACAATTACAAATAAAGCATGGAGGGGCTTTTTAAAAGTTTAAGTGGAGCTTTACCCATAACAGTTTGAAAACAGTTAATGTTCTTTAATAAGAGAACATACCTCCACATAATTATGCTCAGTGTGTGCAGTAAATTGCCTCCAGCATTGCTCCTGTTTCTTCTTACTGGAGGCCATCATTTTGTTGAAACCCAGAGCAATCACTTCCTTATTGGAAACTCTACCCCTCTCTGGTCCCAAAAACTATATGTCCCTCTTTTCAACTAAAATATGTACATTTACAGCCTTTAATGTATGTCTTGGCTGAATCAGAGAGGAAGGCTGACAGAAGCTTTACATTGCTGAAGTTTTTTTAGGCTGCCTATGAACCTGAAAGAAGAGAACATCACTTTGTGTCATTCCTATTGCTTTCTTCCCCCTTTAGCAACAGCAAATCTTAAAGTTGTCAACTGGCTGGCCACTGGTGGCTCTGATTTTTGGCACACTGCAGAGAATAGAGAGCAACTGAGGCTGTGCAGAGCGGGATGAGCAGCCTTGTGACCACTATCAGTGTCTGGTTAAAGTTTGTAGGAGGAGTTTTCATTCTACTCTGGCTGTCCTATGTGCCCTGTGCTGATTACATGCACTCCAAAGAAAAAAAAAACTCTCTAGCAATACACACCAAAGGAAGCATGTGCAGCTTGTCCCTAAAGCTCCGTTCTATCAGGAGATGGTTTGGAGGAAGGGAAGGAATGGAGAAGACAGGATCAAACAGCTTTTTTACACAATGCAGAGGATTAACCCCTATGTTCCACAGTGAGTATAACAAGCATGCATATATACAGACTGATTTAACTGTTGTGTGTTTACTCCCACTTTAAGGCTAATGACTCATCTTGGCCGTAGTTCTTCTTTAATAAGGATGGGCGAGCGGTTCGGGGCGAGCTTAAGTTTGGCCCGAACATATCCTGTTCAGGTGATCGCCAAACACCCAAATTTCCTGTACGCTCAGCGGGATGTTCAGTCAAGCGCACAATAGGTTGCTAAGGAGTGAGGACTGGAAGCCGGCTGTTGAATTTGCCATCAATAGAACATTGTTTTACAAATAATGACGTTGGGGGTCCCCCCATCCATACTAGGCTCTTTAGGTCAGGTATGGATTTAAAGGGGACCCCCACGCCAAAATAAAAAAAAACAACGTGGGGTCACCCCTAAAATCCATACCAGATCCTTATCTGACCATGCAGCCTGGCAGGCCAGGAAAGGACAGGGACAAGCGAGCTCCCCCCGAACCATACCAAGCCACATGCCCTCAATATGGGGGTGTCCCAAAGCAAGGGCCTTTTTCCCACAACCCTAGGCGGTGGTTGTGGGGGCCTACAGGCAGGGGGCTTATCGGAATCTGGAAGCCCCCTTTAACAAAGGGGCCCCCAGATCCTGGCCCCCCTATGGGGAACCTAGTACCCCTACCCATTCACCCAAAAACCAGTGTAATTACGCACCACCAGACCCGAAAAAAAGTAAAAAAAAAAAAAACGTTCCACCTGACACAAAGGCTAACCGCTGACTTCCTGCCGCACTTAAAGTGGGAGTCCGGCGACCAATCTTTTTTTTTTTTTAGGTCATTGAGACACTTTGCTAACCCCAAAATAATACTCACAGTTTGCGTGTAATATTTCCACCTCTGTCTGTTTTCGTACTGAAGAATAACTTAAAAAATGTGATGCTGGCTGTTTCCATCTTGCTTGTGGGCATGTGAAGCCCACAAGCATTGATTTCCTGGATGCGGTGAATGCTGTTCATTCACAGCTTGTTCACATGCATGATCATTATTTCAGCACTGAATCTTGGGAAGCCTGACACTAAGCTCCCAGAAGACAGTGAGGCGCTGGGGAAAGGCAAGAAACACGCCTGCTCCCATGGGAGGAGAGACAGGAAGTGCCACAATAAAGTACAATATAAAGGTAATTACAGCAATAAAAAAAAAATGTGCAGCATTTGAACATCTATGCAATTAACTGAAGGGGGTAAGATTAAGTTTAAAATTTGAGTGGAACTCCACTTTAAATAGGTAAGGGGCGGAGCCACCTAGTGATGTTACCTTGTGGCGCCGCCCCCTTTTGACATCACCGACCCAGCATGCACCGGTCAGTGATTTCACAAGGGGGGTGCCACCAGGTGATGTCACCAGGCGGCTCCGCCCCCTTACCAATTTTAAAAACTGCCAGACGGTGGAGCAGGCATTGTCAAAAAAACTCTCTCTGGGTTTGTTTTTTTTTTTACATTTGTTTTGGTGAATGAGTAGGGGTACAATATACCCCTACTCATTCACATAGGGGGGCTGAGATCTGGGGGCTTCTTTGTTAAAGGGGGCTTCTAGATGCTGATAAGCTTCCTGCCCGCAGACCCCCGCAACCACCGTTCAGGGTTCTGTGGAAGAGGCCCTTGTCACCATCAACATGGGGGCAAGGTGCTTTGGGTGCACCCAGGAAAATCATTTTATTTTCCTTATATATCAGTTTTGCTGCAGCAGGTTCTATACACCACACCTTTTTAATTTTTTCTTTTTTATTGCCAGCAATGGTTTGCAGCCGGGAAAATCAATTTAAATTACACTTTTTCCTTTACATATGTCAGTTTTGCTGCAGCAGGTTCTATACATGCTACAGAGGAGCCACTTTACAGGGCTACCCCCCAGGCACTATAGTTAAAGGATTTTTTTCATTTTTATTGTTTCACTTTAAGCATCATTAAAATTACTGCTCCTTTAAAAACAATATATATTTTCTTTTAATTTGCATTGATAGTATCAATGCAATTTTTTTTAATATTGGTATTTAAAGGAGCAGTGATTTTAATGATGCTTAAAGTGAAACAATAAAATAGAAAAATTCCTTAAAATATAGTGCCCGAGGGTCCCCTTAGTCTGTATGTAAAGTGGCCCATCTGTACCATGTATAGAACCTTCTGCAGAAAAACTGAAATATGTAAAGGAAAAAATTTAATTAAAATTGATTTTCCCAGCTGCAAACCATTGCTGGCAATAAAAAATAAAGAAATAAAAAAGGAGGGGGTTCCCCCCCATGCATACCAGGCTCTTTGGGTCTGGAATGGATTTTAAGGAAACCCCCACAGCAAAATTTACAAAAAAGGCGTGGAGTCCCCCCAATGTGTCAGGGCTGGGCTCAGCCCTTCCTTCTCTGAGCTGGCCACTCAGCTGTCGGCTAATTGCCAGCTCCCATCTCTCTCCAAAGTTACCCAGCTGTTGTTGATTCTGCTTGTCAGTCCTGCCTACTTAAAGCCGTCCAGCTCACTTGATCTCTGCCTTCGCCTTTGTCAACATCACAGAGACTTTCTCCTGCGTTTCTGTTGAAGACTTGCTCGGCTGACGTTCCTTCTGGCTCCTGATCCTGCTTGCTGTACTACTACATTTATCTCTGGGTCTCTGACATTTGCTTGGCTGACTACCCGATCCGGTTACTGAACTCTGGCTTGTTTTGACTCTGCTTATTCTGTTTACCTTATTATTATTATTATTATTATTATTAAACAAGTGTGATTTAACTTTACTTCTGTCTTGGTCTGATTCATGGTTCCTAAAACAATGTCTATATCAGATCCTTATCCGAGAAAGCAGCCTGACAGGCCAGGAAAGGGGGGACGTGTGAGACCCCCCAAACCATACCAGGCCACATGCCTCAAAATGGGGGGTGACTTGGGTCAGGGTCTTTTTTTTTTTGGCATGGGGTTCCCCTTAAAATCCATACCAGACCCAAAGAGGACCCCCACGTTGTTTTATTGAACATTTTTGTATTGCCAGCAATGGCTTACAGCTAGGAAAATACATTTTAACGTCATTTTTTTTTTTATTCACGGTACAGATGCGCCACTTTACAGGCAGACTAAGGGACCCCCCCCAGTCACTATATTTAAAGGAATTTTTCATTTTTATTGTTTCACTTTAAGCATCATTAAAATCACTGCTCCTGTAAAAACTATGTCTTAAAAAAAAAACATTTTGCATTGATACATGTTCCACAGGGCAGTACATGGGCCTCCGTACCCTTTTTATGGGCAATAACTTGCATTCAAAATGGGGACTTTTTTATTTTCCAAGTTCAGGTCCCATAGACTTTAATAAAGTTCACGGCTCAGGTCTGAAATTTTTACATGTTTGGGAGTTCTGGTGCGAACCGAACCAGGGGGGTGTTCGGCCCATCACTATACTTTAATACACCTGGAATGTTACTTCCTAAAGGATTATTTTTGAGGAGCATTTGTTAGGGATTTTTATTTTAGGACTATCATTCTATTCATGTGTAGTCTTTGCACTGGGACCCAAGATGTGTGCAGATGCACATACCAGGGAGACAGAGATGATTTTAGCGGCCGAGCTATAAAATTTTACTACAAAATTTTACTACAAGGCGTGTATTTTATTATTGATGGCGAGAGATAACCTCCACTACTTTGGTGAAATGATGAATGCTTTCTTTTGAAATTTTCATTGTCTTATTTTGGAGTACCATAAAGGTGATCTGGAAAACTAAACATCTTGAACTTATGCTTTTTTAAACTTGCCAGACCAAATTGCCTGTTTTTAGTCTATGACAAAAGTAAGGAAACAGGAAATTTCCTTTGTTACTGAAAGAGGGAAATGCAAAAAATATTTAGCTGGTCCATTTATAGCTTATCCAGCTTGTTCAGTTGATTATGAAAGTGATAGCAGTAGGTTTTAGCTCCTTTCAGTTGAAAATAAATGAAAACGATATATATTTATATATATATATATATATATATATATATATATATATATATATATATATATAAAATTGCAGTTGATAGCTTTCGAAGAGAAGCCACCCGAAAATTACTGTGGTGCAGATCATACAGGACACCCAATCATCCCTGCTAAAGCTATAACACAAAGCAAATAAAGTAAAGTACTTAGCAACTTAGAGACTTATCCAGATGTGGATTTTCTTTAATTTAAAGCCTCTTTAAACTGTTATAGCAATTAAAAAAACCTCTGTCTTTAACAAATAGTTTTATACATCCAAGAGAATGAAAAATGAAGCAGTCTATAGTTTAAAAGTACTGTGGTTAAAAGAAGCGTTTGCATGTATCCATTTTTTTCTTTTATATATATTTCCTTGTCAAAAGAAGTTTATTGAGTATACAATATTATAAAGATACATAAAGTAAGTTTACAAGGATCTATAAAGTAAGCTCATTGTTTTACAGTAGGGTTTATATAGGTAAATATCATGAAATTTCAAATATTAAACACTGGGTTCACGTAAACCTAAATTAAAGATATATATCATTTCCTTAGTCACTTTTGTAGTTATATATATTTCTCACATTCTTCATTTAGTTCACAGTCTTGTACTAACATAACACATGCAAAACAATGTACAATACATAACCAAAATATAGAAAATAACAGAAAAAAAACAACCCTTTAATCAACCGTAGGTTTTTTTTTTATTATCAAAGTATACTGTATATAGGTAAGTTTTGGTAGAAAACTAGTTACATCTGTTTTAGTCAAATCATAAAATGAGTACCGCAATATTCAGGGATTTTCTTTTTTTTAATTTAGATTTATATTACTGTTTTTGCTAAAAAGCTTTTGAAAAATCATCTTACAGACAATGAATAGTAGTTTTTTTTAGTTTGTAGTCTAGATAAACATGCAAAAGAGATCAGATGAAAATAATACTATTTATATATAAAAAAGCTTGTTTCTAAGTATAAATTAGCTCTTTAGAATTGGAGATCGCGCTGGACTGGCTCAATCAGCCATTGGTCAATGGGTAGGTGATGATGGGGGGTGGGTTGGAAGAATTCTCTTTCAATGATTTCTGCCCAACTTAAAAAGAAGGTGACGGTGAGCCATTTTTGCGGGCTTGGGCTGCTACCAGGGGCGGTGCTACCACTAGGCGAACTAGGCAGCCGCCTAGGGCACACTGCCGCCTAGGGCGCAGTCATGGCCGCTGGTTCCCTATCTCAATGTGTGGCCGTAGTAGTCCTTAGTAGTCCTTGCCGTCACCCAGTCCTGTGGAGGAAGAGGAGGAGGCGCTGGGAGCTTGTCACAACCTCGATCATCCAATAGTTGTTGGATCAGTGGGTGGATTCATGTGCTCCCCTCCCCTTCTCCCGCTCTCTGCAGATCTCCTACCATGTGCAGAGCGTGAATAATGGCCCCTGCTGCTGAGCAGCTCCTTGACCTCTTTTCCAGGATGGACGGCTGTAGTGTGGAAGACCTGCCAGAGCAGCGATCATCGGAGAGTCAGTCTCAAGGTACTGTGCATGACGGTCAACTGCCCGACACTGGCTTCTTGTGACGTCACTCCCTGATCGAGGGCGCCCCGAACATCCCTGCTACCAGCAGGCCCGTGATGACCTCACGCACAGCCCTGATGGTATGATGCCACCTGCTGTCCCCTGTCATCATCATGCTCCTCCTCATCCCCCTGTTCCTGACATCCCACCACCCTACCTCTGAGGCCTGTCATACATTTTATCACCCCCCTGTCATCTTCAAACCCCCCTTCAGCTTCCTTAACTCCAACCCTGTCATCTTCATCCCCCCGGTCAGCTTCCTACTACCCACCCCTGTCATCTTCATCCTCCCTCTCATCTTCACTCCCCGGTCAGCTTCCTACCACCCACCCCTGTCATCTTCATCCTCCCTGTCATCTTCACTCCCCGGTCAGCTTCCTACCACCCCGTATCATCTTCACCCCCCTGTCAGAGCTTCCTACCACCCCTTGTCATCTTCACCCCCCGTCAGCTTCCTACCACCCCCTGTCACCTTCACCCCCCGTCAGCTTCCTACCATCCCCTGTCATCTTCACCTTCCGTCAGCTTCCTACCACCCCCTGTCATCTTCACCCCCTGTCAGCTTCCTACCACCCCCTGTCATCTTCAACCCCCCGTCAGCTTCCTACCACCCCCTGTCATCTTCACCCCCCCCCGTCAGCTTCCTACCACCCCCTGTCATCTTCAGCCCCCCTGTCAGCTTCCTACCCCCCTCTCATCTTCATCCCCCCTGTCAGCTTCCTACCACCCCCTGTCATCTTCACCCCACGACAGCTTCCTACCACCCCCTGTCATCTTTACCCCCCCGTCAGCTTCCTACCACCCCCTGTCATCTTCACCCCCCCGTCAGCTTCCTACCACCCCCTGTCATCTTCACCCCCCGTCAGCTTCCTACCACCCCCTGTCATCTTCACCCCCGTCAGCTTCCTACCACCCCCTGCCATCTTCACCCCCTGTCAGCTTCCTACCATCCCCTGTCATCTTCACCCCCCGTCAGCTTCCTACCACCCCCTGTCATCTTCACCCCCCGTCAGCTTCCTACCACCCCCTGTCATCTTCAGCCCCCCCTGTCAGCTTCCTACCACCCCACCCCTGTTATCTTCATCCCCCTGTCAGCTTCCTACCACCCCACCCTTGTCATCTTCACCCCGTGTCAACTTCCTACCACCCCCTGTGATCTCCACCCCCTGTCAGCTTCCTACCCCCCTGTCATCTTCATCCCCCCTGTCAACTTCCTACCACCCACCCCTGTCATCTTCACCCCCCTGTCAGCTTCCTACCACCCCACCCCTGTCATCTTCACCCCCTGTAAACTTCCTACCACCCCCTGTGATCTCCACCCCCTGTCGGCTTCCTACCCCCCTGTCATCTTCATCCCCCCTGTCAGCTTCCTACCACCCCCTGTTATCTTCACCCCCCTGTCGGCTTCCTGCCACCCCACCCCTGTCATATTCATCCCCCCTGTCAGCTTCCTACCACCCCACCCCTGTCATCTTCATCCCCACTGTCAGCTTTCTACACCCCAACCCTGTCATCTTTACCCCCAGTCAGCTTCCAACCAACCCGTGTCATCTTCACCCCCTGTCAGGTTCCTACCACACCCTGTCATCTTCACCCCCCCTGTCAGCTTCCTATCACCCCCTGTCATCTTCACCCCCCTGTCGGCTTCCTACCACCCTACCCCTGTTATCTTCATCCCCTCTGTCAGCTTCCTACCACCCCACCTCTGTCATCTTCACCCCCTGTCATCTCCCTATCCCTCCTGTGAGCTTCCTACCACCCCCTGTCATCTTCACTCCCTGTCAGCTTCCTACCACCCACCCCTGTCATCTTCATCCCCCTGTCAGCTTCCTACCACCCATCCCTGTCATCTCCATCCCCCCGTCAGCTTCCTGTCACCCCTGTCATCTTCATCCCCCCCATCGGCTTCCTACCACCCTCCCCTGTAATCTTCATCCCCCTGTACCCCACTATCAGCTTCCTAACAACATACCCCTGTCATCTTAATCCCCCACTACCAGCTTCCTACCACCCCACCCTCTTAAATTTACTGGTACACATGACATATGATGGACGAAGGGACAATTTTTTTTCTTGACAACATGAACAGAAGGACATTCGTCCTTCCAGTGAAACAGTGAAACCGCCAATGAAGGGACTTTTTTCTTTCAGTGACACCAAAAATGCAGGAGGGTCATTCTTTTTTTTGGGGGGGGGGTGTGCGCACATAGCTGGTCTTGCCTAGGACGCCAAATTACCTAGCACTGGCCCTGACTGTTATCTCTGGGTATGGCCTTGAAGTTGTTTCTGCATGTACTTGTAAAGGTAGGTAAAAAGGAGCGCCCCATATCCAGTGAATGCAAGTTGGAAAGTGAGTTTGTAATCTAGCTCAATGCTGCCTCTACAAACACAGCCGGCATTGATCTTTCTGATCTTGGTGTTAGAGACACACCTGTTTGGGACCATTCCCTCTTTATTACTAGTATGAGTCTTTGTTCCCCTGAAACACATTGGTTTGATTACTTGTTGCCACTCTCAATAAATGATTACAAACTCACTTTCCAACTTTCATTCACTGGATATCAGGCACACCATTTTACCTACCTTTCTAAGTATAATTTGATTTTTTTCCACCATGTGCAAGATGACAGCCTTATATGTTCATTAAATATTCAGGCTCCACTTTCTGATTTATAGTGTTGCACAATGGTTGTGCTTTACTGCCCCTGCTCATAATGCATGTCTGAGTTAGCTGACTTCATTAAAAACAATGCATTACATATGTAAACAATATCTCATCTCAGCAGTTGTTGAACGAGATATATCCAGTTCGGCTCCAGAGCAATTTTTTTAAATTTTTTACATACATGTAAAAGTCTAAATTTTTGGCAATAAAATTACTTAAACCCTCATAACCTTATATATTTTGTGAAAGCAGAGGCCCTTTAGAATCAAAAGGTAATAGTTGCAAAGTTTTATGTCTCATGATATTTGCGCAACTGTATATTAAACGCAAATTTTCAGGAAAAAATATAATACAATTAATTTTAGTGCAAAAGCACACAATATAATTCCCATTTATTGTTAAAATGTGAAAGATGAGACTGCATCAAGTAAATAGATACCAAACATTCCATGTCTTAAAATTGGGCGGCGATATCGCCAAAATCTATGGTGTTCAAAAATCACCATAGGTGACGCTTTAAAAGCATTTACAGCTCATCAGTTTAGAGTTAACTAGGTGCTCTTGTGCTAGAATTATCCTTCTCGTTTTGACATTTGCGGCATTATGTTATGTGTGGTGTGACTGTGGTTTACATATGCGTGCACACCCTGGGCTTGTGTTTGTGCTTGCGCAGGTGTGCAGGGCAAAGGGGGTTATGGCATTTAAAAAAAAAAAAAATTAATATATTTTATTATAATTTAATTTTTTTTTTTTTTACCTTTTTCTTTTATTTATTTTTGCTTGATTGCTATCACAAGGGGGTTTATAAACCCTTATGTGATAGCATTGAGCAGATGACAGGTACTCTTTACGAGGACATTAGGGGTTCCCCTGGTTGACCCCTGGCTGTACTGGCCAGGAAATGGTGGATCTGAAACCGGAAGTGACATCACTCCTGGGATGCATGGCATCTTTTTGGCCTAGGCCAGAAACTAGTAAGCAACGAAAGAAATGTAAAACAAAGTTGAAAAAAATATATATACAGTAATACATTTCTATATATTTACTAATGCTTGCAGTGTAAGGATTGAAAAAAGTTAATGTTGATTGAGAGAATTTACTTCTGCTTTAGGTATGGGTGTGTAATATTCTACAAATGTGAAACATATAAACATTTGCTTTAAAGAACAGTTACAGAAGAACATTTGTTTAAGAACATGTGTATGCATAGTGCTGTAAAATGTAGCAGTGGGGCTTTTTGCACATCTTCTTTTTGAAGGCCTGAGCTATCACTGTCTGTGTTCATGGAGCAAGAAATGCTATGAGAGTAGGGTTGCCTACATCATGCACAACAATATCCTTATTGTTTACAGTAATATGGGAAAATAGTAAAATACTACATTATTCTATTTTTTTCTTACAGTATACACAAACCCATTGTTTCACTGCTGCCTATGCAGTTAGTGTAGGTAGAACAACAAAATCAATAAATATTTAAGCCACAGGATTGTAATCAATGTGTCGATTGATGTTGTCACCTGGGATCCCCTGCCACTTTGTTTACAATCAGTTGTTGGGCTAGCAAGTTACATTTGCAGTGAGAGTCCCTCTGGAGTGCATCATGTTGGTATGTGTCAGTTATCATGATTGATGGGGCCTAGTATGAGGCCAGGTATGGTTCAGGAGGGAAGGGAGGGGGAGTATGCTCACCAACCAGGCTGCATGTTCAGATAGGGGGCTGGTATGAATTTTGAGATGGAAGGCTCCGCTTTTTTTTTTTTTGCAGTGTCTGGTATGGATTTTAGGGAGAACCGCATATCGTTGCTGTTTTTTTTGCACAGCATTATTGGTTGTTATGGTTCACCATAAAAACTAAAGACTGTCTGGCATCTGGCATTCTAGCAACCAATTACACCTTCAGTTGCTAGGATGCATGTGGCTGGCCTACACAGTGTCCTTGGTCGCTAGCATGCTGGCAGATCTTTAGTACCCAATGAGAGGGTGGATACACAGGCCAGAGCAAGAAACACATCTAGTGATGGTAGTAATACAGATAATAAATGTATGACTTTTTGCAGCAACTGGAGGCTCAATTCGGCAAACAGGCTTTTTAGTTTGCCTATTCAGCAAATGGCAACCAGCCAGAGTTGGTGGTGAACCCTTTGTTTCTGTGAATTTAAACTTCATCCTTACAATCAAATTGAATTGTACTGTTACTGGAAATAATATATGGCAAAATGTACTCCCTACAGTAACCTATAAGAAGAAGAGGAACAAACATGGTTAGACACCAGCAGCATTTGTAAAGACTAATGCCGCGTACACACGAGCGGACTTTACGGCGGACTTTGTTGGCTTCTTGCGCCGGACTTAAAAACGGACGGACTTGGCCACACACGCTCACTGCAAAAGTCCGCTGGTTTGGAACGCGGTGACGTATAGCACGTACGACGGGACTAGAAAAAGGAAGTTCAAGCCCCACTACGGCACCCTTTGGGCTCCTTCTGCTAATCTCGTGTTTATCTCGTGTTAGTAGAAGTTTGGTTAGAGACGATTCGCGCTTTTCACACTTCAGCTTATTTAGTTCGTTTTCTGCGGTTCAGTTTGTGCTTGTGAGGTTTGTATCTGCTTTTCAGTGCGTGTTGGTCAGTTCGTAACCTGCCTTGCAGGCCGTTCTGGTCCGCTCGTTCCTGATTTTCAGGTCGTTCTTCATAGGCCTTGCTGTTCTTCAGTGCGTTTGTTATAAGTTTGTTTGTTTGAGCAGCCGACCGTTTTGAAGCCATGTCGCGTGGACGTTCTCGTTCTCGAGTTCGTGCTGCTTGGGGACTTGGTGTTGGGGTTAATACTTTGACCCGAGTCCAGTCCATGAACAGGGTGGGGAGGAGTTCATGGACCAAGAATTTGTTGCGCCAGCGTGACCAGTTCTCTCATATGCCTTTGCTCCGTGAGCTCCGTGAGAATAATCCTGAGGATTTCAGGAATTTTCTCAG
This sequence comes from Lithobates clamitans, assembly GCA_037952925.1. Lineage (NCBI taxonomy): Eukaryota > Metazoa > Chordata > Amphibia > Anura > Ranidae > Lithobates > Lithobates clamitans. Next base: position 3,070,773 of record JBBGZY010000044.1, read on the forward strand.
GATGACGGACCCCGTCTTTGAGCGTCTGCTGGCTATGCTGACCCCCTATATCAGCAGGTAGGATACCTGCATGAGGCAAGCCATCAGTGCGGAGCAGAGGCTAGTTGCCACGTTACGTTACTTGGCGACAGGGAGAAGTCTTCAGGACTTGAAGTTCTCAACAGGCATCTCCCCCCAGGCTCTGGGGATCATTATCCCAGAGACCTGTTCTGCTATTATTCAGGTCCTGCAGAAGGAATATATGAAGGTAAGTTTTATCCTTTAACATTACATGATATGTATTAAATGTTTTTTGATGTATTGTAGAACTGTCCTCTTTACCTAATTGCCATGCTTTCAATATGCTGTGAATGTCCCCTTTATCTTCATGCATGCCTGTTTTAATCATTTATTGCCCTACATGCATAATTTCTTTCATTAACCTCCCCACCATGCAATCCTGGGTCCATTTATATCTCTAGCCTATAGTCCCTTGAACAATGTATATTGTCTGCTCCATTGTCTTGTTTGTCCCTCCCCCACCCCACAAATGTTTGAACCAGTCAGGTGTGTTTGTTAACCTAATTAGAACCCCTCCCCCACCCCACAAATGTTTGAACCAGTCAGGTGTGTTTGTTAACCTAATTAGAACCCCTCCCCCACCCCACAAATGTTTGAACCAGTCAGGTGTGTTTGTTAACCTAATTAGAACCCCTCCCCCACCCCACAAATATTTCAACCAGTCAGGTGTGTTTGTTAACCTAATTAGAACCCCTCCCCACCCCACAAATGTTTCAACCAGTCAGGTGTGTTTGTTAACCTAATTAGAACCCCTCCCCCACCCCACAAATGTTTCAACCAGTCAGGTGTGTTTGTTAACCTAATTAGAACCCCTCCCCCACCCCACAAATGTTTCAACCAGTCAGGTGTGTTTGTTAACCTAATTAGAACCCCTCCCCCACCCCACAAATGTTTGAACCAGTCAGGTGTGTTTGTTAACCTAATTAGAACCCCTCCCCCACCCCACAAATGTTTGAACCAGTCAGGTGTGTTTGTTAACCTAATTAGAACCCCTCCCCCACCCCACAAATGTTTCAACCAGTCAGGTGTGTTTGTTAACCTAATTAGAACCCCTCCCCCACCCCACAAATGTTTCAACCAGTCAGGTGTGTTTGTTAACCTAATTAGAACCCCTCCCCCACCCCACAAATATTTCAACCAGTCAGGTGTGTTTGTTAACCTAATTAGAACCCCTCCCCCACCCCACAAATGTTTCAACCAGTCAGGTGTGTTTGTTAACCTAATTAGAACCCCTCCCCCACCCCACAAATGTTTCAACCAGTCAGGTGTGTTTGCTAACCTAATTAGAACCCCTCCCCCACCCCACAAATGTTTCAACCAGTCAGGTGTGTTTGTTAACCTAATTAGAACCCCTCCCCCACCCCACAAATGTTTGAACCAGTCAGGTGTGTTTGTTAACCTAATTAGAACCCCTCCCCCACCCCACAAATGTTTGAACCAGTCAGGTGTGTTTGTTAACCTAATTAGAACCCCTCCCCCACCCCACAAATGTTTCAACCAGTCAGGTGTGTTTGTTAACCTAATTAGAACCCCTCCCCCACCCCACAAATGTTTGAACCAGTCAGGTGTGTTTGTTAACCTAATTAGAACCCCTCCCCCACCCCACAAATGTTTGAACCAGTCAGGTGTGTTTGTTAACCTAATTAGAACCCCTCCCCCACCCCACAAATATTTCAACCAGTCAGGTGTGTTTGTTAACCTAATTAGAACCCCTCCCCCACCCCACAAATGTTTCAACCAGTCAGGTGTGTTTGTTAACCTAATTAGAACCCCTCCCCCACCCCACAAATGTTTCAACCAGTCAGGTGTGTTTGTTAACCTAATTAGAACCCCTCCCCCACCCCACAAATGTTTGAACCAGTCAGGTGTGTTTGTAACCTAATTAGAACCCCTCCCCCACCCCACAAATGTTTGAACCAGTCAGGTGTGTTTGTTAACCTAATTAGAACCCCTCCCCCACCCCACAAATGTTTCAACCAGTCAGGTGTGTTTGTTAACCTAATTAGAACCCCTCCCCCACCCCACAAATGTTTGAACCAGTCAGGTGTGTTTGTTAACCTAATTAGAACCCCTCCCCCCACATTCAAATGTATCAATGGGCCATCAGAGGGGGTGAGTAATCTTATAAGTGTGCCTTATGTTTTTCAACATTTCAATTACAAACACACATATTAATAATATTTGACTGCTGTTGTTTACTAATGTTTTGGTGTAATCGGATAAACAATTTATGTTTTAAAGTCCTTATCTTTTTTTTTTGCACTTCACAGTTTCCTTCAAGTACACAGGAATGGCAGACTGTGGCCTCCCAGTTCGCTGACCGTTGGGACTTTCCCAACTGTGTAGGGGCGATTGACGGGAAGCATGTCCGGATTGTGCCACCACCGCATTCGGGGTCTTATTTCTATAACTACAAGGGGTTCCATAGTGTAGTTTTGATGGCGGTGGTCTCGGCACATTTGGACTTTATGTTTGTGGATGTGGGGAAGAACGGCCGGATGTCTGATGGAGGAGTCTTTGCACAGACCGAGCTGTGCCATCGTCTCCAGACCGGTGGCCTGGAATTGCCACCTGATGACGAGAATGTGGATGGACTCCCCTCAGTTTTTATTGCTGATGAAGCATTTGCTCTCGGTGAGAACTTGATGAGGCCGTTCCCTCAAAGGACACTCACCCCTGAGAGGAGGGTATTTAATTATCGGCTGGCCAGAGCAAGAAGAGTTGTGGAGAATGCCTTTGGGATTCTGGCCAGCCGGTTCCGTTTATTCCTTTCTTCAATTAATTTGGCGGACTATAAACTAAACTACGTCATCCTTGCTTGCTGCATCTTGCATAACTTTTTAAGGAGACATTCAGCAACATATCTATCCTCTGTTGGGCCTGAGGCCAGACTGGAACAGGATAGCACTTTGACAGGCCTAGAAATTGGCCGTATTGGCTTGGCCCCCCGAACCGCACGTCAAGTGCGTGACCGTTATGTCAATTATTTTAATGGTCGGGGGGCCATTGCTATTCAGCAACAGCTGTAAGTTTCTTCCAAAAATTAAAAAGAAAATAGTTTTATCTAAATATCTTGTTTTTATTGTTGTTTACATTTAGTTATGTCTGTCTCCTAGTGCACTTGTAGTAGTGTCAAGTGCATTTAGCTTTAGTTAATCAGGCCCACAAAAACAAACCGCAAAATTTGACTTCAAGAATCAGCCACACACATTGTATTCCATAAAAATATTTACTTTGTGCACATTGAAAGGTGCATTTTTAAAAAAATTTTTTTTTTTTTTTTTTATTTTGAATTTTTGTTAAATTATTTTACGTTGTGTAAAAAATTTTAGTTTTACTAAATTATTCAAGGCATATTTTCACAAATATATAGACCTTTATATAAAAAGATTTACATACACAACAGTGTTTTTATAAACCAAACAAAAAAAAAAAGAACTTACAAAGTTCAACATTTAGAGAACGGTGCATGTGATGTCACCCTTGCAGAAATTGTTCATTTAGAATATGCTCAAAATTGAGCTTTACAAAAGGGTCAAGTCAACATGTGCTATCTCCTATCATGGGTGAGCAATGTACGTGTTTTGTGTGTGCAATCCCATTTTTGGTTCCTCTCACCACCAAAGAATTTTCAGGATGAAGGGGTTGCAAACACAAAACAAGTACATTGCTAACCCATGATGGAAGATAGCACATGATGACACACCGTGTGCATCACAATGTAAATTTGGGTATACCCCAAAAATTTAAAATACAATTTTTGCAACAAACAAACTTCCCAAGGAAATGAAGAACATGATTGATGTTTTTAGGCCAAACGTGATTATATTCGGCCCAAAACATCAATCATGTTCTTCATTTCCTGTTGCATGGAGTCCAGGCGAAGTTGCATGCTGTGAATTTGGTCACGCATTTTATCAATGTGGCCATTCCACAGTATTATCTGGCCAATTAGTCTTTGCGCACTGTCTGTGGTGAAGGGCTCTGCCGCTTGGCCTTCCACAACCAGAAACTCACCTAAAATGAGTGAATAAAAACAAGGTTTACAATATGCACGCCAAAATACAGTAACTCAAGCTGGGGTGTCAGTCACTCACTTGGTGGGCTTGAAACCTCGCACACTTCCTCCACCTCTCCTTCCTCAAGGTCGTCGGGTGGGCGTGGTCTTGGGCTGGGGCTTGGGGTATCTTCTGCCTCAGGCTGGTGACTTGGGGGGGTCCTGAGATCCTTGGACTGTTGTCTGAGTCTTTTCTCCCCTATGAGAATTGAACAAAAGGTATAGTTAAAACACACTGATATTTTAGCTTTTAATAAATAAAGTTAAACGTTGGTTATGAGTTGTGGCCAATTTTTCATCATAATAAATTTTGAAGACAGGATGAACATTACCTCTGAACAACAATTATAAACAATGCTCATTTTCGGGCAAGTTTCACAGATGCTGACACCTCAATGATCTCCTATGTGTATAACCCCTCTAAAATGTATTTATGGTCACATAGTACACTATAGTGCTCGTGAGTCCAGATGTGGAAACAGCTGATGTGTCCTGTCCCTACATTACACTGAATCATTTTTGAAGAAGCATTATATTTTCAAACACATCTACACCACATCAACTAATTGTGGGAATTCGACAAATTATCAAGATATAAATGTATGTCCAACCCTGTCCCATCGTATTTGACGAAAAAATAACGTCACTTTATAAAGTATCATATCTATTCTAAAGAACGGTCTTTACGAACGATGCTGAAAAAAGTCCAAAAATAAGGATCAGCATGCAAGTTAAGTATCTCAATAGTAAAACACAAGTACTTACTTTTTTTAAGCAGCTTCTTTATTTGCCAATATTGTTCTGGCTCCCGACTTTTGATGTCAGACCACAGCTTCCGCAATTGTTCTTTCGAACGTTTTGTACCAAATTTATCTTCAAGAGCGGTGACAACCGAGGACATTATTTTGTCCTTCCTCATATTCGGTCGTGTGTACGGTCCTTTTTTGCCATCGTAGTCCTCCCTTCTCAATATGGACACCATCTCCACCATCTCTTCAAAAGCCATGTTGGTGGCCTTATATCTCCTCCGGGATGTGGATGTTTGGGGCTCCGGGCTTTCCTCCGTGCTACTTCCACTTAATCTCTCCGCCATCTTTTGCTATCTACTCCCACTGCGCAACGAAGAGTGAAGGGGCGGGGCCAAATCGTACTTACGAACGTCAGGGGCGGGCGACGCAGGCGGAGCATGACACATGCGCAGTGTATATAAAGCTATTATGATGGCCTACGTATGTCCGTGCGGAAGTAGCGAGCGTCACAAACGAAGGTAAGATTAAAGTGTGTGTGTGTGTGTGTATGTGTCCCCTAGATTACAACCCAAACTAATCCTGTGATTTGGGATTGACATTTAAGTTTGGATCTTGTGTCTTGTCTTGCAGAAAAAATGAATCCCTTTAAAGAGGAAGAATTTTTGTGCCAATTTATTGAGCTCTATGAGGACAAGAAAAACCTGTGGGAGGTCAAACACCCCCTATAATATAATAGGGATGTTAGGAAGGCAACACTGGGCACACTTTTAGAGTTTGTGAAGACTCGACTCCCCCAGGCAGACCTCACGTTTGTAGACAAGAAGATTGGTATCTTGCGAAACATGTATAAGCGGGAACACAAAAAAATCCAGGAGTCGCTCAGATCCGGGGCAGCAGCTGACCAAGTATATGTACCCAAGTTGTGGTACTACAACAAACTGCGATTCCTGGATGACCAGACCGAAGCCAGGCAATCACTTTCCACCCTTCCCCCCACCCTTCCCTCCAGACTTCCCTCCACTCTTCCCTCCAGCCTTCCTTCCACCTCCACCCCAGCTGAGGAGTCCCAGGATGACCTGGGCCTTTTCAGCATTGATGAAGTTGATGCGCCCAGCTTCAGCCAGGTATCCTTTTTTTTTAATTTGGGATTGTGTAAATGTTATTAATGATGTTAAGGTGTTAATTTTGAAAGTGCTTCCTAAAAAATGACTTCTGCACAAAGAGTAATATGTAGACATATCACTAGACAGTAGTGGCCAAATATATACTTCACTTCAGATCTTGTTGATCATCTGAAATAATGGTGTTGTCAAATAGATAGCCTTTACTATTTTGTGTAATTATATTTGAAAGTCATGAGCTGAAAATTGTGTGTGATTGCATAACACAAAATTACAACTATGTCCCTTTTTTTTTTACACAGGATGACCTCAGCCAGGAGGAGGCCTTGCCCAGTGGGAGAGAGGAGGAGGCCTTGCCCAGTGGGAGAGAGGAGGAGGCTGTGGCTGGGCCAAGTCGAAGCCGCACAGAGTGTCAGGTGCCTCCCCTCCGCATTCTCCACAAAAGGCCCAGGAGAATGACACCAACTGAGCAGGAATCCCTAGCCCTCATACGGGAAGCAAGCCTCATCCTGAGCAAACCACCCAATGCAGAGGAGGCGTATGGCACCTATATAGCCAGCAGATTGCTGGAGTTGGAAAAGGGCCAATGCCTCCTCTGTGAGGGTCTGATTTTTGAGGCTTACCAGAAGGGCTTGAGAGGGGAGCTTACTGCTACCACATATCTGGCAGATGAAGCCACTCCTCCTCCTCCTGCCCCAAGTACACCACCAGAGGCACAACCTCCAAGGAAGGCTGCAGAGAAGCGTGGAGGGAAGGCTGCAGAGAAGCGTGGAGGGAAGGCTCCACGGAAGAGTCGAAAGTGATTGCCTGGTTTCTGTCTGGTCTGACTGTGCTCCCTGTGCTCCCTATAGTCGCAAGATACCAATTTTCTTGTCCTCAAACTTGATGTGTGTCCTGGGGGACGAAAGGCTTCCCAGATTCTAAAAGTGTCTCCAGTGTTGCCTTCCTAATTTTTTTTATAATAAAATAAATACATTTTTGGTTACCTTACATTCTTGCCTATGTGTTTTGATTAAAAAACGCCTTTTTCTTTGGGAGTAGGCAGGTACAGGTCCAAAAGACTATGGGGTTGATTTGAGAAAAGCAAATAGTCTGTGCACTTTGCAGAGGACAGTTGCCCTCTGCAAGTGCAATTGCTCCAGAGCATCAGAAATTATTTAAAAGCTTGACTTTGCAAAGAGTACCCAATCCTGTGCAAGTAAAATAAAAAAAAAATCATTTTTGCTTGCACATGATTGGATGATGGAAGTCAGCAGAGCTGCTTCACATTTAATAAAGCTTGGGAGCAACTGCTCTTGCAAAGGGCAACTGCACTTTACAAAGTGCACAGTCTTTTTCCCTTTAGGAAATCAACCCCTATGTGTGTTTTTGACAAAAGGCTAAATCATTTAGAATATCAAGTGAAACGTTCACTTGAGAAATTGCACAGCAAGTGCACTTGTTGGAAGTGCAGTCGCTGAAAATCTGAGGGGAAGAGCTTACATTCGGGGAAGCTCTGCTGATTTATTCAGAAAATCATGTTAAATAAAAATTATTTGCTTTTTTTTGGGCTTCCTTGCATGTGCCCCTCGGATCCACAGCGAAGGCACTTCAAAATGCTCTTTCTGTGGAATTCAATGTAGAATTAGCACTTGTAGTGAAAAATGATTTTGCCTTTGTTAAATACACCCCCCTATGTCTAATGAACAAGGGACAACAACCTCATTAAGGTTCATTAAAACAACACAAAATATGAATGTTAATTGTGGTAACTTGAAAATACACACAAAAAATGTGGTTATCATTTAACACACATTGTAAAATAGATAAGTATTGAAATTTAAAAAAAAAAAAAAAAATTAGTCCAAAATCGATTTTAAAATGTATAATTTATGGAGATCTGGCTTTTACAAAATATTATATTAGTCATGGCAGGAGGATAAATCATGAAGAAAGTAGTTTGTGAGAACTCTGTGTGAATATAAAGCAGAAAAACAACTTCATTCCTCTCGCATTATCAATCCTAAAAAAAGGCTGTATTAAAAGACCACAGAAGAGGAATGTGCTAGCTTTAAGACGAAGGCTAGTTTTACCAGACCGAGCGCTTCCGTCTTGTAATTGCTTCAGAGCATGCGTCAGTTTGAGTTCGTCGGACTAGCACACAGACGATCGATTTGTCCGCTAGAAAGAAGAGTCCGTCGGATAAATTTTAAACAAGTTTCAAATCTAAGTCCGTCCAACTTTTGAGCAAACAAAGTCCGCTGGAGCCCACACACGATCGAATTGTCCGACGAAATCCAGTCCGCTGGGCAAAGTCCGCCGTAAAGTCCGCTCGTGTGTACGCGGCATAAGGATTATTAATATTTCTCGTATTTTTTATGAAAGGAGTATTTACCGTCATGTTATAAAACTCAGCACTTACCCACATACCCACACTTGTGAAGTATTGCAACACAAAGTTAAACTCACTAAGGCACTTAGGAAGAATTATCATTTTAGGTCTAGTTTACATTGCCTGAACTGAGATCAGTTTAGGTAAGATTAAGTTTTTTCCTCACTTCAAGTCTATGTGAATGCATGGTATATGAATGTAATGAAAGTAAAAAACATCTAAATTCAACTTAAATGCCTGTGTACTCTAGTCCATGTTTTATGTCCTTGAAAAAAAGTATAGAAGAGCCAGGACTTAAAGGCTCTGTTGTATGGAAATATAAGCTAAGGTCAACAATTTTTTAAACATTAAATGTTGCTTTTGTACATTACTGTTTACAACTGGTCACATTTAAAATGTACTTCATATTATGTTACTGTTTTGTTTACTTGCAGAAAATCATGTTGAAATTAATTTTACAACATAATTTTTATTAGCACTTTATGCTTTTATGGAAGAACTAAGAATACTTTCAGTCAACCTGAAGTGACTTTCTGTAACATCTGTGATCACTTACAAGATTTCAAGGATACTGAATAAATTGTCTTAAAATAGTATGATCAGATACAGCACATGGGATAATCCCAGCTGGGAGCCTACATTTAGAAATAAATGTCTATACTATGGCCAGTGAAATGTTAAGTACAGATCTGTGTGCTAGGTTGTGTTACATTATATATACATTACACTAATGTTCAAATGGAAAACTTTCCTGCCTGGGTCTAAAGGTAAAGGTCAGTCCATTTTAAGGACATTGTAAGATACTTTAAGTACTGTGCAAATCAGCATGTGAGCTTATAAAAAAAAAGTCTCAGTCTAAAGTTACTTCACTGACAACATCAAGGCATAGCTGCATGCATTCCAGGATTTCCTGGGGCTGTTCCAGGTTCTGGCATTCAGGAAGGTGCGGCTTCTCTGGAAATTAGGAGGGGTTCTAGACAGGTCAGTACCTTCCCTCATATAGTATCCTATATTATCAAAAAAATCGGAGCTAAGGACAGTCCAAACAGGAAGTTTAAAATGGGATCATGTAGCATAAGTAGTATAAGGCTTTATTGAGAAAAACATAAATACAAATTCATACAAAAAGGGGAGTTAGAAAAAAACCAAAGTCCACCACCACACTTAAATATAAAAAGACAATGTTGTCTAATCACCACAGCAGCTGCTCATCCAACCTGCACACATTCACCACATATAGTCTACTAGGTGGAATGAAAAAGTACTTGTCTGATAGACCAAGTGTAGGTGTCCAGGCTACTGGGGTATAGGCAGTGGGAACCATCTACTAATTAACGTGGCTATTAACCACACATTAGTCCCATGCCAGACAGTCGCCACCTAAATCTCATCTAAAGGGGGCACAGTGATCCCAACACAAAAGCAATTAGTAAGAAATGCAGAAAGTCACTAAGGACAGTTGTAATAAGTTATGTAATGCAGCTGGAGTCAAGTTGGCAATGAGACTAATCCAGTGGACTCAATGTGAGACTGTGACAGTTACTGCAGTATCAAGAGTACATGACAGTCAGTAGTGTGCATCAGCAGTACAGTGCTAATGAAGAAACAACACATACAGCCCAGCCATCTGACAGACATCAAGAGAGGCAATGCACAAGATAGATCCTGACCGCGGCTCACCCAGACCTTGGAAGTCCAGCCACAATCCACTGCATCAGCAGGGAAAACCCAGGAATACTGCAATTCCTCCGCCACTCACCGGGCAGCAGTATGGGGTGCTGCTCTCACTGCCAGAATCTCCAGAGGCCTTTACTGTTGAAGCATTAACTGTTGAAAATGTCCTAGAGACGCAAAGGGGGCTTGGGCTGTGAGGAAGTCTACAGTTTGTGTGCAAGCCGGGCAGGACAATGGCAGGGCAATGGCTTTTTGTTGGCCAGTATCCAAATCCTCCTGTAGCCCAAAGTACAGCCCGATGGTATCAGACTAATGGAATACTTTACTGTACCTTAAAAGAGAAGTAAAGCTTTTTTTTTTCAGATTCATACTACCTAGGTTGAAGCAGCATCAGTCTGATGCTGCATCTGTCCCCCGGCGCCTCTGCACTGAGAACCAAGCGATAAAATACCGCTCGGTTTTCAGAGCTCCGTGAGTCACAGCTCTCTGCTCTTCCCTCTCCTCACTCATTGGAGAGCTTGGCTGTGGAGGGGGCAGGGGCAGCCGGCTCAGGCTCTCAGCGGCTCCCTGAGAGGCTGAGCCAGGTGTCAGTCCAGGCACCTGGCAGATGCAGACTTTATTGACGTGATGACGCGGTGCCTGGACTGAATTCTGTGACATCAGCAGAGAGCAGACTTCAGCCCACTTCTATGCTGAAAACAGGTCACAGGAGTGCAAAACGTACTGCACTCCTGTGATCCATAGGAGAAGCCCAGCCAAACAAGCTTTGGCTGGACTTCTTTAATGAATAATAAAGAAAATATTTGGTTGGAGTTTTAACATTCAGTCTGTTGTATGTCAGTGTTATGGTCCCCATAGACACCAGAATAGTGACTATAATTATGTCCATGGGTACTACCAGATACACTTGCCTTGTGCTCTTGGGTGAGCAGTGAATTGAGTTGTTTTCTTTTCATTTTCCCACTATAGCTTCCCACAGGATAATGTCAGTCCCTCTCCCTCCACTGCATTAGTTATGCCCAACAATATTAAATGCAACATTTTTGAGTCATGCAGGACCCCTTCATCAGGGATGCCACCACTTTAACAGTTTTCCAGCTAGCTGTTGCTGCAGCACACTTAAAGGGGTTGTAAAGGCAATTAAAAAAAAAAAATAACATACATGTTATACTTACCTCCACTGTGCAGCTCGTTTTGCACAGAGTAGCCCCGAACATGGTCTTCTGGGGTCCCTCGGCGGCTGTCTCAGCTCCTCCCCGCAAGAACTAATCACCTTCATGTGAGCTCCCTCGTATGGTGGTTAGTTCTTGCGGGCGAGCACCCGTGATACAGCCAGCGGCTATAGCCGCTCACTGTATCACTCGGCCCCACCCCCAGCATCATTCGATGTGATTGACAGCAGCGTGAGCCAATGGCTGCACTGCCTTCAATCCAACCACTCTAGCCAATCAACGGCCAGGCTGAGCGGCGAAGAGGACATCGGGGGCGAGCACAGCAGGTGAACAGGCTCAGGTAAGTAAAACAGGGGGGCTGGGGGGGCCGGTATTGTCGGATGTTTTTTCACCTTAATGCATAAGATGCATTAAGGTGAAAAAATGCAAACCTTTACAACCCCTTTAAACCTAGTACACACAGGCCAAATGTTGGACGGCTTTGGCCGGTTCAAGAGAAACTGGCCGACATTCAGGCCATGTGTACTGCAGTCGGTCCGACGGCCGGCTTTTGTCAAAGGGGTATGATCGAAAAAGGTCTGCCGAATGGCTCCTGATCTCCGCGCACAGCCAGTGGCTTAGCACACTGACCAGTGTGTCCTGGCGAGGGGGCCTTCCCCCTGTCAGAACACAATAGAAAAGCAGGGCAGATCGATGTACTAATGTCAGATAGTACAGCGGCTACTCCTGAGCTCTCAGGGTTTTTTTTGTTCAGCCCTGCTATATTCAAGCATGAACACAATGGGAATATTCTTATCATAATTCCTTGTATAGATCACAGGATTGGGAAGCAGAGACAGACTCTCTTGCAGTCCATGCCTGCTAAAATTCTGCTCCTTGTCCCCAGATAAGCAGTACTATGTATGTTCTCTTGACATTAGCTGAATGAATGAATCAAGTACTGACTATGTGTAGACAAACTGTGCTGCTGCTATTGCTATACTGAAATTCCCAGTTGGCCTTAAGCAGCATATAAAGACTGCCCTTTTGTGCACCATTGGAAAATATTTTGCGTAGTCACTTTTGGCCCAGAGGAATGTATATTGTTGAATATATTTGCAGCCCAGAGAAAAATATAATGTTCAGAGGCCAAACAGCAGGCAGGGAATAGTGAGAAGGCACTGAAATAGAATGCTATTTGATCATGTGAGGATTCATAAGCCACAGAGAAATGATAAAATACAGAATGTTGTATGAGTCATTTATCCCCTTGTCATCCTAACTGTCTTGCTACTTTATATGTCCTTTTCTTCAAAATGGTACAAAATAGTGGAAATTGACTCACTAGGTCAAATATATGAACACATTTTGAGAATAACTTCTAATGACTCCAAGGCCTTATGCACATTATGCTCTTCTGAATGTTTTTCTCCCGACAGGAGAAAAGCAGCTTTAAAAATGCACCTAAAGCTACGTTTTTCAAAAGCGTTTAGACATGTTCAGGTGCGTCAAGCATTTGGGTATTTATTCCTTTCATTCGCCAGAATAGTAATCTATTCTGAATATTGAATGAAATTAACACCAAAAATAGAACTATAGTCATTTTTTTTTCATTTTGGATAGAGTAAAGGAGGATTATACCCCCTGTAAGGTTTATTTTTGCGCTCTTTGTCCCAATGGGGAGATTTACCTTCACTCCCTGTACCATAGCCAAAGCAGGAAGTGAGAGGAAATCACTGCAAATTAGGAGAATCTCTTGGGGACCCCCAGGTCACCAAAACTAATGTCCCCATGGGAAGATTTCCCCTCTATTATTTTTCTGGGGACAACCCAAAATTGGGATTTTCTTTTACTTTCACTTTCAAAGTAATGGTAAACAGGACAAAAGGAGAGGGTAAATCTCCCAAATGGGGACATGGACAGCAATATAACCTGACTAGTGTTCTAATCCCTCTCCTTTCTATCTAAAACTAAAAAAAAAGTTCTGACTGCAGTAATGCTTTAAGAGTCAAATGCTTCTAGCGTTTAGGAACGTTTAGAAGCATTAGGCCTTTTTTCTGCCCAAAAGCTCCTCTCCTGAACGCGATTTTGGGGTGTTCAGACCTTGATACCTTTATAAAGTACATAGTTAGTTAGGTTCCTAGGTAAAGTTTTGGTGCATTCTGAACTCTGTGAAGTTCTACTCTCCAGATCATGAGCATGGAAGTTGTTGTCTGGGTTTCCAGATGTTTGTAGCTGTGTGGTAGGATTAGACACATCATCACAAGTAAGCCAGTTAAGAGTAGTGTCTTGCCTGACTAAAGTATCTTGGACAGGTACTAACCGGCTCGTATACCAAGTTGGTTCATCCTTCAGCCTACAGGTTACTGGTGTCAACTGGCTGTGGATTCTCCAGCATTAAACTAGGGGTTAAACGTTGAGAACATAGAGAAAGTGATGCCACCATTAACATGCACATGTACAAGAAAACACCTTATGTTTTAATGCAGAATACATTTGCTCAATGGGGAAAGAGCTTGAGAAGCAAAATTGAATGGATGTTTCTCTCCCTCCTGAATCTGTGATATATTTGAACCAAAAACAACAGAAGAAGCATCACAAGAGACAAACAATGGTGCATTTGGTGAAAAATGTGCAAGTGTTGGTGCAGACGCTATCCACTGTTTCAGGACACATACAGCCTTAGAGCAGGCTTGTGTCCACTGCCATTTTGCATTTTTGAGTAAGGCCGCGTACACCTTGGCGGACTTTTCGACTGGACTGGTCCGACAGACTTTCCAGCGGACTTTCGACAGACTTCCGACTGACTTTTTAATGAATGGACTTGCCTACACAGTCACACCAAAGTCCGACGGATTCGTACGTGATGACGTACATTGGACTAAAATAAGGAAGTTGATAGCCAGTGGCCAATAGCTGCCTTAGTGTCGGTTTTTGTCCGTCGGACTAGCATATAGACGAGCGGATTTCTGGGTCCGGCAGAGTTACGACGTAAAGATTTGAAGCATGTTCCAAATCTAAAGTCCATCAGATTTGCGACTGGAAAAGTCTGCTGAAGGTCCAGTGAAGCCCACACACGATCGGATTGTCCGCTGGATTTGGTCCGTCGGACAAGTCCGGTCGAAAAGTCCGACCGTTTGTACGCTGCATGAGGCATGCAAAGGTGTTGTGATTTTAGCATAGTCAACTACAAACCTTAAATATTAGTTTGTGAATACTAGAAATGAAGTAAGCACAGAGTATGACTCTGTGACTCATCAACCCGAGAGGAACAGAAACAAAACAACAAAACAGGGTGATCTAGGATGGCTCATTGGTGATAAATAAAAAAAACTACAACTTCCAAAACAGGGGTGCCCAACTGCTGGATGTGGCCCGCCATCTCCTGCTCTGGGATGGCGGGTCGGCAAGCCCAGATCGTCCCCGAGCATCAGTGTGAAGAACGGAGCCGGCACTAGAGAAAGCAGAGCTGATGCTTCCTGTATAACTCTGGCTCCTGTCAGAAGCATTGGCTCTGCTCTCTACTGCAGCCACGTGCTTCCTGCAGAGCTCCTGTCACACTGATGCTCGTTATCGAGTCTGGAACCCGCGATCTGGGACAGCAGCCACCAGGGATACCCACTCTCAGTGCCAGCAGTACCCACCAACAGTGGCAGCAGTACCCACCAACAGTGCCAGCAGTACCCACCGCCAGTGCCAGCAGTAACCACCAGCAGTACCAGCCAGCAGACTTCACCAGCAGTACAAGCCCTGGAGGACAGCCAGCATCAGCTGCCAGCCATACCTGCCCTAGGGACAGCAACAGCCGCCAGCCATATCTGCCTTGGCACAACAGCAGCCAGCGATACCTGCAGGAGTTCTGAGGAAGAAGTGATGTTTGAGGTCAGTTGAGGTACGGGTAAACATCAGTGTGAAAGCAGCCTTAGGCCCCTTCACATGATCGGTCCGATCAGGTCCACCTGTCTGTTTTTTGGGCGGACCCAATCAGACTCTCCATTCACCTCTATAGAGCGGCAGATCTAGATGGATTTGTGTCCGTTTACACCCGCCTATCTCCAATCTGATCCACTTAGAAAACAGAAGGGGATCTGTCCCCTTCTCTCTAGGCGGATAGTACGGGAGGGCACATAGAGTAGAGCGGGCTGTGTCTGCTCTGCATATGCAGTGTGCACACAGACCTGTCATCTGCAGCTATGCTCATTGTGGCCCACGATCGCTTACCAAGTCGCTAAAGTGGCGCTTGCACTTCAAAAGGTTGGGCACCCCTGTTCTAAAATATCATTGTTTATTACATACATAGAATACAATTCCCAACAAATGGGTATAAATAGCAAAATACATCATGTCATAAAAAGGAAAAATGCATTCTTCCATATGTAAATGTCACATTTTACATAGTCAACGCGTTTCACGGTCAAAAGCCGCTTCTTCAGGACTCTATATTTGCATACGACAAGTTTTCTGCAATGATTTATATCAATTCTAGAAATTAAGAAAATAGTAATAAGTTAACATTTTAATGGTGCATAGACAAACATATGCATAACATTCTTAGCCATATAAATAA
Source organism: Lithobates clamitans (assembly GCA_037952925.1). Taxonomy (NCBI): domain Eukaryota; kingdom Metazoa; phylum Chordata; class Amphibia; order Anura; family Ranidae; genus Lithobates; species Lithobates clamitans. The sequence continues at coordinate 3,086,523 of JBBGZY010000044.1, forward strand.
ATCCTGGCCATCAGGAAAAAAGGGCCAGGGATCATCGTACCCTACTGCCAGTTTGGGCACCTGCTAAGCTAAGCTAGATGACACAAGAAAACAAAATAGTCCTGAGATGGTATTATCCCCAAAAATTTCAAAAGAAAATCCCCTAATTTCCCTGGGATGGCTCTTTTTATTTACTGTTTGTGCCTATAAAAACCTAAGATAAACCAAGAAGAACCTGCCACCTTCCTAAGGATCCTCCTCCTTTACCTTTGCACATCTTTGTTGATTTACTCACACTTAGCTTAACTAAAGAGCATTAAAAATAATCACAAGTAATTTCATTTTGAATTAAAAAATTTAAATAAAAGCGTTATTTAACTCAAAACCAAAAATGTAATCTATTGCAGCTTTCCAATCATTAGATGTGGTGGCTGCATCAGTTTTCTTTTTTTTCCCTTTCCCTTCCCTGTTTTTACCAGGTGATCTGGCCAGTAACACACCTCTTGTGTTAGAATGCCTCCCCTCTGGATGAATTGGCACAGGGGGGCAGATTTGGGCAGCAGCAATCTGGGGGGGTCAGTCTGGGTGAAGGAGAGTGTTAGATGTACTAGCAGAGTTAGATGCAGAGTTAGATACAATAAACAAACTGAAGCCAAACTTTAGCCAACACTTTGTTACAGCCAGCTTTTTTTTCTATTGGCATAAAGGGTTTTCATAAATAAATAAAAGCTGAGCATTGTAAGCACCCCTGCTGGCGGTGAATGGTTTTTCTCATCCCTGTAGCTGCAAGAGAGCTTGTTTTGAAAAAAAAAAACAGACTTACTGGCTGGACCACCAGATGAAAATAAAAGAAAGAAAGCCTAAAAATAAAATTCTTGCAGCCATCACATCTAACAATTGGTAAGTTGCAATATAATAAATGTTTGCTTTTGGGTTTAAAACTGCTTTAGCACCTAACTTTCACCCATTGCTTTAACCACTTCAGTTTTGGAAGATTTAACCCCCTTTATGACCAGGCCATTTTTTTATTTTTGTCACTGCGTTACTTTGATAATTGCACGGTCATGCAAGGCTGTACCTAAATGAAATGTATATCATTTTTTTTTTCTTTTGCTGGTATTTGATCACCACTGGATTTTTTTTTTTGTGCTATAAATGAAAAATATAAATAATTTTGAAAAAAAAATTCTACTTTCTTCTATAAAACATTTAAAATTCTAAATTTTAAAAATCAAAATTCTTCATAAATTCAGGCCAGTATGTATTCTGCTACATATTTTTGGTTAAAAAAAATCCCAATAAGCGTATATTGATTGGTTTGCATGAAAGGTATAGCGTCTACAACCTATGGTATATATATACTGGAATTATTATTTATTTTTTTATACCAGAAATGGCAGCGATCAGCGACTTATAGTGGGATTGTGATAGTATGTGGGAACAAGTGACACTAATACAATGATCAGTGCTAAACATATACTCTGTGACATTACTAATGACACTGGCTGCTAAGGGGTTAACATCTAGGGTGATGAAAAGGGTTAAGAGGGTTATACCCCTCTTCTAACAGCTATAATAACTACCCTGTAAAAGGCAGTGTTACTTTTGACGTCAAATTTCAATTTCATTTTAGTCATAGTCTTTTGGCTAAAATGCCATTTTAATTTTAGCCGTATTCTAGTCATCTGAATTGTTTAAGTTTTAGTCGTATTTTAGTCGACTAAATCTCCAGTACATTTTAGTCAACTAAAATCTAGGTTTAGTTACACTATAATGTATTATTTAGGCATTTCTTTCGAATTGCCAAACTCATATACTCCCAAAGTAAAAATCCAATAACAGATTAAGGTTTGAATATGCACTACAGACACAGATTTAGACGTTGTGATATATAACGTCTTTATAAATAAAATCAAGTTTCATAAACAAACAAAAATATTGCCTTTTGCCAAACACAAGTGAAACTTTAAAATATATATATATATAAAAAAATAAATAAAAACCTGTAAGCTCTATTGGCTGTAATGCCATTGCATATATTACCAACATTAAATATTAAGAAAAGAAAAAAGAAAAGCCTTTTTCTTATTTTTTTTTTCTTTCAGCAGCTTAGTAAATGCCCTCTACTCTTTCTTATGTGGTAGAGTAGTGTTAATTTTGATGTCTTTTTGACTAAAGTGCCATTTTAGTTTTAGTCATATTTTAGTCATCTGAATTGTTTCAGTTGTATTTTCATCAATTAAATTAACACTGGTAAAAAAAAGATGCTTATACTTACCTATTCTCAGGGCGCTCAGGTCTGGACAAGTAATTGGCTCCCAGCAGCTGGCTTCAGGGGAGAGCGCCAACAATGGATGCCCCATACTAAGCCTATGGGTGACGTCACCCCCAGGAATTCCATCTGCTGTCGGTGCCCCCCCTGCTGGGGAGATCATTTGACCAGATGGGAGCACCCTGAGAATTGGTAAGTACATACATCTTCCTTTTAAAGGGGAGTTAGAAGGTGGGTGGGAGCCATTTTAAGCATAGTTAGTTCTAGCCCAGACTTCTACTTTAAGCTAAATGGATACTTACCTTATCACTACAAAAAAAAATATTCCACACCAAATCCTCATAGCCACCTAGATCTTACCGTGCCATAACTCCCAAGTATAAAATAATTTGCTTTGAAATGAAATGAAGGCTTTTTCCCTTCAGCAATCTTTACATGAATCAATGGCTGCCGTTTTCTATCACCACTTTATATAGCATCAGCAGCCTTTCAATTGCTCTAAGTGCCCCTATTCTATAAGCCTTGTGGGAAAAGTACTTTTTTTTGCCATTTTTATGTGAAATGTGGCAGACTGAATATTTCTGGTAATGTCATTAACAGAAAAAAAAACACGTTAACAGGACCATTCGATGGTACTTGACAGATGTACACCTTTGTAAGCAGCTAATGTACTCTATCAAAACGCAGCACTAAATGTTTTTGGTTCTAACACCAAACTTTACTTACTACACGTGAGCAAGCAATGATTACATGTTAAGACCAAAACATATAGAAAAACATTCAATGCACTATATACTTCTGGCCCAATAATAAATACAGTTTTACTTAGACAATTGTTATTAAAGTACCAGATGTGATGATGCATGGCAAATGTCAAAGTGTGACACTTTTATGTATACACTTTCTACTAATCAACCACATAAAAAGCTTTAGCAAGTTTCTTTCTAATCTGGTTGATATAATCTGAACCATAAATTCAATATTTGTGCGTTCTGCAGAATAGATCACTGACATCTGCACTATTATTTTAAAGCAATTGAATAAACTATGTTTTTCTTCTTAAAACAGTAAAACAAAATATGCCCACAGTAAAGGATGACACCAGTTATGCCAACTAGGCTTTATGCACCACGTTTACCTTTTGTTTTGTTTTTTTCATTTATATATACATTGGGAGAAATAATTATTTGATCCCCTGCAGGTTTTGTAAGTTTGCCCACTTACAAAGAAATGAAGGGTCTATCATTTTTATGTTATAAATTGAGTTGCAGTTCAGTGAGTAAAATAATTATTTGATCCCCAAGCAAAATATGACTTAGTACTTGGTGGTACTACCTATTGTTGCTGTGGGGATCTATTGTTGCTGTGGGGATCTATAGTTGCTGGGAGAGATCTATGGTTGCTAGGGGGATCTAAAGTTGCTGGAAGGCATATATTGTTGCTGGGCAGATCTATTGTTGCTGGGGAGATCTATAGTTGCTGAGGGTGTCTATTGTTGTTGGCTGCATGGGACCTATTTTACTGCCTTTCATTAGCAAATTCCATACAAACTACTTAGCGCCAAAAATTATATTTGCTTATGTATTCTCTAGATATGGGGTGGAACCAAGGGACGATGCTCAGAGGTGGGTAGGCGGCGGAGACAAGAGGTGACTCAGAAAAGGAAAGTACCTGTACCTAATGTCTGAGAAAAAAAGCCCTGCTGCTCACTAACATTGATTGCATGTGAATACAGAGGTGGGCAGGAGCAATCTCCTGGAGGGGGAGGGCAGCTGCTGGGCATGTGTTCATGAGGTCAGCTGCTGAAGTACTTCCTCTTAACGCTTTTCACTTCCTGAATACAAGGAAGTAAGACCTGCTCTCAAGAATATAATAAAAGATTTTTCTATTCTGCAACAGAGATACATTAATGGTATATTGGTACATAGGGAAGTTGGAATAAAAAAAAAGTGAACTTAGTTCACCTTCATAAAACACCCCACTAGGCCATCAAACTACACCTTTGCAGCACCCTCTTCTTATAAATTCATGTCTTACAACCATGCCTCTTCCTCTTGTAACATATCTGTGGGCCATATTGATGACAACAGAAGCCTGCCGGAAAAATTGCCACTGGTTTAAAATGGCTCCATCCCATCTTTTTACTATGATGGAGCAGCCATTGGGACAAACACCCCCTAGTGCTGTAGGAGGGAGCGACAGCCTTCTCCCGGGGGCCCCATGCGTGCAGTGTGTGCTCACTCACAACTGCTTATCTCATCCAAGATGACAGCAGAGAGTGCACTGCACATGCCTGGCCCTAAAGATGGTGCATCCTCCTATGGCACTAGAGGTGCTCCAAACAGCTACTCCAACAGGTGTACAATGCTCAGGAAAGAAAAAACTGGCTTCTCGTATAATCATTTAATTATAAAAAAAAGAGTATACAGCAGGGGAACATTCATATAACAGAAGCACATCTAGAATATAATACAGTATACAGAGCTTCAGCAAGCTGGTAACAGACCACAGTCACAATCCTGATCTCCCTCAGTATTAGACATGTACTAACATGTCTCCAAGTCCCGTCTGACTCATTTCTTCACCTGGACTTCATCAGAAATGTCTATTACACTATGAGAAGCTTCTTGTTTCCTGTTTTTTATTTTTAAATACCCATTTTATTCCCTACATGTTGTTATTATGTGCACTTTCCATAAATTTGTTTTGTCGCTTGAAAACTATTTGTTAAAGCAGACCCGTCTCTTTCCCTCTCTCTAAAAACTGTCAAAAGCTATTTAAAAGTAATTTTAGTAATAAGTTCACTTATATCTATTAATTCCCCTTTTTAAAATGTCAGTGGTAGCCAGCTTCTTCTTCCTTGCTCCCTGTGCCAGGCTCACTGACGGCGCCTGCGCCAGATCTCGCACATGCGTATTACAAGAGCTGTTGCGCAAAGGAAAAGTTACTTTGCTATAAGATGTCTCAAAACCTTGCTGTGTATACATGAGGAAGGCAACATAGCCCTTCCTGGGTGCATCTGTGAGGACTTGGCTACGTCACCAGAACCTTTTGGGATCAGGAAGTGAGATCTGATTAGATGTAAATAACATTTAGTGTTTTTGCATGCCCCACTGACTTTTACTGTTGAGGGTATGGGTCAATTTTAAAGTGTGCAGTGCATATTTAAAGTACTTGTGTACACTAAATAGTTAAATGGTGGCGTGGTTTAGCAATATATATTTGCAAACCCTAGGGAAGTCCTGCAGAAAACAGGACAGTTGCTGCATGCTGGCCATGAGTTAGACAAGATGAGATAGACTGGGAAGTTTGCAATATGAGTATGTGAATGGGAAATCTGCAGGAACTGCATGATGGTAGGAATTGTAATCTTGTGATTTACACAATCTTCACATGAGATTTGCAGGCTGCAATATTCAAAACAAGACAAACTAACCAAAAGAATGGAGTAAACATGGCCGCGGCACTTTATTGTTTTAAATGATTAACAAAAATGTATTTCTAACAATCTTTCAAGATATGTATTTGAAGCAATAAATCTGCTCAGTCCTCATGACTCAAGCATATATTAATCAAAATTATTAAACAACAGTCCCCCTTGAAACAAGGTGACAATCCTCTTAAAGTGCCAGCAACGAAGGGTGGGAGGGAGGGAAGTTTGTAGTGTTACTGACAACCATGCTGAGGGAAAACTGCTGAAGAGAGGCCCCTTTTTTAGGGAATTCCCAGATTCAGGAAAGTCCTGGAAAAACTAGAAGCTTTCTTAAAAGAGCAATAGAAATAATACAGTAGAACTGAGACAGAAGTCATTGCCGCCTTAAGTATTAAGAAGCATACTTAAAAGGGCAATATAAAATACAGTAACGCTGAGGCAAAAGGCTCTTGCCGTTTTAAGCATTAGGAAAGCAGCCACAAGCCCATGCAAAGTGGGCCCAAATGAATTGAGCCCCTTTTTCCCATTACAGAGCTAGACAGATAACGTGCATGTTTTAATTCGGAATTCATCTTTTTTTTTTTTTTTTACCTCTTTTTCTATATCACCTCTTCACCTGCAGGCTCCTCAAAGGACAATGAGTCAGCATCATCTCCCGCTCCAATAAGCATGAGTTGACCAAGAAAGCAGTAAGGCTGAACTGGGAAGTGCAATGCTAAATCAGGAAGTAGTAGAGTGATCTTACTGACTGTCAGAGGTATGCAAATGGATGGCCATCCATAAATACATATCCTTTGACATGTAAAATATGTATACGTGGGAATGGTATTGAGATCTACATATGACAGGGGCCGCGACATCGTCCAAATGATATGCCCATCATCCTAAATTTTCTAATACCCCTGGTTCTTACCCTCGGTTTACCCACTAGCATGGCGTCTTCCCTGGGACTCATGGAACAGAAAGATTTGTCACATATCAACAATTTATGTGAATACAAAGAGTCCACCACTTTGTCTCAATCATCGTTGTGAAGTAGAACCAATGCTGTATCCTGGCCTAGGCTGACAAGGCCCAGGCCTAGGGCAGCACTTTGCACGGAAAGAGTCCCCGCCGTCTTGCGCTGTTTATTTTTTACCAGGGATTTCCCTTCACTTCCTGCCCCATAGCCAAACAGGAAGTGAGAGGAAATCTATGCAAATTAAGAGAATCCATTGCCAACCCCACCCCAGGCCCTCAGAACTAGTGTCCCCACTCAAAAATTTCAGGGCGGGTCCTAAACAGCAAGGGGTGTGGCCTTGACAGGAAGGTGTGGGTCATATTTAAATTAGGTGGTGCACAAGTTTAGTCAGGCCTAGGGCAGCACAAAACCTAAATACACTACTGTGTAGAACCTACCATTTGTGTTGTGGTAAAGGTTCAGAAAGAACCTAAGCACAGTCACCAACTTGCATCAAGATATCAATAAATAATAACTCCCCCAAAAACCAATAGTGAATAGCATAAGCACCCAGCTTTAAGAGCAGGCAGCATGTAGCCCTTATCAGACATCCCAAGTCTCCCGCGAGTTGTCGGAGTCTACCGCATTTGGCTGTCACGGACACTGGCTGTATTCCATGGGCACTGGTAAGGCTGTATTCCATGGGCACTGGTAAGGCTGTATTTCATGAGCATTGGTAAAGGCTGCATTTCATGGGCACTGGTAAGGCTGCATTTCATGGGCAGTGGTAAGGCTGCATTCCATGGGCACTGGTAAGGCTGTATTTCATGGGCACTGGTAAGGCTGTATTCCATGGGCACTCGTAAGGCTGTATTCCATGGGCACTGGTAAGGCTGTATTTCATGAGCATTGGTAAGGCTGCATTTCATGGGCACTGGTAAGGCTCTATTTCATGGGCACTGATAAGGCTGCATTTCATGGAAACTGGTAAGACTGCATTTCATCGGCACTAGTAAGGCTGTATTCCATGGGCACTGGTAAGGCTGTATTCCATGGGCACTGGTAAGGCTGTATTTCATGAGCATTGGTAAGGCTGCATTTCATGGGCACTGGTAAGGCTGCGTATCATGGGCAGTGGTAAGGCTGCATTCCATGGGCACTGGTAAGGCTGTATTTCATGGGCACTGGTAAGACTGTATTCCATGGGCACTGGAAAGGCTGTATTTCATGGGCACTGGTAAGGCTGCATTTAATTGGCACTGATCAGGCTGCATTTAATTGCCTGATCCTGCCCATAAAGGCTGCCCATCAGTGCCGCCGATCAGTGCCGCCTATCAGTGCCCATCAGTGCTGCATATCAGTGCCCATCAGTGCTGCATATTAGTGCCTCCTCATCAGTGCCCATCAGTGCAACCTCATCAGTCAACATCAGTGAAGGAGAAAACTTACTTATTTACTACATTTTATAACAGAAAAGAAGAAAAACTTAAAAAAAAAAATCTTGGTCTTTTTCCATTTGTTTAGCAAAAAAGAAAAACTCAGTGGTGATTAAATACCACCAAAAGAAATCTCCAGCTGTCTCAAAAAATGATAAAAATTTTGTTTGGGTACAGCATTGCATGACCGCTCAATTGTCATTCAAAGTGTGACAGCGCTGAAAGCTAAAAACTGGCCTGAGTAGGAAGAGTATTAGCTGGAGTTCAGCTTCAATTTGTTAGTGTACCCAAGTCTGCTCCCTCATTCAACACTACCTCCACCCAGACCAACAATGCTGCTAATCAAATGTGTCTCCATTCCTTCGTCCAGAGTGGGAGTACACTAATACAGGAACAGGGGTGGATCCAGGGGGGGACAACGGGTCAATTGCCCCCCCCCCCGAGAAAATAGTGAGCAGGCTGTGCTGATGCCGATCCCCCATCAGCCGTTGCTGACGCAGGGCAGCGGCACCGAAACTGACAGGCTCTGTGAAGAAAGTGACACAGGCAGAGCCGCAGCTGCGGGGGATTTCCACCCCCCTTTTCCTCCTTGAGCTGAGCATTCACCTGGAAATGCCCTCCTATTGACTACATTCAGGGCTGATGGCTGGGAAACTAGCAGCTAGAGGATTATGGGACATGTAGTCCCGGATACCAGCAGGCCCCAGGATGATTCCCTGAGAGGACTGCAGCCCCCAGCATGCCGAGTTAGAGGGGGAGGAGGAAGAGATGAGAAGAGGGACCATGAGGCTGTCGGGTGGAGGGAGCCAGTGATTCTATTATTATCCTCCAAGGTAAGAACTTACCTCCAGGTGGGGGGAGTGAGGGGGATGGGGGCGGGGCGGGATGCAGGCTTCCATAGAGGTACAGGACCTTATTGCTGGCTACATCCACCCTTTCCTCTCCTCCACCTGGCTGCTCCCACCCTGTCCTCCCCTCCACCTGGCTGCATCTACCCTGTCCTCCCTTCCACCTGGCTGCTCCCACCCTGTCCTCCCCTCCACCTGGCTGCATCTACCCTGTCCTCCCTTCCACCTGGCTGCTCCCACCCTGTTCTCCCCTCCACCTGGCTCCTCCCACCCTGTCCTCCCCTCCCCCTTGCTGCTCCCACCCTGTACTCCCCTCCCCCTGGCTGCTCCCACCCTTTCCTCCCCTCCACCTGGCTGCTGCCACCCTGTCCTCCCCTCCACCTGGCTACATCCACCCTGTCCTCCTCTCCACCTGGCTGCTCCCACCCTGTCCTCCCCTCCACCTGGCTACATCCACCCTGTCCTCCTCTACACCTGGCTGCCCCCACCCTGTCCTCCCCTCCACCTGGCTGCCCCCACCCTGTCCTGCCCTCCACCTGGCTGCATCCACCCTTTCCTCCCCTCCACCTGGCTGCTCCCACCCTGTCCTCCCCTCCACCTGGCTGCTCCCACCCTGTCCTCCCCTCCACCTGGCTGCATCTACCCTGTCCTCCCCTCCACCTGGCTACACCCACCCTGTCCTCCCCTCCACCTGGCTGCATCTACCCTGTCCTCCCCTCCACCTGGCTGCTCCCACTCTGTCCTCCCCTCCACCTGGCTGCAACCACCAATACTTTTTCAAGACACTGTGTATTTATATGTGTGCGTGTGTATATATAATTGCATTTTATAGTTGCACCCCCTACTTTTGTCCCTGTACCCACATGTGCCCCCCTAAATATGAAAGCCGGAGACGCCACTGTCTCTCTCCGCCCCCCTGCATTGCCGCATTTCTGCATCTAAAAGACTACCATTACTGTGCAGGCCTCACACTGGGACAACAGGCAGTGGCAGTGACAATCTGCATCTGATAGGCGATGTAGCAAGTGACAAGCCCCATCTGAAGGCAGGTGATGGTGGCAAGTGACACACTCAGGTCTCCCACTGATTCTGCATTATGGTGAGTTGAACTATTTCATTTTATATTACAATGTAATAAGAGAAATAATGCGCTTCAATCATCCTGACACCATAATAACCATAGTGCCGTGATGATTGAAGCGCCAATACCAGTTATTTCCCCTACAAATTGCCTGCAAAAATTTTGGCAGTGCCCCTTCCGAGATTAGACTCTGGATCTGCCATTGTACAGGAGGTGTGTTACTGGCCAGATCATTAGATAAAAACAGAGGGAAAAAAAACAAACAAATGCATCCACCACATCTAAGGATTGGTAAACTGCAATATATTACACTTTTGGTTTTGCGTTTAATACCACTTTAACGTAAAAAAAAACCCCCACCTAGCATTTACAAGCACTTTAACCATGGAGCACACCCACTTTTGATAAGTGACATTAAGTTTTCAGTACAGTAATATGTGCTGCCTAGACACCCCAAGACTGGTTGCATAGACAACCCCAAAAGGTTGGAATCTTTTAGCTGCAGGATTTTTTTCCTATGAGCAGGCCAGATTATAAAATGAAAGTGTGTGCTTGATGATATATGATTTAGTTATAAAAACAGGATAGGCTGTGTCAATGTATTTGTGAGTGAGACATAGTAAAAAAGAAAACATCTGGAAAAGGATACAGGGAGTTTCTGTACTTCCTCTGACTTCTTTAGATCTCACATAAAGATTTTTTATTCCATTACTAATTTGGAAGTACCTGGCACTCTGTGTCAGAAAACAGCAGCAGACTTTGGTTTCATGCCTTAGAATGTCCACTGTTTGCATACTATTTCATTCACAAATGATCCAGGGCACATGACTCTAGTATGAGTCACAGTAACCTCCAAAGCACTTAAATAACTTACAACCGGTGATTCAGCTCTATAATAATCACTATAAAGTAAACATTAGTAATCGAGCTGCTTACTATGCTGCCCACACAGTGATACCACTCCCACATATTTTGGTGTAGGAAGAGACTTGGTACACCCAGCTGATGACTAATGTCCAGAGGTACTCAGCAAGGAGGAGCAGCACTGTGGGTAGCTTCCTCCCACAGAAAACTACACTGTAAAGCTTTCCAATATCTGGCCACTTTCCCTGCTAATGTAGTCTACGGCAGTGTTTCTAAACCTTTTTTTCCATTAGGGGACATTTATGCATAATTCCGAAACACCCCATTATAAAATATAAGAAAAAAAAAATAAACAAATAGTTTTACATAATCAATGCAGCAGCATCAACACATTGGGACATCCAGCTTTGGAAGTGATTTATTTTTACAAAGCAAATATATCTTTTTCACATTGGAACTACTACTGACTAGTATTCCAGCATTTCTCCTCTCCCTCACATTCTGCTAATGTGACCTCAGTGCTGAAGCACAGGGGTAAACAAGGATGTCCTCAGGCTCCTTATCAACCTATGACATTGATTATTAGAATGCCAGCAGCTGGCTCGCACAGTGACCAATTTTTTAATGCACAATTAATACCTGTGGCTTTGCGTAACAAAAAAAAGGCGGGTTTATTGAAATTTTTGGGCAATTTTAAACAATGTTTAGGCATTTTGTCAAGGTATTCCTGAAGGCACCGTGAGTGGAAAGGAGTGGAAACTACATTTACTAAAGGAAATATATTTTTCTTTGTTCAACCACTTGCCGACCGCACTATAGCAGAATGATGGCTACAGCGCGGTCGGCCAGTTCTGGGACGCGTCCACCATGCACCCACAGGACACTGTGACACTGGACACTGCTGATCACAGATTGGCATAAAGAGCCAATCAGCGGCTCTTTACCACGCATGGGGTGTCTCGAGGATGTCCATAATTTTAAAGGGTGCCTTGAGATTGTCCATAATTTTAAAGGGTGCCTTGACTGAAAAAAGGTTGAGAAACACTGGTGTAGAGAAATAACAACGGAGCTGGTGGAGGGTGTTGAAAAGTATTATGCTACCAAGGACTGGCCCCTGACTCATCTCTGCACTGTACTGCACTGGAAGCCACCATTGCTTCTGAAACACAAGAACCAGTTTACCTATCTAAAGACAGAGATGACTCCGTAGGGTCGCCCCACTAATGCTAAGCACCTATCCTGACCCTGAATAAACTGTTGGCAGTGAGCCATTGACTGTGAATGGTGTGTGGTAAAAATTGCCAGGAAGTTTACCAATGGTCATTGAAAGGTACTTCATGACCCTTGTGACTCTGAATAAGGCTATTGGGAAAGTTAACCATGAAATGGATGTGGTCCCTGTCTTACTATATACAGTGATCATTGGAAGAGATTTCCCTTTGTTTTGGGTATTGTAGAAGGAATGCCACCTAAAACCGAAGGGTCAGAAGGATCATGGGACCTCTCTGAGATAACCAACATGGATGCTGAGTCCCAGATGGCGATCACACCAAATTGCCAGGAGTGTAATAGTATCAAAAAGGTTGTGTTTCCTGACAGGGTGGCCAGGGACAATGCTGTTAATGATATGTTTGCCAGGCTTACACCTGAGCCTTTGGTACATAAATGTGTTGCCCTAGGAAGAGCAACAGGCCACATCTGATGCTCCACTTTTTGGGGATTCAAGGGTGTCAAGAGAACATTTTGGTACTGCCTTGACAAATGTTGCAATCTTCCAGAAAACTTGGGAGAATATTAGGAAGATAAATTCCAGAGGCAGATAGTGGTAACCTCTTTTAATATGATGCGATGTGACCAAAGTAAACAGTGAAACATTAGAATAACTTGTGGTACCCCACTTTTTCAGAAGGGTGGTACTGGTAATTATTCCTAGATTCTTTTGGTTGGGATTGGATAGCGGATGAAGAATTCTGCGAAACTTGTCTTATTTAGCAAAAAAAACAAAAACAAAACTGTTTCACTACCCTAGTATTGTGGTCCCTTTGTACACCTGCCCATTATAGAGGTGCTTTTTGAAAGAATTGCAAAGGGCTTGGTCAGACCCCTGATAAAGTCCACTGGGGGCCACTAGTATATTGTTATTTTGGATTATGTGTCGCAATAGAAATATCTGTTCACCCACACTGGAATAGCAAAAGAGATTCTTACTGATCAATGGACAGTCTAAAGTGATGAATGAGTCATGCATACATAACTATTTGATCCTAATCACTTTTGCTGAAGATTAAACAGTTAGGAACCTCTATGTACCATCCAAAAAATTACAGGTTGGTGAAGCAGTTTAACAACTACTAAAAGCATGTTGCATATAGTATTTGACAAAGATGGGTTAGACTGGGATTGTCCTCTACCCTATCTCATGTTCACTATATGCGAGGTCCCCCGGTTTACCAATATTTTATTCCCCTTCTCCAGCTGCTGTATGGTAGATGGCCCAGCGGCCTGCTGGATATTGTGAAAAAGATAAGCAATAAGATAAGAAGCATCACCACAAAGGAACGTGATTAACTGCTTTACTATATATGAATGCCTAGCAGAACAAGCATCGGTCTGTGACTGGTCACAACAATCACATGGTACAGGACCAATGAAATTGTCCCTGTACCATGTGATTGCTGTGACCAATCACATTGATCACAGTAGTAAACAATGGCTGCATGACTGTGTAAGCAATCACAATGTAAAAACAAAAACAACTACTGCCCAAAACAGTACATAGTCACCATGTTGACACTGCACTGCTCTTGTTACAGTATGGAAAAAAAAAAATATTGTAAAAAGATTTTTTTTTACATACTGTCACCAGAGTATGTGCAGAGTCACTATGGTGTCCTGCCATGATGATGATCATGTACAATGTCTGGCTGCTCTAATATCACTTTATGTAAGTGCTGTCAGCCATTGTCTCTGATCACAGCCACAGCAGTACAGTGTCCTTAATCACTCCTGCACCAGTCACCGCATACCTAATCACCCCCCGCACCAGTCACAGTGTGCCTGATCCCTGCCACACCAGTCCCAGTATTCTTGATCACCGCCACAGCAGTCCCAGTGTCACCATAATCACTCTTTCACATGTGTGATGCTCTCTGAAGAGCAATCCATGTTCGGATCATGCTTCAGAAAGTATTTAACAGGTGGTGAGGAGACATTGTATCGCCACCTCACCACTTACTTTAATGCCTTGGACCCTGCACAAGCACCCATATTCACTTGAGTAGGTTGTGATCGACAGGCATACAGGGGGTATAATTCCTGCCACAGCTGCAAAGCAAAGCATCACAGCCACAGCATGTGTACACCCCCAACCACTGCCTCTGCAACTAAAGAAGATAGTTAAGGGTGGTAAAACTGCAGCTCAAACACAAGGTTTTACCACCCACTAACCTCACGTGTGAACAAGCCTTAAAGGATAAGTTCACCTTTGGGAACATGTTACATATTCCACCTGTTTTTAGGGTGGAACATGTAATATGTTCCCACTCCTGCAGCCGCTCCCCGATCCGCAGCTTCTAGTGACAGCAAGCCTCGGATCTTCTCCCTAAACTCGCTGTCTCCATTTTAAATAAACATGGCCGTGCACTGCTTCACATCATTTATTTACAATTTTGTGTAAAAAATACATTTTCATTTTCTTTCCTGCATTTTCCAAAAACGTGTGGCAAAAAAATATCATTTTGCCTTTCAGAAAATACCTTGGGGGCATGCTTTCCCAAATCTGGTAATTTTTTGGGTGTTTTTCATGTCCTGGTACTTCAGGGACTAAAGAAATACGATAGGTAGTCAGGAAATTAGACACGTAATTAATGCTCGTTGAAAGCCGAAAGGTGCTCCTTGGATTTTGGGCCCCTCTTTACATCTAGGCTGTGAAAATGTCTCACAAATGTGGTATCCCCATACTCAGGTGGCATAGCAGAATATGTTTTGGGTGTAACTGTAAGTATGCCTATGTTGTGTGTGAGAAATAACTTGTTAAAATTACAACTTTGTGAAGAAAAAAAACTAATTTTATTTAATTTCTTAAGTTTTCAAAAAATTGTGACAAAAAATTACAACTTCAAAAAACTCACTACGCCTCTTACTTAATACCCTTGACTGTCTACTTTCCAAAAAGGGGTCATTTTGGGGTATTTCAACTATCCTGGCATTTTAGGGTCTCAAAAAAGGAGATAGGCAGTAAGTACATCAGAATTGATCAATTTTCAAATATACTGTGTATACCGTTGCTTGTAGAATCTATAACTTTCACAAAGACTAAATAATATGCACTGATTTGGGTTATTTTTTACCAAAGAAATGTAGCACAATACATTTGGTCTAAATTCATGAAGAAAGATTATTTGCAAAAGTTTGTAACAAAAAACAAGAAAAAATTTGGGTTTTTTCTTTTTTTTTTTTAATGTTTGGTCTTTTTTTCCTTTTGTGATATGGGTTGATTAGACCCAATGTGGTTAGCATTTTTTAAGTAAATCCACGTCAGTCTGAACATGCAGTTTAAAGGCACCGCAGCCCAATTTTTTTAAAAGGAAAAGAAAGTTCACAAACTTGCCCATGCAGGGGTTATAGCTTCACTCAGCAACAACAAGAACAAAAAATGCAGAGCCACCTGGCTCTCCTGTCAGCAGCGCCACTGTCCTTTACACTTTTACACTGGTCCCCCAGACCACAGGTTCATCAGGCTCACTTAGTCTTTACTTATGGCACCTAGCTGTATTTGCGCACTCTTGGCCTCAGGATAGAGGTTCCCAGCACCCCAGGCTCTCCCACTAAAGACTTACAGATCCCCCTCCTGGACTATCTGGTTGACTCAGCTCTGTCAGTCTTCTGCAGACCCACTTAGCTGTCCCAACTCTTGTAGTCCTGCAGTTAAGGGAATCTCTCCAACAAGGAGTCTTGTCTCGCCAGTAGGTTTCTGTTTCACACAAGTTAGGGAGGTAAATTATAAAGTGCTCTAGCCAGGTAAGCAGAAAACAAACCTGTGGCTTCCTTGACAGACCTAACCAAGGACACAGTGTCCACAACTGTTTTTAGTAACTGAAACTTCCATTGTGTATAAAAAACAGTATTCCTTCTGTTTTCAAAAGAGAATTTTGGGTTGAAACAAATGCCTTGAGTTTGGGCTTAGGCATAGTCCTCTCTCGGGTAGTAAACACAGAAGAAATTGAACCCTGCAGAAAAGAATTATAACACAATTAAACCTTGGATTGTGAACATAATTCGTTCCTGCAATCCAAAGCACTCGTATGTCAAAGCTAATTTCCCCATAAGAAATAATGAAAACTCAGATGATTCATTCCACAATTTATACATATAAAAATGATTACAGCAATACAAAATACTGTATAAAGTGTACTGTAAAAATAAAACAAATGAACCTGCACTTCAGGAGCTACAAAGTATAAAAGAGAAGAGGGGCGGTTCACACTGCCGTGACCTGAAAGTCAGCACAACTTTGCCAGGTAACTTCAAGGCAACTTCAGGGAATGCCCGGTAATCTTCCTGTAATTGTATTGAAGAGGAATCATGGAATCATGATCCCTCTTCAATACAATTAACCTAGTTACTAGGACATGGGACTTTCTACCATTATTTATACACCCACAGTACCATCCTGTGGTGGTGTATCTGTGCTAATCTTCCTGTAATGTCGGATCCAAATCACATCAATTAAGATAAGGATCTGACTTGGAGGCAACTTCTATTACAGTAAAGTCTATGGGCACAAGTCAAATAGAAGTCGCCTTGAAGTAGTACAGGAAGCTTTTCTAAAATTGGAGAGACTTCAGTAGTGCCAATTAAGACAGCTCTCATTGACTAAAAATTGATTTCATATGTCACGAGACTTGGGGTCTCACAAGTCGGATCCCAAGTCGTGACAGTGTAAATTGATCCTTATACTCAGTTGTGACATGATGCTACTCATATTGCCAGTGCCGGGACAAGGTCATTTGGTGCCCAGGGCGAAGATGGCAAACTGCGCCCCCCCCGTGTAAACAAAGAGTCAGTGCTTTGCAGGGAAAAGAAAAAAAAAGTGATCATTCCCTCTGTAAAGAGCCCCTGTATTGATTGTCAACACAGAGTTCTGGGCTGTGATTTGACACAGCCGATCAGCATGTCCCAGCCATGAATCATTGACTGAGATCTGCTGACAGTCCTCATGTGTCAAATCACAGGTGAGTAGGTGGGTGGGAGCATGCGCCCGGCACCCTGAAACAGGCAGCATCATACGCCTGTAGCTGCCACCCCATAGCAGTATATGTACTGTGATGGGTCGACAAGTGGTTAATTACCAATGGCATTTGTAATATGCAACAAATAAAGCAAAAAACTGCGCTAATTATTCTAAAATAAACACGAACATCTAAAGCAGCCGCAAACTCTACTGTGAGATATAACACAGTCCCAAATCATAAATTCATAAACAGAGTTGCGCTAACTAATATTGAGTCAAGCACCAGTGATAAAAACAAAGTCCCAATGTGATAAAAAAGTTCTTTGGTAACATCCGCACCATCCGCCACCTTCAATTGAGTGATCCTGTGACAGTAACCTCCATAGATAAAGTGCTTACTTACCAGATTGCACAGACCTCCTATCAGGGAAGGTCAGTGACACTTGTGGCTCTAAACCCAGCCAGGTCCTTTAACCATCCAAGGAACCCCTTATGGCAAGTGGACCCACCATCTAGGAAACAATATCACAGATGGTCCCCAAAATACAAAAAGGCTTGCTAGCCATACTGTAAAAATATTAAAAAACTTTATTTAAGGTATAAAATTTTGCTTTTACAGCAAAAACATGTAACCGCAAAAGGATCAAAACAAGCCGGCTGGCTAATCGCAGCTACCTGTCCTTCCGGGATTCGCTCCATCACCTGACGTCACTGCGCTTCTCGAATCCCGGAAGGACGGGTAGCTGTGATTAGCCAGCCAGCTTGTTTTGATCCTTATGCGTATACATGTGATAGGAGGTCCATGCAATCGAGTAATTGGGACTTTGTTCTTATCACTGGTGTTTGACCCAATTTGTAATGTACGGCATGAAGGGGGGTTAATGTATTGCCATTGGTCACTGATGCATTAGTGACCAGTAGCAGTTAATTAACCCCTTTGTGCTGCATTCATGGCACCAGTATCAGTGTTCATTAACCCCTTCATGCTGCAGCATAACACTGAGACTGGTGCCACCAATGCAGCACAAAAGGGTTATTTAACTGCTACTGGTCACTAATGCATCAGTGACCAATGGCAATACATTAACCCTCCTCCATGCTGTACATTACTGAAATGTAATACCATTGGTAATTAGCCTTCCCTCAGCCACCTCCAACCCCCCCCCCCCCTAAATCTACAGAGTTAATTAAGCTGCAATCATCACAGCCTCAGCAGCACTGTTTGATGCTCCTGTGAGTCCTCCAATCCCGCCTCCCATCATTGCCGGTGTTCTGACAAGAAAGGGCCCCCCCATCGGATAGTGTCTGCCCTGTACTGCGCAGGCGCAGCGCTTGCGCAGTACGTAGGACAAAGGAGACACTGAAAGTCTCAGTGTAGAGCTGATGAACAGCTGTTAATCTTCTGAGACTTTCGGCGTCTCCTTTGTCCTCCGTACTGCGCAAGCGCTGCGCCTGCGCAGTACAGGGCGGACACTATCCGATGGGGACAAGACACCCGGCCTCTCAGTGAGTGATGTCACGCCGGGCCGGCTGGAACCACGAAGCGCCTGTCAGGGGGGAAGTCCGAGTATCTACCCTGACAGGGAAGGCAATTGAAGGGCTTACATGTTAGCTTGTGCCGGGTGCAGGAGCACACTCGGCACATCGTTGCAGCTATTAGCGGCTGGTGTGTACAATCGCACACACAGTCAGTTTTTAGAAGCCCACTTCACCTGCGCCCCCCTCCCTGCAGTAAACTGTATCACCCAGGGCATCTGCCCCTTCCGCCCCTGCCTTGTACCGGCCCTGCGTATTGCAATACCTTGCTCATTTATCAAGTTAAAATTTTTAAAAAAATGTTGCTCATCTTGTAAAACACTTTCAGACCAAGTTACTCGCAATCCAAAGTTTTACTGTATAGTGGAGCAGGAGTGCCTGGCCATCAAGTGGGTCTTGGAGTACCTAAGGTACCACCTCTTGATAAGACAGTTACACCTGGTTACAGATCACTCACTGCTCAAGTGGATGTGCCAAGTGAAAGAGAAAAATGCCAAAGTAACGCAATGGAAGTGAAGCTGTTTTCTTTTGACTGCATGCATGTAAACGAACATGGGGCCAACAACACACACACGCAATGTATATCAATGTATATACAAATCAAAATCAAATTCTCAATGGATTTTTTTTTTCTTCATATATGATAATACTTTCAGCTGCCGTTTACTTCAAGAATCATTCAAATGAATCATACAATTTCCAAAAGGAAATGACACTTTTTAAGAATGTTTTAGTAATTTTAGTAAAAATCTAAATTTCTAAAGCTGTAAATAGCCTTAGCAATCATTCATCTGGAACACTTCAATCATAACAAAAATGTTTTCCAAATGTAAATAAAAGACTGAGAGCAGCTCTCACAAGCCTCATGTACCACACAAAGTACTGAATGGTTCACATATTTTCTTTACTAGTCTGAAACTGGGGCTTGGCATCCTGAAGGCTGGAGTGAATGAATGAGTCAGACATCAGGAAGAAGCTCTCTGTCTTTATTTATTCTGACCTTAGATGTTTAAACAAGAGCACTGTGTGACACCTCCTCGGAGGAAGCTCGGAGTGACACAGGGGAAAGGAAGCTGTGTTGGAATTACACCCTGCATTTTTAAATACTAATATTCCATGAGATGTCTAAGCAACCCAAAAAGAATGGATTTTTATTTAGAAGTAAAGAATTACTTTCTTAAATTAAACCTGTCACAAAACTGGACAGTTCAAACTGAGAACAATGACGAAAATTGCATAAGCGGAAGAAACTTTAAGTGAAATGGCATGTCATAACTATTAGTTAATCTGGAGATATAGGGAATTTAAATTAAAATTAAATTAAAAAAAAAAACTTGTAATTATCTATTAAAGTTGAGTTTGGCCCTACTCCTTTACACCTCCCGAGCCATCAATAAAGTACACCTGTCATGAATGCCACTTGACCTCCAGAAGATCCCCCCCTTCATGATCAGGCCGCTTTTTGCGATACGGTACTGTGTTATTTTAACTGACAATTGATGTACCCCAATTTAATGTATGTTTTTTTCCCCCCACAAATAGAGCTTTCTTCTTGTTGTATTTCATTACCACTGTGTTTTTTATTTTTTTGTGCTAAAAAAGCAAAAATTTTGAAAAACAAACAATATTTTTTCCTCTTTACTATAAAACATATCCCATAAAAAAACAAATTCCTTCATAAATTTAGGCCAATATGTATTTTGCTTCATGTTATTGGTAAAAGAAATCCCAATAAGTGTATATTGATTGGTTTACGCAAACATTATAGCGTCTACAAACTAGGGTATCTACAACCCCCTGGCGGAAAAGAATGGGATCGCCACTCTTGGAAAATGTTTATTGAATTGTTTAATTGTGTAGGAAAAAAAAAAATAATCACAGACATGCCTCAAAACTATTTTCATTTAACCACTTTAAGACCGGGCCTCTTTTTTAGATGTGGTGTTTACAAGTTAAAAACAGTTTTTTTTTTGCTAGAAAATTACTTAGAACCCCCAAACATTATACATTTTTTTCTAACATCCTAGAGAATAAAATGGCGGTCATTGCAATACTTTCTGTCACACCGTATTTGCGCAGCGGTCTTACAAGCGCACTTTTTTTTTTAAAAAAAACAACTTTTTTTGAGTTAAAAAATAAGACAACAGTAAAGTTAGCCCAATTTTTTTTATATTGTGAAAGATAATGTTACGCTGAGTAAATTGATACCCAACATGTCACGCTTCAAAATTGCACCCGCTTGTGGAACCCTTAAAAATCTCCATAGGCGACATTTAAAAAATTCTACTGGTTGCATGTTTTGCGTTACAGAGGAGGTCTAGGGCTAGAATTATTGCTTTCACTCTACTGTTCGATACCTCACATGTGTGGTTTGAACACTGTTTTCATATGCGGGCGCTACTCACATATGGAAAAATGCAGCGCATGCACACTTCCGGGTCATCGGGTCCCAGTCTGCTGCATAACACATTTTTTTACACAGACACCATAGAGATGCTGTTTTGTCTCATTCAGCGTCCGTTGCTTGCTGGATTGCATTGCCGGGACGCTAGGTGTATTTATTTAAGTCCCATCCCTCTGCGGTGTACGGATTGTACGTACAGCAGAGTTGAGTGGGATGTTTGCTCTCTGATTGGCCCAGTGAGTCATGTGAGAGGGAGACGTCAGACACGCCCACGGACGTGACATCATTTCCTACACAGACTGGTCATGTGGGCGTTCAGGGATAGAGGCCGGCTCATACATAGCTGCCTATTGGTCAGCTTTATTTAACACCTTTTGTCTTCTTATTGAGGATTGGCTCCTCTGGCTGACAGGGCGGTATATTCTGCCGGACTGTCAGCAGAGGAGTGCTGTTTTCATTTAATCTTTAAATGCTTTATTTTTGTTAGAGAGATCATAGAGTGATATATTTTTCTGCTTGTAGACCTTTATACAATCTCCTGAGCTTCACCTTAATGTCATTCATTCATTTATATAGAAATTGTGTATGATCTTTATGTCTAGACATTCAAGCAAGTCATGTGATTGTATTCACCCAATCCAATCTCCTGGTTTTTCAGCCCTTGTGATTGGTCCTTCTCTAAATAATTTTATTATATATATTTGGCAACTTGGAGTGAGTGGTCTATGCCCCTGTTGAAGACCCCTAGGTCGAAACGCGTCAAAAAAAAAAAAAAAAGGGTACATACACCACTCTCTTTGTTGCCCATTTGTTTTTATCCACCGTGATCACGCTTTTATTTGTGTATGGTCGTTTTTGTCAATAAAAACACCCTTTTTTATCTGCACCATGTGGAGGCACATTCGTTTTGTTTCCACATTTACGGCATGAGATCCAGTCCCTCCAACTGCTCCTTTCGGGGGACCGTTTGTGAAACTTCTGATGCACGCTGGGACGGTTCGGTGTGAAGACGGTTCGTTGTGAGGACCCATCCGGTTGCCGGCCGAGATCCATACAGACCACAATCCAAGAGATTGGCGATTCCTGAGCTCCCATTCCACGTCATTTGTGACAAACTGCGCATGCGATTCCCTGTCGCTGACATGGGAATCCACAGGATCTGTTAAGAGGCTTTTTTGCACTTTCTCTGAATGACCCATTGGGACCCGGTTTCTCGGTTGGGAAGTCGCTGTTATGATGCCAGGTGTTTTCTGACAACCATCAGACCATCACCACCCCTTGGAGTACTTATACCTCCTGTGCGGTTGGACATTTACATCCATCTATGGACGTTTGTGTTTCAAGGCACCTGTGGTCAATTAGTTATTTCTTGACTGTTTCACCATTTTAAAGACCTATATTCATTTGTACATGCGCTGCATTTTTCCATATGCCTATTTTGTTGTTTTTGTCAAACTGTATGCAGCAGCTTTCATTCATTTTACTGGTTAGCGCGGTGTTTTCTATTTACCTCTGCTACTCACATATGCCTTCGCTTCTGCACGCGAGCTCGGTGGAACAGGGCACGTTTAAATTTTTTTTTCTTATTTATTTTACCTTTTACTTTTCATTTTTACACTGTTAAAAAAAAAAAATGTGTCACTTTTGTTCCTATTACAAGGAATGTAAACATCCCTTGTGATAGAAAAAAAGCATGACAGGACCTCTTAAATATGAGATCTGGGGTTAAAAAGACCTCAGATCTCATATTTACACTAATATGCAATTAAAAAAAAAAAGTCATTTAAAATAAATAAATAAATAAATTGTCCCTTTAAGAGCTATGGGCGAAAGTGATGTTTTGGCGTTGCTTCCACCCTGCAGTGTCATGGAGACAGGTGGGGGCCATCTTCCCCTCACTTGTCTCCATGTCAGCCCAGGGGACAGATGGGATCGCCTCCGCTGCTGCCGACGGCTCCGGTAAGTGGTGGAGGGCACCGGATCAAGGCGGGAGGGGGGGCCCTCTCCCGCCACCGATAAAAGTGATCTCGCAGCAAATCCGCCGCAGAGACCACTTTTATCTCGTCGCTGACCGCCGGCCGAACACGGGGATACCGGGGTTATGGCAGCTAGCTGCTGCCATAACAATGATATCCGTCCCCAAAGCACATCGGCGTGTGGCGGTCTTCAAGTGGTTAGCATTGCAACCTTCTGGCTTTAAGAAACGCTTAAAAAAAGATAAAAAAAAGAAGGAAAAGTGTAGTCCATTGCAACTGTTTTTGCAGGTGAAGCAGAGGAAAAAAAATGGGAATCACTCAATTCTGAGGAAAATATTATGGAGTCATGGTGTTTATAACAGCTTGAATTCTTGTTGTATTTATGGAATTTTTATTCATTTATTTTTTTATACTAGTAATGGCTGCGATCAGCGACTCATAGCAGAACTGCAATTTTGCGGTGGACAACCGGACACTAACTGACACTTCTGACACTTTGTGGGAACCAGTAGCACTAATACAGTAAGCAGTGCTAAAAATATGCACTGTCACTGTACTAATGTCACTGCCTGGAATGGGGTTAAACATCTAGGGCAATCAAAGTATTAACTGAGCGCCTAGCCAGTGTTTTGGTGTACTACTGCTTTTACTAGGGGATGAGATGGTTTTTAGTCCCTGATTTCCAGGAACACAAAATCCATCCCTTCCCCCCTGCCAGAACGGAGATCTGCCTTGTTTACATAGACAGAGCTCCGTTCTGACTCTCTGCCCGATGATCGGTGGTTCCCCAGCATCCAATGCACATTGAGTGCCCAGCATCCACAGATTGGCTTCTGCTGTGAGGTGGAAGTGCAGGATCATGTATATATACTTGATCCGGTACAGAGCTGCCGCTCTGTAGCAGTAAAACTGCTATAGGGAGGTCAGCAAGTGGTTAATGTCAAAATTCCTTTTCTCTAAACTTGTTCCAGGTCAGTGGCTGAGAAAAAAATGGAGCAATTAGATCAGCGTGACATCCAGGGAGCCTACACCCTAAAAAAGAAAAGGTCAGCAATAACAGACTACATCTTTTTTCTACCATATTCCCATTTTGAATTGCCCAGGTTTGCTGCAGGCTTACTTTAAGCTGCCATATAACAATCCCTTATACTTAAAGGGGTTGTAAACCTTCATGTTTTTTTCACCTTAATGCATCATATGCATTAAGGTGAAAAACACCTAGCAGTGACCGGCCCCCCAGCCCCCCGTTTTACTTACCTAAGCCCTGAAACTTGACCCGGCGGGAATACACTGTCTCTCTGCCCGGGGTTCTTGGCTCTTGATTGGATAGATTGATAGCAGCGCAGCCATTGGCTCCTGCTGCTGTCAATCAAATCTAATGACATGGGCGCCGAGTCATACATTCGGCAGCTATGGACGCCGAATGCTGGACTCGGGAGCTCGCCCGCAAGGTAAGCCCTTCAGGAGAGCGCTTCTCCTAGGGGGTTATCTGATGTAGGGAGGAGCCGCGAGAGCCGCAGGGGGACACCAGAATATGAGGTTTCAGGGCCACTCTGTGCAAAATGAGCTGCACAGTGGAGGTAAGTATGATATGTTTGCTAATTAAAAAAAAAAAAAAAAAACTAACCATTACAATCACTTTAAGTAGCTGCATGTCCTTTGTGTCCTGTTTTAGTTTGTTATTGATACTTAGTAGGAATCTGTCACAAAGGAAAGCACTTGTTCTGATGACTCAAGTAATTCCTTCAATTATGTCGCACATACCATTTCTTAGGAAATGAAGCTGAATAAGTTTAATGACACACTGCCCTTCAGGTATCATATAGCACATGAGTCAAGGAGCGTCTGTTTCCATTCTTCTTACACAAATAGAGTCTTTATGATTATTAGAGGTGATTAGATGTATTTATTGTGGATCCCACATTACTTATAAGATAGATTATACATCACGTAAAGTGAATGTGCAAAGTAAAAATCTAGCATTGGATTCTTCTGTTTTCCCCTCTTTAGCAGGTTTCACTTAGTCACTAAGGTTTCAATATCCTCAACCTTTGGACTAAACCCAGCCCCAGGGTTAATCGCTATCCCCTTCACTACATTTAAGCAATGTTACTGATCATTAGTGGACTCTCTATGGATGGGGCATTGGAAATAGACTTTGGGAGTAGGTTTAAACCATTAAGTTAGGGATGTGGAGCCCCAAAACTCTTAACCAAGATTACAGAGGTACAAAAAAGGGTATTTTGGTGCATGTATTTCAAGTGTTGAGAGGGAGATCTTCAGAACAGAAGAGGGTCTGGTATGTGACAGTTGATTGTCAGCGACAAGGCTTAATCTTACTTGGGCAGAAGCTGATGCCACATGAACAGCATGGGTCAAGGGTGGCCAAGGGCACCCAAGGGAAACAAAGGGCAGTTCGAGGACTAAAACAGGTACTTGCAGACAAAATGAGTTATTTGCTGTTCAGCTTTGTTATCTTAGAAATGTTCTAGGTTATTCAAATTTCACTTAAATCTCATCAACACTGGTAATCTCTGCCTGATTTATGTTAAAGTAGACCATCACTCTCCTTTTAAAGATTGCATTATCCAGCCCCCCTTATCTTTAACACATTTGTAAACTCTTTCTTTTGGATAGGTAATTCCTTCCACTTCCCTATTCCTCACCTGAGCGGGATGACAATTGTTGGGTCTGCCCCTCCCCCCTTCCTACCTGCAGCCTCCTGAGATATGTCACACATTTCAGTGGGCTTCAGGACAGTCTAATGTGCACATCTTGTGCATGCGCTTTGGTTAATCAGCTGTGACTGATCAGGAAGAATCCAAGATGATGGAGCAGGACGGGGCTGCAGATTTCAGGTTATATGATGACTGTGTTGGACACCATTGGCTGATAAGTACCTGCTTTGTACCTACAGTAATTGTAGCTGCTAAATTTTCCTTTTTGCAGACTCAGCTAGGTTCCTCTTTAAGCAGATATAAAGACATTAAGTTGTGAAGGAGATTGGCGGCTCGGTGATGCTCAGAGGTGATGCAAATCAATTTAGCCTTTCACACCTACCTCAGAGTGAAAAATGTTCCACCTTTTGCATCTCTCCTACAATTTCTATTGCAGGAGTGAAAAAATGTAGGAGCCAGCAGGTATATTTAGGAAGATAAGGAATTTGGAGTTACACCAAAGAGTGACAACAAAATAAAGAATTTTCCATCAACATATGACTCACTGCTTTATGCTTTACCTATAAAAATAATATATATTTTTTTTAAATTTTCGTTCTTTTTCCTTTATATAATGAAAAATAAACCCAGTAGTGATCAAATGCCACCAAAAGAAATCTCTATTTATGTGAAAAAAATTATATAAATTTTGTTTGGGTAAAGCATTGCATGACCACGCAATTACCAGTTAAAAATGGCCTGGTCATGAAGGGTATAAAACCTTCCGGAGTTAAAGTGGGTAAAATGTATATCCGGCCAAAACCTTTTCTTCTTTCCATTTTAGATAGCGTGGGTAAGGATCTGAACCTGTGTTGAGTTTTTTACTGCTATTCAGCTTTGAGAGATAATGCCCTACTTATTGTCACAGTATGGACAACTATGGGGTGTAGACACCTATAAGACCTGTGTGATTGAAATTCTTTGGCAGCATGTATATTTAAACAAATATCAATGGTATGTCCTGGCAGGTTTCGTGTCATTTCATATGAAAAATACATATGTTACAGCATATATGTTTGTATATGATGAAACAGTGATTTAGTGCGATGAAACAGCGTCCTTGTAGTAATTACTCATCAATACCTGTATGTTGGAAAATTCCTTATACAATTTGATTTTTTACAAATATACATGTCAAAGAAACAGCATTCTATTATGAAAAGGGGGCTCTAATGCCGCGTACACACGGGTGGACTTTTCCACGGACTATCCGACGGACTTTCGACAGACTTCCAACAGACTCTCTGAATGAACAGATTGCCTACACACAATCACACCAAAGTCCGACGGATTTGTACGTGATGACGTACAACCGGACTAAAATAAGGAAGTTGATAGCCAGTAGCCAATAGCTGCCCTAGCGTAGTTTTTTGTCCGTCGGACTAGCATACAGACGAGCTGACTTTTCTATAGGAACTGGGTCCGGCGGAGTTCCGATGTAAAGATTTGAAACATGTTCCAAATCTAAAGTCCATCAGGTTTTCGACCGAAAAAGTCCGCTGCAGGTCTGATGAAGCCCACACGCGGTCGAATTGTCCGCCGGACTTGGTCCGTCGGACCAGTCCGGTCGAAAAGTCCGCTCGTGTGTACGCGGCATTAGAGTTAAGGCCATACATTTAAAGCAACTAAATATATTTACACTCTCTATGTTAGAGAGGTTGGAAATTGGATTTGACTTTTTACAAATCAATAGACTTACATCTCTGTTAAAATCATTTCACAACCATTGTAGGCTTGTTGTGTGGGACTACAACATGAAAACAATATGCATATAAGGGGAAGTATAATAGTATAGAAAGATAGGATATTTTTAAAGGTTGTAAATTGCTGTCCACCTCAGCAGATGTATGAAAGCTTATCTTATGACCTAACCTTGCATACAGACTTCCCTCTTCCTACATATCTGCCTCCTCCATATCTGTACTCTTCCACTTTGCTAACTGGTAACTGTTTTAGCAAAACTACACTCCTCAGCACATTTGAATTCATGACACAGATGTGCTGAATTGGGTGCGTGTGAAGCCACAATCACTTACACAAGGCCAATTGCATTTATTATGTTATAGCAGCAGGTGCAACAAATAAATTGGGAAATGAAAGAATTGGTATTCCTACCACCTGGCGCAGTCAACAGTATTTTTTGTTATTTTTATCACTAATATTTTTATCACTAATATTGGTGTTTTTTTGACTGCAGCAACCAAAATAGGATTCACAATTTTTTAATGAATTTTATTATATATGCGCCGGTGACCCTCACATTATTCCTACCACCTGTTGATTGGACACAGTACCTATTGACTAAATATTAAATATGCTTTTTGGTTGGCCAAGGGAGTCTTCCAAAAAAAATTACTGCAAAATACCGTTTGAATTTATATACATAACAATGGATTCAATGTCTGCAAATGTGCAGTTGAAAAGTGAAGTGCTTGTGATATTTAACATGAAATGATTTAACAGGCCAATGACATATCTATTTAACAAGCTCCAATAACTGGAATAATCGTTATTATTAAAGATTTTCCTCTGCCAACCAACCATAAAGTTGCTATAAGTATCTTTATGAGACTCATAAAACACTATAGTGACATATATGCATATAATATGTCGTAGACATAAATCTGAATTGAGACCAGAACTCATGAGTAAACCATCAGTCATAGGCCATCCATACAAGCACATTATTCGCTGAAATAACCATTCTTATGAACTGTTGCTTAAATGATAATTATAGACATTCATAATGCACAGACATTTATTACTATAATCTTATGCACTGATTACTTTCACTTATCTTTCAGGGTGATTTGCTGGTATATCCCGCAGTGGGCTATTTATTGTGGACTTTTTATTAACTGTGCATGTGTCATTTATTACATTTTTTTTACAAATATACAGAAGACAAGTTTAATGAATGTCACATATGTGAAACAAAAAGATACTGTCAGGGCTTACAACTCGAGCATAGGTAAAAGAGTACTATTATAAATGATGTGCCTCCGCCCAATATTGATCTTTGTATCCCCAGGTGCTGTACATGAATTGGCATCTACTCATGCTTGATATTTCTTTGGTTAGCTTATCCATGAACATGTCTTTGATCACATTTCTGTCGAGAGCATCTGCAACAGACAAATCTGCTTTTTCTCAGTATCGCTCTTCTCATCTACTTGCACCACTCTTCCAGCCAGGAGGTTTTTGACCTCTGGTGAGATTAATAAAATAATTTTCATTAGTAGATCTGTTTAAAACGTAAACATTTATTGGGTAATATCCGTCAACTCATTTATTTACTAATGCATTGTTGTGAAATATTCCAAAACAAATTAATGATAACCTAAATTAATCCACTCTGCTTAACATTGTATTATCCAGTCACTCAAACCATCAACTGTTGGTGAACTTATTCTTGCTCAATATACACATAATGTTAACATTTTCAGCTGCATCTTTAAAACATTTATATTAGATTGTGGTTCTTTAACCACTTCAGCCCCGGAAGATTTTACCCCCTTCCTGACCAGAGAACTAACAATTGCACGGTTGTGCAACATTGTACCCAAACAAAATTGATGTTCTTTTTTTCTCACAAGTAGCTTTCTTTTGGTGGTATTTGATCACCTCTGCGGTTTTTATTTTTTGCGCTATAAACAAAAAAATGAGCGACAATTTTGAAAAAAAACGCAATATTTTTTACTTTTTGTTATAATAAATATCCCCCAAAAATATATAAAAAAAACTAATTTTTTCCTCAGTTTAGGCTGATATTTATTCTTCTACATATTTTTGGTAAAAAAAAATTGCAATAAGCGTATATTGATTGGTTTGCGCAAAAGTTATAGCGTCTACAAAATAGGGGATAGTTTTATGGCATTTTTATTATTCATTTTTTTCATTAGTAATGGCGGTGATCTGCGATTTTTATCATGACTGCGACATTATGGCGGACACATCGGGCACTTTTGACACTATTTTGGGACCATTGTCATTTATACAGCGATCAGTGCTATCATAGGTGTGCGCACAGGGTGTGCCAGGTGTGCCTGGGCACACCCTAATTGCCTTGCGTGGTGCATATTCCCCCCTGTTTAAACCACTGATATTTCACCCCCCCCCCCCAAAAAATGTTACAAAAGAAAAACATTTTTTGGAAAATAAAATTAACAAAATTACACTGTCCACTGCCCTACTGACACCATCAGTACATATATACATGCATATGTATTTGAGCTTTGGGGTGCACACCCTAATGCAAGAGGCTGCGCACACTTATGAGTGCTATAAAGATGCACTGATTACTGAGTAAATGACACTGTGTTATGTACCTCGTAGTAGAGCCTGACTTGTAGGATGAGACCTCTCTTACAGCCCTGGTTCAGGAGCCACTGGAACGGGGACAGTGGTCTCGTGAGCGCAGTGGGGTAGGACTTCCTGTGAAAGTTGTAGCGGCTGGCACAGCAGCAGGATGATGACCCTCCAGGGATGGCTGGAACTGCCGATGACAGCAGAGGCAGGAACAGGTCAGTGACCTGATGAGCTGGTGGATGCAGGATCAACAGCAGGCTGCAGCTGGGTGAGACAAGCCGGGTGAGTACAGGCATACACAGAGCTAGACAGCAGGCAGTAGAGGAGTCAGACAAGCCAGGTCAGAGCAGGTAATCAGGCAGGTAATGCAGCAGGCTGAAGCAGGGTCGGATAAACAGGCAGAGGTCTGGCAACGGGTAACAAGCAGGAGGCATTAGCAGAGTCAGGCAATCTGGGGTCGGGATAGGAGATAACGGGTAGGTCAGTCAAGACGGGTCGGTACAGATGATCAGCTGGCAGAACACAGATTACTAGGCACGGAGCTGCAGATCAAACAGCACTGCACAAGTGCAGCTGCTGCTCCTTTGAAGGCCTCTTGGCGCCAAGCAGCGCTAACATGCATGCGCACCCGTTGCACGCACTGGTGCACCTGAGGCACACACTGGCACACCTGGGCAAACAGGCGCTGTTGTTCAGCCTGAACAGGAATGCGCAAGCACATGCGCGCACGCACGTACCCCCGTTCTCTCCTGGCATGTCCCTGACACACTGGCAGGGAAGGGGTTAACTACTAGGGGGCTATGAAGGGGTTAGGTGTGTCCTAGGGAGTGAATCTAACTGTGGAGGGGGGGCTACCTAGGACATGACATCGATACAAGGCAGAATGGGGAAATGCCTTGTTTACATTGGCACTTCCCCGTTCTACCGCTCCACACCGCAATCGTGGGCCACTGGAGAACATCGAGTTCCTGGGACCCGCGGGCACACTCCCGCGGCACGCACGCACCCGAAAGGCGCCAAATTTAAAGGAACGTACCCGTACACCCATTTGCCTGCCTGTGCCAGTGTGCCGACGTACATATGTGTGCGGCGGTCGGCAAACGGTTGAAACAATAGGCTACATTTTTATATTTTCAATTCTTTCGAACATCCTTTACATCACACTAATGTTCTATTTGTTCAACTGGAACCAAAGCAAACCAACAGTTAGTTGATATTATAATTGCCTGGATAACAAACAAATCTATTGCTGAAGGCCAATATAATGTAAAAGCATAACTAAAGTCCCGCTTTTAAAAATTGCGAGCAGACAGGCTCCTGATTGCAGAAGAAACATGTAATTAGGAGAAACTTACCTGGCTGTGCAAGCACTGCTCAATCTACATTCTGGCACAGCGCCTCCTACAATGACTTCACATGTGCAGGAGTGATGTCATCCTGTGCCAGCCAATGAGAATGGCTTCAGCCAAGGCCCTGGAAGAAGCCAGGTAGGGCATACCGATAAGTGATGTGATATAGTCGAAGGGAAGGCAAGTTATGTGGTGTTTAGCTCTGCTTTAAGACCAGCGGTAGAGATTGATAAAAAAAAAATGACACAGGACATATTGGTATTGATTTACTAAAGAAGTAGAGCATGTTCACTTTGCAAAGTGACTTTTTGATTTCACATACAATAAAAATGTAAAAATAAATTGTATTTTTGCTTGCACGTGATTGGATGATAGTAGACAGCAGAGCTTCACCTCACTCACTTAGGTAAGTGAAAATTTACTTTGCTAAGTCAACAGCCTATTTGCCTTTAATAAATCAACCTCATTTAATCAAAGAGATGCTCTTTCAGTTTAACAATAATATAATGTCAGTGGTGATTACATGGGAACATATTCTGAGAATTAACGCTGAACTCCAGGGTAAGCAAATATTGTCTAAATACAAGAGGCATGTGTATTCTTCCTTGAATCCTGGTGTGCTTTGTGCATTTCTTCCAGATCTGTGGCATAATCCAGTGTGCAAAAGCTTTCTGTAAAAAAGACTGCTCACTACTGCTCTCCCTCTTGGACTCTCCAGGATGACTGGTCCTGTCTCTGCCCCCGCCTGTTGTTTTCTACAGGCAGCCTGTAGTGTATGGAGCCTGCTGGATCCTTCCCACAGTTCTGCTCACTGTGCTGGTTATGTACAGCACAGCGATGATGTCATCACAAATTTTACATGGTGATAACTTGGTTTGCAAAAGCATTTGGTACACAAAAATTTAATTCATAGTTTTTGTAGTTTTTGAGAAGTCTATTTTAATGAAAGCTTTTGTGCCGGAGTTCAGCTTTAATGTTACTGAACTTAATCTAATTTAACCATATAGCAAATTCTATACTAAAATGTTTGTCTTTTAATATATTTATTCACTAAAGCTCAAAATTACCTTTTTAATTTAACACAGACTGTGTTTAAAAAAAAAAAGTCCTACCCCTAAAGCCAACCCATTTCTTGGGCTAAATAAGTTAATAAGTTAATTCATATAAAGGAAAGGCTTAATTGACTAATCTTATGAAGCAAATGTGGGGGTTAGGGTTTTTCAAATCAGTTTTGTTTTTTGTTTTTTACCAGGAAAAAAAAAGAAGTAATAGGAAACTGTAGTCTTACTCATGGGTTATATATAGCTACCTGTAGGGGATTGAACACTTAAAAAAAAAAAGCTGCAGGGACATCCCCTATCCCATTCCCAGCTAGCCTGAGTTTTTTGTTAGTGTCTGTAAGGATTGAACATACTCCTATGCCTCATCACAGCTGGCTGCCACCGTCATCACCCTCAGCCAGCTTTTTTAGTTGACAGGCAACTGTCCCTGCTTCTCTGGCAATGCCCCCTAAACTGGTGATGGCACAGCTGCTTTCATCTCTTCATATTGAAGCATTGGTCGCCAGAGAAAAAGCTCTGCTTTGGCAGTCATGTCTCTTTTGCTATGATTGGCAGACTGTGCTGTGGTACAATATTTGAACATCGCAAGCCCAGTGTTCTAGGCTTGGGATAGTTCTTTCTGTACTGGCCCGCACTATGTTAACCTGCATCCTGATCCTGTACGCTGCTCCTGTACCCTGTATCTAGTATCCGGTTCCTGATTACCATGCTCCTAGTTGCTGTTAAACTGCGTTTTTCAGGAGCTCTGTATTCGGACCTCAGCCTGTCCCAGCTGCTAGCCCTGACCTCTGCCTGTCCCTGGAATACTCCCTGTCTGCCACCAACCCTGACCTCGGCCTGTCCATGGAATACCCATTAGTGTGTTAAGTCTGTTACTTGACAGGACCTTGGCCTTTTCCTGGAATATGCTTACTGACTGCCTCCTGCCCTAACTCTGCCTGACTCTGAATTAATTTACCTGTCTCCGCTATCCTCTGTGATCATTTGACATCCTCGACTATCATAGGTTTCTCATTTACTTCTTGGCCATTGACTATAGCACTGTGTATTAAGACCTGCAACAACCAAGTACCAGTAAACATACTTGGCTTAATGGAATAGGGGCTGCTATAGGTGATGCTACACCCACCAGCTATAGTCCTAGACCACCAGGGCTAAAGCAAGTGTGACAGTGACCAGTGTGTTCTCTCTTGAGAAAAGTACCTCTTTTTTTAATATTTACCTTTTCTGCAAGATTTCTGCTAGCAAATCTTAGTGCTTCATAGTCACCGCAGGTCTCCTTTGCAGCTTTTCGGATCAGTTGACTCTTTGGCTGAGCCTTGGGGGAGCACACCCTGATCCCACCTGGAAGAAGATGCAGGACTGACCTGTAACATCACTTCAGGCAGGGGGAGTGCAGGCTGTGATTCTTCTTTTGACCATCTGTCCCAGTGGCCAGTACACCATCCTACTTCTCGGTCACTGAACTAATGGCATGGCTGTTGAAGCTCAGATTCTGAGGGACAGATTCCCTTAGATTTAGTCATCCCTATGCTCCTAAAGGCTCAGAAGTCATCTTCTTGCAGTCTATTAGTGCCTGTAGGGCCTATTTTGTGTAGAACAAGACTAGGAAATTTCATCTTAGGAAGAAAACAGTGTGGGGGGGGGGGTGGATTCTTGCTTTTTTCCAGTCTAGTGTGGACCAGCATCTGGCCTTGGGTATCAACCAGTGGCAAAGCTCAGCCTTGGCAATTCTGTTTCAGATGCCGTTGGCCTCTCAATCCTTGTTAAGGCCTTTGTGCAGGGTGTCGCACACATTGCTCCCCTTGTGAGTTGTGAGTTTCCCTGTGATACCTATTTAGGATATTCCTTTAGCTGACCTTTCTCACAAGGTGGCCTTTCTTGTTGCTATCACCTCTGCATAGTGTGTCTTTGAGTTAGTGGTCTTATCCTGTAAGAAGCCTAGCCTAGTGTTATAGAAGGATAAGATTGTTCTGTGGCCTAAGCCCTTTTTCTCCCCAAAGTGGTTTCCTTCTCCCTTCTTAACCAGGACATTGTTTCTCCCTTTTTATGTACTGTACTTAAACATCCCAATGAAATTTTTCTCCACTGTCTCAATGTAGTACGCTTTAGGAGTCTACCACTTAGCTATAGCCGCTTTTCAGCAATCCAATTCCCTCTTTGTCATTTCTGAAAGTTCCTGTAGGGGGCTTCCTGTTTGCTAGTGCCACAATTGTTCAGTGTATTAGGCCAGCCTCTTTCTCAACCAGGGTGCTGAGGCACCCTGGGGCACCACTGGGGTTCTATATGGATGCCCTTAAACTACGGCACTCCTGATGACAGTGTTAGGGCTCATTTACACTTGCTTCAGCTTCAACACACATGAACGGCTAGTTTACACTTGCTTCAAAACAAGGCTTCGGACAGGCTTTGTTAAAGCTCTCTGAACACTAGTCAAAGCTGTCACTAGAAAAAATGGTTAGCTTACAGTCCTGTTTACACCTTGCTTTTGCTTTGCTTTGATTCGGCTTCGCAAAGTGGCTGGTTGGTCGGGTCTCCCAGTTAGTTAGCCGCTAGGATTGCTTCTACAAGAGAGCCGACCTCCAGCTCTAAAAAACGTCAGCTGCAGGCATTATCTCCGTATAACCGCTTGAAGCCCAGCGATGTACGGGTACGTCACTGGTCGGCAAAAAGCTTAAATTTAGTGAAAGGGTAAAAAATATATGTGTGTGTGTTTATATCCCAGTATTGGACCAATTATCATAAAGCAGAACCTACATCAAACCATCCAGATGCTGCCAGGAGCAAAATGTTGTCCCTCAAAACTCTATCCTGCAAAGGGAGACTTGTGACAGCGAAGCACATCAAAAAGTCTGCAAAACTCCTGCCTGTATGGAAAGGCAACAGAAAATATTCATTATTTCAAAAAATATACAATAAAAGACGTGACACTTTACTAAAATGATAAAAAATAGGAAAAATGCATCCAGGACATGAGGAAAGGTTTTGTGGTTGGTTGAGTGTAAAATATAAATGTATACTATATTGTTGATAGCTCATAAAAAGGCAGCTTTTTATCAGGAAGACCAAGCAACATATTAAAAAGGAAAACTAAATGGTACAAGATGTCAGTGAAATACTACAAGTAAGCTTGTTTCATTGTGCAAAAAAATGAAGGTCAGATAGGAGGGCATCTTTCAACAGGATCATATTCTCAAACACAAGTCAAAGTAATACTGGAGAGACTTCTAAACAATAGAAAGTATGCCCTGTGACTGTGCCTTCTTTGGGGAAATCACCCCCCTCAATTTTTCATGTTTAGCATTACCGCCAAAAATGGAAAAAAATCCCAAATTTTGTAGTTGTCACCAGAACAGGAATAGAGGGGAGATCTTTCAATGGAGACACTAGTTCTGGTGACAACCAGGGAATCCATCCCTATGGAGAGATTTCTCTCACTTACTGTTTAGGCTATGGGACAGGAATTGCAGGGAAATCTCCCCAATGAAGACACAGATAGCAACAAAAAAAACCTGACAGGGGTTATAACCCTCCCTTACTCATTCCAAAATGAAAAAAAAAACTTTGCCTTTAGTTCTGTTTTAACTTTTAGCTGGTATGCGAGGGATGATGGGGACTTAAAGTGATTGTAAGGCTATATTTTTTAAAAATAAAAAGCATGTTATACTTACCTGCTCTGTACAATGGTTTAACACAGACCAGCCCTGATTCTCCTCTTTTTGGGTTCTTTACCAGCGCTTTTGGCTCCTCCTCTTCGGCAAGTGGCCCTATAGAAAGCCATTTCTATGGGGGCTCTCGTGAGGGCTCACTCTAAGGCCTCGCTGTCTGTATTCATTGACACAGACAGTGGGACTCAGTTCCATCCCCTGCTCCTTCGTCACTGGTTTTGATTGAAAGGAGCCAATGGCTCCCGCACTTTTGGCAAAACCTGTGAGAGCAGTGGGGAGGGGAGAGCCACTGCTCTCATGCACAGCACTGGATCAAGAATGGGCTCAGGTAAGTATAAAGGGGGTGAGGAGGGGACTCTGTGACAGGATTTTTTTATCCTAATACATGCAATGCATTCATGTAAAACGCAGAGCGGGCACCAGCCTTGGGCACCATGTTGAGGGGGGCACTCGTGCTGCTCTTGAAAGGAGTGATTAACTCCTGTCACAAGGAGCCAGCAGCCAACTTCTGCTGGAGGAGAGGATTCGGCTTCCCTCCAGCCTGTAGGGGAGGGGAAGAAGAAGCTGCCTGTGTTAACTGTGAGTACAAGGGGAAGGGGGGCCTTAGATCTCACCTCCCTTCTCCTTTTTAGAACCCCCTCATGCCCATTCCCCCTCCTCATACTCCTCTGCCTCTGTACACCTCAGACACTCACCCCCAAACCTCCCCTCCCCCAGACCCTCTTAGCCTCCTCTCTCTTACACTAGGTGGACATTTGTGCGTAGCAGGATTATGTGCAAAATCATATGCATTCCTGCAATGCACAAAAACACACAGCTCTTTTGCAGGTGTGCGGTGGTATCATTCATTTTTAGTGGTGTCAAAATGTTTTAATGCCACCTCCACACACCTTGCTTTTGCCCTCTTTTTCCTGCACTAAAATGCATTGTAACAAAGTAGCATGCATTTTGGTATGGCATTATTTTTAAAAAGGCTCTTTTGTGCATTTTTAATGCCTAGGGCAGCACATTGAAATGAATAAAGCTGCACTATATGTGCTGCACAAAATCACACACACACTTCGTCACAACTGTAAAGGTGTGAATGAAGCCTTAAGATTCGTTTACACTCGCAGTAGCCCTCTTGGGACCAGGATCGCTTTTTGGGGGGCATTTGAGGCAGTGAGGATGCATTATGTCTCCTCCTCACTTCCTGTTTAAACCCCCTAAAATCCAGCACCACCGCGCCAAAACTCCATGCATTGGATGATGTAGCAGCTCTGCCCCAACACATGTTTGGCAGGCAGTACTGCATGTCAAAGATGATGGGGATAATTTTTGCTGCACATGTGTATATCCCTATACAGCTTCCTTTGCAGCTCAGAAAGGTGTGTGTGTGTGTGTGTGCGTTGGGGGCAGAGCCATCTTTAGTATTAATTGGACCCTAAGCAAACATTTTTTTGCTTGCTGATTGGTTGCTAGAGGTTACTGCACATAATAACCGCTCACTGATAGGTTGTTAGAGGTTACAGAACATCATTACCACTAACTTATTGGTTTCTAGAGGTTACTGCAAATCAATATTGCTCACTGATTAGTTGCTAGAGATTACAGCAGATCATTAACGCTCATTAATTAATTGATAGGGGTTACAGCACATCATTTCTGCTTGCTGATTGGTTGCTAGAGGTTACTGTACATCATTACCACTCACTGATTGGTTGCTAGAGGTTACCATACATCATTACTGCTAATTGATTTGATGTTGCAGCTCTGCCCCATTCGCTTACATGGGTCATGTTAGGCGGGCAGTACTGCATGTCAAAGATGATGGGGATCTTTTTTTGCTTCACATGTGTATATCCCTATTCAGCTTCCTTTGCAGCTCAGGAAGGTGTGTGTGTGTGCGTTGGGGGCAGAGCCATCTTTAGTACTGATTGGACCCTGAGCAAACATTTTCTTGCCCCCCTGCTCTGAGACATACAATAAATAGCAGCTAGACGCACAATCAGTTTACTGCAGCAGATCAGACGAGGACTGCGATTGGCTGCCAGAGGTTACAGCATATTATTACCGCTCACTGATTAGTTACTAGAGTTCGCATCATTTCTGCTTGCTGATTTGTTGCTAGAGGTTACTGCACATAATAACCGCTTACTGATAGGTTGTTAGAGGTTACAGAACATCATTACCGCTAACTGATTGGTTTCTAGAGGTTACTGCAAATCAATATTGCTCACTGATTAGTTGCTAGAGATTACAGCAGATCATTAACGCTCACTGATTAATTGATAGGGGTTACAGCACATAATTTCTGCTTGCTGATTGGTTGCTAGAGGTTACCATACATTATTACTGCTAACTGATTTGTTTCTAGATGTTACTGCAAATCATTATTGCTCACTGATTAGTTGCTAGAGATTACAGCAGATCATTACTGTTCACTGATTGGTTGCTAGAGGTTACTGCACATCATTACTGCTGCATCAAATTGTGGGTGTGGCCAAACTGCACTAACATTGAGGCATTGTTACATACCCGGAGGTCAGGAGTGAACTATATACAGAGTACAGGGTTGAGGGGTGTGCTACGTGCAGAGTGCAAGGTTGAGGGGTGCACTAGGTGCAGAGGGCATGGTTCAGGGGTGTGCTATGTGCAGAGTGTTGGGATCAGGGGTGCGCTATGTGCAGAGTGCAGGGTTCAGGGGTGCGCTATGTGCAGAGTGCAGGGTTGAGGGGTGTGCTATGTGCAGAGTGCAGAATTGAGGGGTGCACTATGTACAGAGTGCAGGGTTGAATCCAAGTCCCCCCCAAGTACAAAGCTCTCCTCCCCCTCCCCTAGGATTCCAGTTCCAGTGCAGAGCTTTCCTTCAAATCCTCTCCCACCACCTAGAAAACAAGAGTGGTGCTGCAGAAAAGCAGCTACAACTCCGTGCAGGCTGCCGGTCTCTGGAGGAGCTTCCACCTGTGTAGATGCCCTGCCTCTTCCCTCCTCTGCTCTCATAGAGATTGATGTGTACAGGAGGGAGGGCTCTGAACAGCCACTGGGAGAGGAGCGCTGTCACTTGTAAATAAAGAAGCAGTGCTCATCTCCCGAAGGACAGTAGCGAGCAGCCAGCATGACAATCGCCGAAGGTGGCGGAACTCCGGCTGACTCAGGCAGCGCGCGCAGCAGCATGGGCTCAAGGATTAGCTGCTTTGGTCCCCCCCAAAAATGACTGGGCCCAGGGCAGCTGCCCCTGTTGCCCCGCATCAAAGACCGCCCTGGTTGGGGAGTTAGTCAAAAACACGGTTATAAACAGTTTTTTACATTTCTTCTTTTACTTCCTGATTTCAATGCCTGGGCAAATGATGTCATACATCCCAGGAGTCTTCAGGAGGGAAGGAGGAGTTTTCCCAGCTAAGCACACCTTCCTGCTGGCATGCCTGAGCTAAGGGCAGATGGATTGCAGGAAGTAAATGCTACATGAATATTCTGCCCTTACTCAAGATGGCCATGGACAGAAATGCTAGTGGGGTGTATTTAAATGGGATTTCTCAGCAACATAAAGCATGGAGACATGGATGGATGGGCATGTTTGCTTTGAATAGAAAAAAAAATTAAACAGCGTTTTCGGTTTGTGTGCTCAGAAGCAGTGCCGTTCTGCTTTAAGCATATTTTAATATGGTGCATAATTCATAGCTGACTTGATGACTGCAAGCTGGCTAGGCCCTAAGCAGTAATACATCCGCAAACCAAAATATTTTCATCACCTTGCTTGACTGCTGGTATGAGGTCCTTCTGCTGAAATGCTGTATTGGGTTTGCGCCTATAACTACTTTATCATTCCACGATACTTGTTTGAGAAGGCCTTGTGTTTACCTATATGTTCAATGGCAAACTGTAGTCTTGTTGTACTGTTCTACTTTGAACAGTTTGTTCCTGGGACACTTCCCATGCAGGTTAAATAGGTGTAATATCACATGTATGGATCTGCTGCCCTCTATTATCAGCTGCTAGTATCACAATGTAATGTAAAATTATTTATGTCAAATCATGACTCAGAGGCTGTTGTGAAAAGATACTGGAAGGAGAAAGTGGAGGGAGAGAAGGTCTTAACCACATGTCCTGTCCATGCTACTAATATCAGATCAGAAGAAACGATTATTGCCAGATAACTAGGACTGCATTCCAGACTGGTGGGGTAGCAGCTGGAGGGTCTCTTCACCACCACAGATATTTTCTTCAGGTCTCCGACACAAAGACAGACTCTGGATCATCTTCAGGGGCCCCTGCAATGGGACTTTGCTGCAACATTTATCTTTATAAATACCTATATAATTTGTACACCCGGGAATATATGCACATATGGGCATATATACTTATGGTTAATGTTATATGCTGGCTGCAATAGTTCTTCTGCTTCCAATTACTTTGATTAGTTTACTGGTTAAATTCCCAAGAAGGGAATCCCCTCTGTTCACAGAGACCTTGTTGTGGGTAGAGGTACTGCCAACTTTATTATCAATCCCACTCTTTCACTTCTGGTTCTTGTGCTCTTATTTACTTACAGGTTTAGCACAATATCCTGTTGGAGAAGGACCATTTTTCTTAAAGTGGATGTAAACCCGATTCATGAAATTTGAGCTGGACACATATATCTGCAGTGTTTTGTTATCTCTCTTCAAAGCACTATGTCCCGTAGCTGTCTTCTGCTCCGTTCTTCTGTTATCAGTATGCAAACATCTGACAAGTTCTCCGTCACATATGATAAAAGCAGCTGCAGTTTTGTGTTGGGGAGAATGCTATGAATAGTTTAACAGAGCCCTGAACTATTCAATGGTCAGCTCTGAAAGTCTCTACCTATGAGAAGAGGGGGTGTGTGCCTTTCCTCCAATCAGCTGTCTTGGCTGTATGCCCAGGCTTTACTGCAGTGCTGAACAGAAGGAGATAAATCTAACACGATCTGAACTTTCTAAACAGTATATAAAGCTGAAGACAGCAGATATACAGTACATGTAAAACTTATGTAGGCAAATTTGTTTCATCCCTGTGTATCATCTGAGGCTGTTCACTTCACTGGGTACATATGAAGGTTTACATCCACTTTAAGATCCCCCAAAAGGGGGCTACACTTACAGTACTCACTGTAGATCATACTTACTGTGAATGCATGCATGTTGAGACCAGCTGTTGTAAGAGTTACCTGCTGATCCCACCATGAAACTGTGTGATTCTTGGAGCTTTCCCTTAGCATGGTCAACTCTTTGGCTGACTTAGGTGGGTCAGCCAGTCTTGGACAAATTAGCAGTCATTTGAAATCTACACCGCTTGCATATTGTTTTCCTTACAGTGGAATGAGTTTAGTGATCTTTTTAAATCCCTTGCCATAATTAAATTCATTCATTGCATTCATAACTTTTTTCTAAGAGGCTTAGAGAGCTATTGATCTTGACATGATGACATCACATATTTCAATAGCAAAGAGATCACCAGACCCTAGTCTGGAATACTTAATTCCAATTGATGGAATGCATAGATTTATACACAAATCTGTATTTTCATTCCTTTGGATTAGGAGAATCAATACATTGTGGCTAATTTATTAAAGGTAAAAACCACTGTGCACTTTGCAAGGTAATTTGCACTTTGCAAAGCTCTTTTCCCCAGAGCTTAGTAAATGAGGTGAAGCTCTGCTGACTTCCATCATCCAACCTTGTGCAAGCAAAAAAAGCCTTTTTTTAAAAAAATTTCCTTGAATGTGACTGGATATTCTTAGAAAAGGTGAAATTTCACCACATTCACTAAACTTTGGGGAAAATTCCCTTGTAAAGTGAAACTTCCCTTTGCAAAGGGACCAGCCTGTTTGCCTTTAGTAACTCTACCCCATAATGTCAATTTTATGTGTCAAGTATCACTTTTATCTGTAGAGACTGTTTGCATGAAAATCGAATGTGTCGTGTAAAAATAAAAAGTCAGCAAATCATAGTTGTACTTTAAACATTTACAGACCGCTGAATGTATATATACAGCCTGTCAGAAGATAGTTAGATCAAGATTATGGCTACAGCCGCAACAATGATCTTGGTGTAATTTTTTACAGCCAGCAATCAGCTGTTCAGTAAAAGTGATCCAGGTGGCTCTACAGCAGCCCAATTGTGGTCGCCCGTGGTGGTTCCCAGGCTTTCATGTTCCTCTGGGGAGCCTGGGACCATGGTAAATGACAGCTTCACACAGAGGAGATAGAGGAGCATATTTTCCCTCAAACTCCTCTGTGACTAATAATGCTTGAAGTGACCATGGTTTTGTCACTTCAGGTTTCAGAGCTGTCATTCCCTGGCTTATACAGTGCTTGATCAGCTGCTTTGGAGGACAGGGGAAACATTGGTGGTCTAATAGACCCCTGATGTCTCTATAAAGAGAACCTGTCAGCTGCTCAAAGATATCATGTAGGGGCTTGGTAACTCATAATTAACTCTAAACTGATACGCTGTAAAGGCTTTTAAAGCTTTGCCTATGAAAATGTTAGGTACTGTCATTTGTTGTCATTTCTTTACTGCCTGCAATTTTGAGACTTGACATGTTTGGTATCTATTTACGCAATGCAACATCATCTTTTATATTTATGAAACAAATGGATATAATATTATGTTAGTGTGCACTAAACCTTTTAGTGTATTTATCCTAAAAATCTGCATTTGATAAATGGATACGCAAATATTATGTGACATAAAATAATGCAACTGCCACCATTTTATTCTACAGAGCCTCTGCTTTCAGAAAATATTTAATACTTGGGTATTTTAAGAAATTTTCTAGCAAAAAATTCACATATGCTAACTTATGTGTGAACAACTTAAAAAAAATGCCCCTGAAAGCAATTGGTTAAATGAAAACAGCCAAATTAGCTACTAGTACTGCCCTCACTCTCCTTGTCGGGAACCATAGGTGAGACAGTCACTTCAATATGCCCACTTTCCAGAGTTTAAGGAGTAATTGGTGTTCCACCAGGGACCCCATCTTGGAAGTTTGGACCTCAGGTGATCCAACAGGTATTTACACATGTGGAAGAGGAGGAGTGCCCTGAAGGCTGTGAAGGGCTGATAGCAGGCAGTACCGATGGCAAGACTGGTAGCAGACTGTACTGGCAGCAGGTTGTTTTGGACACAGGACTAAAAACAGACAGTACTGGTAGCAGGGTGGACTGGAATCTGTCCTTGTGGCTGGTAGCAGACTGGGCCACTAATGTGCTGTACTGGTAGCAGTCTGGGCTGAGATAAAGCTGGATCAGAGACAGGCTGTACTGGTAGCAGGCTGGACTGGTAATACGCTGGACTAAACACAGGCTGTTCTGGTAACAGACTGGATAGGTAACAGGCTGTACTGGTAAACAGACTGAACTGGAGACAGGCTATACTGGTAGCAGGCTGAACTGTAGACAGGCTGTACTGGTAACAGACTGTACTGGTAGAAGGCTGAACTGTAGACAGGTTGCACTGGTAACAGACTGTACTGGTAGCAGGCTGAACTGTAGACAGGCTGTACTGGTAACAGACTATACTGGTAGCAGGCTGAACTGGAGACAGGCTGTACTGGTAGCAGGCTGAACTGGAGACAGGCTGTACTGGTAACAGACTGTACTGGTAGAAGGCTGAACTGTAGACAGGCTGTACTGGTAACAGACTGTACTGGTAGAAGGCTGAACTGTAGACAGGCTGTACTTGTAACAGACTGTACTGGTAGCAGGCTGAACTTTAGACAGGCTATACTGGTAACAGGCTGTACTGGTAATACGCTGCCCTGAGGACAGACTGTTCTGGTAGTAGACTGGACTGGGCACTGGCTGTGTCAGAAGCAAAGCAGGGAACAGGCAAGTAACAGACTGGTGACAGGCTGGTACAGGAGCTCGGATGCACGGGTGTCTAATTGTCTTGTCAGACAATTAGACACAATGGCGTTGATTTACTAAAGGCAAATAGACTGTGCC
The DNA here is from genome assembly GCA_037952925.1 of Lithobates clamitans. Lineage (NCBI taxonomy): Eukaryota > Metazoa > Chordata > Amphibia > Anura > Ranidae > Lithobates > Lithobates clamitans. The sequence continues at coordinate 3,130,572 of JBBGZY010000044.1, forward strand.
CTTTGCAAATTGCAGTTGCTCCAGAGCTTAGTAAATGAGCAGAAGCTCTGCTGACTTTTATTATCCAATCATGTGCAAGCAAAAATGCTGTTTTTTTTTTTACTTTCCTTGCACATGATTGGGTATTCTTTCCAAAGTGAAGCTTTTCCTCATTTACTAAGCTCTGGAGCAACTGCACTTGCAGAGTGCACAGTCTATTTGCTTTTAGTAAGTCAACCCCAATGCTCAAGTGTGACAGTACAGTATGTCCCGCTTGAACTTAAATAGATATCCAGGTCACTTGATGAGGCTGCAACACTCCGAGGGGAAAACCCAGAAGTGTCTGCAGCCACCGATGACAGAAGAGGAGCTGGTTCTGGATCAAGATAGGTTAGTGAATGTGACACTCCTAGTTTGAGATTACATTCCATTTTTCTTTTTTTTTTGGCTATTGTACTAAAAATAAGAATTTGCAGTTTAGCCACTTGAGTGAGCTCTCAGTGGCTCATTGAAGCCTGTATCCCTCTTAACAGTCTTTGACATAAGATATTAGCCACTTAAGGAATGCATTGTTTTCAGTGAGTCCACGGAATTATAGACTTGCATTGTGAGAAGTAGCAGTAAATATAACGGTTGTGCAGCACTGCAAAACAGAACGCAAGTCCTGTAAATGTAACAAATGTGGCTGTCCTCATGTACATATTAAATGATACCTTTGAAGTAAAATGTATTTATTGTTAACACATATTAATAAGCCCATCTGCATCAAGCTAGTCTCTTTTACAAACTTATCTAGAAAAACATTCAACATTAGTGATCACAGAATAGTAATAATGAAAATTCTTGTAATACATGTGCTTTATTTGTAGGAAATCATTTATTTTATCCAATTTACTTAAAATGTAGTTCAGATTTCTGCTTATCATTCCCACATGTAATAAGTGATTAAAGCGATGGTGGAGATCATTTTTTATTGTTCTCATATGTTTTCTGTAATGGTTGCTATAAGAGCAAAACTTTGTTCGATCTCTGACAATACTCTATTGTTTAACATCCAACAACCGATCTGTGACCATACTCTGTTGTTTAACATCCAGTTTGTTTTATCAACGGTCAATCAGTTTTGCCTAGACATTTTCTTTTATGAGGAGTAATGCTTTGATATATTCAGGATTTTCAGAAAACTACTCTGTTATTAAAGTTATATAAACTTGCTTTAATAGATAAATACATGTTCTGTTATTTATAAGAGAATGTTATTATTTTCAGAATTCTCCTTGGGAGTAATACAAAAGCATGCTTCACAGTGAAAATAGATCTATAATTTGTTGACTGAACTTTTTTAACTAATCTTGTACCTTGGGCATGCTTTGTTTATTAATGCTTTGTACCAGAAATGTCATTTTAGTGTCATTATATATGGGATACTTTATAGATTCAAATTTCTACTTTTTATCTGCAGTAACACAATTTTTTTTTACAGTGGTCATAGTAAGGATTAAAAGTGCATTTCTAAAGTTATTTTTACATCTTTGTTTCTGTAAATTCTATTGAAAAGAAATAATATTTGCAAGACAATACCATTAAAATAAATGAATGGTAAGCAATACATGCATTACTTTGTTATGCTAAGTTATGACAAAGTTATTGACCTATAAACTGGCAAAAAAAAAAAAAAATGCTCTAATCCATAAGCAGTGTAAATGTCTAAGAGTTGTAGCATTTACAAAATAGTAATTTTATGGCTAAATTGAAAACATTGAGCGTCTGTTTAAAAAAAGAAAACACGCACTGAAGATTATTATTATTATTGTTTGAGATTTTAAAAAAACATTTTTTTTTTGTTTTGTTTTTTGCATTTATTGCATTTTATTGCATTTATTGATTTTAGAAAAGGGGGGAAGGTTACAAAACCTTTTGGGCATACCCAGGCTTAGAAAACAAGTACATAAGCAACAATAAACAAAAACAAAAAAACAAACCCATAAAACGTAAAAGGTGGTAACCAACGCCTAAGGTAACCTCACTCAACAGTTTGAACACCATTTTACAAAATGGAGGGAGACAGTACAATTACAAAACAGTTTAAGACCAGATGGTTGGGAGGGTCGTACTAGAAACACACAAGTTGCTATTCTTGTCCTTTTCTTTGAAAGAAATGCTAGTTAGACTGGCGGTCATGCAGATTCTCTGGCTTTAGTACTGACTTAAAAGAAGTATGCAGATGATGAGATTTGTCTTCACTTTGGCATATTTGCTCCGGGTCAGTAGTTAAAGGGTAACTCCACTTTTGTGGGGGAAAAAATAGCAAATAAAGAAAAAATAATGTAGCATATACAATTGCGACATAAGTCATATTGTAATTGAATGTTATTAAAAATGACCTTCCCTTTTCAATCTGCAGCCGCTGTAATTTTCTGAACATGCAATGCAAAATGGCTACCTGGAGGTACTCTGTACAAAGAATGTGTACAGAACGCCCCCCAGAAACATAATTTCCTGCTTGTGTGATTGGCTCACTGATTTTCCCAGGAGTCTGCACTAAGATTCAAATCAGATTTCAAGCATCCCTTGCAACAAAAATGTAATTTTTGGTCAGAGTCTCCCAATATGAAATCACGTCTAAAGGGATGCAGGTCCTGCCACTTTCCTCATTAGTGCCCTGCAGGTGCACAGCTGATTGATAATTATGCAACCACTCCCATTAGACTCACTTCCCCACATGGATACAGACAAAAACACAGGGATTTCTTATAATAACAAAAGGTAGAAATCTGCAAAAAAGTTTGTTAAAATCCTTGCAATATACATAGATCACCCAGAGGGGAATGTTTTCTTTCTCAACAAAAGTGAAGTTACACTTTAAGTGTTAAAGCCAAAAATGGCCGTGCAAAAGTTTTAGGCAGGTGTGAAAAAATGCTGTAAATTAAGAATACTTTCAGAGATAGAAGTGTTCATTTTTATCAATTTAAAAAAAGGAAAGTAAAAGAGAAATCCAAATCAAATCAATATTTGTTGTGGCCACTCTTTGTTTTCAAAACAGCATCAATTCTTTTAGGTATACTTGCACACAGTTTTTAAAGAAACTCGGCAGGTAGGCTTTTTCAAACATCTTTAAAGGAGAAGTATAGCCAAAGCTTCTTTTGGTTTGCGCTGCAGTCTGTTCTGCACACCTGTGACCCATTTTCAGCTGACTTTTTGGCTTCAGCCCTCTGTCAGCTGGATTTCTCTGAGCCTGGAGCCTGAGCCAGTCAGAAGACCCCCCCCCCCCCCTCGCCCCCTCCACAGCCCAGTGCTCCAGTGATTGCTGGAGGGGAGAGCAGAGAGCCGCTGACTGACAATCATGGCTTTCTGCTCCGAGCAGAGAGGGAGAACTGAGGGAACCCTTTGGCGAACAAATTGCCTCCTGCTCCAGCCAAATATTTCAAATTTTGACTCATCAGTCCAGAGCATCTGTTGTCATTTTTCTGCACCCCAGATCCTATGTTTCCATGGATAGTTTAGTCACTTAGCCCTGTATCCACATCGGAGGTATGGCTTTTTTGCCACAATTCTTTAATGTAGACCACTTCTGGCCAGACTTCTCCAGACAGTAGTGGGAAGTCCCACTGGTTTTCACCAGTCTTGTGTTAATGGCATTGCTGGACATCTTCCAATGTCGAAGGGAAGCAAGTATGACGTCTTTCATCTGCTACATTAAGTGTCTTTGTTCTACCACTGCCTCTGCAGTCCTCATCATTGTCCATTTCTTTGTGCTTCTTCAAAAGAGCTTGAACAGCACATCTTGAAAACCCTAGGGCTGAAACAACTAATCGATTAATCGACAACTAATCGATTAATTTCTTAATCGATTACTATTTTCATAATCGATTAATCGACCAGTAACATATTGGGGTTAAAAAAAAACTAAAATGAGCCCTTTAGAGTACAAAAAGAGCAAATAATCGCTATTGTAAATATTACTTTCACTGTTGCACAGTAAAAAAAAAAAAAAAATGAACCCCTTACAGTAGCGATTATTTGCTCTTTTTGTATTATAAAGGGCTATTTTTTTTTTTTTAACCCCCTTATGTTACTAAACATCTTAGTAACATCTTAGTTCACGTGTTTCATGGGTTTTTTGGTGCTTTTTGCAGAAACACACTACAGTTCATTTAACGTTCACATCTATGCTTTTTTCAGCCGCTGCGTATTTGGAAAGGGTCAAGGACTTTTTTCAATGCAAAAACAGTGCTTTTTTGGTTCAATATACTTCAATGGAGAAGATGCAGAAAAGCATGTAATGCATTTTTGCAGCAATTTGTGTTTTTTTTTTAATCTGCCCAACAACAAATTGGCCAAAAAAAGGCATAAAAAAATGGTAAACAGCAAAGTGCAGCGCTATAAATATAAATGTGACATATAAAAAAAAATTTAAATAAGAACCCACCAAGTGACATCACATCAATCAGTAGATACATAAGCAAAATCGATCAATCAAAAACAAACTTTGTTCACAGATGCGTGTGAAAAAGTATATATATAAAAACGATATGTGTAAATAGTCCAAAACATAATAGTAGAGTCCACAAAAAGAAAAAAACCCTCGTCCAGGAGAGATGTGATAAGAAGTAGATAATCCACCAAGGAGTGTGTAAGTAAGGTCTGCTTACCGGACGGCGATGACTGCTATTACGGCAGTCTCGCCCAGCATAGGGATTATGGTCTCCCAAAACCACAGATACAGAGCGGGACCAGTAGCTTTAACACTCGATCATAACCGGAAATAAAAAGCAAAACACATCCATAGCGCAATAACGTATGATAAAAAGTTTTAATAGAATAAAGGAATTGCACTTACAATTTGGCAGAAAACAATGTGGCATGAGAGGTATCATACACAGCAGCGGTGTCTCCGTGTACCGCGATTCACTTCCTGTACTGCAAAGCCCGTCCGAGAACGTGATGACGTCACCGTCGTAGGCTCCTCCCAAAAAATGCACAATGCAAATCGCAGCAAAGTCATGTGCGCAAAAAATCAAAACGCACTGCAGAAACAGATCAAAAGCAAACTGCATAGGTGTGAACTGAGCCTTATGCTGGTCACATGGATCAATTTTCAGACGAGAATATTCAGACGAAAAATCTTTGTACATTCATTGAATGAAAGAATGTTGTTTGAAATTTTTACTTGCTTTTAACATTCTGTTTTAAAACGAATGTAATTTCTGAACAAAAATCACATACACTGTCTGAAAATTCCTTTGACCAAGAAGTTTTCTATTATTTCTACATTTTCCTGTCACTGGTTGAAAACAAACGTCGATTTGACCCCATTAGAAAATCGAACGAACTTTCTAAAAATGAAATTTTTTTTGAAGAAAGACATTGTTTTTGTATAGCCAGCATATAATAAATTACAGTTCTGTTTGAAAATCTGCAAAACAGTCTAATTTTTTTTCTTTTAAATCAAAAAAATTGATCTGAGTCTGATGATATTTACTAGATTCAACCTCTAATAGTATATACAGTATATATCTCTTCTGTCTGTTATTCTCAGAGTGGATTAAAGTTTTAACTCCTTAACCATATAGTTGGTTTTTTATATTTACCACTGCATATAGAGATATTTAAGAATAAGTTGCCTTTTTTGTGAAAAACCTTACATATTAACTAAATTATACACCACACTTTTTTTAAGGTTATTAACCGATTAATCGAAACAATAATCAGCCAACTAATCGATTATGAAAATAATCGTTAGTTGCGTCCCTAGAAACCCCAGTCTGCTTTGAAATCTTTGCGTGGGAGAGACCTTGCTGATACAATATAACTTCCTTGTGTCTTGTTGGTGTGCTCAGGACTTGCCCTGATGTATGACCTGTGATATGAAAAGATTGTCTTGAACAACCTCACTTTAAGTGATTGTAAAGCTTCACTTTTTTTTTTTAAATAACAAAAATGTTATACTTACCTCCTCTGTGCAATTGTTTTACACAGAGCAGCCCCGATCCACCTTTTCTGGGGTCCCCCCACAGCGCTCCTGGCTCCTCCTCTTCTTGAGTGCCCCCATGTAGAGACACATTTCCTGAGGGCACTTGTGCGGGCATGTTCCTGAGTCCTGCTGCTGTGTCCATTGACACAGACAGCAGAACTCAGCCCCACCCCGGCTCCCGTGTCACTGGATTCGATTGACAGCAGCAGGAGCCAATGGCTCCTGCTGCTATCAATCTAGCCAATGAGGACCCAAGACAGCGGCTGGAGCGAATGGGTTCAGGTAAGATAAAGGGGGGGGGGGGGGGTGCTGCAGCACAAAAGGTTTTTGAACTTAATGCATAGAATGCATTAGGGTGTAAAAACCGTGAGCGTTTACAACCCCTTTAGTAATAGAGATTAGCTGTTCCTTACCCAGTTTTATGCTTCCTACACAGTTTTTTCTGTTTCAGTTAATGACAGTTTGAACCTACATATGTAATTGACGATCATTAGCACCTGCTTGGTATAACTAGTTAATCATACACCTGACTCTAAACCTACAAAATCCCTGACTTTGTGCAAGTGTACAAAGGTGTCCGTTTATGAAGCAGTGATCAGCGGTGATCCCGAGGATCGCCGCTGATCACAGTCCATAAACAGCTTATGAAACAGTGATAAACGGGGGAGAACATGTTTGAACTTGTTCTCCCGCCGATTATCTCTACACACGGAGAATCCTCATTGAATGACACAGTAACGGCCAGTTTATGAAGCGGTGATTTCACCGCTTCACTGGCGATCTGAGTCAGAATTCACACTCCCAGGTTCACCAGCTCAGAGGTGATGAATCGGGGAGTGAAGAGGAAATCTGGGGGGATCTGAGGGGAAAGGAGGAAGATTTTTAACTTCCTTATGCCTCGTTCAGACCCCCCAACGCTGTAAGCATGTCCCCCTGTCATATTTATGTGTATACATATATATACATATATACATATAATGTGTATATGTATATATATATATCATGTGTGTGTATATACATGTATATATAATGTGTGTGTGGGTGTATACATATGTGTATAATGTAGGGGGACTCATTATTTTATTAACATTAATCCACGCCGTTGAGCGGTGATAATTTATCACTGCTTGATAAACTGACATCTGAATGAATGAATGAATGAATGATTTATAAAGCGCTGCAAATGCGAACTGAATCGCCTCAAGGCGCTGGATGCATTCTCTGATGTCAGCTTCTCAGAAAAGGAAGGTCTTTAGTTTTTTTCTGAAGGCCTGGTGGTTTTCTTTCATGCGGATGTTAGTAGGAAGAGCGTTCCATAGTCGAGGTCCTTGGACTGCGAATCTTCTGTAATCTCGTAAAGTCTCACGAGATTCCAGTATCAGGAGCCGTTCTCCACTGTTTGAAGCATTTGTAGATCGCTTCACTCCTCCAAAGGTGAAGCGATTTACACCGCTTCATAAACTGGCACACAGAGGAGAAAGATCTTCACTGTGAATGCCGGAGAATGAAGCAGTGAATAGATTTCACTGCTTCATAAACGGACACCAAAGTGTGCAAGTATAAGAACTGATGCTGGTTTGAACCTAAAGGCTAGTAACACCAAATATTGATTTGATTTTTCCTCTGTTCGCTCAACTTGCATTTTGTAAATTGATAAAAATAAACAATATTTTTGAAAGCATTCTTACTTTACAGCATTTCTTCACACTTGCCTAAAGCTTTTACACAGTAATATATATATTAGCAACCTGGCAATCCAGGCATTTCACAAGAGGCAAAAGGTGCACAAGAATTGGGTCTAATGCCGCGTACACACAGGAGGACTTTTCGATGGACTAGGTCCGGTGGACTTTTCGACGGACTTTCGAATGAATGGACTTGCCTACACACGATCAACCAAAGTCCGACGGATTCGTACGTGATGACGTATGACCGGACTAAAATAAGGAAGTTCATAGCCAGTAGCCAGTAGCCAATAGCTGCCCTAGCGTCGGTTTTTGTCCGTCCGACTAGCATACAGACGAGCGGACTTTTCGACCGGATTCGAGTCCGTCGGAAAGATTTGAAACATGTTTTATTTCTAGGTCTGTCGAACTTTTGGGGAAAAAAGTCCGCTGGAGCCCACACACGATCGAATTGTCCGATGGACTCCGGTTCGCCGGACCAAGTCTGCTCCAAAGTCCGCTCGTGTGTACGCGGGATCAGTCTACCTGTTTGACATTGCTCATGCAAAAAGCTTTCCATGATCATATGCTTGATAAAGACACAGCACATCAGGATATAAACACTGGCAGATAATGTAGGAGCTCTTGGTCACAGTATAAATGATTTGGGACTGTTCTTGAGAAGGAGACATTGGAAGACACCCAATTCACAGGAGCATGTGTGAGGGCCTCAATTCACATGTCAAAGGATAACACATAGGGTACAGCATAATGACATTTCAATAAGCTAACTCATTTTTTGATGATAAAAGGCCTACTATTATAGTTGTATTGGTATTTTCAATCACTATGGTATTTTATTCTAAACCTGGCATATTCAACTAGTAGTCTCATGGTGGAAGCATCCTGCAAATAATGTTCATTAATGAGCCAGAAAAGTATGTTCAAGCAGAATGACAGATTAGAGGTTCATTCATCTTGAGGATCAAGCTAGTGCACATTTTCTTCAGACATATTTATGGACTAAATTTCACATTGCATTACAGTTATTCATATTTTAGAAGATTTACTATCATTTGGACAAGCATCACTGCAGAGATAGGCATCTCACTGATTAGCGAGGAAGCGTCTCATGTAGTTCCGCCTGGAACACACTCAAAATCATCCCCTGGATGTTAGCTCATCTTTAGGTGCTCCGACTCCTTTACAGCGGCAGAATTGCCAAACATAATTTTTCTTTAACTTTGTGCTGCATTCAATACAATTAATTTGCTTTTTTTTTTTTTTAAGGATGCCCACTAAGGCTGGGTTCACACTGCTGCGGTGGCAGACATCGTATGTGATTCGCAGCGCACTGCTGTTCACATCACATGCGATGTCTGTGCTGTGCGATATCAGCCATACAGATAGTATGGCTGATATCACACCGCATTCGGTCCAAACTCGCACAGGACCCTTTTTTTTTGTTCGGACCAGAATCGGATCGCATGGGTGTTCACACCTATGCGATCCGATACATGTCCGAATTGTCAGTTCGCAGTGCGATATGCGGGCTGAACTGGGGGTGTCATTAACATTGTATGACACTCCCCAGCAGTACGCATATGGCAGTGTGAACTGCCGTGCGAGTTGGTGCGATGCGGGAACCCGCAGTAAATTCGCTGCGTTCCCGCACCGCAGCAATGTGAACCCAGCCTTATACACATTGAATTTCCTGATAATAAAAATAATAATCACCGCAGTAATAATAAATAGCTGTTATTTTTGTTGTTCTCTTTTCTTGTCAATGTTAGTCCAGGGTGTTTTCTACTCCAAAAGAGAAAAAACACAGGAAAAAAAATCAAGCAATGCCAGAAAGATATGATCACACTGTTGTAACAATTTAAGTGTAAAAATTAGAAAATTACAAATGCCCATTGGTAACTTATTCTGTTTAGCCATATAATTGTAAATGTGTTTGTTTCTGTTAAAATGCAGTATTCATGCTAAAAAAAAAAATATTTGAAGTTGTATAAAATTTTGTAGGGCTAAAGTTATCTTTAAAGTGGAACTTTAGTCAGAAAATTAGGTTCTGCTAGATCACTTTAGAATGGCACCTTTTGCATTTATAATGTGTAAAACGTTAAAAATAAGTGTCTATACTGTTTAAAATCCAGTAGTATACTGTCTCACCCTGCTCTGCACATGTCAATTGCTCTCTATTTTTCAACACTGTGCCCAAAAATGTAGAGGCCGATCTGCGGACAGCCTAAAGATTTACGGCTGGTCTGGGGCTCTGAGCTTCAGCAAAATGGCAGTCGCCAACAAGAAGAAACAGGAACAATGCTTTGGTAGAATAACTATTCATGTGTATGTCCCTTGCTAAAAAACATTATTTTTTTTATCAAATTGTTATGGGTAAAGTTCTGCTTTAACAGATTTCCAACTTCATCTCTTCTGTCTTCTAAACGTCCTTAGCCTGATTAGTAGTAGATTCTTCAATCTCACACTGAGGTTTAGTTGATATTCTACAGTGGCTGGGCATAACATATCATACTGGGAGGGAAGGGAATAACTTGAGTACTTATGTATAAAGACACTAAGTCAATCAACCACAAATTTCATGTTGTCTTGTAGGATGCGCTAGGAGAGAATTATTACTGACCTATTTTAGCCCACACATATTTTGCACTATAAATTCTCCACCAGTTAAATTTTATTGTGTTATCTGTCTGGCTCCATCATGCTTGTAATCAGACTGTTCAGCTTTGACTCACATGGCCGAACATTGGCTAGGGGTTCCACCTACAAACAGGGTTCTTCAGGGCTGACTCTGTAGTATACACTGTGTAAGTCTATGCAGACCTAATCTATTGCAACACATGCTTAGATGCTGATCCAAGAATTCTTAACCTTTTACATCCAGAGCATATCTCACGCAGAGCCCTGTGCCTTACTGTGGTTCAGATAAGGATGCACAGGGGAACCCATTTCATGATCCTTAACTATTAACATGCCTTATCTTCAGTTTTTTTTTAAAACGCTTCTAGCCCTTGGTTGGTTGTTAACTGTAGATGGGGCAATTAATGGAATCTCATTTTTTTGGAGAAAAAAAGTGATTTGTGAGACAAATTACTAGTTATTGATAAACAAAGGTAATTATAGAAGTATAGGATATGAAAAAGCAAACATTCATACTTCTACATCAAGAACTGAGAGATCAAAGACCACTGGTCTTCAGTGAGCAGAAAGCCAGTGGTTGATTGTCAGTCACCGGCTCTCTGCTCTGCCCCTCCAGTGCTCACTGGAGCCCTGGGCTGTGGAGGGGGCAGGTGCGCATGGCTCAGTCTCCCAGTGGTGTGCTGAGAGGCTGAACCAGCTGTCGGTCAGGCATCTGGGTGGATTAAAATCAGAATTTCTCCAGAATCTGGACCAGCTGAGTGACATCATCCGACTTTAGCCCACTGTTGGCTGAATATGGGTCATAGGTGTGCAGTACAAAATGCACTTCTGTGATCCCTAGGTGAAGTAAGGCCAAAAAAGATTTGGCCCTACTTCTCCTTTAAATAACTATTATGTTAAAAATACCAGTTGCACACCTATGTGATATTTATGTGTTTGGAAAAATGATTGAAAATTGAGTAATTTTTCAACCTGTAACCGTGATATAATGAATGCAGTTAAAATGACTCAGATATCTTGACCCCAATACTTCCTCCTTTTCATCTCAGACCTTGGTAGTGCTGCTTGTAGTGTGCTACTCTTATTTCAACCTTGTTTTTTATGCAGCAATGTCTTAAAGGGGTTGTAAACCCTCGTGTTTTTTCGCCTTAATGCATCATATGCATTAAGGTAAAAAAACTTCTGACAGTGACCAGCCCCCCCGTTTTACTCACCCTTTGTTCCCTCGGCAGAGACACGCTCACCTTCTCTGCCTGGGGTTCTCGGCTCTTGATTGGATAGATTGATAGCAGCGCAGCAATTGGCTCCCACTGCTGTCAATCAAATCTAATGACATGGGCGACTCAGGAACGCGCCTGCAAGGTAACCCCCTGGGAAAGCGCATCTTCTAGGGGGTTATACGATGCGGGGCGGAGCTGATAGCGCCGCCATGGGACCCCAGAAGAGGATGATCGGGGCCATTCTGTGCAAAACTAACTGCACAGTGGAGGTAATACGTTTGACATGTTTGTTATTTAAAAAACAAAAACAAAACAAAGCTTTACAATCACGTAAAGTTAGTGAGTTTTGGATGTGGTGATTACAGCCTTCTTCATTGTTCACAGTGCTTCTTATCATCAACATTATCATCCTCAGCCCTTTGTTCATCAGCACTGCCATTATTTGTCATGCACTCACTGATGGCACCTATGACAATTCCTTAGCAATGCTTTCTTTGTTTACAGGGCAAAAAACAGGTGACAGGTAGACCGCGAAGATGTCCCGCCGTTGCCGACTCGGTCCTTGCTCCGGAGTGGCATGTGTGCGCACGCTCACCAATCCCAGTCTGCAGAGGCAGTCCGGAATAGCTTGGATGGGTTCGGGCTCTACTCTGAACATTCCCGAGCGCTTCATATGAGCCACTCTGCAGTTAAAACGTCTTCTGTACACACCTGAGCCCTCCTGACACCATAGCCCTCCTGACACCACAGCCCTCCTGATTCCCCCCAATACCATACTCTCCTGTCCCCCCACCCCCCTGATCCCCCTCAATTTCATACCCTCCTGTTCCCCAGCCCTCCTGATCCCCCCCCCCAATACCATGCCCTCCTGACACCACAGCACTCTTGATCCCCCCCAAAACCATGCCCTCCTGTCCCCCTAGCACTCCTGATCCCCCTCAATACCATGCCCTCCTGTCCCCCCCAGCCCTCATGATCCCCCCAATACCATACCCTCCTGTCCCCCCAGTGCCATGCCCCATTCAGACCCCAGCCCTCCTGATACCCCTGTACTGTGCCCTCCATATCTTCCAGTACATTACTCTCCTGATCCCCCCGTACCGAGCCCCCCCAACCCCCCTATAGCTTGCCCTCCCGACTCCTACCATATATACTACTGACCTCTGTACGCCGCCCTACATACTACGGACCTCTGTACACTGCCCTACATACAACTGACCTCTGTACACTGCTCTGCCTACTACTCACCTCTGTACACCACCCTACAAACTACTTGCACTGACCAGAAATCAGAGCAGATAGTCAGGCCTGAAATTAGTCAAGAAAATCAGCCTGCTGTACTAGATCTTCTACTGTCATGATAAACTTCGGCATCAGACTTCTCACTGTAGCTAACATTTAAGGTAGGCTAAGTTTATATTTTTACAGTGACAGTTTTAGTAGATTTTTCTAGGGTTTTTAATGCTGTCTTTACTTTTTAGAGGGGGCTTGCTAGTTAATTTATTTAAAAAAAGGGGGAGCTGTTCCCTGGTGATTTTTGATCTCTTCAATGTTGTCCAGGCATATCGCCATCTCTCAGTGGTTCCCTACCCCTGGTTTAGAAGATATGTATGAAGGAGTGACATGTGTGTGTAGAGAAGACATAGATGATGTGTATGATGTAGTGTCGTGTGTATAAAAGATTTAGACGATGTGTATGGTGTAGAAAAGGTATAGACAATATTTAATATATAAATATTGGGACATCGACACAATTCTAATCATAGAATTGATTAGAATTAGACATCACCAGACATCGCATAGACATCAAAAGACGCTGGGTTTCAGCCCTGGTAATACTCTGCCAGGCCTCTACTGCAACTGTCCTCAGTTCCTGCTTGTTCTTGGGGCATTTTCCCTTCAGTTTTGTCTTCAGCAAGTGAAATGCATGCATAATCGGATTCAGGTCAGGTGATTGACTTGGCCATTGCATAACATTCCACTTCTTTCCCTTAAAAAACTCTTTGGTTGCTTTCAAAGTATGCTTCGGGTCATTGTCCATCTGCACTGTGAAGCGCCGTCCAATGAGTTCTGAAGCATTTTGCTGAATATGAGCAGATAATATTTCCCGAAAAACTTCAGAATTCATCCTGCTGCTTTTGTCAGCAGTCACATCATCGATAAATACAAGAGAACCAGTTCCATTGGCAGTCATACATGCCCACGCCATGACACTACCACCACCATGCTTCAATGATGAGGTGGTATGCTTTGGATCATGAGCAGTTCCTTTCCTTCTCTATACTCTTCTCTTCCCATCACTCTGGTACAAGTTGATCTTGGTCTCATCTGTCCATAGGATGTTGTTCCAGAACTGTGAAGGCTTTTTTAGATGTTGTTTGGCAAACTCTAATCTGGCCTTCCTGTTTTTGAGGCTCACCAATGGTTTACATCTTGTGGTGAACCCTCTGTATTCACTCTGGTGAAGTCTTCTCTTGATTGTTGACTTTGACACACATACACCTACCTCCTGGAGAGTGTTCTTGATCTGGCCAACTGTTGTGAAGGGTGTTTTCTTCACCAGGGTAAGAATTCTTCGGTTATCCACCACAGTTGTTTTCCGTGGTCTTCCAAGTCTTTTGGTGTTGCTGAGCTCACCAGTGCATTCTTTGTTTTTAAGGATGTTACAAACATTTGATTTGGCCACACCTAATGTTTTTGCTATCTCTCTGATGGGTTTTTTTGGCCTAATGGCTTGCTTCACTGATAGTGACAGCTCTTTGGATCTCATATTGAGAGTTGACAGCAACAGATTCCAAATTCCTTTTATCTGCTCCTTGTAAATGGTATAATGAGGGAATAACACACACCTGGCCATGGAACAGCTGAGCAGCCAATTGTCCCATTACTGTATGTCTCTTAAAAAGTGGGAGGCACATATACAAACTGTTGTAATTCCTACACCGTTCACCTGATTTGGATGTAAATACACTCAAATTAACGCTGAAAGTCTGCAGTTAAAGCACATCTTGTTCGTTTCATTTCAAATCCATTGTGGTGGTGTATAGAGCTAAAAAGATTAGAATTGTGTCGATGTCCCAATATTTATGGACCTGTATACAGTGGAGTGACATATGTGTGTAGAGAAGATACAGACGATTTGTATGATGTAGTGACGTGTGTATAGAAGGTATAGGCAACGTGCTAGTAGGTATAGATGATGTGTATGGTGAATGAAGTGTGTGTAGAGAAGATATGGATGATGGGATGATGTGTAGAATGTGTACTGAAGATTTAGACAGTGGCAGCCTGTGCAGTATGGGTGCATGGGCGCCGCCCCCCTATCCCTGCTGCCACCTCCCTATCTATGTGCCTGACCCCTTTCAGGACGCCGGACGCATGGACTCCTATGGCGGAGCCAGAGGCTCTAATAGGTTTCAAAAAAGGGTGGGCTCGGGGAGCAGAGAATGCGCCCTGATCCCACCCAATTGTGTGACCATAGCGAATGAATATTTGTTATTTTCACACTGCATTGCCTCCCTACAAATCTGGAGGCAGGTCAGTGAGACCTGTTTCCTGATTGGCCAAAGCGCCAGGCGTCCCTATTGGATGCTCAGTGCTTTAGCAGAAGTGGCACAGAGCCAAGGAAGCTGACTGGAAAGGAGACGCCGGAGAAGAGGACACCCTACAAAGGTAAGCGCCGGTCCTACTGCAGGGGGTGTCCCGCGATCCATCCGCGGGGGGAGCTATGTGAGTGGGCCGGGTTGTCCCATGATCCATCCGCGCGGGGGGTGGTGTTAGCGGGGTGTCCCGCGATCCATCCGCGAGGGGGTGTTAGCAGGGTGGCAGCATATGATGGGCGCACTGGCAGAATATGATGGGCTGATGGGCAGACTGGCAGCATATGATGGGCAGACTGGCAGCATATGATGGGCACACTGGCAGAATTTGATGGGCACACTGGCAGCATATGATGGGCACACTGGCAGCTTTTGATGGCACAGTGGCAGCGTTTAATGGGCACAGTGGCAGCGTTTAATGGGCATAGTGGCAGCGTTTGATGGCACAGTGGCAGCATTTGATGGGCACAGTGGCCCGCAATTGATGGCACAGTGGCAGCATTTGAGGGCACAGTGGCAGCGATTGATGGGCACAGTGGCAGTGTTTGATGGGCACAGTGGCTGCGTTTGATGGCACAGTGGCAGCGTTTGATGGGCACAGTGGCAGCGTTTGATGGCACAGTTGCTGCAATTGATGATTTTTTTTTAAAAACTTTTTGCGCCCCCCCCCCCCCAAAAAAAAAAATTTTGCGCACCAGCCACCACTGAATTTAGACAATGTGTATGGTGGAGTGACATGTTTTTCAAGTAAAGATATAGACAATGTATATTAATCTAATGTAGTAAATACATTGTGCACATGCGTATATAGAAGATATAGACAATGTAGCTAGGCAAGTTATCTGCAACCAGGTAGGTCTCCACTATCAGAACTGAAGTACGGGCAGCCATACTAGAACCCAATAGCATACAGCTTCTCCAAAAGACCCAGTTTCTGTGGGGCCACTTGCCTGAATTCTAAAATACTGCAGTTCCTTTTGGGTGGTGCTTTGTCCTTGGATCCCTCAAATTGTTCTCCTATATTACCAAATCTGTTGGTATGTATAATATTATACCTGCATTTCTCAAAACCAAAAATATAATATATTGCATCTTACTAATCCTTAGTTATAGTGGCTGCATTTTATTTATTTTTTTCAGGCTTTTTTCCCTCTGTTTTCACCTGATAATGTAGCCAGTAACACCACACTTCCTGTGGATGAAGGACTTGGGCACCTTTGGACAGCAACATTGTCATTGGGGGGGGGGGGTTAGTTTAGATGTATTAGCAGATTTAGATACACTAACAAATTGAAACCAAACTCCAGCTAATACTAAGCGGTTATAAGCGGTTACAGCAACAGTTTTGTTTCCTTTTGGGATAAAGGTTTTACATGAATAAATTAAAGGGGATCTTTGTAAGCACCACATGTCAGTGGTATATGGTTTGTCTCATCCCCATAGCTGATACATTTGCAAGAGAGCGTATTTTTAAACAAACAACAGACTTACTGACCAGTACATCTGATAAAAATAGAAGAACAAAAAGTCTAAACATGAAAACTACACCACATCTAAGAATTGGTAAGCTAGAGTATAACTAATTTCTGCTTCTAGGTTAATGTAGCTAAACAGTGATATCTCCACTTTGGTGATCAGAGCTTACAGTAAAACATATCTGATAATAATACTAAGAAAATAAAAGTAATATGAAATAGGAATTGTAGGCACATACATTTGGCTTTGAATATGCGTACTTATTTGTATGTACAATAAAACATATGGACACAATTTATTAAAAGTAATGAATGCCAAAATAAATGCAAATGAATTGTGAATATGCTACATGTCTGTTATTATTTTATGAGTAAGATGGATTGGATAATCTAGTTATTAGGTGTATAATGACTAGTGCGAAAAACAATGCATTCCTTTATCCTGGAAAGGAACTTCCATATGGATGAGTGTTAAGGTTTGGCTCTGTGCAATGTGGGAATCATTTCAACATTTTTAAAGCCTGTTAATTTCAGTGATTTACTTCTATATACGAAGATACACTGTAAAATATAACCTCTGGAAAGCAACTATTGAAAATGTTGACAAGCTGGTTTTTAAACTTTTGTCTTCTCTGACATTCTGTGTAACTAAACAGCATATTTGTGTTTTGGGCATACTTGAGTCTGGTTATAGATTATATAGATGAGAGGCCACCACTTACCTTCCTAATAATCATGATATTATAATTGGAGCTGTCATGTAAAAAGGTTCTGGGGCTGGCTTTTTGGGAACAAATGAGATAATCAGAAGTGTATAACTCAGTATCTCAGTAGATCCCAGCCAGCCCCAGAAGCAGTAATAATCTTATGTTATGTCTTATGTTACAGAAATTATCAGAATACAGAAAAATCAGATGAGCATAGAAAACAGACATAATCTATAGTTTCTTGCCTTACCCACTAGGCAGTGCAACCCAGGTTATCATGAAGGTCCAAAAGGAACTAAAAATTAGTGTGTACAACATTGCCTGTTTTATAAAGTATATATATATTTGTAGTCAAAGTCTTCACTTGGAAATGCGATAACGCTAACTACCAAGACCTAAAATGTGCCCTGGTCCAGCTGTTCAGTATGCCTAAAAGAGGGCATACCTGGATAAGGTAGAAGAAATGTGTATGATGTATATGAAATAATGAAAGTTTTGGGGAAATGGGAGGTTGGGAACCATGAAGATGACCTGACGTGGGACCTGATAGAGGAGGAGGAATATATACCCCCCCCCGACTCCTCCTACAAATCCAGGCTGGCCTCTGGCCTGCCCTCTAACTTGTAGTCAGAGTCTTCACTTGGAAATGCGATAACCCTAACTAACAAGACCTGAAATGTGCCCTGGTCTAGCTGGTGGGAACACCTAAAAGAGGGCAAAAGACATAAAGGTAGGTGAGATATGAAAACAGGTAACAATCAGTCCAGTAAAGTAGCGAATGTTCTGCTGACTTCCGTACAGGGTTCGGGTATATATCTGCTATAACAGGAGGACCTCCAGCGCCCCATGTACTTGATGATATAAGAAGGGACCCCCTGCTTGGAAGCTGCGGACGCTGCCCACATCCTAAACAAATGTCCAGAAAATTTCTTCAGATTTAAACCTACTTTGGCAAGTTTTATCTTGACATAAGAAACAAACTGCTTTGAAGTGAGAGGATGCATGGGAAAGGGGAGCAGAGGGCTGTCCAGAGGAGTTGCTGCAAAAAGATTGCAGAGAGAATCAAACACTCCAACAAGGCACCAATTACTGTTGGTTCTGTAGTACTTTACCACAAACGCTGACCTGTCTGTCTATTCTTGTTATTGGGAAGTTGTAACTCGTAATGATCAGGGAACCTGGTGAGACAGCCTCTGAGCAGAACAGGTGCATGACAGTTAGCCTGGGACACTTCCCCGGGTCTGAGGACTCCAAAGAAACTCAGATAAATAGCTGCCTTGAGCACTAGACTGGGACCTGCGCCAAAAGGGGCAGAAGACTATAAGTCTAAAATATCACAGAAATACCATCTGGCCGGTGATTGGTTGATGAGACAAATGTGATCTCCCCTGGTTTCTCCGAATACCCCTTAAGCAAGGCTTTAGGAGGGTAGGCCACAAAAATGGAAGGACTGTCAGGAGTCTGCAGGGACCTGAAGTGCTGGACACCCGACAAATACAACTTGATGGTATTGGCGGACAATGCCAATCCGCTGTGGCAATACGCAGTGAAAGCCATAACATAATTGATATCCTCAGGGCTACTACAAGGGTATGAAGACATGAACCTGAGAAAAGTCTTTCAACCCTTTCTCCATTGGGGTCCCCCAAGGTTCTGTTCTTGGACCACAACTTTTCTCAATCTACACCACCTCCCTGGGTCAGTTGATTGCCTCCCACAGCTTTAAATATCATCTCTACGCTGATGACAATCAAATCTATCTCTCTACCCCCCAGCTCTCTCCTGTCTCCTAACGCATTACCAACTTACTAGGAGACATATCAGCCTGGATGTCACATCACTTCCTCAAACTCAACCTATCCAAAACCGAGCTCATGATATTTCCTCCCTCAGGTGCCTCTTCCCCTGATTTCTCTGTCAATATCAACGGCTCAACTATCAACCCATCTCCCCATACCAAGGTCCTAGGTGTAATCCTGGACTCTGAACTAACCTTTCGACCCCACATTCTATCACTATCCAAAATTTGCCGCCTCAATCTCCGCAACATCTCCAAGATACGCCCCTTCCTAACCAATGTCACCACAAAGCTTCTAATCCACTCCCTGGTCATCTCCCACCTCGACTACTGCAACTCCCTCCTCATTGTCTTACCTCTAAATAGGCTATCCCCACTTCAGTCCATCATGAACGCTGCTGCCAGGCTTATCCACCTCATAAACTGCTCAGCGTCTGCTATACCCCTCTGCCAATCCATTCATTGGCTGCCACTCACTCACCGAATTAAATTCAAGATACTAACTATAACTTACAAAGCCATCCACAACCTGGCCCCCAGTTACATCTCTAACCTAGTCTCAAAATATCAACCTAATCGTTCTCTTCGCTCCTCCCAAGACCTCCTGCTCTCAAACTCCCTTGTCACCTCATCCCATGCTTGCCTTCAGGACTTCTTCAGAGCCTCTCCCATCCTCTGGAATACTCTACCCCAATCCGTCCGATTTTCTCCTACTTTATCCACTTTCAGACGATCCCTGAAAACTCATCTCTTCAGAGAAGCCTATCTGGCCC
The DNA here is from genome assembly GCA_037952925.1 of Lithobates clamitans. Lineage (NCBI taxonomy): Eukaryota > Metazoa > Chordata > Amphibia > Anura > Ranidae > Lithobates > Lithobates clamitans. The sequence continues at coordinate 3,150,422 of JBBGZY010000044.1, forward strand.
CCACCTAACAACTGTACATTTATCTTCTCAATCAGCACATCACCCACAGTTATTACCTCTTGTATCTCTTGACCTTCACTCTTAGATTGTAAGCTCTAAGGAGCAGGGCCCTCTGATTCCTACTGTATTAAAGTGTATTGTATTTGTACTGTCTGCTCTCAAGTTGTAAAGCGTTACGTAAACTGTTGGCGCTATATAAATCCTGTATAATAATAATAATAATAATAATAACCCGTAGTATATGCTTTCATAGTATTCCTGGATAAAGACCTATTAGCCAGATCGATCACCTGAGTCCAGAATGTGTTTAATCCATGACCAGTAGCGTGTAAGGGGAAACTGACTTGCCCATCAGCTCTTCTTCCGGATGCTGTAAGAAAAATTAGGTAGGTTGAGTCGAGATAAAGCATCAGCTGCACCATTGTTATCCCCACTGATGAACTCTCCCTGAAAACTAAACTTCTGTGTCAAACCTAGCCATGTCAACCTGCGCATGAAGGACATAATAAGAAGGGACCCCGATCTACCTTTATAAACAATATTGGCTGTGGCCAAATTATCCGTAAAGAAGATCACTGAGTTGCCTGACCAAACTGGACCCCATGTGACTGCTGCTGCCAATATTGGATACATTTCGAACAATGCCGAAGTGAGAGCAAACTTCGGCAGACGAAAAACCTCCGGGGCCAACCATTCAAGGGCAAAAATGGCCGCAAAGCCGACTGAGGCGGCAGCGTCTGAAAACACTCTGGGAGACATAGCTGTTGGTTGCGGGATAAACATTGAGATACCATTCCAGTCACACAGGAACTGATCGCACATGATTAAATCGGCTCGAGCATCTGCTAGCAACTTGACAACCGAGTCAGAATCCTGATAGAGGGGAAGGAGGGCCAGCAACCTGGAAACAAAAGCTCTACCCTGAGGAATGATTCTAATGGCACGATTCAGCATCCCCAAAACTGCAAGTCCCTTTTGGAACAGACTGGGTATTGGACAAAAAGATGAATGGTCTGGCATATCCTGACCAGTTTCTCCAAGTGCAGACTTGCAATCATGAGATTGGAGTCAAGGGTGATGTCCAAAAAATTGATAACTTTGGTCGGACCTTCCATTTTATGTGCAGCCAAGGGGACATTTATCTCTGAAAATAGCCCTGTGAGCGTCTGCAGATCCCTCGGCGGGTTACCAGGGACTTCCAACAGCAGGAAGTCATCAAGATATTAATTCTATGACAACCTTTGCAATTACCCAAGATCCAATGAAGTGCCTGGGCAAAGGTGTCAAACTAGCAAGGACTGCTCTTTGACCCAAAGGTTAACTCAGTGGAGAAATAATACTGACCGCGCCATTTAATGCCATGCCATTGCCAGAGGGCAGGTCTGATAGGAAGCAGCTTGAAAATATTGGTAATATCAGCTTTGGAAAGCCACGTACCCCTGTCTAACTGTAGAATGTGCTGGATAGCCATATCCAAAGATGAGTACTTCAGTGAATACTACTCAGAGGGAAATGTGAGATAAATGAGGCGCAGACAAATCGTATATCAACCGATATTTATTAGAAAACTTGCCACAGACCACCCCAATGGGGCTGACCCTCCACATACAGAATGGTGTTGAAACAAATGGACCAATCATGAACCCCTTGGACACATCTGCCTTCATTAAATCATCAACAATGGCAGGTTGACTGACAGGATGACAAGCCATTAAAAACGAAACCTCAACCCGTATGGATCTGTAGAAGTGACAGATCCTAGATGTAAGCACTAGCTAACTATACTCGTGACCTCAAGTACACCTGAATCCACCTGAAACAATATCACATGCAAAATCGATGAAAATACCATCGCAAAAGGTACGAAGATGCAAAGAAATGCTTATGAACCAAGACAGAAATAAAAACAGAGAACAGCTGACAAATGGACCTACCCGCACGCCTGCCTGAAATGGCAGCCGTAGGATGCTGATGACGAGGCGGCTTTAGTTAAAAAGAAAGATAGCACTGGCAGATTTTGTTGATTTTGGAAGGCTGAATGTGGTAATGACATGTGATGCCTATCTCTTACCCAGAATTGCAGAGTCACTGGCCATATTAGGGAAGGCACGATTTTTCCAACCCTAGATTGGCAATTAGTTACTGGCAAATCTCAGTGGCAGAGAAAGAGCCACCAAAACCACCTATAAAACCACCATGAGATTGTTTCAAAAAATATTATTTTTTTCTTTACCTTCTAAACAGCCTCTTGTTGTTTGTCCCCCATAATTTTTTTATTGTTTTTTCTGTTTCTCAAGTTCTTGGATAGCAGAAACTATCCTTGTAAACCCTCTTATGAATCTTGAATAACTGCCCATTAGGGCAAGGAAGGCTCATACCTCCTGCAAAGTTCTAGGGACTTCCTTTGTCAAATTCTTTGATTTTATTTTTGTTTGGCCTCACCCCTTCCTGGGTGATCTCATGTCCCAAATACTCAAAAAGTTTTCAACAGATGACATTTTGTGGCTTCAATTTTAATCTATGATTTCTAATCTCATGAACACTGTCTCTGAGTAGCAAGGATGTTCTTGAAACAAAAAGATTATTATGCCATCCAGCTTAATAACTAAATGTTAAAAATGTAAGTAATCTACACAATACATCATAGGCATATTTAGGCCGTGTTCACATATGTGCGAATTGGATGTGGGTTTTTCGGCATCCAATTTGCATAATATTTCATTGAAGCCGGTTCACACAGGTCCGGGGCAGCCGCGGAGCGGATTTCAAAAGGGTCTTCTGCGTGTTTGGGTCTGGTTCAGGTGCGAATTCAGGCAAAAATTCGGACCTGAACCAATGAACAGGCACGCACCAGACCCCAGGCACGAACCCACAGCCGCACATGTGTGAACCCGGCCTTAAAGTTAGCAGGTGCGTTGAAAAGTGTGAACGGCATTCATTTGAATTGAAACAATCTCATGGTGGTTTTATAGGCGGTTTTGGTGGCTCTTTCTCTGCCACTGAGATTTGCCAGTAACTAATTGCCAATCTAGGGTTGGAAAAATCGTGCCTTCCCTAATATGGCCAGTGACTCTGCAATTCTGGGTAAGAGATAGGCATCACATGTCATTACCACATTCAGCATTCCAAAATCAACAAAATCTGCCAGTGCTATCTTTCTTTTTAACTAAAGCCGCCCCTACATGGATCAAAATTCAGCCAGTTCAACTGTCTGAACTTCCATCCATGTATGGGCAGGCTGGTTGTACAGAAGTCGCTCTACAAATCGCACTGAATCGCATGACAATGGAAATAACATTGCTTCCAATGGTACCTGTTCTTAGCGGCATTTAACCAGCTGTGCAAGACTGCGGTGAGGGAGGGAGGTCGCATTAAGTATTGCTGTAGCTGAGACGCTCTTGGGAGAGGGGAGCTAACCTACCTCGACCCCTGAAGGTATTGTAGTTTCCCCCGGTGTGAAATTCACCCCCCGTGTCGGGGTGCCCTCCCCCCCCTCCATACACCCGCCACACACACCCTACTTTCAAAGTAACAAGGTGGTTATACTGCTCAGCGGGTAGATAAGGGTAGTGAGACCCCGTCAAATTTTTGCTGTTAAATTATTTGTATACCAACAGGAGTGAATGATGCAGAATCTACGCTCCTCTAAAGAGAAAAATCCCCAGCACGCTGCGGCAGCAGCAGCAGCAGCAAAACTGGAGCAATATGCTCATGCCACCGCTCTGACCCCCCCCAAAAAGGGGATGCAGCAAAAGAGTCAACAAGGGGGGACATCGGACAGGAAAAGCCAGGGCCAGCCACATTTACAGTCCCTAGGGGGCGTGTTGGCAACCCAGTCTTCCAAAATAACATGTAATAAAGGGCCAGAGATAAGTGATCTTAACACGAATGTGAGTCCGGAGTCAATGAACGATCCGAATCTGCCCCTGAATAGAGAACCAACCTTAATGGATGTATTTATGGCTGTAGGGGTGTGTAATAGCTCGCTCAAAGATCTCTGTGAACAGATGAAAGGTCTCAAAGCGGATCTTTTAACGGTTAGACAAGAGCTACAGAAGACGGCAGAGAGAACAACCGCCCTGGAAGAAAGGGTTAGCGGGCTAGAAGACAATGTGCACCCAATAATTAAAGAATTAAAATGGCTGAGGGAACAGTTATCTAAACAGGCCTCTAAAATGGATGAGATGGAGAACAGGAGTAGAAGAGATAATGTGAGGTTGATAGGTCTACCTGAAAGGAGTGAGGGCGCCAATCCAATAGCATTTCTAGAAAAATGGCTAGGGGAGCTAATCGGGAAAGATCTGTTCTCGGCTTCGTTCTCCATCATAAGAGCTCATAGGATCCCTCTCAGGGCACCACAAGAGGGGGGCCACCCGAGACCTCTCCTCCTGAGATTTCTTAATTACCAGGATAAAGTGACCCTGCTGCGGAAGATTAGGGAAGTAGGGGAGGTCTTCTTTAATGGGGCAAAAATATCATTCTACTCCGACTTTTCTCCGGACCTGCAGAAGCGTAGAGCAGAGTTCACCCAGGTAAAACGCAGCCTACAAAAATTTAAGCTGCCCTATGCTCTTCTTTACCCAGCGAGGTTGCGGATTGTGGCCCTGGGGGAAACTCTGTTTTTTAATGCCCCTGTTGAAGCTGAGAAGTGGCTGGAAGACAACAGAGGAAAAATTATGAACCTCACGTAGAGAGCGGGGGAATACATAACAGACCGGGGTGATGATAGGATGATATGGCAGGGTACTGGGAGATATAAAGGCTGCAGATTTATATTTGTTACTTTGATTTGTCCTATTTTTTTTTTTTTTTTTTTTTTTTTTTTTCTCTCATTTCCCGGTTACCCGTTAACGGTTTCTTGTTACGAAGGACGGGACAGGATGGGTGCACACAGCTGACTTGGGGTAGGGCGGTGTGGGGTTGTGAGTGGAAGAATTGGTGTAAAAGGGCGGTGTTAGTGCAAGAGGTAGCGGTCATGGTAAACCCCCAAGGGTTACACCTAGAGAGGTGGGTAGGGAAGGGGGGGGGGGGATGGGGTGAGAGGGTAGGGGAGATTAGGTGGGGCGGGAAGGGAAGGAGGGAGAATTTGGGAGGGAAGGGAAATAGGGTGGGAAAATCACTTGTTATAAACACTTACACCATCAGAAATCACATTGGAGGCCTTCTGGCCTCCACTTATAGATTATCGTTACAAACACATGCACCATTAGAAATCACACTGGAGGCCTTCGGACCTCCACTTACAGATTATTGTTACACATGCAGGCACTTTTTGTAGTATATTTTAATAAAGCAGGGTAGATTTGATTAAACTAAGCGTGTATTTTAGAATTTACAATATGCATACGTTTGGAATTGATACGGTAGTCGCTGGGAGAGATCTTTCTCTCTCTATATATTCTTCCATTTCCTTTTTATTCTTTTATCTCTCTTCGTGTAAAGAGGTGCATAAACTTCACTTTATAAAAATAATAAGGACATATGGGGTAATTCTTGTCATGACACGACAGGCTTTTGGAACCTAGATGGTAGTCGGGCCCTTGAAAATAGGATCCTGGAATATTAGGGGCCTGGGTTCTTCTCTTAAAAGGTTGGCAGTGTTCTCTGTGCTGGAAAGCTCTGGGGTAGATCTGGTCTGTCTGCAGGAAACTCACTTAACTAGAGATACCAGCCAGCAGTTACAGATGAAAAAATTTCAATACCAATTTCATGCATATCACTCCTCTTTTAGTAGGGGGGTGAGTATCTTTGTGAAAGCTGGGGTAAAATTCTCCTGCAGACAGACCAGTATAGACGATCTAGGTAGATATATTTTTTTACTCTGTTCCATTGACGGAGTCATGTTAGTGGTGGCAAACATATACATCCCTCCCCCTTTTAATTTGGACGTATTGCTTAAACTGCACAAATTTCTGTTGGATAAAAAGGAATGCCCGATAGTAGTTGTCGGGGACTTTAACGAGGTCCTAGATAGAAAATTGGATAGATTCCCGATACGACAACTTTCAGAGGAATCAGGAAAGACCCGTTTGAGCCTATTCCTGGAAGAAGTTGGGTTAGTAGATTTGTGGAGGGTGCGAAACCCAGGTGCGTTGCAATACACCTGTTGTTCTATGTCACACTCCACGCTATCAAGGATTGATTTAATCCTGGGGAATGACAGGGCACTTCAGCTGCTTGAAAAAATTGCATATTGGCCAAGAGGCATCTCAGACCATTCCCTTACGGTGGCTACATTAAATGTAGGAGAGTACAAGCCCAGGAAGAGTTGGAGCGTGAGTCCACACTGGTTCGAAGTAATTAAAAAATCGGAGGGAATTCTCTCCACCCTAAGGGAATTTGTGGAGTTCAATCAGGGCTCGGTGGATCCCCCTGTGCTATGGGACACCCTTAAGGCATTTCTTAGAGGGGTTCTAATACAGCAGATGGCTAAATTTAATAAAGAGGCTAGGAGCGAAGAAGAGGGCACTCTGAGGGAGGCTATCGAGGCCGAAAATAACTTTATCAGAAACCCAACGCCGGAGCTGGAAAGCATCTGGCAGGAGAAACAACAAAAGTATAAATTAGTGGTCATGCAGAAAGCAGAGACTAGGCGCCTACTTCAGAGACAGGAATTCATGGTGGAGGGGGAAAGAGTAGGAAGAACATTGGCTATGCTTGTAAAATCAAATGCGGCTCCATCCACGGTCCTCGCTATTAGATCACAGAGTGGAGATATAACCTCAAGCACCCCAGAAATTGTACAAGCCTTCAGGGGGTATTATAAAAAACTCTACTCTTCGCAGAAAAGGGGCAAGGAGGCGTTGATGGAGGACTTCTTGGAAGGACTGACCATCCCTACTATTTCGCAGGAAGAAAGCGCCATATTAGACGCCCCAATAACGATAGCAGAACTGCAACAAGCAGTAGCGGGCATGGCATGTCTTAAGTCACCCGGACCCGATGGTCTTCCAAGCGAGACATATAAGCAGTATGGTGAAGTGTTGATCCCTGAACTACTAAAAACCCTGGAGGGGTCACTTGAGGGGGGCCAGCTGCCTGCCTCAATGCTAGAAGCAACAATTACGGTACTACAGAAGGAAGGGAAAGACCCACTGGATGTAGCTGCCTATAGACCAATCTCTCTACTTTGTACTGATGTAAAAATTCTTGCCAAGGTACTAGCAGTAAGACTGAACGGAGTTATTCACAAATTGATACACGAAGACCAGGCGGGCTTTATAGCCAATAGATCTACGAGCCTGAACATTAGAAGAGCGTTTCTGAATCTACAATTACCATCGGAAAACGCAGGCTCGAGAGCGTTAATGACCCTCGATGTATCTAAGGCTTTTGATAGCGTGGAGTGGGGCTATATATGGCGCGTGTTGGAAAAATTCGGATTTGGCACGTCTTTTATAAGGTGGATTAGAATGTTATACACCCGCCCTAAGGCAAGACTAAAAATCAACAACGAACTCTCAGAATGGTTTGAGCTGGAAAGGGGGACTAGGCAGGGGTGTCCACTATCTCCTTTGCTGTTCGCATTGGCAATGGAACCCCTGGCCATCTCTATAAGGGAAAGTAGAGCGATAACTGGATTCCTGCGAAAATCGGGCGAGGAAAAAATCGCGCTATATGCGGACGACATTTTGTTATTCCTGGGGGACTTGAGACACTCGTTACCGAGTGCGATGAGGATAGTGAAGGACTTCGGCAACTTTTCTGGCTTAGAGATAAACTGGGAGAAGTCCGAGTTTATGCCGATAGATCCCATCAGCGAGTTAATAGCGGGCGATATATCCCAGATGGTAATGGTGGATGCCTTGAAATACCTGGGAATAGTCCTGACGAAGGACCCAACCCGGTATATCAGCACAAACCTCGCTCCCCTCTTAACAAAACTGAAACAAAAAATAGTAATCTGGAGGCGCTTGCCTTTGTCCGCCGCAGGAAGATGTAGCTTAATAAAAATGGTTTGGATGCCACAACTGCTATACATCCTGCACAACTCGCCAGTCTGGATAGGCAAGAAGTGGTTTAAAAGAATTGATGGTCTCTTTAGGGAGCTGATTTGGAAGGGGAAGCAAGCCAGAATTCGACTTCGAGTGCTTCAGCTGCCCACACGGGAGGGGGGCTTTGCCCTCCCACACCCCGAGCGCTACTTTTTAGCAACGCAGCTGCAACAGCTGCTAGGATGTGGGATACCGAAAGGCGGCACCCCCAATGGCAAACTGCTATTGCTGAGTACTCCACATAATAACCTAGTTGAAACACTAGAGGCGGATATGTTCCACGATAACTATCCAACTATCAAGCTGCTAACTAAACTCTGGAAAACTGTCAAGAAAACGATGGGATATGAAGATCCAACAGTTTATTCCCCTATTTGGAACAACCGTAATCTACAGGAAGTTCTTAAAATAGGTACCTCTGGGGAATGGGCGAACCTCGGCATCAGAAGGTTAAGCCAGCTTTATAATGATACTAAACTAAAGAGTTTCCCGGAATTAGTAAGGGAATTCAAGCTACCTCAGAGCTCCTTCTTCTTATATCTCCAGCTAGAACATGCTCTTAAAGCACAATTTAAAGACCAGACTCTATGCTGGGAAGAAATGCCTCTATTTCAGTGCATAATGCAGGTAAACCCTACTAGAGGTTTAATCTCTAGAATTTATGACCAATTAAGTAAACCAGACAACAGCTGGGGGATACTCCAGGGACTAAAAGCCAAATGGGAAGAGGATATAGGGGGAATGACCCAGGAACAATGGGCGAAAATCTTGGAACTGAGTGTACAGGTCTCGGTGTCCCCTTCACAGCGGCTCTCTCATCTATTTTTGTTGAATAGATCCTACTATACACCTAAAAGACTTTTTAAATTTGGGGGAAGGCCTAATGACAACTGCCCCAGATGTCAGAGGTCGGGAGACCTCATCCACATGTTGTGGAGGTGCCCCAAGTTATTTAGATACTGGGAAGAAGTGACCAGAAATCTGGGAAGTATCTTCGGCACTATAGTAGTAAAAGAGGCCATAACCTGTATCCTGGGGTATAGAAGAGCTCAGGGGGAGAGACTGGGCACTACATTGGCCATCACGCGGGCCTTGTTCCAGGCTAGGAAGATGATAACATTAAGATGGCAATCAAGAGACCCCCCCGCGGTGAGAGAATGGATCTCCACTGTCAATGATACCCTGAGTAGGGAGAGGGCGGAGTATATAAAGAGAGGCAACCTTCAGGAATTTGAAGACATGTGGAAGCCATGGCTAGAGAAAGTAGGTGCTCCCTAGTAGGCAAGGTGTAGGATTAGCCCAGGAGTGGGGCTTTAGGTGACTACATAGATAACCGAGATCCTTGAGACCAAGGAGCGGTATAGCAAAGTGATTTGGATATGCATATCTCTTTGTTTGTTTTTTTTTTTTTTTTTTGTTTTGTTTTTTTTTGTTGTTTTTTTTCTCTTTCCTTTTTTTTTTGTGTATGTGACCCATTTCTCGTTTTATGATGGTTTTGATGGTATGTAGGATAAATTCTGAGGGGGGGGAGGGGGGGGGTTGATCTGGGAATAAGTAAATCTCTTGGGAAATTTCGGGCAGCTCAGCAAAGAATGGGCATGGGGAGCCCATAAGTTTTCTATCTTATATCCCTTTCCTGTTTTCTCTTTATCCTTTCTATATTTCTATTTCCTTATACGAGTCCCTTCCAAGTTGCCACATTAAAGTAACCGGAGAGACGTTACAAAGGGAATTAGAGTTAATGCATTATCCACGATGATGTAAACCGGAGAAGGCGACCAGTCAATGAACACCAAGCTGATTTAGCCCTCTGATTATTGGTTTCTGAAGTGGAAAAAAAAAAAAAAAAAAAAAAAAGAAAAAAAAAAAAAAAAAAAAAAAAAAAAAAAAAAAAAAAAAATGGTACCTGTTCATATCAAAGCAGCGCACCTACAATGCAACTTTGTGGAAGGGTCCCGTGCTAATTTGGTGCGATGCAGTGCAATTTTGTGGTCCATAAACTTCTGTAGACCCACATCAAAATTGCATCTACATGTGTTTTTGTGTGTGATTTGTGCTGGTTGTTAGGTGCAGGTGCCCGCTGATTTCTAAAAAACCTGTGACTCATCCCTGCTGTTAGAACTAGGGATGAGTCATCCCTGGTTGAGTGTTAAGAAGAGGGCACCTGCCGCCATCCTAACAACCATGCTGACAGCAGAATGTAAACAAAAGAGTCCCGGTCCACCCCAGACCCCTCGGGTCTAGAATGGATTTTGAAGGGGACCCTCAGAAAAAAATGGCGTGGGTTCCTTAAAAATCAGACACTTATCAGAGCATGCAGCCTTGTAGTCCAGGAAAAGAGGGGGAGCAAACACCTTCCCCCTCCTAACCCATACCATGCCACTTTTCTAAGCACCCTTCCCATGTTGATGAGGACAAGGACCTCTTCCCCACAACCATCAGGCCATCAACAGGTGCAGGGGTAGCTTTTTGGAATCTCCCCAGATCAACCCCCCCTGGTGTGAATGAGTGAACTCATTTAACAAAAAAAGTCAAAAGTAAATAAATAAGTACAATTTGGTTTTTGACAAGTGCTTTATAAAAAATAAAAAAAAATGTCCCCTGATGTAAATCAATCCTCAATCATGATGAACGCTGGATGCCAACCTGCATAAAAAAAAATATCTGCCGCCTTCCGAACACAACCGCTTCTGTTGCTTGACACTTGCCGAATGACAGTGCCGCCCCCACCTAAATAAACAAGTGGGCATAGTCATTCATATCATATCATATCATGATATCATAGGATGGGGTCTCCTAGGGGACATCCTAGGGGCTGGGTCATCCAGTGACATCACTGGGTGACCACACACCTTTGTTTATTTAGTAGCGAGGGGGAAGTGGTGCGTCATTTAGCAAGTGTCAAGTGACCGAATCGGTTGTCTGATGGGTTTTTTTGTGCAATCGGCGGCCAGTGTTCAAATTTTTTTTTACAAGGGACTTTTATAAACAGTCTGTGTTTTTATTTACTTTTGAATTTTTTTGGGTGTACCCCATACTTATTCACATGGGTGGGAAGCTTCTTAAAGGGAGCTTTCAGATTCTGATAACCCCCCCCCAGGTCAATGTTACGGGTAAGAGGCCCTTGCGCTGATCACCATGGGCACAAGGTGTTTTGCCAGAGGAAAATTCCCCCACCCCCATGTTGAGGGCATGTGGCCTGGTATATTGTTCAGGAGGAGGAGGGCTTGCTTATCCCCTCCCCATTCCTGGGTCTGGTATGGATTTTGGGGTGACCTCCCTGCCTTTTTCTTTTTTATGTGGGGTCTCCTTCAAAAACCAAGACCCAAGGGCCTGGTATGGATGGGGGAGCACATGTCGTTTAAGTTATTATTTTTTTTTATGTCAAGTCTTTTGCTTACATTCTGCTGTCAGCGTGAATTTCCCACTAACAGCAGGGATGACTGCTAATTCTGAACATATATATGGATTAGCCATATTACAATAACGCATGATCTTTAAGAGAACACCCACCTTTCACTATGCTCACTTTGTGAAATGGGCCAGTCTGTTGGGTTTGTCCCCCAAGCCAAATGTTTCCTCCCCAGATCCGAGAAAAGTAAATAAGAGCAAACTGGAACCATCTGGTTTATTTAAATATAAACCAAAAATGAATCAAAAAGACTGGCATACACTGCTATCACTAATCCAAGGCAGTTTATGATTCCTTATTGCAAGCTATTATGTGTTTGCTCACCTTGGAGAGTATTGCAATGGTCAGATCCCTTCCTTTAAAGTGAATCACCATTTTTGTTTAAAAAAAAAAATCAACTCTAATGAATTGCACATTACAAGGTTTCAAGTAATTTGACAAAGATTTTTGCAGCTTCATAGTTTTTTCTTTTCTTAAAGGAGTTGTAAAGGCAGAAGGTTGTTTATCGTATTGCATTGTATGCATTAGGATAAAAAGCCTTCTGTGTGCAGCATCCCCCCCAGCACCCCTAACACTTACCTGAGCCCCACCTCTGTCCAGCGATGTCCACTAGTCCTTCGGCCGTCCGAGACTCTCCCTCCTGATTGGCTGAGACACAGCAGCGGTGCCATTGGTTCCCGCAGTTGTCAAAGCCAGATAGCCAATCAGGGGAGAGAGAGGGGGCGGGGCCGAACCGCAGCTCTTTGTCTGAATGGACACATGGAGCTGCAGCTCGGCTTGTGTGCCCCCATAGCGAGCGGCTTGCTGTGGGGGCACATGGCAGGGGAGTGGTTAGGAGAAGCGAAGAGGCACCCAAGAAGAGGAGGATCCGGGGTGCTCTGTGTAAATCCACTGCAACAGGGCAGGTAAGTATAACATGTTTATTTAAAAAAAAACAAAAAAACAAGACTTTACAATCACTTTAAGATATTGTGGTTAGACTGTGTGCTTTCTCAAACTGTTTTCTGATTCGGAGAATCTGCCATCATTTTAGATTAGCCACCTGGTGCAATCTAGCGCTGGCCATACATTATACAATTTTCTTATTCAATTTCCTTTAGATTTACCTTTAACTATGTAGTGCAAGCACCTGCCTGATTGTACACAAATCAAAAGAGTTTAGATTTGACCTCATATTATATCGTTTTGGTAAATCTAAAGGAAAATTGTACAAGAAGAGTGTATAATGAATGGCCAGCCTTAGTGTTGTAATTACAAAAGCTGCAGTGTCGGCATCCTTTAGAAGCAAACAAATTGGCCATTGTATGGTATGTCTGAAATTTCACTCGTATCTTAGTTCAGATTTCTGGGGAAAGCAATGAATCAATGACATAGACCAGGAAATGGGGTGTACATAACACTTGCCATACTGATGGGAAGCTACCTTTAAGTTTGTCAATTTTAGAAATGATATACTTTCCAGATTGTAATGGAACGGCACCGTTTAATAACTGTCTTATGTAGAAACTTAGTATGTTATATACTTCTTTGCGCAAATGTTGAGTTTTTCTTTAAGTGCCAAAACAGATAACTTTCTTGACTTTAAATATACAATATTGCTGGTTTTCTATACATGGCATCCATCCAAATGTATTTGTGTTTTATGAAGAATATTTAATCTTAAATGTTTTATCCCTATGGAACATTTAGGGGGGAAAAAAACACACAGGATATTACTATGAATTATGATTCTTGGTTTTATATGGCAGATTATGTTTTTGTGGAAGTTGTAACAAACTTCAGAAAAATATGTTCACATCTTTTCATGTCAAAATACTTAAAATTAATGATGTGTGAATGACACTGTACAATATTTTACAGCATAAAATACTTTTCAAGACATAATAGTTGGCTTAAAAATTGAAGATGTTCTGCAAGGGAGCACTTACCAAACTCAGGTTCATGACAGCACTGCTTGAATGCTAGTGGTAATCAAAATCTTCCACTCCTTAAAAGCCTAAATGATGGGGTGGGGATGAACACATCGCTCTCCAAAGCATTCCATTCCCTTCCAAAGCGGGAGGGGAAGGGGAAGCCAAACATGCACTTTGTCTAGGGTGCTGGAGCAATATATGTAACTGTATGTGAGCAATACATTCTTTTTGTATTCCCTTGGATCACTTTCAAAGTTTTTATTTTCTTCTGAAGATAAAGTGGAAGACACATAACCGAAAGACTGAAAGTCAGTAGTTTCCTTTGGCAGACATATGGATTTCACGCTATGTATTCATTTGTGCTCCATGCAACCAATGCACCACCATGTTTAACTATTCATCAAGCATCTGCAGGATGCTTTATAAAATAAGACTCAGTTTTACTTACACTGCTTTAAATATTTTTTTGGCATTTTTAAAGTACATTTTAATGAGTTATATGTTTAAATATGGTAACCACTTAGCATGAAGAAGTCTATAAAGCCATTCCTTTCCGGAAAGGTGTGAACAATGGAGCACCACAAGTAGAGATGTTCTAATGAATAATACTTGGGGTCTGCTATGCTCTTGGTATGTATTTCCAGACTCACTTCTCAATAAACCCTTTACTCACAGGTGAATTTTTTTTTAGTTTTGGTATTGCATTTTTAACCCCTTTATGACAGTGAAAAGGAAAAAACAAAAACAAAAAAAAAAAAAAACACTATAGCATCACAATGGTATTAATGCCAACATTTTGCTTCAAAAAAGCCTGTTTATGTCAAGCACAATACCCAGGGAAGCCTGGCAAACATTTAATGATGATTTTGCTCCAGGTTGCTCAACTCCTAGAATTTGATGCATTGCACAGAGGCAATGGAATTAAAATTTCACTGCATGACTAGGAGTGAAAAGAATCACTCCAAGTATGGAGAGCATGTGACTCACTCCCCTCTCATCTATGTTACAGTGCTAGTGCTTGGTGATTGGTCAATCAGGCAACCACCGCTGTTATACTGGGGTTTGAAGAGAGTACTTACCTGTGTGTAAGCTTCAAGTCACAATTTCAAACTCACACGGGGAAAAAAAAGGCATAGCTGAAGCACATTTTTCACTTTGAGATTTAGGCATAATTTTGAGGTTAGGTCAATATAGCTCTAACGAGCAGGGGCCACTGATCCCTCCTCTATTGATTTGTATTGTAACTGTACTGTCTACTCCCATATTGTAAAGCGCTGCGCAAACTATTGGCGCTATATGCATCCATAATAATAATATAGAACTATGTTTTTGGGTGTTGTAAATTTTATGGGGCCACTACTATGACATGGCATGAATTTAAGCTTTCAAAATGGAGGACGCTTTGTTTATGGTTTCAAGCACCACCTTGTGTTTTTAGCACATTGCAAAGCTAAACTTTATAAAGCTGAGATTAAACTGGACATATACTGGTTCACTTTGAGTTAAACTGATTGGAATCTCTGATTTAGGCACTGGAGCAGTGTTTCCTGGGTAATATCTCCAGTTCACTGATGGATTTCAATTATAACCTGGATTTACAACTGGAAGCTACATGTTAGATTCCCAGCTAAGCTGGTAATTATTCCATAGAATTTACTCTGATTCCAATGGTCCTTTTTATTAAGGCTGAGTTCACATATGAGCATGCAGCGGCTCACAACAGAAGTCTGGTGCGTCCTTGTTCACCGTTTCAGGTCCGATTTCAGCCCAAATTTTTGTCTGAATTCAGACTTGAAGGGACCAAAAGACGCACAGGGCTCTTGTGCAAATCGCACTGGAGCCGCTGCTGAGATATGTGAACCGGCTTCATAGAAAGCCAGTCACAATATCCTGCTGTGCGAATTGGATGCGGGGAAACCAGCCTAAAGTCTAATAAATTCCTTTTGGCAATGTTGACATTGATGTCAGAGCCTTTAATAGTAAAACTGATAAACGCTCAGTTTTTTTTGTGTGACAACAGCTGTAGTGTGACTTTACTCTGATACCCCTAACTAAAATCTAGTGGAACCAATTGCTTTCAGAAGTCATCTAATTAGTAAATAGAGTCCACCTGTGTGTAATTTAATCTCAGTATTAATACAACTGTTCTGTGAAGCCCTTGAAGGTTTGTTAGAGAACCTTAGTGAACAAACAGCATCATGAAGGCCAAGGAACACACCAGACAGGTCAGGGATAAAGTTGTGGAGAAGTTTAAAGCAGGGTTAGGTTATAAAAAAGAAAATATCCCAAGCTTTGAACATCTCACGGAGCACTGTTCAATCCATCATCTGAAAATTGAAAGAGTATGGCACAACTGCAAACCTCCCAAGACATGGCCCTCCACCTAAATTGCCAGGCCGGGCAAGGAGAGCATTAATCAGAGAAGCAGCCAAGAGGCCCATGTTAACCCTGGAGAAGCTGAAGATCCACAGCTCAGGTGGGAGAATCTGTCCACAGGACAACTATTAGTTGTGTACTCCACAAATCTGGCCTTTATGGAAGAGTGGCAAAAAGAAAGCTATTGTTGAAAGAAAGCCATAAGAAGTCCTGTTTGCAGTTTGGAGAAGCCATGTGGGAGACACAGCAAACATGTGGAATAAGTGCTCTGGTCAGATGAAACCAAAATTGAACTTTTTGGCCTAAAAGCAAAATGCTATGTGTGGCAGAAAACTAACACTGCACATCACCCTGAACACACCATCCCCACTGTGAAACATGGTGGTGGCAGAATCATGTTGTGGGGAAGCTTTTCTTCAGCAGGGACAGGGAAGCTGGTCAGAATTAATGGGAAGATGGATGGAGCCAAATACAGGGAAATCCTGTTAGAGTCTGCAAAAGACTTGAGACTGGTGCAGAGGTTCACCATCCAACAGGACAAAAACCCTAAACATACAGCCAGAGCTACAATGAAATGGTTTAGATCAAAGCATATTAATGTGTTTGACTGGGCCATTCTAAGTCCAGATCTAAATCCAATTGAGAATCTGTGGCAAGACTTGAAAATTGCTGTTCACAGATGCTCTCCATCCAATCTGACAGAGCTTGAGCTACTTTGCAAAGAAGAATGGGCAAAATGTCACTCTAGATGTGCAAAGCTGGGAGAAACATGCCCAAAAAGACTTGCAGCTGTAATTGCAGCGAAAGGGGGTTCTACAAAGTATTGACTCAGGAGGGCTGAATACAAATCCGCGCCACACTTTTCACATATTTGTATAAAATTTTGTAAAACCATTTATCATTTTCCTCCCACTTCACAATTATGTGCCACTTTGTGTTGGTCTATCACATAAAATCACAATAAAATACATTTACGTTTTTGGTTGTAACATGACAAAATGTGAAAAATTTTAAGGGGTATGAATACTTTTTCAAGGCACTGTATGTCTATGAAAACCTCCTTTTAATGCGATACACCGATTCAGCAGCTTTTAGTCACCTTCTTTTCCTGTATACCGGCCTTAGAGTTGAAGCCTGATTGCTGTCATACATCACTGGCCAATAGGAAGTTGTGGGAAGGAGCAGACAGGATTTGAAACTACAAGAAAATGAAAAAGTTCATTTTTTTAAATGGCCTGGCATTTCTGCAGAGTGGAGCCCAGAAAACTACTGCAGGTGTGTGTATAGTTGAAAACAGTTTGGTTTTCTTTAGAGTGAAAAAGTCACTTTAAATTGTACTCCTCCTTCATTAAATAGAATAGCTTCAGTTTTACAAAGGTATGCCAGATTGTTATAAAGTGTTACTGTAGTGCAATGGGTTATTGTAAAGACTGCAGGACAATGTTAACAAACTTGACAGTCTTTAGGATAAAGACTTCTGATCACTGTATGGCCAAAAGGTTGTGAAGACGTGACCATCACATCTATGTTAGCTTGTTGAACATCACATTCCAAAACTATGGGCATTAGGCTACTTTCACAATGGGACGGGCGGGTGGTGGCAGTAAAGCGCCACTATTTTTACCGTTGCTTTACCATCGTTTTAGCGGCAGTTTGCTGGTGCTGCAGCGGCACTTTGCAGGCGCTGCCCCATTGACTTCAATGGGTAGGGGCGCTTTAGGAGCGGTGTATGCACCGCTCCTACAGCGCTGCAAAGATGCAACTTGCAGGACTTTTTTTTACCGTCCTGCAAGCACACCGCTCCTGTGTGAAAGCACTCAGACTTTCACACTGGAGAGACAGGAGAGGTGCTTTACAGGCGCTATTTTTAGAGCTGTAGCTCCTGTAAAGCGCCTCAGTGTGAAAGTAGCCTTAGTAAAAGTTGCCCAGCAAATCCCCCACCCCCCTCCCCCTGAAGCCTTAACAACCTTGACTGTCCTGTGAATGATTTTGACAAGATTTAAGTGCATCTGTACAAATGTGTGCCAATTCAGGCAAAAGTGCATGTGTGAGATCAGGTTTGATACCTTGCTCATGATAGGTATTCCATTTCCTCTATTTCCAAAGGGTTTTAGTAAGATTGAGGTCAGGGCTTTGAAATGACAACTAAAGTCCCTCCACACCAAATTCAACAAACCATGGGGGTTATTTACTAAAGGAAAATCCACTTTGCACTAAAAGTGCACTTGGAAGCAAAATCGCTGTAGATCTGAGGGGGACATGCAAGGAAAATAAAAAACAGAATTTTAGCTTGTACATGATTGGATGATAAAATCAGCAGAGCTTCCACTCATTTCAGATCTACCCCTTAGATTAAGAGCGACTGTACTTCCAAGTGCACTTGCAGTGCAAAGTGGATTTGCCTTTCGTAAATAACCCCCCATATGTTTTAGGACCAGACTTTGTGCACAAGTACACGCCTAAATTGTCTTTATGCTGTAACAGTGACAGTAACCTGTTTTTGTACTATAATGTCTATGATAAGTAACCTTCACTGGAAACACCAAAACTCAACTTGCAGGGTGTTCACGCACTTTTGGCCAATCAACCTGGAACAGACCTTCAGTCGTAGAGCTGGAGGAAGTATCAATGATATATAACTGTGGTGACATCACTGCACTTGTGCTCCATTGAGAACTACAGTCCCTCTGCTTCGGTGGAAGATGGGACTCATAGTAATTTCATTCACAACTTCAAGTGGATGAATGACGTGGCTCAAGTCACTCACAGCTGAGCAAATTTCAAATTTGACAGGATTATGCAGGGTGAACTGCACAATCCAGAAAAGGGGGAAAGAGCTGTTGCATGCTGACCATGGTTTCTGTTACACCTTAAGACCCCTTTGACACTGGGAGCGCCGGCTGTTAGCGCTAAAGTGCAGCGTGCTTTAGCGCTGTTCAAGAGGTACTTTTGCACCACTAGCGGGGTGCTTTTAAAAACCCCCATGTTGCGGCCCTTCCGAATGGCTTTGTAAGTGCTGCCCATTCATTTCAATGGGCAGGGCGTTTTGGGAGTGTTGTATACAGCGCTCCCAAACTGCCCCAAAGATGCTGCTTGCAGGAATTTTCCCAACGTCCCACAAGCGCACCGCCCCAGTGTGGAAAGACACTGAAATTAATGGGAGGCGTTTTTCAGGCACTATTTAGAGGCTATTTCTAGTGTTAAAATGCCTGAAAACCGCCTCAGTGTGAAAGGGGTCTAAATATAGGTGTAACACGAAACATGGTCAAAAAGGGGGAGTTCTTTTTTAGGCTAATTATATACTTATAGTGCAGCGCTATTAATAAAGTGCAAATGTGTCTATATCATAATAATACATATAAATATACAGTATCTCACAAAAGTGGGTACAGCCCTTACATTTTTGTAAATAATTTATTATATCTTTTCATGTGACAACACTGAAGAAATTACACTTTGCTAAAATGTAAAGTAGTGAGTGTACAGTGTAAATTTGCTGTCCCCTCAAAATAACTTAACACACAGCCATTAATGTCTAAACTAAAAGCAACAAAAGTGAGTACACCCCTAAGTGAAAATGTCCAAATTGGGCCCAAAGTGTCAATATTTTGTGTGGCCACCATTATTTTCCAGCACTGCCTTAACCCTCTTGGGCATGGAGTTCGCCAGAGCTTCACAGGACATCACAGAGCTGGTGGATGTTAGAGACCTTGTGCTCCTCCACCTTCCGTTTGAGGATGCTCAATATGGTTTGGCTCTGGAGACATGCTTGTCCAGTCCATCACCTTTACCCTCAGCTTCTTTAGCAAGGCAGTGGTCATCTTGGAGGTGTGTTTGGGGTCGTTATGTTGGAATACTGCCCTGCAGCCCAGTCTCCAAAGGAAGGGGATCATGCTCTGCTTCAGTATGTCACAGTACATGTTGGTATTCATGGTTCCCTCAATGAACTGTAGCTCCCCAGTGCCAGCAGTATTCATGCAGCCCCAGACCAGGACACTCCCACCACCATGCTTGACTGTAGGCTAGATACATTTGTCTTTGTACTCCTCACCTGGTTGCCGCCACACACACTTGAAACCATCTGAACCAAATAAGTTTAGCTTGGTCTCATCAGACCACAGGACGTGGTTCCATATCATTATTCTGCTTGTCTTCACCACACTGTTTGTGAGCTTTCTTCTGCATCATCTTTAGAAGAAGTTTCCTTCTGTGATGACAGCCATACAGACCAATTTGATGCAGTGTGCGGCATATGGTCTGAGCACTGACAGGCTGCCCCCCCTTCAACCTCTGCAACAATGCTGGCAGCACTTATACGTCTATTTCCCAAAGACAACCTCTGGATGTGACGCTGAGCACGTGCGCTAAACTTCTTTTGTCGACCATGGCAAGGCCTGTTCGGAGTGGAACCTGTCCCTGTTAAACCGCAGTATGGTTTTGGCTACCATGCTGCAGCTGTTTCAGGGTCTTGGCAATCTTCTTATAGCCTAGGCCATCTTTATGTTGAGCAACTATTTTTTTTTTTTTAGATCTTCAAAGAGTTCTTTGCCATGAGGTGCCATGTTGAACTTCCAGTGACCAGTATGAGAGAGTGAGAGCGATAACACCAAATTTAACACACCTGCTCCCCATTCACACCTGAGACCTTCTAACACTAACAAGCCACATGACGCAAGGGAGGAAAAATGGCTAATTGGGCCCAATTTGGACATTTTCACTTAGGGGTGTATTCACTTTTGTTGCCAGTGGTTTAGACAATAATAGCTGTGTGTAGAGCCATTTTGAGGGGACAGGAAATTTATACTGTTATACAAGCTGTACACACTACTTTACATTGTAGCAAAGTGCCATTTCTTCAGTGTTGTCACATGAAAAGATATAATAAAATATTTACACAAATGTGAGGGGAGTACTCACTTTTGTGAGATACTGTATATAAATAACCAAATACACTCACAATCACCTATTGTAAATGTCTATGCAGAAAAACTGCAAAAAACACTTTCGTTCAAAAAAGAGATAAGTTCAGTTTCTTTGTGCAAAAAATATACTGTGAAAATCCGCAAGTTGTGATACTAAACAGTCCTTAATAGAGTAATAATAAAATAAAATAAAGGTCCTTGCGAGCTATCACAGGGATACTACCAGTAAAATATCCAAACGTATATATATACACAAGGATATCACATAAATCTATAATTTTCAGCCGCTGACACTGCTCACAGTCCCATATGTGCAAAATAATAACCAACCACATAGTGTTGCGCGTTTGGTAGCAGTAGCAACTTCTTGCTAGCTGCGGAGACCTCCGAAATGGAATGGTAGCCCTACGGGAATATTTTATTGTGCCTGTAACAGTCTGGTGCGCTGAAAGCACCATGCACATGTGAGTACCCATTTATCTGATTTTTAAATAAAGCAAGTTTAAAACAGTATTACACTATCCAGTCGGTTTTATTCCATTATCATGAGGAATCCACTCTAGGAAGATCCAGGACACCTTTCTCACAGAACCCAGAGGCCGTTCGTCAGCGTTTATTGACCAAACTTAACTGTGCGGTCACACAGACTGAGGTGAGGGCATTCATAAAGGGGGGGGGGGGGCGCTCGGGAGTGTTGGCACTTTCTTTAAAGTTTGGAGCACCTCTCACAAAGGATTATTCTTTGGCATATATCTAACCTTCATCCTTATAATGTGGATTCTCACTATGAAGCATTATTTTCACATGTTTAATATGGATCTTCTGAGCACTGCAGCACTTTATTGGAATATATGGCATGAGTTTTATGCACTTTATAAATACTAGTTTGTCATATTGCAGGATTACTGATATTGTTTGTTTAGCACGACACTATATGGTTAGTTAGTGCTTAATAGATATCTTCATTAAATTCCACCATGCTTAATCCTTTAAGCAATGTGCCACCTCCACCGTTTAAGATGTGCCCTCACCTTAATAAGGTAGGTTATACACCTTTTAAGACTAATCCTTAGTCTTATATATCGATCATTACTGGGTTTTTTGTCAGCAAGCCCCACACTCCTAAACCAGCATACAACGATCTCCAGCTCGATAGCTCAATATGATCATGCAAGATAATAAGGGTATGCAATAGTGCTTTATCGTTTTAAAAAACTTATTCAATACACATGTGCCAAACGAACACTTACATTGACATCATAGAACATAAGCATATATAGTAGTCAGGTTAGTTACTTGCCACCAGTCCTGCAGTACCAGCAATAAGAATACTTGTACGTGGGTCGTACACTGCCCTGCACCTCTTGTAATCCTTTCTGCGTAAGCCTCTCAGGTCCCTCCTACATGTTTCCTCACACCTCATGACTTCCTCAGGGAGATGTGATAGTCTCAAAAATCCGCCATTTCCTTGTAGCCCATTAATCTAATATAAGCCCGCCATTTTCCAATGGTTTATGTCCGCGGCACCACCATATTACTGTGGTTTACATATCATCATTTTATTGTGGATTACTACCACATATCCCTGTGCACTTCTTCTCAGAGTTAACCTTATGTACATAGATCCACAATCCTCCACACCTATTGGCACTAGAATCTCATCTCATATATATTAAAACATAATAAGTAAAAATATGAAGATTATATATATATATATATATATATATATATATATATATATATATATATATATATATATATATATAATAAAAATATAATAGAACACATTTAAAATCAGCTAAAAATAAAAATAGACATAAAGATAAAACATAGATTTCAAAATGTGTATATATAGATAGATATATATATCTATCTATAGATATATATATATACTGTATTAAAAAACACTAATAGTTATCTATAAAACAATTGCGATCAAATCCTCTATTCAAGTCCCTTGGCACCATAGACCCTTATTCATTTATCCACCATGATTCCCGTTGGCTTAGACTTTTAATCTTATTACTACCCCTCAACTTACTTATTTCTCCAAACCCCAAAAATTCATTCCAGCTGGATTTTTATTGTGATGCATTAAAAATGTCGATATAAATAATGTACTTTTTTGCCTTTCTTTGTGTGATATACATGCTCTTTAATTCTCTCTCATTGCTCTCTTAGTTCTACCCACATAGATCTTGCCACATGGGTATTCTAAAGCATAAACTACACCAACTATGTTGCATTATACAAAATCCCTGATTTTATACTCCTTACCATTAAAATTATTAATAAAAGTTTTCCTTCTCCCATCAATATTTCTAACCGCCTTACAGCTATAACATCTATCACAAGCATAGAATCCTATACCATCAAAAAGGAAGATACTATTATTTTTTGGAGGTTCTACCACATTTTTAACTAGTTTATCTCTAATATTAGGGGCTTTAATACATAAAATATGGTATATCTGGTATGATATCTTTCAGAATATTATCATATTTAAGTACATTTCAATACTTGCAAATTATTTTTTCCACCTGTTTAAACTGTAAATTATAATCTAAGATCATGGCCATAGGTGGTCTCATGTCGAAAATCTTTATTTTCTAATAATCTGTCCCTATCCATGTCTCTAACTGTGTTCCTTACTTTTTCTATATGATCACAATCATACCCTTTATTGATAAATCGCTTAGAAATTTCCTTAGATTGATGTTCATAATCTTCCTCATGGGTACAAATTCTTTTAATCCTAGGGAATCGTCCTTTTGGTACATTAACCTCTTCAGCCCCGGAAGATTTTACCCCCTTCCTGACCAGAGCCCTTTTTGCGATTCGGCACTGCATCGCTTTAACTGACAATTGCGCGGTCGTGTGATGTTGCACACAAACAAAATTGATGTCCTTTTTTCCTAACAAACAGAGCTTTCTTTTGGTGGTATTTGATCACCTCTGCGGTTTTTATTTTTTTCACTATAAACAAAAAAAAAACGTCAATTTTGAAAAAAACGCAATATTTTATACTTTTTGCTATAATAAATATCCCCCAAAAATATATAAAATGTTTTTTCCTCAGTTTAGGTCGATATGTATTCTTCTACATATTTAAAAAAAAAAAAATCGCAATAAGCTTATATTTATTGGTTTGCGCAAAAGTCATAGCATCTACAAAATAGGGTACAGTTTTATGGCATTTTTATTATTTTTTTTTTTTATTAGTAATGGTGGCGATCTGTGATTTTTATCGGGACTGCAACATTATGGCGGACACATCAGACACTTTTGACACTATTTTGGGACCATTGTCATTTATACAGCGATCAGTGCTATAAAAATGCACTGATTACTGTGTAAATGTCACTGGCAGTGAATGGGGTTAACCACTAGTGGGCAATGAAGGGGTTAAGTGTGTCCTAGGGAGTGATTCTAACTGTGGGGGGGATGGGCTTCCAGTCACATGACAGCGATCACTGCTCCCGATGACAGAGAGCAGTGATCTCTGTCATGACATAAGGCAGAATGGGGAAATGCCTTGTTTACATAGGTACTTCCCCGTTTTGCGGCTCCGTGACATCGGGTCCGCCGGTCCCGCGGGCGCGGTCACGCTGTACGCGGCAGGCGCACACGCGCCTGCTATCCCCGCCTCTTAAAGGGGACAGGTACGACCATTTGCCCACCGCTGCCATGGTGCCAGCGTATATCGACGTGCAGCGGTCGGCAAGTGGTTAATCAACCATGGTTTATGATGACAACTTTCTTTGGTATATACGCATTTCTATCTGTTTTTTTGAAAAACTTTTTAGTCTTAATACCATTTTGATCTTTAGTAATTTCCAAGTAAAGAAAGTGAACATTCTTATTACTGTACTGTATTCCCAAGATAACTGGATATATTATTGATATTCATAGGTGTATAAAAGGGAAAAAGTTGCGCTACTATGCAAGGTTAAAACCTGAGAAAACCTTAAGTGAATAATGATATTCTTCACAAAAACAAATGAATAAATCTGAAATATATAATGAAAATATTGAATAGATAACAATGTAGATACGTGCATAAAACGTCCACGTGAAAATTTCTAAACGAATAAAAAAATTGCATAACATACGCAAACCTATATGTGTACAAAGTCCACATGGGGTAATCTGTGAATCCAATCCAAAGGTGAAAAAGGATTAGAAAGAAGATTTTCTAGATTTTCCACCACCACCGAAGGGAACTTAGGATGACCCTTTCCTTGGGGTATACACCGGAAGAAATTAAAACTCTTACCAGATAGACAGGACCTCCTATTAGAAGGGAGGTCAACAGTGCCTGCCGATATAGCCCTCTGCGGGGTCTAAGATGAGTCCGGGATGCCGATCCCACAAAGATCCAGGCATCCTCCTCAATCCAGAAAGGGGCCTTCTGTCCACTGCGCTCAGAGACACGATCTCCCAGATGGGAGCGTAGCGTGTAGAAGAAAAAAAAGGCCTCCAATAGTGTGTTATAGTTTAAACACAGTTCATTTATTGTTCAAAATGATTCCAATGTATTATAACAAAATTTTAAATTTGCCGGCAAGTAAAATGCAAACGAACACCCGCACTTCCGGGGTCACATGGTGCGTGATGACGTCAACGTATAGCTCTGCCCAACATGTTTCATCATACATAACGTCTTCCAGGGGCACAGGCGATGCGCTGAGTCATCACCTTAAATACTCACGGGAAGCAACCAAGCCTCACTCCTATATGGCGGCCATATTAGTGATAATGAACCAAGCCTCATTTTAATTAATTATGGAAAAGATAGGGGCACATATAGAAAAGCACTCGCTATCAGATTACTCTATCTCAAAAGGAAACAACCAAGCCTTCACTAACATAGCAGGCAACAACCAAACCTCACTCTCATATAGCGGCCATATCAGAGAAGACATTCAAGACTTACTTCTATGGCGATATATACAGACTGTAACCATAAGCCAGACGTCGTATCTCAAATTAACCGTCAGGCCAGTCTTCCTAAACTATTAAACATTAAATAACTCCAAATTGATAAATGCAAAGAAGTATTGGAGAAAAATTTAGGTGAAAATTTAGATATAAAACCCGCACCAAAATTAAAATAATAATAAAAAATGAAAGGAATAAAAAGGAGCGAAGTACATAAAAATATATATAAATGAAATAAAATAATATATTTATATACATATTTATCCTTTTGTAAATACATAAAATGGGCTTAAGGAGGAAAAAGGGAGTCGTCACTTTGAGATACGACCTCTAGTGAACAGAAAATACATAACATCAATTCATTTTGCAACTAAAAAACAGAACATATGTAAATAAAGATAAAAGTAACGAATTATTCGACACCATTAAGAAATTAGGAGTTGTCTAAAAAAGCATTAATATCAATGTCGACATTTAGACCCAAAGGTTTGAGACATTTGACACGATATACCAACTCATTTCGAGTTTGGATATAGCTCGTCTTTTGGGGCCCCCTCTCCAGTGAGAATTTAATTTATCAATGGCCAAAAAGGATGTACCTCTAGGATCCTTACTGTGTACCTTCAAATAGTTCCTAGACACTGAATGGCCTTTGAAGGCTCTCCTGATGTTCCAAATATGCTCATTTAATCTCACTTGGAGAGGTTGCGCCGTACGCCCTATATATTGTAATTCACATGGGCAAATCAAAAGATAAACCACATGGGTAGTAGAACAAGTAATGAAGGATTTTATATTGAATTCTTGTGAAGTTCTATTGGAGACTAATTTAATGGTCTTCCGATCTTTGATATGATTAATATGGCAAACTGCGCATCTCTTACATTTATGGTAACCCACCAAATTTTGAAAAAACATTGGTTTAGTAGTTGGAGGATCACAAGCGCTAGGGGCCAGTGAGTCCTTTAAGGAGGGGACTTCCTTAAAGACCACCTGAGGTCGTTCAGGGAGAATGGAACCCAACACTGCATCATTTTTAATCAGATGCCAATGTTTGCGTACCAATTTTTTAATCAGGAAATGTTGGTTGGAATAATCTGTGACGAAAGGCCAAGCAAAATTGTATTCCCCATCTAAGTGATTCAAGTGACCCTTTCCATAGGAGGACGACGTCGTCAATATACCTAGCCTATACCTATACCTATTATTCTTCATATATATAAAAAAAAAAACATACATCAATATGAAATATCATAAAACATTTCAAAGTGCAAAAGACGAAACTGTCATTATTTTATCTACCCTATCCCTCCCAACCTATTAACACCCACCCTCCCACACACCACTCAATTATTAATTATGCATATATTACTATTAGTCACATGGCCAAGAAAGTAAGGGGAAAGCCATCTCCCTGGACAGGAGAACTATAAAAGAGAAAAACATTCAAGACCAAGCAGGGGCGGGAAGCAAGAACAAGGGGGTGGCTAGGAACAATAGAGAGCCCCTCACCATCCCCTTATAGGGGGAACCCCATCTCGTCCAGCCAAGTCCTCCACATTCTTTCAAACTTATTATAATTACCCTGCCTAATACATCTCGCCCTCTCACTCCAAACCATTGAATTAATGGTCTCAACCCAGCTCTCCACTGTCGGGGGGTTCTGTGCCTGCTATTTCAGTGCTATTAATTTTTCACCTGAAACAGGCATCTCAACACTACTTCCAATGGCGCCAGTCGAGACTCTACCTTCTTCCAAACTTCCTAATAGACAAGTCTTGACCTCTGGTTCTAGTGTGGTTCCAAAAGTTTTACTTATCCTAGCTACTATCTCTGCCCAGTATCTAAATAGCTTAGGACACTTCCATACCATATGGATCAGATCTCCTGACACCTTACATCTGGGGCACTCATCATTTTGTCTCCTTCCAAATTTAAACTTTTTTTGGAGGTATAATAGACTCTGTGAATTAGGAACAAATGGGATACCTTCTGCGAGGGAGAAATCGAGACCAGGTCTCCATGTTCTAATATCCTATCCCATTGTTCCATAGTCATTGCCCCCACATCTCTCTCCCACACCGCTTTACTCCTGGATGGCCCTGCTCCACTTATTATTCTAGCCCCCAATTTGGCATACAACTCAGAAATTAAACCTTTAGTTGCGACTGGTTTAATTATATTTAGGAGTGGGGGGATCTGAATCCATTCAATGGTTTGTGACCTAAACTGTGCTTGGATGGCGTGCCTAATCTGCAGATATTTATAAAATGCCTTATTTGATATATTAAATTCCCGTCTTAAGTCCTCGAATGTCTTCATGAGATTGCCCTCATATAATTGAACCAATCGGTTAATACCCTGCCTCTCCCATTCCCTGGGCCTCTCTATACCCTTTACTTCTGCCAAATGCTTATTGTCCCATGGGGGGGTATATTCTGTTACTCCATTATATCCCATTAATGCCTTCATTACCTGCCATCCTTTACTGACTAATTTTATCGTTGGGCATCTATAAATAAATGAGTCCGCCTCTAACACCTCTACCAATACATTATGTGGGGCCCCCACTATCATTTTATAACAAGGGTTCCCCCCTCCCAGGTCTCCACATCCCATTAAATGTTGTAACTGCGATGCCAGGAAATATGATCTCGGATGCGGAACCGCCATACCCCCTTCTTTAATCGGTAATTGCATGGTTCGCAATCCAATCCTAGATTGGCCCTTCCTCCAGATTAGTTCCCTAAAAAGGGATTCTATTCTCTTAAACCACTTATGACCTATCCAAATGGGAGTTATGGAGCAAGTATAGAATCTACGGTAGCCATATGATCTTTATTAGATTACAACGCCCTGCTACAGATAGAGGGAGTCGGATCCAAATATCTCTCCTTTGCTTTAATTTAACTAATAGTGGGACTAAATTATCATTAATATACTGGGTTATATCGCTCGTAATCCAGACCCCAAGATATTTCAATTTGGTAACTACCTCCAAGTGGGGAGCACCAGGCAATATCTGGTTACCAAGTGGGTCAATCGGTAACAAAGCCAATTTCTCCCAGTTGATAACCAGACCTGAGAATCGCAAAAATTCATTAACCATTTGTATCACTGTATTTAATGGGGTATTAACATCTCCAAGAAAAAATAGATCATCTGCATACAGTGCTATCTTGTCCTCCTCCTTTTGCCGCCGGAACCCATGTATATCTAACCGTGATCTAGTCATAATTGCTAGTGGTTCCATTGCGAGAGCAAACAATAGAGGGGAGAAAGGACAGTCCTGTCTCGTCCCTCTCTCCAGCTGAAATAATTCTGAGTATTCATTGTTAATTATTATTTTAGCTCTGGGTTCACTATAGAGTACTTTCATCCACTTGATAAAGGAGGGGCAAAACCCAAATCTCTCTAACACCCTCCATAAATAGTTCCATTCTAGGCTAACAAAGGCCTTAGCAGCATCCAAGTCCAATATGGCCCTAGAGCCTGCAGTGTCAGTTGGAATATGCATGTTTAAAAAGCCTCTTCTGATGTTGGTACTAGTTGATCTGTTGAGAATGAAACCGGACTGGTCAGGGTTTATCAACTTTTGAATACATCCATTTAGACGAGTTGCTAGAACTTTAGCCAAGATTTTTACATCGGTACATAGTAGTGAAATAGGGCGATAAGAGGATACATCCAATTGATCTTTCCCCTCCTTGTGTATTACGATGATGGCGGCTTCCGACATTGAAATGGGGAGTCTCTCATTGGCTAATGCCCATTGTAATGTTTTCAACAATTGTAGGAGTAGTACCTCACCATATAGTTTGTATATTTCTACTGGAAGCCCATCTGGGCCTGGTGATTTTTGGCAGGACATCCCAGCCACTGCTCGTTTTAACTCCTCAAGGGTCACCGGTGCTTCTATATCTGTTCTATCCTTCTCTGATAAGGTCAGGATTGATATTACCTGAAGGAAAGTGTCTGTTCTTTCATTCTCAGCTCCACTCTTGGATTCATACAAATATTTATACTATACACTGAATGTATGCATTATCGCTATCGCATCAGTGGATATCTCCCCATTTGGTAACCTAATTGCCGGAACAGAAGAAGGAGGAGTATTAGATTTAATCAAGAGGGACAACAAACGGCCCGCTCTCTCCCCTTCTCCAAAATGGTTCTGCCTCTGAAATATATAGAAACAATAATTCGGAAGGGAACCAGTGTTAGAGTTTACCCGGGGATCACTGCCACATCCCAAATAAGGAGAGAAACCAAAAGGAAAATGTGCCCCAAGGGGATAATATGGGCAGTGTGTCACCGGGAAATGGGTGGATGGTGCATGTGTCAAATACACAAATGTTAAAAATTTATAACAAAAGTTTATTGAATACAAAATATACACAAATGTCTTATGATATAAAATCACATGAGTAGAAGAGACAATGAACAATAGTATTCAAACTGCTGAGGTGCTTTGGTATGTCATCCCAGCAAATTCAAGGATGACTCGCTGGGGTGAGAATACGGCAGCACATAATACTCTACATGTTTCGGAATATAGAGAGGTTCTGTTCCCTCTATACAGTGTATTTCCTTCTTCAGGAGTTTCAGAGGAGCAGTTTTGAAATTTTTCTAGAAATTGGGGCACATTTTCCTTTTGGTTTCTCTGCCTCTGAAATATACGTTTGTTCTCCATCCTCTTTGTGATGGCCATTTTGTAGACTTGTTGCTTATCTAGCCATTCCCTTTGCCTATCTGGAGTTGAGTCTTCAACATATCGCCTCTGCCTGCATCATCTCGTCCCTAACGTCCCTTTCCCACTCTCTAGATTTCCCCTTGGTTCTTACCACTTGTTGGATCAAGAGACCTCTAAGATAGGCCTTCAGGGAGTCCCAGACCACTCCAGCCGATGCCGCGCCTGCATTGATTTGCACAAATTTGTTCAATCTAGACACCATATCTCCAGGGTTGCCAATCAATTCCAACCAATAGGGACTGATCCTCCATTCTCTGGGATGGGCTTTATCCCCTGTATTCATTGTCAACACCAGCGGGGAGTGGTCCGAGACTCCTCTTTGACCATACTCTATGTTGCTTACTAATGACAATACCTGCCTATTACCTATGACTTGCCTCATATTTGAATTCTATACCTCTATCATTGTCATTCAACAACTCCATAAAGATATGTAAAGATTCAAGTGACCCTTTCCATAAGAGGTGGACGTCGTCAATATACCTAGCCTACAGAACCAATTCTGGTCTGAGGTTGGCAAAGACAACTTCCTCCTCCCATTTACCCATAAATAGGTTGGTGAGGCTGGGGGCATAGCCACACCCCTATTCTGAAGGTAAAATTTATTATTGAAGCAGAAGAAGTTGTGTTGTGTCGCAAACTTCAAAAGTTCCATGACAAACCTCCTTTGTTTAATGGGTAAACCCAAATCTCTGTTTAAAAAGTGTTCTGTGACCTACTGAAGAGATTCCCCAATGGTGGGGTATTATCATATACAATGATGTAATGTCTGCAGTAACTAACCAATAGCACTCTTCAACTGGGCAACTGTTCAGCAGATTGATCACCTGTTTACTATCCTTGATATATGCAGGTAAGGATTTAACCAGAGGCTGAGGGTATCCATCAATGTATTTCCCTGCTCTAGATGTAATAGAGTTGATCCAACTTATAATGGGATGACCAGGGGGGTGGACTGGGTTTTTGTGTACTTTAGGTAATATATAATCGGTATCCGTGAGGATGCAGGAACAAGAAACGCCTTTTCTTTTTTGTTAATTATACCTGAAATAAAACCCTGATCTACAATGTTTTCTAATTTTTTTCTATATAAGGGCCGTGGATCTGCTGGAAGGGTGACGTAGGTGTCAGTGTCCCCTACCAGGTGATTCAATGCTTTCAGATAATCGCTTTTGTTTAAAATCACAATTCCTCTCCCTTATCGGAGGGGTGAATGATGATCTCTTTATTCTCGCACAATTGATCCAAATCTGACTGCAAAGATTTGGTCAAACGTGTTTTCTTTAATCTAATCTTCTCAAGATCCCTCAGGAGTACATCCCTGAAGACCCGCACTGAAGGAGTGAGTCCTCCAGGGGGGTTAAAAAGGGAGGCATTAGCTAAATTAAAATGCTGGACATCCGACAAACCAATCCTATTCGTTTTGATAGGATTGGACATTATGTATCTTTTAACACTTCATTTTCAAGTATACTTATGGATATCCATGTAGGTCTGGAATTTATTTAATTTTTGTGATGGTGCGAATTTTAGTCCTTTATGGTGATGGTACTTAGATTATAGATACCCTGGCCAACTACTCTTGGGCCTTTGATCTCCACCCCCTGACTCTTCTCTTTGTTCTGTAGGTCCTTGTTGGTTCTGGTCTGACCTGGGAAAACCCCAATATTGGGGATAACTCCTATTTACCCACGGTTCTTGTTGGGAGTATCCATCCTACCTATCACCCCTCTGAAGTGGTGGTGGGGGGATAGTGC
This sequence comes from Lithobates clamitans, assembly GCA_037952925.1. NCBI lineage: Eukaryota > Metazoa > Chordata > Amphibia > Anura > Ranidae > Lithobates > Lithobates clamitans. The sequence goes on from JBBGZY010000044.1 coordinate 3,182,490, forward strand.
CTAGGGGGTCTCTCATTCCAATTCCCCCTTCTTGGGGTATGGTTATCCTGGTAACCATCAAGAGGTTGGGGAATCTCTTCAGTAGAACACTTTTTAAACAGAGATTCCGGTTTACCCATTAAACAAAGGTGGTTTGTCATGGAACTTTTGAAGTTTTGGACCACACACAACTTCTTCTGGTTCAATAAGTTTTACCTTCAGAATAGGGGTGTGGCTATGGGGGCAAAATTTGCCCCCAGCCTCGCCAACCTATTTATGAGTAAATGGGAGGAGGACGTCTTCTTCGCCAACTGCAGACCAGAATTGGTTCTGTGGGCTAAGTATATTGACGACGTCCTCCCCCTATGGAAAGGGTCACTTGAATCTTTATGGAGTTGTTGAATGACAATGACAGAGGTATAGAATTCAAATATGAGGCAAGTCAAAACATTATACATTTTTTGGATTTACAGATACGAATAGAGGAGGGTCATTTTCTTACCTCTACCTACTTCAAATCCAATGACAGGAACACGTTCATTCCCCGAGATAGCTGTCATCACCATTCGTGGCTCGATTCAGTTCCTAAAAGCCAATACATGCACTTATGATGTAACTGCACTAAAATAGAAGATTTTAGAGAGCAGGCTAAGGTATTGACTGATAGATTTTTGGAGAAGGGATATTCTACTGAAGTTTTGGAACACAGAAATCTGGAAGTGGAATGATTGGACAGAAGCCAGCTTTTGGCCGAAAGGCCTGCCGTAGTGGATGGGCAAAACAATTGTGCTTGGCCTTTCGTCACAGGTTATTCCAACCAACATTTCCTGATTAAAAAATTTGTACGCAAACATTGGCATCTGATTAAAAATGATTAGTGATAAGTGTCCTTCACGCTATCAATAACGTGAAATAAAATAAGAATTAAATTAAATGCAGCAAAATCTGAAATGTGCACAATGTCACAAATAAAGACAAAAACCTAAAAATGATTTCGCGCAGTGATCTAATATCCTGGGAAAATCTCCTCTAGGTAAGGTGTTGTCAAAAATGTATTAAAACCGGACTAATATAGTGCATAAAGTGCATAAGTGCATATACAATAAATAAATAACAAAGAAGTAATTCATAAATTCATAGCTGGTACATGATGTGCCAATAATGGTTAATAAGTGCAACATAAAGTGAATAGTCCAAAAATAAAATGAATGGAAAGACTAGGTCCTCATAAGTTGTTGAACTGTATTAAAAAGTCCTGAATATGGGATGCAGTATAGTTCCAATAGGTGGCTTCTTAATAAAATGCATCCCATATTCAGGACTTTTTAATACAGTTCAACCACTTATGAGGTCCTAGTCTTTCCATTCATTTTATTTTTGGACTATTCACTTTATATTGCACTTATTAACCATTATTGGCACATCATTTACCAGCATTTTTGGTAGCACTCACCAGTTATTTGAATTTATTTATGTGTACCAGCTATGAATTTATGAATTACTTCTTTGTTATTTATTTATTGTATATGCACTTATGCACTATATTAGTCCAGTTTTAATACATTTTTTCACAACACCTTACCTAGAGGAAATTTTCCCAGGATATTAGATCACTGCGCAAAATAATTTTTAGGTTTTTGATTAAAAATGATGCAGTGTTGGGTTCCATTCTCCCTGAACGAGGACTAGGGGGGCCAGGGAGGACTCACTGGCCCCTAGCGCTTGTGATCCTCCAACTACTAAACCAATGTTTTTTCAAAATTTGATGGGTTACCATAAATGTAAGAGATGCGCAGTTTGCAGTATTAATCATATCAAAGATAGGAAGACCATTAAATTAGTCTCCAATAGCACTTCACAAGAATTCAATATAAAATCCTTCATTACTTGTTCTAATACCCATGTGGTTTATCTTTTGATTTGCCCATGTGGATTACAATATATAGGGCGTACGGTGCGACCTCTCCAAGTGAGATTAATTGAGCATATTGGGAACATCAGGAGAGGCTTTTTGGCCATTGATAAATTAAAGTCTCACTGGAGAGGGGGCCCCAAAAGACGAGCTATATCCAAACTCGAAATGAGTTGGATATATCGTGTCAAATGTCTCAAACCTTTGGGTCTAAATGTCGACATTGATATTAATGCTTTTTGACCACTGCTAATTTCTTAATGGTGATGAATAATTAGTTACTTTTATCTTTATTCATATATTTTCTGTTTTTTAGTTGCATAATGAATCAATTGATGTTCTGCATTTTCTGTTCACTAGAGGTCGTATCTCAAAGTGTTGAAAATGGTGGAGGGGTTTGGCGCTGTTCCTTTTAGTTGAACAATTCCCTATCTACGTGTGGGTCATTAGGTGCAAAATAAATATAGATTCCCAGGTGTACCGTGCATGTGTCAGATTGGTAATATACTAAAATATTGATAAATATTGTGCAATCATAAGTGATACATAAACTTTAAATATATAAAATTAGATATCAAATCCCATATATAGTAATGCTGATAAGTATTTCAAACAACCTACAGTGCAAAGGGAGGGAGGGGGGGGGAGGAGGGGGGGGTGTGGGAGTGAGGGGAGGGGAGTGACGGGGAAGAGGAAGGGGAGAGGTGTGGGAGATCTGCTCCTGTTGGAGGAAATAGACAATATCAGGATCCCTCCTAATAAAGTGCAAGCGTGCTGGTGGATTTCAAAGGAAGTCCTTATGTGTGATACACTGGTTGTCAGGTTCTTAGCATATATCTTGTGCAGTTTCTTGTGATGTTGTGATAATAACCCTTCAATTTTTATCCTTGCTCTGAAAGTGCAGCCACTCACCAGATCACTTCACCCCTGCGGGGGTATCAGGCAGTTACAGTTTTGCGCCACTGTACGGCGTTCGCTGGCGGGCTCAGGATCGTGGTATATCATATGTAAAGAGAGAGGGAGTTCCCATAGCGTAAAATTGTTTTATTAAACAAATTAGAAAGGTACTCACAATTTTACAGTGAAAATCAAGCGAGGTAGTAAAGAACGTCACAATGTCCTTCAGCGCTGGTACAGTAGATGATGTTTGGGAAGCACAGATTAGGCCACGCCCTACGCGTTTCGTCGTTAGGACGTCTACGGGAGCGTGACCTGTACTGTGTCTTCCCACCCTTATATAGTGTGCGGTGTCCCCTTGTTGAATTATCAATTGGCATCCATTTTGCCTGTGATTCCGCGGACCGGAAGTGCGTCCGCGGCCATTTTGTTTACATTTGGCAGACCGAAGTCCGACTTCCTGTAAGAGTAACGGTGTTTCTAAGAAGCAATTTGTGGCCATTTTGCCTGGGATTTTAGCAGACAGTAGACCATATTCACTGTCTCTATATGTTTATCCTGCAAAGTCCGGCGGCCATTTTGCCTGTGTTTTTTTGGACAAAGGAGACCATAGGAAGTTTTTCTTGCTATTGGTGTCAGTTCCTACTTAAAATGCAAGTATATAGTGTTAGGTCTATCGCACACTGTAGAAGGTTTTTGTACAATAGTCAATTTGCTTCATGTGACAATAAAATTCAAGATATTTATGCTGAATTGAACCTTAAAATAAATAATTTAAAACCCATAAGGAATACATAAAAAACGGTATATGAGCTGCTGCAATATAAAAACTTATATGAGCTGCTGCAATATAAAAAACACATACATGTCATTACTAAAAGTAAGAATAAGATAAATAAAATTTAAATTGTATTAAATAAAAATGTTTAATGTTAAAATTCATGTATATTATATGTAGCAATTTTTTTGTATCTGGAGGGAGGGAGGACGTATTTTTATGGGGGCTTGGTGTTCCGGCCTCATATCATTTACTTACTATCTGAGAGTGTTGCTTCTATAGTGCGCACGTGGGGGAGATATATTAGGTATCTTTTTTAACGTTTCTTTCTGGGTAACATTATGGACCTATGCCCAAAAGTTAGACTATAAAAAATAATAAATAATATATTTCGAATATATATATATATATATTAAAATATGTATATATATTAGGAGAGAAATTGGAGACAAAAGGAGAATTCTGAGATATATTAGGTATCTTTTTTTTTTTTTTTTTTTTTTTTAACGTTTCTTTCTGGGTAACATTATGGACCTATGCCCAAAAGTTAGACTATAAAAATAATATATTTCGAATATATATATATATATTAAAATATGTATATATATTAGGAGAGAAATTGGAGACAAAAGGAGAATTCTGGGGTGTTATTTCTGGATATTCCCCATATTGTGAGCCCATCCATTCATGATGTAAATGTGTATTAAAGGGAGGAATTTTATTATACTATTCATGCGTGTATCTCAAAGTGACGACTCCTTTTTTCTTCCTTAAGCCCATTTTATGTATTTACAAAAAGGATAAATATGTATCTTATTTTATTTCATTTATATATATTTCTTATGTACTTCGCTCCTTTTTATTCTTTTCATTTTTTATTTTTATTTTATTTTTGGTGCGGGTTTTATGTCTAAATTTTCACCTAAATTTTTCTCCAATGCTTCTTTGCATTTATCAATTTGGAGTTATTTAATGTTTAGTAGTTTAGGCAGACTGGCCTGATGGTTAATTTGAGATACGACGTCTGGCTTATGGTTACAGTCTGTATATATATCGCCATAGAAGTAAGTCTTGAATGTCTTCACTGATATGGCTGCTATATGAGAGTGAGGTTTGGTTTGTCTGCTATTTGATAGTGAGGCCTGGTTGTTTTCAAGAAAAAATTGTTGACTTGCGCTATACAGATTAGTGAATATATGGCCAAAAATGCAGCACCAAAAACACTAGATACAACAGGTATTAGTGAATACATAAACCATCAGTGCAGTAGTATATCACAATTAGTGCAAGCAAATGTCAAATTAAGTCCATGTGTGATAAATATAGTAGAAAATAATTATGAATGGTTGAAGGAATAGTCCATAAGAAAAACCCAAAAAAGTGAATAGCAATCCCGGGTCTTTCAACCGCATGGAACCTTGGATGTGTGGGACCACCACCAACAGTAAGAGCCTGGCCGCTTACCAGTACCCCATGACCCCCCGTTACAGAGGGTCTAAAAGGGCTTTGCGATCCTGCTAGTCCGGAGTTCCCAGGGGAAGAGATGGAGATGGAAACTGGAAAGGGCGTCAGGTGCTAGGATGGAGATTGATGGGTCCACAGAAAGGGGCTCAGCCCTCAGCATAGTATTGTCATCATAGGAAAAAAGAAAGGGAGGGCTCCCATAGTGTAAAATCAGACGATAATTTATATAAGTAAAAAAAGTAAACACTCACATGTAGGCAAGAAAATTAGCATCATCAGTGGAAGAACAAACTGTGGCACTGTGGCCGTCCTGCTGGATGTACAGCGACAGTGGGAGGTGGCGCGATAATACCGCGTTTCGCAAAAAAATTGTGTCTTCCAGGGGCATGAGCTGCTCATCGTATCACCTCCCTTAAAAAACAAATAAAGAGCCTCACTCTGAGATCCCCCACGCCGGACTTCCGCATTAGCCTCGAGCGCACATGTTATTAGTGCGCAGGCGCGCACCGGGTCTAAACTTCCTTGTGAGCCTGGAGCGTGCCTGGCCTCAGCGCTAACGCGCATGTGCAGTCCAGGACTCAATAGGCGTCACTCGATATTACGTCAAAGGATTAGATCCGCACACTCGAGACAGAGACCGTCAGGATCCCATGCGCATGCGCGCCCCCCAATGTCAATCTTTTTTATATGGTAAACAATCAGGCGGCCACATGTGTAGCGCAGATGGAAATTGGGTGAGAAAAAAAGCCAAAATGCAATGTGTAAAGAAAATAAAAATAAATGAAAAATGCTAAAAACATCAAATTGCTGTCAAATCAGATCATTCTCAAAAACGATCGCTCGCAGCAATCTGTCATGTTGGCATTTAATGTACAGTTGGACTAGGGGAATGTATACATACAGGTCAAGCATTGGATGTGCCAAACCTGTATAAACACACCTGCTTAATGCTAATATCAAATGTTGAAAACGTTTGGGCGTGAGTAGTGACACATGCAAACCAAAACCCAAAGAATGTGTCATAAGGGGACATGAAAAAAATGCAAAAACGACCCCTAGTGGCCATATTGGAAATGCACACCCCAAGGCCGGTCTCCTCGTGTAATAAACAGTCAGGCGGCTGTATGGGTGAACACAGAGAGTATATGAATGCAAATAAAACAAACATAGCGATTTATAGATGAATCAATGTTAAAAAGTGCTAACTAGTGCAGAGTATAAAGGCACCTATATCCCCAACCATCAAATAAGTTGTCAAAAGCAACCGCCTCTAGTCGGTCACTCGCAACAACCCACTATGTTGGCATATGGTGCATAATTGAATTGGGGGAATACATGTCCTAAAAATTCGCATTGCAACAAAGTGGGTATGTCAAACTAATGCAGACACCCCAACTATTAGACTAGTCATTAATGATAAAAATCTGTTAGGCCTGAGTGGTGACACATACAGGCCGGACCTAAAAAATGGGTCATAAGGGGACATGAAAATTTGTAAACATTGCAAAACGACCCCTAGTGGCCATCGTAAAAATCACATGTACCATTTGAATTGGATACATGTGTGGGTATGTGAGAAAAAAATGAGAATAAACTAATAAAATTAATAAAAAAACCTCAGTGATGAACTGAACGCTAATCGCAGGGCTTATCCGGTGCTCCGGACGTGGGGATCCAGATCAGAAATATCCCACAAAAATATAATATAAACATTGTCTTACAAAAAGGAAAAGAGAAGAACCATATTCAACAACATCCCGTAGATTAGGCATTATTAATAAAAGCATTAATGTCGGTATCGACGTTCATGCCATGTGGCACATAACTTTTAACCTTATATATCCAAGACATCTCTAACTTGGAGATCTCCCTAATAAGTGAGCTGCCCCGCCAATGAGGTTTATATTTGTCTATTCCCACAAATAATGTCTTGGAAGGGTCTCTTTCGTGAAATTGATCGTAGTGTCTGGAAACGGGATGTTTATCATACCCTCTTCTAATATTTCCTATGTGTTCGTTTAAACGAACCCGTAGGGCCCTTTTGGTCCTCCCTATATATTGGAGACCACACGGGCATTGTAAAAGATAAACCACCCCTTCAGAGCTACAGGTGATGAATGGTTCGATGTCGTGTGAACACCCAGTACTGGTGGATAAAAATGTCGTGATACGTCTTGATCTGTTAATATTTAAGGAACACACTTGACATCTCCAACACCTATAGAACCCCGTTAGATTTTGAAGGAAGGATCTATTTTCCCGTGGGGGATCCTGAACTGTGGGTGCTATCTTATTTCCCAAGGAGGCTGCTCCTTTAAATATCACCCTAGGTCTTGATGGTAAGATGGCTTTGAGGGTCAGATCACTACTAAGGACATACCAATGTTTTTGTATTAGTTGTTTAATGGCTCGATGTTGCACTGAATAAGTGGTGACAAATGGTATAGTCTCCAAAACCTCATTCCTAGGTCTGGGAGCCTCAGTCAGCAGAGTTGCTCTGCCCCTATCCCTTGCCAATTTCACGGCCTGTGAGAGGGAAGAACGGTCATACCCTTTCTCCAGAAATCTTTCAGTTAGAATGGATGCCTGATGATCAAAAGTGGCTATGTCTGAACAGTTGCGTCTGAGAGGCAAGAATTGTCCATAGAGAAAAGCCTTCAGCCACGGTTCGTGATGGCAGCTAGAACTGTTTCTCAATCGAGATTCCAACTTACCCCCTGCACAAATCCTATTTATTATGGAACTCCTGCAATATGCTGCGAGCCATAGTTACTTCTGGTTCGAACATCAGTTTTATCGGCAGGACCGCGGCGTGGCCATGGGAGCCAAATACTCTCCGAGTTTGGCTAATATTTTCATGGCCAAATGGGAGGAGGACGTCATCGATGCCCCCAGGAGACCCGAGGTGCTCCTGTGGGCTAGATATATTGATGACGTCCTCCTCCTATGGGATGGAGGGAAGACTGAACTTCACCACTTCATGAATATCCTCAATACCAATAGCAGAGGCATCAGATTACATTTTGAAGCCAGCCAGGAAACCATCCACTTCCTTGACCTGAAGATTCAGATCTTGGAAGGACAGTTCGTGACGTCTACATAATTCAAGGCAACTGACAGAAATTCCTACATTTCTGTAGACAGCTGCCATCACGAACCGTGGCTGAAGGCTATTCCCTATGGACAATTCTTGCGCCTCAGACGCAACTGTTCAGACATAGCCACTTTTGATCATCAGGCATCCATTCTAACTGAAAGATTTCTGGAGAAAGGATATGACCGTTCTTCCCTCTCACAGGCCGTGAAATTGGCAAGGGATAGGGACAGAGCAACTCTGCTGACTGAGGCTCCCAGACCTAGGAATGAGGTTTTGGAGACTATACCATTTGTCACCACTTATTCAGTGCAACATCGAGCCATTAAGCAACTAATACAAAAACATTGGCATGTCCTTAGTAGTGATCTGACCCTCAAAGCCATCTTCCCATCAAGACCTAGGGTGATATTTAAAGGAGCAGCCTCCTTGGGAAATAAGACCACAGTTCAGGATCCCCCACGGGAAAATAGATCCTTCCTTCAAAATCTAACGGGGTTCTACAGGTGTGGGAGATGTCAAGTGTGTTCCTTAAATATTAACAGATCAAGACGTATCACGAGATTTTTATCCACCAGTACTGGGTGTTCACACGACATGGAACCATTCATCACCTGTAGCTCTGAAGGGGTGGTTTATCTTTTACAATGCCCGTGTGGTCTCCAATATATAGGGAGGACCAAAAGGGCCCTACGGGTTCGTTTAAACGAACACATAGGAAATATTAGAAGAGGGTATGATAAACATCCCGTTTCCAGACACTACGATCAATTTCACGAAAGAGACCCTTCCAAGACATTATTTGTGGGCAAAAGTTATGTGCCACATGGCATGAACGTCGATACCGACATTAATGCTTTTATTAATAATGCCTAATCTACGGGATGTTGTTGAATATGGTTCTTCTCTTTTCCTTTTTGTAAGACAATGTTTACATTATATTTTTGTGGGATATTTCTGATCTGGATCCCCACGTCCGGAGCACCGGATAAGCCCTGCGATTAGCGTTCAGTTCATCACTGAGGTTTTCTTATTAATTTTATTAGTTTATTCTCATTTTTTTCTCACATACCCACACATGTATCCAATTCAAATGGTACATGCGATTTTTACGATGGCCACTAGGGGTCGTTTTGCAATGTTTACAAATTTTCATGTCCCCTTATGACCCATTTTTTAGGTCCGGCCTGTATGTGTCACCACTCAGGCCTAACAGATTTTTATCATTAATGACTAGTCTAATAGTTGGGGTGTCTGCATTAGTTTGACATACCCAATTTGTTGCAATGAGAATTTTTAGGACATGTATTCGCCCCATTTCAATTATGCACCATATGCCAACATCGTGGGTTGTTGCGAGTGACTGACTTTGGAGGCGGTTGCTTTTGACAACTTATTTGATGATTGTGGCTATAGGTGCCTTTATACTCTGCACTAGTTAGCACTTTTTAACATTGATTCATCTATAAATCGCTATGTTTGTTTTATTTGTATTCATTCACTCTCTGTGTTCACCCATACAGCCGCCTGACTGTTTATTACACGAGGAGACCGGCCTTGGGGTGTGCATTTCCAATATGGCCACTAGGGGTCGTTTTTGCATTTTTTTCATGTCCCCTTATGACACATTCTTTGGGTTTTGGTTTGGGTTCTGATTTTACACTATGGGAGCCCTCCCTTTCTTTTTTCCTATGATGACAATACTATGCTGAGGGCTGAGCCCCTTTCTGTGGACCCATCCATCTCCATCCTAGCACCTGATGCCCTTTCCAGTTTCCATCTCCATCTCTGCCCCTGGGAACTCCGGACTAGCAGGATCTCAAAGCCCTTTTAGACCCTCTGTAACGGGGGGGGGTCATGGGGTTCTGGTAAGCGGCCAGGCTCTTACTGTTGGTGGTGGTCCCACACATCCAAGGTTCTATGCAGTTGAAAGACCCGGGATTGCTATTAACTTTTTTGGGGTTTTTTATGGACTATTCCTTCAACCATTCATAATTATTTTCTACTACATTTATCACACATGGACTTAATTTGACATTTGCTTGCACTAATTGTGATATACTACTGCACTGATGGTTTATGTATTCACTAATACCTGTTGTATCTAGTGTTTTTGGTGTGGCATTTTTGGCCATATATTCACTAATCTGTATAGCGCGAGTCAACAATTTTTTCTTGCTTATGTTGTGTGTTTGTGTCACATTTGGGACATCGCTGCTTTTTTCATCATATTTTAGACACTTTGAAGCGCAATTATTTCCCCTCTTTTTTTGGTTGTTTTCAACATTTTGAGGTAGAGTAATCTGATAACGATTTCTTTTCTATATTTGCCCCCATCTTTTCCATTAATAATCCAAAATAAGGCTTGGTTCATTATCCCTAATATGGCCACCATATGAGGGTGCTTGCTTGCTTCCCATGAGTATTTAAGGTGATGACTTAGCGCGTCGCTCGTGCCCCTGGAAGACGTCACGTATGATGAAACATGTCAGGCGGAGCCGCGCATTGACGTCATCACGCCCCACGTGACCCCAGAAGTGCGGGTGTTCATTTGCATTTTAATTGCCGGAAAGTGTACATTTTTTTATACTACATTGGAATCGTTTTGAACGATAAAGGAACTGTGTTTAAACTATAACACACTATTGGAGGCCTTTTTTTATTCTTCTACACGCTACGCTCCCATCTAGGATATCGTGTCTGAGCGCAGCGGATGGAAGGCCCCTTTCCGGAGTGAGGAGGACGCCTGGATCTTGGTGGGATCGGCATCCCGGACTCATCTTAGACCCCGCAGAGGGCTATATCTGCAGGCGCTGTTGACCTCGCTTCTAATAGGAGGTCCTGTCTATCTGGTAAGAGTTTTTATTTCTTCCGGTGTATACCCCAAGGAAAGTTCCCTTCTGTGGTGGTGGAAAATCTGGAACATCTTCCCATTTTCTTTCTTATCCTTTTTCACCTTTGGATTGGATTCACAGATTACCCCATGTGGACTTTGTACACATATATGTTTGCATATATTATGCAATTTTTATTCATTTAGAAATTTTCACGTGGATTTTCTATGCACGTATCTATATTGTTATCTATTCAATGTTTTTATTACATAATTCAGATTTATTAATTTTTTTTGTGAACAATATCATTATTCACTTAAGGTTTTCTCAGGTTTTCACCTTACATAGTAGCGCAACTTTTTCCCTTTTATACACCTTGTTTACATGAGTATATTGCATGTTTTTGTGTCGCTGCTTCTTTTTGACTAATAGTTTAAATTTTCTTTTTCATTAGTGCGGTATATACCCCACTTGTTTATATATTGATATTCATACCCTTCAAAAAATGTTTTAAATCTCATTCATTGCCTTCCCAGAATGATAAAAGGTCATCTATGAATCTATTGTACGAACTTAATTGTTGTGGTCTATTTGCCAAAATGATCTCCTCCTCCCATTTCACCATATATACATTAGCGATACTTGGTGCAAATCTAGCATCCATTGTAACACCAGAAATTTGTAAAAAATATTGATCCAATACCAAAAATAATTATGTTGTAAGCAAAATCTTAGGCAGCCCACAATAAACTTTTTTACTCTGTCATCTTTATCTCTGATCAAAGCCCATTTAGCCGCATTAATAGCTCCTTCATAAATAATATTGGTATATAATGATGCTACATCTCCAGTTATCATAATAGTATATATGTCTTGTATCTTTTAAATATGCTTGGGTAGTTTTTACTAATGGCTGCAGATAACAGTCTATATATTGTTCTAATCTAGATGTTAGGGAATCAATCCCATTCATTATGGGGCGTGCTGGGGGGTTGGTACTATCTTTGTGAATTTTCAGGGTACCATAAATAACAGGAATTCTGCATGTCTCTTGTAAAAGGTATCTTGCTTCCTTAGCATTCAATATTCCTTTACTATTTCCAGCTCTTTTTGAAACTGTCTAGTTGGGTTCCACTTAAAGGTTCTGTATGTTTCCTTGTCCTTTAATAGATCTTCCATCACTGCCTTATACTGATCTTTATTTCACACCACGATACCTCCTCCCTTGTCTGATGGTGTAATAATCAACTTCTTTCTATTTTCCAACCTTTTTATACCTTCTTTGATATGATCCTGACCTGTCGGTTTTTTGATTTTCAATACCTCTAGATCTTGTGTTACCAGTTTTTTTAAACATATCCACATATCTATTTTCCTGGATTTTAGGGTTAAATGTGGATTGATTCCTAAGATCTATGTATGTTCTGGTATCCTGAGTTGGGGCATTTCTAATAATTGGCTGCATAGCATAAGGTTTTTTTATATTCACATTTTTGATGAATTTTTGAAATCCTACTTATGTATCAAACTTATTCAGTTTTTTGGGGGCAAATTTCAAGCCTTGATCTAGTACATGCAATTCCTGTTTGGTGAATTCTATACCATTCAGATTATATTTTTTAGGCTAGTTCTGACTAATTCAAGTCTGGCTGCTTGGCCATTACTCCTACCCATTGGCTACAGTATGCAGATCAGTAAAGGGCTTACGATTACATGAAGGAGTTTGGAAGCAGGTTTTTATATCTTCACATGCTGGTGAATCGGAAAAGAATGGACCCTGTATCAACCTCTAACATTTGACCAGCAATATAAAAAAATTGTAAAATGGTAGCCCATGTTTAATGTTAAACTGTGTCTAAGATATGAACAAATATTTACATATTCTTAATATGCAGTAAATAGGCTTTAAAACAAGGCTTTGCTGACATCTGCAGCTCCAAACACTAAAAAAGCAATTCATCCACTTAGCTCAGCTCTCCCTTACACACACACACAACTTAACCTATATTTTTATTATTAATATTATACAGGATTTGTAGAATGCCATTTGAAACTGGAAGGTTGGCAGGCAAGCTGCCGTGTAACTACTAAAAATGAGGTAGCAGAACTAAGGATAAATTATGCCACAGTGCCTGCAGCTATAGAGGTTAGCAATGCCTTGTTTTCAAGCATTTGTGCCGTTTGCTAAGAAAACACAAATATTTGAATGTCTGTAGGCTTGCCAAAGTTTTACTTTATACAGAAAATGTAAACATTGCAATTGAAAATCAGAAGAAATAACAAAAACATATAGTCAACATGGGGATAACAGGTTATTATGTTTATTGTGCTAAAGAAACATGATAAACTATTTAAGAAATATGATCAATAAGCAAGCAATTTAAAGTACAATCACAGACAAAGTCTATGCAAAGAGCAAGGCAAAGGTTAGAAGACAAAATTAATAGCAAACATCATCTTGAAGCATCTTGATACTTTTCCCCTTAATCACACTAATGTGACAAGAGGAACCGGAAAGTAAAATGTCCAGTCTTGTTTACAGGTGACCAGGGACAACAAAGAACAGTCTTATAAAATTTATCTCCCACAAAAATAAACTATATGTATAAAAATTTATAATGTTCTTTCTGTCTGAGTGGTCACCAGCTGCTTTTGTTCAGTCTGAAAAAATGAGGTATAGTAAGCCCTAAGAGGTAGTAATGTCTTTTTCTGATTGTACTAAAACAAGGAAAAACATACGGTTAGGTGCTACAGAGGTGAGAGCTCCTCGGGGTTTGAAATCTATGCATGAAGGCCAAAGCTTACCACAGACAGGTTCTATGTTGTCTGTGACTGTCAAAATTTCAATCAAATTGGTGTAGCATGAACAGCTTTGCTCTAAAATGTAGAGCTGTTCATGGGTTTAGAGGCCAAGGAAAATGTTGACCATATGGGCAGTACTTCAATCTACTTGAAGCAGATCTGCTGAGAAAGGGTCAGCAAAGGTGATTATATATATATAAAAAATATTATATTACCTTCTGGGGGTTTACTTAATTAAAATCATAAGGCGAGCAAGACAGTAGACAACTGGCTTCATTTTAAGCACATGAGCATTCCAAACAAGGCTCAATTTCAGAAAATATTTAGCAGTGATGTAAAAAAAAACTGCAACCCCATGTATGTATGCTGGCAGTGGATAAACTGAAATACATAATATAACACCGACAGAACTTCACAAAATTCTTATGAAGCTCATGAAAGCTCAGATTAATTTTATATTGGATGATTCAGTGACTGACAGTACTGCCCATGTACAACCAGCCTTGTTCTTACTAAAAAAAAGATTAAAAAAATTACATAATTATGTGTTTTATGTTGGACAAAATGGAACAAGGTTTTGCACAGAATCTTCTGCATCATATTAAATGCATTTTTATAGCACTATAAGCTTTTTTTATATAAGAAGGTACTTAACACTATATAGATGTAAGCCTTTTCTCACAAAAGTTCTGCAAACATTAAATAAATTCCAAATGGACTAGTTTTGACAAAAAAGCAGGGATGGAGCATTACAGATGCGGTCATATGTAAAAATTTTGACATAAAAAAGGAGTCAATAACTAGTGAATAGAATTTATCAATTTTTTCTTTTTTGCCAAGCCATTTTGTACCATTACAATGTATGCCACTTTAAATTCCGTCACATGCAATACAGCTATATTTGTCTCCATGTTTACCAAACCGGGCACTTATAAGCACCCCCAAGGAACTCTCTCTCTCTCTGGCCCCGTTATTAATACAATGTTAAGAACTTGTAAATACTGGCTAAACAGAGAATAAAATTCTACTTGAGAACTCAAAATACATCTTAATGCAACTCAATATAAAATAAAATCACATTTGTGTAAAATACATGAAAATACAATTCAATCCACTACATTAAACACATACTTATGATTGCATTATGCAAAAGCAAAGCTTGCATCTTCCCGCCTACAAAGCTTCAAGTTTCTTTGAAGGTTTTTGTTAGAAGGCATTGAGGTCCATGCTTATGAGTGCTATGAAATTACATTGTTCTCAACTTATAGTAACTGAAAAGTAGTAGGAATTCTACAGGATGAAGCAAAATTTTTATTTTGCTGGAGGCCCCCCTTTGAAGAGCTCACCCACCCCAATTTTAACCATCAAGGTGTTGAAACCTAATATTGCAGTGCAACCATTGACATTAAATGAGGCTTATTTTCAAAAGTCAGACTAAAGTGGAATTTGTTTGCCAGCACTGCATTGTGAACAGTAAATAAAGAGGAAGCCCAACTTTAGACCTCCACTGGGTCTCAGTCAATCAACGTAGCACAATTAAAGCTATGTGACATAATGAAACCCCGCACTGTTGCAGAAATTTCTCCAGCAGGGAACAAATTTAATTTAGTCTGGGTTCCATTGCAATAAACACAGACCTATATGTGTGTTTACTTGGTATGAAGTCCTACAGAAAAACAATGGTGAGGGATTAATTGCAGTCGTAAAAGTATGACTATTTTAATAGTATCTGATGTCTGGAGGTACTGTTGTTTTTGTAAATTAGTCCATTCTCCTTTAACAATACAAATCTGAGGTAAATATATGGACAGTAATATTTCAACAAAAGGCTTAACATTTGTATTGTGTAAAATCAGAAAGATTCTCCTTAAAAACCTTAAAAAAAAATTCAGTACAAAAATATATTCAAGTTAACAGTTCAATATACAGACATCCAAATACGAAGTTGAAAGGAACAAAATGTTATTGCTAAACAAAGATTTTTTGCATAACTGTATTAAGGTGTTTAGGTAGACAAACTGATAAAAAGGGATAACTGTACTATTAACATTTTCTGTAATGTATAGCAGAGTATAGCAGCATTAAGTCTTTAGGCTGTAGGGATCTGTAAAATTCAGAGGTAGTCATGAGTAGTGAAGGGTATAAACGTTGCTTGCCAAGCAATGGCATGTGATAGGCACATCCTTTTTAATACACGACCCTGAAAGTTAAACCATACATTTTTACATTGGACTAAATTATGAAAATACATAATTTACTAAATTGTTGTATGGGGTTTCCTTTTGTCATCTTGGATGTTTGTCAAAAAATAAAAGAATGTTTACTAAAAATGATGCAAGCATTTGCAGTACTTTTGGTTAAAGACGGTTCAGTTTGCATCTTAAGTTTTTTTTTTTTTTCAGGTTAACAAAGACATGTTATTCACTTAAGGGGTTTCATGCTATAAGACCTGTGAGGCATAATACTCCCCCCTTGGTTCTCTCTGAGGCTTCTTTTACTACTGCACAGAGATTCAGTAAACTAGGTAGAAACCTCACCTTCTGAATTCTTTATTTAATGGAGTAATTCAGAGGGTTGAATTTTAATATTTCACAGCCAAAAGATATTACATTCCACCAGTGGACCAAGACACTGGAGGTTGAAATCTCCTTTAAAGCGGAACTAAACCCCCAATTAAACAGTTTCCCAAAACAGTTATATCTAAGGCATGCCTTGAATGATAACTGTTGTAGTTACTAGTGTACTTATGTCAGCTCTCAAAGTGCTAGTATCTAAGCTGATCATGTGTGCAGCACCACAGCAACAAGGGCTAGGATGGCAGCTTCCATGGCTGTAAGGGAAAGTAGAGTTTAGTTCTGCTTTAAGTGATCATTACAACAAGATTTAAGACTTATTTAACCAAACATTAATGGTCCACATCTAAAATAAGTAAAGCTTCTGCTGTGTTATTAGCTTTGCTGAGGTACAGATCTTGGTAGAATTGCGGAATTACTGAGCAATTTTACCTGTATGCTGTAGTCTATTATTCAAGCATTTTCAGCCATAAACAAAAAAGAACCATATCTCCCAAGTTGTTCCTACAGAATTCTGCTTTTACTATAACAACTAGACAGTCTCCTTTTAGTAGGGCAAATTCAAAAGATCTTTTTTTTTTTTTTTAACCAATAGGCTTTCAAATTTTATGTGTTTGGAAACATTCAATTAGTGTTACAGGAAGACCATTTCTTATATTACCAGTCAGAGCCATAAAAAGATAGCATACGACTTTTCGGTCTATTTATAAATGTCTTCACCTAAAATTCACAGCTATATCATCCAAGATTTATTTAGAAAAAAATTTTGAATCCTGGGTGAAAAACATTGATAAATAAACCTGCTTGTGTCCCCACCCGCTCTGCCTTCCAAGATAAGTAAATTCTTCAGCATCACTTATTCCCAATTTTCTGATTTGTACTGCTTATTGGAGACCTACTTGATGAACCAGAAATAAACATGTAAAGGCATTGTCTTTTTAAAAGACAAGTTAATAGTCCCTTTACCTTTCCTGCAGGATGCTACACCCATTATGCTTGGCAAGGTGAGGGATTTTGTATAGTTAATTGTAATGTGACAGATTTTAGCAAGGGTGGTTAAATTGAAAAAAAAATATAAAATGAAATAAAAAAACAATTGCCCCAATATACTAAAACAAAGATAGTAAGTTGGATACTTTTAACAACATTTTCATACTTGGCAACAAGTGTCAACAGTTGCATGGAACTTTGAAATTTGCACTTTGGTTTTTAGTATAGTGATGTATTATAAAGAACATGTATATTAAAATTAGGGATGAGCCGATGTTCGAGTCGAACGTACGTTCGACTCGAACATCGGGTGTTCGTCTGTGCTTTGAATAGCGAACAATTTGGAGTGTTCGTGGCAAATTCGAAAGCCGCGGAACACCCTTTAAAAGTCTATGGGAGAAATCAAAAGTGCTAATTTTAAAGGCTCATATGCTTGGTATTGTCACAAAGTGTTTGGGGACCTGGGTCCTGCCCCAGGGGACATGTATAAATGCAAAAAAAACTGCCATATTTTTTTTTGGGAGCAGTGATTTTAATAATGCTTAAAGTGAAACAATAAAAATGAAATATTCCTTTAAATTTCGTACCTGGGGGGTGTCTGTAGTATGCCTGTAAAGTGGTGCCTTTTTCCCGTGTTTAGAACAGTCCCTGCACAAAATGACATTTCTAAAGGAAAAAATATCATTTAAAACTTCTCGCGGCTATAATGAATTGTCGGGTCTCGGCAATACAAATAAAAGTCATTGAAAAAAACCGCATGGGGGTCCCCCCAAAGGTCCATACCAGGCCCTTCAGGTCTGGTATGAATATTAAGGGGAACCCCAAACCAAAATTTAAAAAAATTGCGTGGGGCCCCCCCAAATTCCATACCAGCCCTTAAGGTCTGATATGGATATTAAGGGGAACCCTGCGCCAATTAAAAAAAAAAACTGGCATAGGGATCCCCCTCAAAATGCATGCCAGACCCTTCAGGTCTGGTATGGATTTTAAGGGGAACCCCTCGCCAAAATTAAAAAAAAAAAAATGGCGTGGGGGTCCCCCCAAAAATCCATACCAGACCCTTTTTCGAGCACGCAACCTGGCAGGCCACAGGAAAAGAGGGGGGGAACGAGAGAGCGCCCCCCTCCTGAACTGTACCATGCCACATGCCCTCAACATGAGGAGGGTGCTTTGGGGTAGCCCCCCAATGCACCTTGTCCCCATGTTGATGGGGACAAGGGCCTCATCCCCACAACCCCCATGCCGTTTTTTTAATGACTTTTATCTGTATTGCCGAGACCCGATAATTCATTATAGCCGCGATTAGTTTTAAAATGACTTTTTTCCTTTAGAAATGTCATTTTGTGCAGGGACTGTTCTAAACATGGGAAAAATGTGGCACTTTACAGGCATACTATAGACACCCCCCAGGTACGAAATTTAAAAGAATATTTCACTTTTATTGTTTCATTTAAGCATTATTAAAATCACTGCTCCCAAAAAACGGCCATTTTAAAACTTTCAACGGCCATTTCAACTTGCTGTCCCCTGAGGCAGGACCCAGGTCCCCAAACACTTTTTATGACAATACCATGCATATAAGCCTTTAAAATTAGCACTTTTGATTTCTCCCATAGACAATTCATTATAGCCGCGACTAGTTTTAAATGATTTTTTTTTCCTTTAGAAATGACTTTTTGTGCAGGGACTGTTCTAAACACGGGAAAAAGGCGCCACTTTACAGGCATACTATAGAGACCCCCCCAGGTACGAAATGTAAAGGAATATTTCACTTTTATTGTTTCACTTTAAACATTATTAAAATCACTGCTCCCGGAAAAACTGACGTTTTTAAAACTTTTTTTTTGCATTGATACATGTCCCCTGGGGCAGGACCCAGGTCCCCAAACACTTTTTATGAAAATAAATTGCATATTAACCCTTAAAATTAGCACTTTTGATTTTTCACATTTGTGTCCCATAGACTTTAACGGTGTTCGCATGTTCGAACTAATTTTTTGCCTGTTCGCATGTTCTGCTGTGAACCGGGGGATGTTCGGCTCATCCCTAATTAAAATCACAAAATCCTGAACTCTAAAAATTCTAAATCATGGTATTTTTTTGGCTATGAAATAGCCCTAATATTGGAATTTATAAGATACAAACAGGTGGGGCAGGGCAGGACGTGAGATGTGAGAGGCTGGGTTGAGATGGGGCTCCTCAGCTAAATCCCCTCTCTATACTATCATTTTGTGACTGGAAAAAGATACAAACACTCAAATATATTTAGAACAATATCTGTGCCCATTTCCTTCAAAAATGGATACCTCACAAGCATTTAAAGCGCCTTTCTTATTAAAATGACAAAACCTCTATGAGGTTCAAGCCTAACAACAAAAGTATGCGATTGCTTAAGGATCCTTTTTTCCCCCCATTTCTTTTTAATGCATGAGGGTAAAGTATAATTTTTCAGCTTTTACTGAATAAGTAATGAAGTATTTTTTGTCATAAACCATATGGTAGGACAGTTTTGTTTAGAAACACAGGTTTTAAGCATGTTGTTTCCTTACAGAAACATATGAAGCTACTAAGCAAAAAGTAAAGATCTACAAGAAGCTTTGGGGGAAAAAAATCCCTCATCTTTGGTGTTCTAAGGGAGTTTTGTCAAGTTTGGGTGTTAGCTGGTGTCAAATACTCATCTTTGCACACCAAGCTTTGCCCATTTCAATGCCCATTTTGTTTTAAAAGTCCTTATGTGTATGCAGTGCAGTGAGTGACAATGACTAAAACCTGATTCAAGAATGTTTGACCCACACATCTTTTCTCAACAGCGTTATTGATTAGTAGGTTAAAGATAAAAACAGCATTTTTAAAAAGTTACCATTTATCTGTATCCCCTGTCTTACAGCAGTATTTTAGAACTAAACCTGGGACAGTGAAAAGGATTAGAAAGAAAGTAATGAACAAGTGTTTGGAGAGGTTGAATCATTTTTGAATTCTGCCCAATAGGCAACGAGTGGAGAGATGGGGGTAGTACAAATTAAGTGGTCAAAGCAGCGTCTTTATTTCCAAGATCCAGAAAAGTTGAAGGGACTGAATCTGAATCTAAGAAAAACTGCTGTCTGAGGTAGAAATTCATGTCGGTGGTTGTCTAGTCCTCTTCAGATTCGTGTGAGGAGGCCTCTTCAGTTTCTTCCTAAAATTGACAAAAGACAAGATCAAGGTTAATTATTGATATGTGTTATAAAGTACAGAACTACTATTGTTTAAAAAAACATCTTTATAAAAAAATGGGTATATGGTTAATCACTGATATCTTCTGTATTTTAATTTCTTTACTACAGCTCTTGTATGCAGCACCTTTTTAGATCAGTAGATATCCTGACAACTATGATTTGTGTTTGGACTTACATTCGCTTCAGAATTTTAATGAGATACAACTTTTGAGCTTGTGAACGCCATTGGGACATTTTATTTCAGATTTCATCTATAAAGTAAATCAGATCTATCAACTGTCAACAGTGTTTTTCTTTACAGATACACCTATGCTCATTAGTTTATATACCCTGGCAGAATTTATGATTTCTTGGCCCTTTTTCAGAGAATATGAATGATAACACAAAAACTTTTCTTTCACTCATGGTTAGTGTTTGGCTGAAGCCATTTATTCAATCAACTGTGCTTACTCTTTTTAAATCATAATCACAACAGAAACTACCCAAATGACCCTGATTAAAAGTTTACATACCTTGGAGATGCTGGCCTGATAACATGCACAAAGTTGACACAAAGGGGTTTGAATGGCTATTATAGGTAACCATCCTCACCTGTGATCTGTTTGCTTGTAATTAGTGTGTGTGTGTATAAAATGTCAATGAGTTTCTGGACTCCTGACAGACCCTTACATCTTTCACCCAGTGCTGCACTGACGTTTCTGGAATCTGAGTCATGGGGAAAGCAAAAGAATTGTCAAAGGATCTGTGGGAAAAGGTAGTTGAACTGTATAAACAGGAAAGGGATATAAAAAGATATCCAAGGAATTGAGAATGCCAATCAGCAGTGTTCAAACTCTAATCAAGAAGTGGAAAATCAAGGGGTTCCGTTGAAACCAAACCACAGTCAGGTAGACCAACTAAATTTTCAGCCACAACTGCCAGGAATGCAAAGAAAAACCCACAAATAACTTCAGGTGAAATACAGGACTCTATGAAAACATGTGATGTGGCTGTTTCAAGATGCACAATAAGGAGGCACTTGAAGAAAGATGGGCTGCATGGTCGAGTCACCAGAAGAAAGCCATCACTATGTAAATGCCACAAAGTATCCCGCTTAAAATATGCCAAATAGCACAGAGACAAGCCTCAATCCTTCTGGCTCAAAGTCATTTGGAGTGATGAGACCAAAATTGAGCTTTTTGGCCACAACCATAAACACCACATTTGGAGAGGAGTCAACAAGGCCTATGATGAAAGACCATTCCTAATGTGAAACACGGAGGTGGATCGCTGATGTTTTGGGGATGTGTGAGCTACAAAAGGTACAGGAAATTTGGTCAAAATTGATGGCAGGATGAATGCAGTATGTTATCAAAAAATACTGGAGGAACATTTGCATTCATTAGCTAGGAAGCTGCGCATGGGACATACTTGGACATTCCAACATGACAATGATCCAAAACACAAGGCCAAGTCGACTTGTCATTGGCTACAGCAGAATAAGGTGAAGGTTCAGGAGTGGCCATCTCAGTCTCCTGACCTCAATATCATTGAGCCACTCTGAGGAGATCTCAAACGTGCAGTTCATATAAGACAGCCCAAGAATTTACAGGAATTGGAGGCTTTTTGCCAAGGGGAATGGGCAGCTTTACCATCTGAGAAGATAAGGAGCCTCATCCACAAATACCACAAAAGACTTCAAGCTGTCATTGATGTTAAAGGGGGCAATACACAATATTAAGAACTGGGATATGTAAACTTTTGATCAGGGTCATTTGTGTAGTTTCTGTTGTGATTATGATTTAAAGAGAGTAAACATAGTTGATTGATAATAAATGGCTTCAGCCAAACACTAACCATGAGTGAAAGAAAAGTTTTTGTGTTATCATTCATACTCTCTGAAAATGGCCAAGAAATCATAAATTCTGCCGGGGTAAACTTTTGAGCACAACTGTATTTTAAATGAAGAATGGACGGTCAATGAGATCTGTCCATAATCTTCCAGACTATAGCCCTACTAAATTAACTGACTCTCTCTCTCTTCCCCACTCTCAAAAGTTAAATCTGACTGTAGTTTGAGTGCAATAAAATCACTGCCTCTTTTAAAGGAGGAAACAGAAAGTGGTTCAATGATTACAGAAATTTCCACCAAACATTCTAAAAATCTGAAAGTGCACTGAGAATCTGAACCTCACTTGTGTTTCATCCCTTATACATCAACACTGCTTGCTTGAAGTGATGCTCAAGTTTCACTGCAATCACTCTTGTCTTAAAGATATAACTCCACTTTTGTGAAAAAAAAAACACAAAAAAAAACAAAAAACAAAACATTGCCTCCTGGTGATCTATGTACTTTGCAAGGATTTTAATAAACTTTGTTGCAGATTCCAACCTTTTGTTATTCTGAAGAAATAACAGTTTGCCTGTGTCCATGTGCAAAATGAATCTAAGGAGTGATTGCATAATTATCAGTTAGCTGCTGCGCTTGCAGGGTTCTAATGAGGAAAGAGTCAGGGTCTGCATTCCTTTAGATGTGATTTTCCTTTGGGAGTAATATCACCAAAAATTACATTTTTTTGCAGAGGATGCCCAAAATCTGACTTATATCTTAGTGTAGACCTCTGGGAAAATCAGTAAGCCAATGAAACAAGCAGGGAATGACATATCTGGGGGGCGTTCTGTACACCATCTGTGTATGGAATGCCTCCAGGTTGCCATATTGCATTGCAAATCAAAAACAAAAAGGTAATTTTTTTAAAACGTTCAACTACAATATGACTTGTGTAGCAATTGAATATGCTATATATATTTTTTTTTTATTTGCTATTTTTTTCCCCACGAAAGTGAAGTTACCCTTTAACACAAGATGTCCACAACAAAGGGAGGGCATGGTTTATCGTAGATTGGAGAAGCAGTAAAACAAAATCATTGTGAAGCAGGTCCTAGATCAGTGATGGCGAACCTTGGCACCCCAGATGTTTTGGAACTACATTTCCCATTATGCTCAACTACACTGCAGAGTGCATGAGCATCATGGGAAATGTAGTTCCAAAACATCTAGGGTGCCAAGGTTCACCATCACTGTCCTAGATCCTTCATAAGTAATGAAAAATAACAAATCATACATAGAATCAATATTTTCAAAATAAAAGAAAATCACTTACAGAAGTTTTAGGTAGATAACTCCTACCATTTAAATACTGCCACTTTCAATTCCCCCCATCCGTGCTGCATACAATGAAGCACAAATCAAAATGCAAATACTTTTCTTTTGATTTTCCATGCTGTCACTTGACTGCAAAGCTCCAGTTCCTCTGTGTAATGTGCAGGGCTGATAACAGGGTGCATCCACTGATCTTGCTGTTGTCAGAGGGGAAGAGTCTCCTCCTACCTACATCACTTAAAGGAGCCATGTATGCAGCACAATGGAGGGCAGCAGCATTTAAAAAGGTAAGAGTTATAGTTCCTCAACTTCTAACTTAATTTTTTGGAAAGCCTTGATGTTACACAATGTGTTATAAGGAACAGAGCAATGGAGAACAAGATAGGAGATGCAGGTGCAGATGCATGTCAAAATGTATTAAAAAGGTCTTGTAAATTTTCACACAATGGACCATGACTGGTGTATTTACTAAACTATTAGACATTGGATCAATAACAGCAAAAGAAACTGAAGGTGGCTCAAACTGGAACTGGTGTTTTGTGCGAACACATCGGTTTATGAAAAAAACTGCTATGCTATATATTTAAAGCCTTTAATGACTCAAGATTGAGGTTTTTATAGCAAAATCAAAGGATGGATAAACTGAAAACTGGTCATGCAAGCAACACAATTAATGTTGATATGCATTTTAATTTTCAAACATCTGTCAATTTTCTAAATAAATACTTGTTCTTAACGCCAAACAGGAAACAAACAAGACTGGCATGAAAACCTCATTCTGATGTCAAAACTGAAACTGTAGGTAATATCTTTTGTATCTGTTCTCTGAACTCATTGGGATTCAAATATAATTTTTCCTTCTGTGCCAAAACAATGCTTTTGTAATCCATTTGATCCTTTACATACAGTTGGTTATACAACTTAACAGCCACTATAGATATTCTATTTTATAATGATAAGTGAATGCAAATTGCATTCTAAATAGAAAACGGTGAGTGAATGCAAATTACATCTGTTTGTTAAAATGAACTTTACAGAAGGGACCGCTCCTTCCATCCTGGCTACCATAACCCATATGATATATCTACTATACAATGAGTAATTTGCCCAATATCCTAAAGTGTGCTTGATTGCCTAACAGGGATCTAGGCATTGATTATTACCTAGACAGATAGCAATAGAAATATTGCAAAGTGTATAAAATCTAATATAGTATGTTTAATAGTGTTTTTTGTCCTGAAGCAGTTGAATATCTGTATATATATATATATATATATATATATATATATATATATATATATATATATATATATATATATACCCTTAAAAACATGTACTAATGCAACCATTCAGAAGTTCCTTTTTCTAGTAAATTCTGAAACGTTAAGAAAAATTAATTAACAAACACTGTAGGTTGTACTTTTAAGTATATTCCCTTTAATTTAAGGAATATGATAAAATCAGCCAAGCAGACGTTTTAGTTACAAATAGAGTAGAGCTACTTTTTACTAGGTGTAAACGCTAAGATTCTACATTGTAAAATGGTCAGTGGGTCCTTCACTGGAATGCGAGCCTGCCCATCAGGATACCAGGCTGGTAGTTTAGTTTTTATTTTTTTAATCACGATGTACACAGTGAGAAACCTAGGAAAAACACATTTACCTAAATAGAAAAAAAAATAATCTCCTTCACCACTAGCTAAACCAGATTATAAAAGTCTTCATACTTTAAATAGATTTAATTTTCCACATGGCTTCATTTTGTCTGGGTGGCTAAGTGACAGAATTTATAACCCTCTTCCTTTCCCAGGCTGCTACACTACCCCATTCAATAAAGCACGCCTTCAAGTTTCTCTGCATTACATGAGCAGGCTTTCATTCATTAGTGTTTGAAACACTTCAGCTGTGAAAGAGCTGCTAAACGTTACCACGTGTGACGTTGCTACAGTAGGGCACCCTGGTTAAGGATATAAAACAAAGCTCTGGCCTTTAAAACTTGCTTAAAAACCTTGTGCAATATGTTGAAAAACACTGTCTTTGTTGTGACAGAAAAGAAACCCCTTCAAAGCATGAAACACCATATACTGTGAGGATAAACACGTACAGAAAAGGTTGACAGCTGCATAGATAGGACCACAGCATCAAGCTGTGAAATTTCACACTAGCTGGTACTTTTGTCAGCCTGTACCAATGTGGGAAATATAACAAGCATGAAAAGAAGCCCTTTCTGGGACAAAATATCCTACGAAAATTCCAGCTTAGGTCACATACATTAACTGGCCAGCAAGGCAACTACCCCTATGCCCAGGTTTAAAAGAGAAATTTAGACACAAGGGTTTTTAGTCCCAAGATGAGAAATGTGCATAGGAAGCTAGTTTGTAGAATAATTTGAAGTGAATCAATTCACTATTCACCTTGAGCATACCCAGAGTTTCAATGACTGGCTCCAATTGCCAGGTCGCTGGCAGACCAAACTGCTTAAAGATCATACATAATTAGTTATGTGTAATCTCCTAAGAGGCTGTTCTCGCTCAGAAAAAGTCATTTTACATACCACTATTATACCCAATATGCTTGATGGGAATCACTGTAACCTTCTCAACTTTTATCAGCATCATTATGATTTGTTGCACACTCAATGTTATGTTTAGCTCGTAAAAGTATATGTTAAAACGGTAACTACTTATGTTTGACAAAGAGCGGTGTACATTTTTGCAGAATGTAATTTTCTAGAGTTAAGCAACAGCATCAAATTGCAATACATCATATACTGGATCTGACAATAAATAGGTACAATTCTCACCCAAATTTTATAAACTAGCATGGCTGAAGTGCTCATGAGGTACAATAACTGCACTGTACTGCACGAATAAACTTATGTGAAGTGTTTGCAGGAGTTTTGCTGAGATTTCACATCTGTTTCTCAGTGGAGTCCATTTTTTCTCTTCAGTTTCTTACCCTAACTAAAATTTGAAAGGATAAGTTCACCTTTGGGAACATATTACATGTTCCACCCATTTTTAGCAGCAGCTCAGTGATCTAAGCCCCCTGTGTTGCAGCAGAGCTCTGTGAATGAATCAACTACAAGTACGAACATACTTCGCGGATGTCGGCTTGTAGTACTCAATGAACTACCACAGTGCTGTTGAGCACTGAGGTAGTTCATTGATTCTTCCCTGTCAGTGTGAAACTGCCTGCCTATACAATGCTTACACTGATGCTGTGTACACACGAGCGGAATGTCCGACAGGAGCTTTTCATCGTATATTCCGATCGTGTGTATGCCCCATCAGACTTTTTACGTTGAAAATTCTGACGGACCTAGAAAGAGAACATGTAAATTTTTCCGACGGAACCAATTCCTATTAGGAAAACCGCTTGTCTGTATGCTGTTCCGACGTACCAAAATCAACGCATGCTCTGAAGCAAGTACTAAACGGAAGCTATTGGCTACTGGCTAATGAACTTCGGTTTTCTAGTCCCATCGTACGTGTTGTACGTCACGGCGTTCTGGACGGTCAGAATTTGGTGGACCGCGTGTGTGCAAGACAGCTTGAGCAGAATTCCGTCAGAACTCCATCGGAAAAACCTTCAGAGATTATTTCAACGGGAAAACCGGTCATGTGTACAGGGCATGACAGTCTGTAGGAGTCCTGCATGGTACCAGAAATCTGCTGATCACTGGTGCAATGCTTTCCAGGTTCTTAAAACGAAAAGAAAATTGTAAATGCACTTTTTGTTACTCTTTATCATAACACAAGGATATTTGCTGGTATATTTCTTTGTTTTAGAAGTTTGACTCTTGCTGCATTCATTTAACAAAATATATAGATTTTACAGTTTTATGTTTGATCACTACTAGGTATAAGGCCTCATTCACACGAGGCAGATCCACTCAGCGGAGTCCACCAGCTCAGCAGGAGATCTCTCTGTTGATCACTGCTGAGCCGGTGTTCTGCAGAGAAAGTTACTCTCGGCGGATAAGGACCCCCCTCTACTGCGCAGGCGCAGCGCTTGCGCAGTAGGAGCCGGCGGAAATAGCCGAAGGCGAATAGAAGAGAAATCAGCTGTACACGGCGCCTGCAAAAAGGCCCCTCGCGGGCTCGCTTCGCTCGCCACGCTTCGGGCACGGCCTCACTTCGCTCTGCACTTTTTTATTCTCCCTCTAGGTCCACTTGGATGGTGGGGCTTCAACCTGGACCCAGGGCGCAGGTGCCATGTACAGCTGATTGAAGTTTTTCATCTTCGGCTATTTTCGGCGGCTCCTAGTCATTCGTACTGCGCAAGCGCTGCGCCTGCGCAGTACAAGGGGGACCTTATCTGCCGGGGGAACTTTCTCGGCAAGATACCGGCAGATGACAGGTCCGTCTCTGCTCACTGACCAGGGAGGGGCCTGTCAGAGCGCCACTGATTCCTATGGAGAGATCGGATGAAAATTGACAGCATGTCTGTTTTCATCAGATCTCAGCTGATTCGCCAAGACGAATGGCTAGCGTATCGCCATACATCTGACTTTAGCAGATCTGATGGCAGACGGGTGTCAGCAGACACATCTACGCTGACATCCGTTTCCCCATAGGAGTCAATGGATGGCCTGCTCGGATCCGCCTGAAAAACGGACAGGTGGATCCGAGCGGGCTTGCCATGTGAAAGGGGCCTTAGACAGCAGCATAGTCCATGTAATGGAAATATTTCTAAATTGTATAGTGTTATGGCCAGTTACATTTTGTAACTTACAAGCATGCAATTAACTACGCATTGTATTTGATGACATCAGAGTGCTTGCAACCTCTGGAGCACCTTAAAGAAGAAGCCCGTAGGGGCCAGTAGGATGGCTTAGAGAATTTCTGCAGAAGCAAGGCATTAGGAAAGTAAAATACCTTTTTACTGGTACCCTAGGTATGTTAGCATTTCATCCTTGAAGTGTGGTGGGAGCCCCAATACAGGGGGGTGGGGGGTTTTCTTCTTCCCGGAGATCCGTTTAAAAGATCTTTTAGGTGTGCTCATCCATAGATACAATTCAGCAAGATGTTACTGGCAGGATTATCAGGTAAAAATAAAAGGGATTCAGCCACCTAATCTAAGGAATGGTAAGCTGCAATAGATTAAATTTTTGTCCTAGGGTTTAGATATGTGAAAAGTGGGTATTCTTGCTTGAAACCTACTATATATTTTTGCTGAAAAAAATATAAAGCAGTCTGTGCTCCGTAATGTCTTGTTTACACAGTGCAGTGACTGGCGGTTTTCTGCACTGGTTAAAAGCCAATCACTGCTGGGGCACGTAGAAAACTACTGTAACTGCAACACAGATGGGAGGTGTGGTGAGCTGTGGTAAAATGAAAACATGTAGCATTTTACCGCAACATACAGGGAAGCACCACATGTCAACACACAGCAGTACACGGCACCACTGTGTGGAGACATACGTAAAGTGTCACTTTGTTACCCCAAGCAGCTCACTACTAGTAAAAACTGACAGCTGCCCGCACTCTAACATGGATCATTTAGCATGCGGGCAGTTGAATCCAGCCTATAGAGGTTTTATTTACCGAACCTCATGCAGAATGCCATTAGCTATGTTCCTTAATGTTATATATGCCACATTGCTTACTATAAAACATTTTACATATCCACATTTTAGATCTATAAAGGAAGAGTTCTGAAAAAATGGGAGAGAATCTGTAACCAAGAGACATAGATACACACCTCATTAAAATCTAGCTATGTTGGAAGGCCAGGCTGCAGCTTCCAGGTCAAGGTATTTAACCATTGGAAAGGGACTTCAGCAAAGTAACATAAAAGGGCCTTTCAAAGTGGAAGTGCACAGTGATGTTTTTATGAGTACCAGGCATGAGGGCTGCTGAACACTGAACAGCTTGCACAGTCACTTCCACAACCAATTCACAAAGAAAATGAACACTGCAGCAATGCAAGGAACATTCTTTAGGTGGGGGTATTGTGAGGCTGAGAGAAGCAGGGATAGGTAGCGTTCTCTGAGAACCCTTTGTGCTCTGGCATTTTCTGTGTTCAACAAGACCTATTCAGCATCATCAATTATCTACTATTACTTACTGCTAAATATTAAAAGTAATACTTCTGATTTATTTTCCACAATGCTATTTGATGTGCTTGCTTTCAGCTCTGCTGCCTTATCACATATTTTCTTTCTGCAGTCCAGAACATAACGTAATCATTTATTTTAAAAGAAATTATAACGTTGTTACTGAATTCGCTTAAAAGGAAACGATCAGATTCGCATTATGCACATTATAAAGATACTACTGAGGTCACCCCCCCCCCCCCCCCGCCCCTTCCCCAAACTGGTGAGGGACAAATGTCTGGTTGTTATATGTTACTAAACCTCTTACAACACTGCTTTAACAAGCAATCCTCACAGAACAGGCTGACAGATGGCCAGGCTGGTTGTCGGACTTGGTAGTCTCTCTCCAGGGTCAAGTTAATCTCTGTTCCATAGAATGCTATGGGGAAAGCCTGGGAGACAGTACAAAGCATACAGTACAATGGTCTCCTCTGCCAGTGCAGTAACATCATTACACTGTAGAATGAAACATTTTTACTGCTTTGTAATTACTTTTGTCATAGCCATTAGCCAGTTTGTAAGATATTCAAACACTGCTTACATTTTCACATGATAAACATGACATGTCTAGCTTTGCAATGGTTTTGCTACCGAATCAGTGATGTCTAGTACTAAAAACATGTGGATAAGGTGTTTTTTTCTTTTTCAGTGAGTGGTTCACCACCCAGTGGGAGAGGATTTCAAAATAAACAGTGAAAGACCTGCTGGGAACAGCAGCAGACCAAGACATGGACATGAATTTAGTAAAAACAAGAAATCAAAACACAAGGAATGTTTCCACCTTTGAGACATATGGACTAGCTTGTGGATGGGGGTCTGGTTTGATTCATTTCTCATCCCGATGTTAATAACCAGAGGCCAAGAAGCCACTATCTGGCACACATTCATATATAGCCCTCTCTCCCGATCATCTAAACACACAAAAAACACAAAAAGGACCAATATACACTCAGCATTAACAATTTAAGGGAAACTATAGAAAATTACCTTCTCATCTCTCCCTCCCCCTTTTCCCTCTTTTTAGTGTCATTCTTGATATTTTTACTTCCTCCTCTTTTTTTATTAAAATGGAGTCTCTCAATGCATGAAAACAGGGGATGCCCCAATATTATATATATATATATATATATATATATATATATATATATATATATATATATAGATATTCCTTTATCTATAATGTGAGGGTCACCACTCTCATACACCAGATTCACATTTACTTTTTGACGTTCCCCTTTGCGAACAGTTAGTTGGTAGTCGGTGTGTACCACACATACACAGCACATAGAAGATATAAGTAAATTATATGAAGATAGTGTACAGTGCTCTAGTGCCTTACTCCATTCCCGACACTCTGGAAGTTTGCTAAACCAACAAAAGACCATTCTATAAACTGCTTGGAAAACGAAGCTGGAAAATGTCAATCCTGTATACTTGTGTGTGAAAATGAAGGTCTGGAACCACTGTGAAGGAATCCTGTGTGTCACTTTATATCTCAGCAACACATAGCTTCACAACTTACAGTACAGTGCATCTGGAAAGTATTCACAGTGCTTCACTTTTTCCATTTTGTTATGTTGCAGCCTTATTCCAAAATAGATTAAATTCAAAATTCTACAAACAATACCCCATAATGACAACGTGAAAGAAGTTTGTTTGAAATCTTTGCAAATGTATTAAGAAGAAAAAAAAAAAAAAAACTAAAAAAAAAAAAAAAAGTCACATGTACATAAGTATTCACAGCCTTTGCTCAATACTGTGTTGAAGCACCTTTGGCACCAATTACAACCTAAAGTCTTTGGGTATGATACTACAAGCTTGGCATACCTATTTTTGGGCAGTTTTTCCTATTCTTCTTTGCTGGACCTCTCAAGCTTCATCTTGGATCAGGTTGGATGGGGAGGATCGGTGCTGGGCCACTCAAGGACATTCACAGAGTTGTCCCATAGCCACTTCTTTGTTATCTTGGCTGTGTGCTTAGGGTCGTTGTCCTGTTGGAAGATGCACCTTCACCCAGGTCCAGAACTCTCTGGAGCAGGTTTTCATCAAGGAGGTCTCTGTACATTGCTGCATTCATCTTTCCATCAATCCTGACTAGTCTCCTAGTGTGAGTGACCATCGGTTCTTTGTCACCTCCCTGCCTCAAGGCCCTTCTCCCCCGACCGCTCAGTTTGGCCTGGGTAGCATGCTCTAGGAAGAGTCCTGGAAGTTCCAAACTTCTTCCATTTATGGATGATGGAGGCCACTGTGCTCATTGGGACTTATAATGCTGCAGAAATTTTTCTGTACCCTTCCCCAGATCTGTGCCTCAATATAGTCCTGTCTCTGAGACAATTCCTTGGACTTCATGGATTGGTTTTTGCTCTGACATGCACTGTTAACTGTGGTTCCTTATATAGACAGGCGTGTGTCTTTCAAAATCATGTCCAATCAACTGAATTTACCACAGGTGGTAAGTTGTAGAAAAATCTCAAGGATGATCAGTGGAAACCGGATGTACCTGAGCTCAATTTTGAGAGTCATGGCAAAGGCTGTGAATACTTATGTACATGTGATCTTATCATTTTTTATTTTAATACATTTGCAAAGATTTCAAACTCAATTTTCTTCATGGGGCACACAATTGCAGTGCAGTGAAAAAAAAAAAGTACAGCAAGCTCTGTTTTTGTCACAAGGCAAACAATGAATGTAAACACAACACATCCCCACCCTATTAGATTGTAAGCTCTTCTGAGCAGGGCCCTCTTAGTCCTATTGTATTGTATTATAACTGTATTGTCTCCCTTTTATATTGTAAAGCGCTGCGTAAACTGTTGGCGCTATATAAATCCTGAATAATAATAATAATTTCAGTACACATAAAAGCTCAAAGAGAAAGAAAGTGGTCTCAATGGAAATGCAAGCAGAGAAGCCCCTAAAAAAGCTTAGGGAAAACGCACCACAAGCACACATCAAAAAGGCGCCTCTTATGTGGATCAATGTCCATGCAGATATGCGTGGTTTCCGATATAAATGGGTCCTGAGACTTTACTAAAGCATTGTGACTAGCCTTTAGATGATACACAGAGATTAAACATATCCTTCTACATAAATTGTACCTACGTAATTATCTGCAGCCATGTGTCCTGTACATCCTTCTACAACACAGGAGGTTAACACTGAATCTGTCAACATCTCTCAGCAGCACAAAGCAGGGGGTGTGGATCTGAATTCACACACTACACAGCTCAGGGGGAAGAACTCCAAGCCCTGATTGGAGGGAAGGGACACACCCCTCCTCTTACTACAAGGAGAACATGCACAGCGTTTGGCTGTCAATCACAGGCTGTGTGCTGGAGCTCTCCCACTACTTTTTCTTACTTGGTGTCGGAAGAGCTGTCAGAAGTAACTCATGCAGATAACAGAAGAACAAGTTAGCAGAGAGAAATCACACACAGAGCTTTGGATAGAGACAAGTACACAGTATAGAAGGAGGTGCTCTGTTCAGATTTCATGCATGCAAGCACTTTTAGGCTTGGTTCACATATGTCAGGGCATGGTTTCATTATGATTTTTGAAAGGAATCCTGTGCGGTTTCGTTCATAGGTTCAGGTGCGAATTTGTAAAGTGTATGACACTTGAAATCGCACATGAAATCGCACTTGAACTGGACTGAAAATCGTACAGGACTCTTTTTGAAAATGCACTGCAGCCGGCCCGCACATACAGTGATGGTAAAAAATATTGGCACCCCTGCATTTCTGTCAGATAATGCACCACTTTGCCCAGAAAATTGATGCAATTACAAATGTTTAGGCATCCTTATGTTTATTTGATTTTTGTATTGGTATGACACTAAAAAGTGGAGAAACAAAAAGCCAAATCTGACACATTCTGCACAAAACTCCACAAAATGGACAGGGCAAAATTATTGGCACCCTCAATTTAATATCTGTTAGCACACCCCTTGGAAAAATTAACTGAAATCAATTGCTTTCTGTAACCATCAATGAGTTTCTTACACCTCTCTATTGGAATTTTGGACCACTCTTCTTTTTCGCCAACTGCTCCAGGTCTCTCAGATTGGAAAGGTTCTATTTTCCAACTACTATTTTGAGATCTCTCCACAGCTGCCCTATGGAATTTAGATCTGAACTCATTGCTGGCCAGTTCAGTACTCTCTTTGTCTTAAGACCCATGACTTCTGATAGAGACCCATCTTTCTGACACTTGCACCTCAGGATTCTTTGGTAGTCTTCAGATTTGATAATGCCATGCACACAGTCAAGACATACAGTGCTTGAAGCAGCAAAGCAACCCCAAAACATCAGTGAACCTCCACCATGTTTGACTGTAGGGACTGTATTCTTTTCTTTAAAGGCCTAATTTCTTTTTCTGAAAACAGTAGAATGGGCTTTACCAAAAAGCTGTAATTTTGTTTCGTCTGCCTACAGCACATTCTTCCAAAAAGATTTTGGTTTCCTCAGGTAAGTTTGGGCTAAATCTTTGGTCAATTTTTCTATTTTGTCCATGCCCAGGGAGATCAGCGATCGTGCCATGGGCTGTAAACTTCTTCACAATGTTGCACACAGTGGACACAGGAAAAATAAGATCTCTGGAGATGGACTTTGGATGTAAGCTTGAGATTGTCCATGCTTTTCAACAATTTTTGTTCTCAAATCCTCTGACAATTCTTTGCTGCTCTTTCTCTTCTCTATGCATCGCGTGGCACACAGAGACACACAACAGAAAGGTTGAGTCAATTTTTCACTATGTTAAACTGGTTGCAAGTGTGATTTCTATATTGTCAGCACCTGTTAATTGATACAGGTGAGTTTAATTACAAATTACAGGAGCATCAGAAACCTGGAATGCAATTATTTCTTACAATTTTGAGAAGGTGCAAAAAATTTTGTCCAGTCCATTGTTTGAGTTTTGCGTGGAATGTGTCAGATTTGGCTTTTTTGTTTCTCCACTTTGTCACTTTTTGTGTCATACCAG
This sequence comes from Lithobates clamitans, assembly GCA_037952925.1. Classification (NCBI taxonomy): domain Eukaryota; kingdom Metazoa; phylum Chordata; class Amphibia; order Anura; family Ranidae; genus Lithobates; species Lithobates clamitans. The sequence continues at coordinate 3,217,249 of JBBGZY010000044.1, forward strand.
TACAAACAAAATAAACATAAGAATGCCTAAACATTTGTATTGCAACAGTTTTCTGGGTGAAGTGGTACATTATCTGACAGAAATGCAGGGGTGCCAATATTTTTGGCCATGTCTGTATGTGAACTGGCGCCATAGAAAGCCGGTTTGGTTCACATGTAATGCAAATCGGATGTGGTTCAAAACTCATCCAATTTGCATACACTGTATGAGAACCGAGCGTAAATCTTTTTTCTCCAGAAAAAAAAGTGCCCCTTGTCCTATGTAATGCCCTGAAAATGAATACCAACACCAGTTTCAATAGAGAGTTAATTTACGTATTTAAACATGGCGATTATATCCCCCCTTAATTGCCTCTTCTTAAGAGAGAATACATTTGGTTCAGCTAATCTTTCCTTATAACTTAGCTCCCCCATGCCTCTTATCAGATTGGTTGCTCTTCTCTGCACCTTCTCCAGTTCTCTGATATCCTTTTTGTGCATTGGCGCACTATTTCCTCAAAAAAAAAAAGTCAGATTTTTTTAGACAAATTTGTGCTTCTATGAATCCATGCTGACTATTGCTTAAAATATTGTTTTTTAGCAAAACTCTTCCATGTGGTCTTTTATTAAACTCTAGAGCACCTTCCTAGCTATAGAAGTCCAACTAACTGGTTTGTAGTTACTTGGTACAGACTTTGATCCCTTTTTAAATATAGGCACAACCCAATTGCCTTACACCAATCCAGTGGTACCACATCAGTCATTAAGGAGTCTTTAAAAAAATGAGAAACAATGGCTTTGAAATAACAGGGCTCAAGGACAGGTGGGTAGGATTAGGGAATATTTAAAAGCCTCTAGTCTTCCTGCAGAGGCCCTGTAAGAAATGGGAGCGGTCGATTATCATTGAGGAGTTGAATGCTGAGGTGGCAACTCTGTCAAAGGGTAAAAGTCTAGGGCCTGATGGCTTCACAAACACCTATTATAAAAAATTCTGGCCAATGTTGTCACCCCCCTTTGTAAGTACTTTAACTCAATTACGGCCTGTAACCCCTTGCCCCCAGAAGCATTATTGGCATATGTGACGGTCCTCCCGAAAGCCGGGAAGGATCCCCAACATTGTGCCAATTATAGACCCAATTCCCTCCTTAACTCAGACACTAAAATGTTGGCAAAGATCCTATCCCTTCAATAGGAATATCATATAGTAAGGTTGGTCAATCTGGACCAGACGGGTTTCATGAAGGGCTGAGAAGCCAGAGACAATACTATCCGAGCCCTTCATGTATTACACTGGGTACAAAATGGACCGGACCAGACCCCAAGTGTGATATTATCAATGGATACTGAAAAAGCGTTCGATAGGGTAAATTGGATCTTTATGACAAGTTTTGAGGGAAATGGGTGTAGGAGAAAAGATGATGGGATGGGCATTGGCATTGCATACAGACCCAAGGGCAAGGGTCAAGGTAAATGGTAGACCATCAGATTATTTTAATATACGGAATGGGACGAGGCAGGGGTGTCATTTGATAAAAACCACGTGATTGGGTGAAACATGTCGGTAACGACACCACGGAAGCGATGTTTTACATGTCACAGATGACGCACTGCGTCTCATCAGCGCAAGCACACCACACACCATAAGGACAGTTGGCGCCATCTTTATGTAAGGAGTCTGGACAGTGTGTCTATACGGCTCAACAATGCTACAGCATTGCCAGTGGACCTACACTGTAATGCTCCCTGGACTTCCGTGTGACAATCGAGTACCCTGGATGACTGGATCTGTGCAGTGTGAGACTCCCCCATAGACAGACCCTCATGGAGATACCTGGGACACTTGCCAGATATCAAAGACTCCTGCCTATACGGTCGGGTGAGCGGACCATTAGCCCTTTGATTGTCTTTTTACTGCACAACTACCTCTGTCCTGACCTGCAGATAAGTTCCACCCACTGCCCTATCTATTAAACCTCCCACTGGGTTACCCTTGTTAATATGGCTTGGCCTGAGGCTGAAGATCTGAATTAGTGACTGTTAGTGGCTATATGCCGCCCTCTATAGTGTATATCACCAGTTGGAGAATAGTCAATTCAGTCAACCCAGCGGCACCGGCTTTATAGGGCTCAGTGTGTGTTTTTCATTTTAACACCCCTATACCCCCCAGGTGGGGCTTGATGGTCAATAGTGGCAGGATATGTATGTTTCCTGATGGTGCTTGTCACCAGGACTTACGTACCTACTTAACCGCCACTCTTTGTACCATATACTAAGATTCATTTGGGTGTATATGGTGTGTGCTTGATGTATGATGTAACACAGCTGTTTTTATATAGACAACGTTGTCTCATTTTAACAATAGTCTAGGTGTTGGTGGTGGGTACCCGGTTTTTGTGTTCTTGTTATTACTGTGTTAAAAATTCTCTTAACAAGCAGCTTGGTCCGCTCGTGACTTTCTTTTCAGGGGGTCCCTTTCCCCCTGTACTTTTATTTGTGTCTTTTGTCTCCATTACTGTTCACCATGGTGCTGGAACCATTTCTATGCATGATTAGGAAAAACAGGAAGATAGTAGGGATTCAGATTTGAGCAATGGAACAGAAGATTTCAGCATATGCGGATCTATTGCTCTGTCCAACCCACAGAAATCTCTAACTGAATTGATGAGTGAAGTACACAGATTGGTCCTCTATCTAATATTAAAATAAACTATGAGAAATCAGTACTGATGTCAAGCCATGTCCCATTGAGGATAGCAACCTCTCTGCAACAGTCTTTTCCTTGTATATGGTGTCGTGATTGTATACCTTACTTGGGGACATACATCACCCCCAACTTGAGGCGTTTATATGATCTTAATTATGGCCCCCTGTTGAGGGATATAGTGAAAGACTTGCAGAGATGGAGAGGCCACCTGTTGACGTGGTTTGGCAGAGTGAATGCCCCTAAAATAAGTATATTGACTAGAATAATTTATATCCTATATACGGTGCCAGTGGCACTTCCGGAGACTTTTTTTTAAACAAATACAGAGGACTTTCACAACTTTTGTGTGGGGAGATAAACATCCTAGGTTAGAACATGATATACTATGGTGACATAAACAGGAAGGGGGAATAGGACTTCCTGACGTAGCTTTGTATTGCAAAGCTATGACATTGGTACGAATTATGAACTGGCGTTACGACTCCTTGAATAAACTCTAGGTGCCCCTGGAGAAGACACTAGCAGGTAGAGACTTGGCAGGGGCCCCTTGGGTCCTGGTGGCTTTTAGGGGCCTGTCAGACTGGGTATCGCCATTGACCAGGACAACTTTGTATGGGATAGATTGAATAGCTCCAGGAAGAATGCACCTCCAGTATCACCCTTAGCGCCATTGGGAGGGTACCCTTGGTTCCCCCCAGGGGAAGAGGAGGGTTGTTTGAATCTATGGGGAAGCGATGGGAAGACTATATTTGCCAGGTTTGCACCAAGAGGCACATTGTTGCCCTTAGCGGAGCTGATAACGTCTTTGGGGGATATACCAATGGCCACTTGGAAGTACAGACAAGTAATGGATTTATTCAATAAAATAAAATCCCAGGTTAGACCCTTAAACTCTCTTACCATCTTTGAATCCTGGTGTGTCAATATCCCAGATTCAAGACATTTGTTGTCCCGAATGTATAAAATGGTTGTTGGTGCTCAACAGATCTCAATATACTTTATTAGAGAATTGGAAAGAGAATTAGGTAAAACTTTTACATCAGCACAAATCCAGAGACTGATTAGAACACATTATAGAGCTAGAAGCTAGAAGCTCCGAAATACAGGAAATGTCTTATAAATTCCTGACCAGATGGTACCGTACTCCGATGCGGCTGGCACAGATGTATTCACCTCCGGAGGTGGTTACGGCATTCATACACAGCCCCATTACCGATGAGCGAGCAGCCTTAGTGCCGGGCAGGCACCAGCACATGTAAGCGGCCATTTGGCTGTGTTTTTATGCTTTTAATGTTTCGTATTAAACTGTATAAGGCTATGGACATATCTATTGTCTTTCATATATCCCATGTCTATTGATCCGGGGAGCAAGTTTTTCCAATCGATCTTCAGTCTCCATATGTGAGCAGGCACAATCCTGCACAAGCGCTTTATGACTTTCTTTTTAATTAAAGAAGTCAATTGTATCTGGTAAGCAGATTCATATACTCAGCACTGTGGAGTATCGGTTTATCTCTTGGTGAAGGAATTCCCACCATCTACATAGAAGATTTTATACACTTAGAAGACCCCTCTGTCTACAATTGAATTGTTGTGCTCTTCACAATTGGGAGTTTATATTTACCATTATTGTTCATCTTTGTGATTGTTATAAATTTTTTTTAGTTTCTTTTGTAATTTACTATATTTACCACTTGGTGTTCACTATATTTTTTTATAACTACGCCTAATGCACTACTAGGTTTCTTTCCGCTATTGATATCATCACTAGTCAATTTACCAGTGCCCTCTATCCACCACTAACTACAATTTACTTTTTTGTTCAATCAGGGGAGCAGCTCAATTTTTTAGCTTTTTTATATATTAATTTTTCTTTGGCGTGAAGTTTTTTTTACTATTACACATTTTACACCATTACTTTGCCCCAACCAAGTGAATCAGAGCACTTTTTTTTTTTTTTTAATTTAGTGATGGTTGCACAAATATATCACTTATATTACTGATCATGTTTTCCTTTCGTTTTTTTTATTTTAAATATGACGGTAATTCTTAACTTTTTTTTTTAGGAATATGGGACCAGTGATGGTGGGTGGCACTACTATATTACTGATCATGTTTTTTTTTTTTTTTTCATGACGGTAATTCATACTTTATTTTTTGCTTTGCACATAATACCTGGTAAATAAGAACCAAAATAATGATTTAGTAGGATTGTTCCGGATCAGATGGTTGGATTTTTGGTGAATTATTATAGTATATAATAGTGTATTGTTGATAATAAGTACTATGAAGGATCCCATTCCACTTCTCCCAACCCCTCCCCACCCCCATTTTTTTTTGTGTTTGTTTTCATATATATTATATAAAAGATATGTAATTTGATCATTGTTTGGATTGATGTTAAATGATTAAATGTTTCTAAAATAAAAAATTCTATTATAAAAAAAAAAAGGAATAACGGGGCTCAAATCTTTGATGACACGTAAGCCATCTGGTCCAGGTGCTTTATTCACCTTTATTTTGTGTAAATTTTTCCGGACCATATCAATTTTGAGCCTATGTGGATCATTTGGAGCTATGTCTATACTATCCCCAATATGAGGATCTCCAATTTTCCTTTGTATACACAGAGATGAAGAAGATATTTACTAAATTTGCCTTCTATTTGTCTCTAGTTATCAACTCTAAATTATCCTGTAAAGGGCCTAAATTCTCAGACCTGACTTTTTTTTACTATTAATATATTTAAATATTTTTTGAGGATTTCTCCTACTCCCTTTTGCAACTTGTCATTTGTTTTGGATTTTTGCAGGCTTTTTTTTTCTCTTAAATAATCTTTATTAACAATTCTTAATTCACATAAACCATATTGCATTAAAACACCTACATATTCACGTGGACATACTCCACTACAAAAGGAATATACATCATATGGTACACTAAGGCGATCGGAAGCTTTCCCTTTTTCTCTTTACCTTCCTTCCCTTCCCCCAACCCTCCCACCCTTCCATTACCCACCCCCTACCTTGGGCCACAACCTTCCCTTTATTCCTGGCACCCTAGACTTTCCAACCACGGGTTCCACATCTTTTCAAACTTCTTAAGGTTCCCTCTTCTAATATATAGGGCCCTCTCCTTCCATATTACCTCATTTATTGTTTTAGCCCACTCGTCTACTACCGGGGGAAGGACTGTTTGCCATCTCTGCATAATGAGCTTCCGGGCCTGGTAAAGACACCTCAGAACGGCTATTTTAGCTGCTACTTCCTCCCGTCTCCATACTCTGTATCCAAGAATACAGAATCTGACGTCCATCTCCAGGGAAAGCCCCCATTTGCCCTCAATAGAGCCCACAACCCCCCGCCAGTAACGTACTAGCTTGGGGCACCTCCATACCATATGTATCAAATCGCCCTCATCCCCACACCTGGGGCACTTAGCATCAGTTCTTACACCGAAACGGAATAATTTTTTTGGGGTGTAATATGCTCTATGTAACAACATTAGGTGGGAGAGTCTCTGTGCAGGTGAAACTGAAACCTCCTGTCCCACCTCCAGTATTTCTTTCCATTGTGTATCCGTCAGCTTTCCCACATCCTTTTCCCACCCCTGCCTGCAACCCAGATGCTCTGATCTGACAATGGTTTCCTTGCACAGCTGCGCGTATATTCCAGAGATAAAGCCCTTCACCTCCCCGGACTTAATCACCCTTTGGAGGAGTGTAGCGTCTGTCCAGGCTGGGGGATTTACTCTAAATTGTACCTCCAGTGCCGCTCTCATTTGCAGGTACCTAAAGAATGTTTGTCTTGGGATACTGTATTCCCTTTGGAGGTCCTCAAAGGATTTCAATACCCTCCCTCTATACAGCTGTGATAGTCTATTTATACCCCACCTCGCCCATTCCTTAAATTCCCCCATAACCACTATCTCCTGTAGGTTTTTATTATGCCAGAGGGGAGCATATTCTGTAAACCCATCATATCCCATTAGGGTCTTTATTGCCTTCCAGACTTTAGTTATTAACTTAGTTGTGGGGCCTCTACCAACTAGTGAGTCTGCCTCCAATGCTTCTACTACAGTTTTATGGGGTGTCTCTAGAGTTAACAAACCTCTGTCAGCACTTCCACCCCGAATGTGCTGCAGCTGTGCTGCTAGAAAATAGCACCTCGGATGTGGGAGGGCTATCCCCCCCTCCTTAACTGGCAACTGCAAGCTCTGCAGGCTAATCCTGGCCTTCCCCCTTCTCCACAGCAGTTCCCTGAAAAGTGAGTCAATCTTTTGGAACCACTTTTTGTTCAGCCACACCGGCGTGTTGTGTAGCAAATACAGCAGTTGGGGCAACCAGACCATCTTGATCAGGTTGCCCCTTCCTGCTACAGACAGGGGCAACCGGCTCCAGATATCTATTTTACCCCTAAATTTACCCAATAGTGGAACTAGGTTGTCTACGATGTATTGATTGGGGTCTTTTGACATATTTATGCCCAGGTAGCGAATCTTTGAGACTACTTTTAATTGTGGGATTCCCGACATGTCCGGACCATTGGGGTTATCCAATGGCAGTAGTGCAGATTTCCTCCAATTCACCACCAGTCCTGACACGTTGCCAAACCTTCCCATTATGTCCATTACTTGCCTAAGAGAACCTTCCGTATCTCCAAGAAACAGTAGGACATCGTCGGCATACAGGGCAATCTTCTCCTCTCCTGTTCTTCTTACAAAGCCTTCGATCTTGGAGCTAGATCTAATATGGATTGCTAGTGGCTCCATAGCGAGAGCAAACAGCAGGGGGGACAGGGGACATCCCTGTCTCGTCCCCCTCTCTAAGCATATTTTCCCTGACAGTTCTTTATTAACCCTAACCTTCGCACTTGGGCCCTTATACAATATTTTTATCCACTTTCTGAAGACAGAACCCAAGCCAAACTCCTCCAACACCCGCCAGAGATAGGGCCATTCTAAACTGTCAAAGGCCTTAGTTATATCCAGAGATACCACTGCTCTTGAACCTATATTCTCTGTCGGGGTCTGGAGATTCATATATGCCCTCCTAATGTTCATACTCGTGGTCCTACGGGAAATGAATCCCGTTTGATCCACGTGAATGAGTTTATGCATAATTTTGTTAAGTCTAGCAGCCAAGACCCTTGCCAGAATCTTGGCGTCTGTACACAACAAAGATATGGGCCTATATGCCGATGGTTCTAGTGGGTCACCCCCTTCTTTATGAAGCAGGATGATATTTGTTTCAGTCATAGAGACAGGCAGACACCCTCCCAGCAGAGCCCAGTTCAGCGTTTTCAGCAACTCCGGCAGAAGGATTTTCCCATAGTGCTTATAGACCTCTACCGGGAGACCATCCGGCCCCGGAGATTTTTGATTTGCCATTCCATTTACAGCTTGTTGTAGTTCAGCTAGTGTAATTGGCGCATCTATACCCTCTCTATCCTCTTCAGTAACTACAGGGACCTGTATGTCTTTAAAGAACTTCTCCATATCCTCCTCCCCAACGAACCCCTGTGACCTATACAGGTTTTTATAATACCTCTCAAATATATCCGTAATTTCTGGGCTCTGAGAGGTTATCTCATCACCTGGGGTCCTAATTGCCGGGATCGCCGAGGAGGAGGAGTTGGTTTTTACCAAATAGGCCAGCATACGACCCACACTTTCTCCTTCCCCAAAGGTCCGTTGTTTCAGGAAGAGTTGCTTATTTTCACCCTTCTTCAGGACTGCTATTCTATAGGCCTCCTGTTTCTCTTCCCACAGTTTCTGCCTCTCTGGTGTAGGGCCTTCTATAAATTGCTTCTCTGCCACCTCCAGTTCCCTCCTGATTCCCTCCTCCCACTTTCTTGCCCTCCTCTTAACTCCTGCCACCTCCCGAATCAAAATACCCCTGAGGAATGCCTTCAGTGTGTCCCATTGCACACCTGCTGTCGTTGAGCCTTCATTAAATTTTAAAAACTCTTCTAGCTTTGTTATTATCTTCTTTGGCTCCCCTATTAACTCCAACCAATATGGACTTAGCTTCCAGGGCCCTCTAACCTCCCTGACCCCTAAACCCACTGAAGCCACCATCAGGGAGTGATCCGAGACCCCTCTCGGATAATATACTACATTCTTTATTATTGACATTGCCTCTGCGTTCCCCAGGGTCATATCAATTCTGGAGAAGGTGGAGTGGGAGGACGAGAAGCACGAGTACTGCCTTACTCCAGGATTCCGGACCCTCCACAAATCCAACAGTCCTGCCTCCTCCAGGAAGCTACCCAGCCGGCCCCCTGCTACACTATTCACTTGGGCTCGCGGTGGAAATCTGTCCAACTCTTTGTTCAATACCTCATTGAAATCCCCTACTACTATCACCGGGGTATCTGTTTTATCCACCATAAACTCCATTAAGCTATACATTACTTCCAGTTTAAATGGTGGAGGGATATAAATATTAGCAACAACATACATTTTGTTTTCAATAGAACAGTATAGAAAAACATAACGACCTAAACTATCTATCCTGGTCTGCCTACAGGAGAACATCACACTTCTAGTTACCAATATACTCACCCCCCTGGAGTAGGAGGAATACACCGAGTGATATTGGGCCTGGAACCTTCTGCTTGGGAAACCTTTCATCGTATCCTTTGTCAAGTGAGTCTCCTGTAGACAGACCAAGCCCACCCCTCTTATCTCCAGCAGTGAAAAAATGGCAGCCCTCTTAATTGGGTTCCCCATCCCCCGTATGTTCCAGGAGCCTATTTTAAGATCTTTAGGCTGCATTAGACAAACAACAGACATGAGTTAGTGCCAGAAGGCCAACAACAGTGGGCATCTTTAACTTGGTATACTGTCTTGTGCCAAGCTTTAACACCTCCCTACCCCTTATAATTCCCCCCCGAAAGCAAAAAGAAAAAACCCCCGTGGGGCAACCCAAGTGAGACCCCACCCTTGATACCCAGCTGTGTATTACATATAGCAGAACAGGAGAAAACAAAAACAAAACACACAAAAAAAAAAAAAAAAGAGGAACCCCAGCTACCCTCTGTGTTTCATTACCATTGTTTTCCTTTCTAATAAACCTACTACGTGTCCCCCTTTCCTCTTTCCCCATATTCCTATTACTAGAGGACCCCTCCATTAATACCGAGCTAAGAGCTACATCTTTAATATCAGAAAAAAGAAGAAAAGAAAAAAAAAAAGAGAAAAAATATTGCCTTAATACCCTCTGTGCTTCATTACTATTATTTTCCTTTCTGGTGAGCATTCTAAGTATCCCCCTTCCCCTTTCTCCATGTTCCTGTTCATAGTGCTTGCTTTTACCACACGTGTGCTTAATCGCCCTTCCCCCCTCCCACCCCATTCCCCTAACTACCCCTCCAATTACTAAGTGCATTTTAATTCCTCTATGAGATAATTTTGCAACCCCCCTTCCTCTCCACCACCCACCCCCCCTTCTCCCTCCCCACCACCAATCCCCCCCCATCCCTACCCCCCCCCTCCCCCACCTTGTCAGGTTAGCCCCTGGGGCTCTATTCGTGACCGTCTCATATATTCCTCCTTGCACCATTAGAATCCACGTGTGCAAAAAATTTTTAAATATATTAACCTCCCCCTCTCCCATTCCTAAACTCCCATACACCATCATTCTCCCTCTCTATGTCAAATTCATATTGCCTTCCTCAGTCCAAATTTTCTTGTCTTCTGATCGAGCAGCCTAACACTCTGGGCTCCTTTCCTTGGGTTCCAGTCTCTGTTTGTTTTCTTCATACCAGTGGGTTACCCCCCCCGGGGAGTCAAAGAGGAGAACCTCCCCCATTGCCTCAACCCGTAGCCTGGCTGGATACAGTAGGGCATACTTGACATCATATTTTTGAAGGGTACGTTTAACCTCCACAAAACCTTCCCTGCGTCTCTGCAACTCCGGAGAGAAGTCCGCAAAAAATGAGACCCTTGCACCATTATACAAAATAAGCCCCTTCTCTCTGGCTTTGCGCATTAAGGCTATCTTGTCGCAGTGGTTCAGAAATTTCATCAATAAGGACCTGGGACGCCCTCCAGGGGGCGGAGCCCTGAAGGGGACCCGATGGGCTCTCTCAATTGCAAACTGTAGGGAAAATGCATCTCTTCCAAATATTTCTGTGAACCATCCTTCCAGGAAAGCAATGGGATTCTGCCCTTCACATCTCTCCGGGAGGCCCACTATTCTTATATTGTCCCTTCTTAGACGGTTTTCCATTTCATCCATTTTGTCATTAATTCTACCCAGTTGTTCCTTCATAGACTTGACATCTTGCTGTAGGGGGAAAACATCATCCTCCACTTGGCTCACTCTACCCTCCAAGTCGGTTATTCTATCTGCTGCCTTTTGCAGTTCCTGCTTTATTAATAACAGTTCATCCTTGATCTCTTTAATTTGGCAGCTTAACCCCTCCACTGATGCTCTGCAAGAGTTGATCGCATGGAAAATTTCCCTCAGGGTTGGTTCTGCCTCTGTAACAGAGGCCATTGCTAGTGATGGTACCTGGACTTTTTCCCCTGCTCCTGGGCCTTTATTAGCAGTTGGATTTTTCTGCCCTACTCCGGCTGGGTTAGAAGATGCCTGTCCATGACTTTTCCTATCCCCCGTGGTCTTGAGTTGGGGAGCTTGCCCATTCTTAGTGGGGGTCTGTTCAGGAGTGTGTGCAAACCTCTCCAATTTTGCTGCAGCTACTGCCGCCTGGATCCCCTTCTCTTTTGCAGATCGCAGCGACTGGGGCCCCAAATTCTCCATATTGGCTGGCTCCTCCCCTCTCCTCCTTGACATCGCCGTTATTACCTTTGTGTACCTGGGTACCCAGCACCGCCAGTGGGGAACAGATGTAGCACAGGGAAACCGCAACAGCGGCTAGCACAGATAGATACTATCTCTTAGTGTAAGGTTCTGTTTGCACCGCTCTCGTCCCCACTCAACCAATATGCGTGTTTCAACAGGGCCGCAAGTTTAACAGACTGATCAGGTAGGTAGGTAGGTTAGCTTTTAGTCGAGTACCATAGACTTCTCTTTACTTCCTTTTTTCCCCTTTCCTTTCTTTCCTTCTTCCTTTCCTCCTTCCTTCTCCCTTTAACAGACTCTTTCCTTGCCTCTTTTGGGTTTTTTCTTTTCTTTTTTTTTTTTTTTCCCTTTTTCTTTCTTCCCCCGCTCTCCTCTTTCCTTCTTCCCTTTGCTCTTCCTTATTTTACTCTTTCAATGACTCTCTTTACAACCATTATATAACTGTATAGCATTAGCAGGTATAGCAGGTATATCAGGTATAGCAGGTATAACAGGGTATAGTTTTAACAGGATACCATACAGTCCACCTTTATAGTCCCAGGATTTTTTTAAACTGAGCCCAAATGCTCACATACCTGTCCTGTGATATTTCAGAGCCGCACGTTCTCTCCACGTGTACCCAGTGTCTGTTGCTGTAGCCGGCGTCTGCTGCTGTGGCTGTGACTAAGGCAAGGGGAGTGAGGCTGGGGCCGAAGCGGAGCGTCTTAGCTGTCACTCCCGGACCGTCATCCAGATCACTTGAGATTTTCACAGCTCTCGCGAGAGCCCCAGGCGTTGCCAGGCAACCAGTCCGGCGGCGACGGGGAGAAGCCTGCAGCACGATCCGGGCGCGGAGCGCAGGGCCAAGAACAAGCCGGTATACGGCAGCGCGGCACAGCGGCAGCAGGACACCCCCACTCCCGAAGGTAAAATGCGGCTGGCCGGTCACAGTAGCCGTCGACTGGAGCGGTGTACACGGAGGCAGGAAGGCAGGTCAGATAGCACCTATACCGTTAGCAGGCTAAGTTGAGCTGTCAGGGAGAGAGGTAGGACTGAGGCAGGGTTGAGCAGCATGGAAGGATTTTTGCAGGCTTGATTTCCTTTTTACATAATCTGTTAGCTTCTTTAAATGATGATAGTGTTTCTTCATTGTTTACAGCTTTTTTTTTTAACTTTGCACGTGAGCCACATAGGTTTTATTTTTAGCCTTTTAAAGGTATTGCCCATGGGAATATATTTTGCAGGGTGTTTGCATTTCCATTTCTGTTCTGTATTCTTTAATGACAATATTTCCTCCCAGTCTAAATCTTGGAGAACAGACCTAAACCTTGGATATATGCTCTTTTAAAATGAAGTGTTTTTTATCTTTCTGGTATGCGCTTGCTGTTTACACCTTTCATTTAATGAAATTATAGTAAATACAACTTTTTAAATTATACTACCATGAGAGTTTAGCGACTGGGTTTACATCTACTTTAAGTTAACCACTATACCCAATGTCCAGTACTGGCTAACTGGTAAACAATACCTGACTGAATCATGGGAAGCCCTTCACTAAAGGCCACATGTCATCCATAATAAGCAGGAACGCCATATCTGTCTTTTACATATACTGTGGCCATGTCCTGCATAAAGACGTTGTACATACATACATACATACAGTTGCAAAAAAAGTATGTGAACCCATTTGGAATGATATGGATTTTTGCACAAATTTGTCATAAAATGTGATCTGATCTTCATCTAAGTCACAACAATAGACAATCACAGTCTTATTAAACTAATAACACACAAAGAATTAAATGTTACCATGTTTTTATTGAACACACCACGTAAACATTCACAGTGCAGGTGGAAAAAGTATGTGAACCCTTGGATTTAAAAAATGGTTGAACCTCCTTTGGCAGCAATAACTTCAACCAAACGCTTCCTGTAGTTGCATATCCGATGTGCACAATGGTCAGGAGTAATTCTTGACCATTCCTCTTTACAGAACTGTTTCAGTTCAAAAATATTCTTGGGATGTCTGGTGTGAATCGCTTTCTTGAGGTCATGCCACAGCGCCTCAATCGGGTTGAGGTCAGGACTCTGACTGGGCCACTCCAGAAGGCGTATTTTCTTCTGTTTAAGCCATTCTGTTGTTGATTTACTTCTTTGCTTTGGGTCGTTGTCCTGTTGCAACACCCATCGTCTGTTGAGCTTCAGCTGGTGGACAGATGGCCTTAAGTTCTCCTGCAAAATGTCTTGATAAACTTGGGAATTCATTCTATCTTCGATGATAGCAACCTGTCCAGGCCCTGACGCAGCAAAGCAGCCCCAAACCATGATGCCCCCACCACCATACTTCACAGTTGGGATGAGGTTTTGATGTTGGTGTGCTGTGTCTCTTTTTCTCCACACATAGTGTTGTGTGTTTCTTTCAAACAACTCAACTTTGGTTTCATCTGTGCACAGAATATTTTGCCAGTACTGCTGTGGAACATCCAGGTGCTCTTGTGCAAACTAAACATGCAGCAATGTTTTTTTTGGACAGCAGTGGCTTCCTCTGTGGTATCCTCCCATGAAATCCATTCTTGTTTAGTGTTTTACGTATCGTAGATTCGCTAACAGGGACGTTAGCATATGCCAGAGACTTTTGTAAGTCTTTAGCTGACACTCTAGGATTCTTCTTCACCTCATTGAGCAGTCTGCACTGTGCTCTTGCAGTTATCTTTACAGGACGCCCACTCCTAGGGAGAGTAGCAGCAGTGCTGAACTTTCTTCATTTATAGACAATTTGTCTTACCATGGACTGATGAACAGGCTTTTGGAGATACTTTTATAATCCTTTCCAACTTTATGCAAGTCAACAATTCTTAATCGTAGGTCTTCTGAGAGCTCTTTTATGTGAGGCATCATTCACATCAGGCAATACTTCTTGTGAAAAGCAAACCCAGAACTGGTGTGTGTTTTTTATAGGGCAGCTGTAACCAACACCTCCAATCTCATCTCATTGATTGGACTCCAGTTGGCTGACACCTCACTCCAATTAGCTCTTGGAGATCTCATTAGTCTAGGGGTTCACATACTTTTTCTAACTGCACTGTGAATGTTTACATGGTGTGTTCAATAAAAACATGGTAACATTTAACTGCTTGTGCGTTATTAGTTTAAGCAGACTGTGATTGTCTATTGTTGTGACTTAGATGAAGATCAGATCACATTTTATGACCAATTTGTGCAGAAATCCATATCATTCCAAAAGGATTCACATACTTTTTATTGCTACTGTACATAAATGCTGATTTTTCTTTTCTTAGATTATGAATATTAGGCTAAAAAACCTGATAATGTAAAGTGAAAATAATGAATGGCTAGCAATGTACTTGTAAATGACCAATCAAAAAGTAATTATATTAACTTTGGTTGAACTTGATGGACAAGTCTATTAAACCGACATTAAAAGTTTGAATTACAAAAATAAAACAAACATGTTATACTTACATGCTCTGTGCAGTGGTTTTGCAGAGCAGCCCCGAGCCTCCTCTTCTCGGGTCCCCTGCCAGCGTGGCTTGCCCCCCCCCCGCTCTCCTCCTCCTTGGCTCACTGGCTGTAATTGACAATGAGGAGAGAGACACCCGGGACAGCCGAGTATCCTGTGCACATCGCTGGATCAAGAGGTGGCTCAAGTGAATATTAGGCGGGCTTTGGTGGGAGCAGCACACAGACTTTTTACCTTCATGGATATAATCCATGAAGGTAAAAAAACCTTCAGCCTTTACAACCACTTTAACTATACAAACCTAAAAAAAAATGCTGGAAACTTGCAAGCTCATTGAAATAAGTAAGGATTTATTATTCATGAAAGGCGATTACATAAAAAACAATAGTTTCACGTAAATCGGCATGCATTTGGTATATCAGAGTAAAGGAAAGAATGTGTGAAAAGAAAAACGATTTCTTATTCTAGAAAGCTATTCCAAAATGGCCTGGACAGATTTGTTGGTACCTCTAAAAAGGTTATATTTGGTTCAGTGATATTAGAAACTTTTATGTCATTCGTCTCAAATCTTAAATCTTGTAATCAGTCAGCCTATTTAAATAAAGAAAAGTGGTCTGTTTAGTATCATTGTATTCATCATATGGAACACAGACCAGAGAAAGCAATGGAGAGTTGTCTGAGGAGATCAGATTGAAAATTATAGCCCAGCATGTCAGAGGTAAAGGCTATACGATCATCTACAAGCAACTTGATGTTCCAGAAACGACAGTTGCAAATATTAGCTTTAAGGTCTTTGTTAGTGTAGCCAACTTTGCTTGATGTGTCAGCAAGAGGACCATTGACCCCAGGTTGAACAAAAGTAAAGTGTGAATGGTAGACAAAAAGCCAAGGACAACGTCTAAAAAGATACAAGCTAAACTCCACGGTCAAAGTAAATAAGTGTCTGATCTAACCTACATCACAAGTCTCTGATCACACACACAAAAAATCCAGACCAGAATTTGCAAAAAACATATTGACAAGCCACAATGCTTCTGGAAGAATGTTCTTTGGACAGATGAGACAAAACTGGAGCTTTTTGGCAAGTCACATCAGCTTTATGCTCACATACAAAAAAAAAACAAAGCTTTCAAATAAAAACAGGATACCTGCTGGAAAAGGTGGCTTGGTTATATTATGGGAATGCCTTAAACCTTTGTAGGGCACAATAAAATCTCCAAATTATCAAATAATTTAGGATCTAATTGTACTGCTCGGTGTCAGGAAGCTCACTCCCAGTTGCAAGTCATGGGTCCTCCAACAAGATAATGACGCAATACACATACCTAAATGCACCCAAAAAAAAACCAAAACCAAAAGGTCTTCCATGAGCCCTGATCTGAATTCTATCAAACATCTATAGAAAGACTTAAAACATGCAGTCGGGACAAAATACCTTTCAAATTCAAAGAAAATCTTGTTCAAAACCTGTGAAAAAATAGCTAAGAGATTGATGCCTAATTTTACTTCAAGGGAATTCGTTGAAAGAAAAAAAAATAGAAAAATGTGGTTCAAATAAGATTAATTTACATGAACTAGAAAATAAACTAAACTGTCAAAAGAAGTGTAAAACACCAATCTGTATTGTCGGAAACAGCATCAACTTCAAAATAATTTCACACTACCACATGGAAAATAGATAAATAGGGATATTCTTAAGGAAATAGATGAAAAAAAGAAAGATTCCTGTTAATGGGTTTAAGATATACATTATCCTCCATGAACTTCCATGTAGTCTGCATGTTTACATAATTTATCACTATTTCCTTACACTGTTCAGATTAGGAAGTCCTTATGAGCTCATGTCCTTGTTAGTTTTGAGTCTGAACTCTTCTCCTTTAAAGGGAAACTCATTTAAAACAAAAGAACTGTGGTGCTGACTGAACATGGCTTATGAAGTTTACAATTTGTGTCCAACATCCTTTTAGTAACAACTAGGGATGTCAGGCAAGATTTCACAAACAGTAACTAGATGAAAAAACTATTTTGCTTTCATTTCAGGCAAATCTGATAAATACCAGCCCAGTTAAATCAAACAAAGGAGTGTATATGGGATTTTCTTAACTTGTTTGGAAATAAGAGTTTATCTCATAAAGCGACAGATGTACAGTATGAGCTGTCAATCTGATTAGATGTAGTAAGGGCAGTTCCTCCACTAGCCCCATTTGTATGTAGCAGTGAAGCCATTGTACAAGTGTAAAGAGTGGGGCTTAGCAGGATGAAGGTGGGTTTGTACAAGTTAAGGGGATCTGTCGGCAATGAAAGTATGCATCAGAAAACCCAACCATTTTGTTATCTGTCCTTAGAGTTAACCCCTTCTATATACTACGTTTATGCAATATTTACAGAAGACAAAAACTCTAAGCGGATGGTGCTAAAGCACTGGCATTGTCATCCTATAACAGAAACTGTTTGACAAGGACCTTTATTGTAGGATTGCCAGGTATTTTAATGAAAACTGCAGATATAAATAGATTGAAAATGACCTGAAATTACATAACTAAATTCTGATGAAAAAAAAAAAAAACTTTTCACCCCAAGTCACTCACCCTTCTTTTCTAAAGACCTTCTCTATGTGTATTTTTTTATTTTATTTGTATAGTTACCTTTTTCAAGATGTCTTCATGCTGCTCGTTTGAAGTGCAATGTCCTTTTCTCTGCACTGGGCAGTAGGGGTGCAACGGATCAAAAAACTCACGGTTCGGATCGTTCCTCGGATCAGGAGTCACGGTTCGGATCATTTTCGGATCAACTTAAAAAAAATCTCCCCCACAGTAATATCCACAATCTCCGTATTGGCAGGGCATTGCAGCAGGGCATTGCAGCAGGGCATTGCAGCAGGGTATTGGCAGGGCATTGCAGCAGGGCATTGCAGAGTATTGGCAGGGCATTGCAGAGTATTGGCACTGCTGCCATCCGATCTCTCCCCTCCACTGTACAGATCAGTACACAGAGGGGAGAGAGAGAAGAACCGGCATCATGACATGACGCCGGTTTGTTACAAGTGATCGCTCCGTCATTCGACGTGCTAAACGGCCACTGGGTGTACCAAGATGGCCGCCGCTCCGGAGCTAGGCCAGAGCCGCGGCCTTTCCTATGGCCGAGGCCACAGAGGTGTCCTGTACGGATCAACCTCCGCGGATCGGATCAACCTCCGCGGATCGGATCACGGATCGATGACGATCCTTTGCACCCCTACTGGGCAGTCTTTAACAATGAAAGATGATGCATTATTATACTGATAGTGCAGAGTGCCATAATGACTCCTCCCCACAGCGTAGGCCAGTTATGCCCTACACCAACAGGATGTCATCAGTCTTCTGGGTAAAATAACCCTGAATTGAATTCAGTCCCGAACACTAAGGACAGTATAGAAGAGGTGAGTTGTATGTTTATGATGTTGCTGCAAGACTATTTAAAGAAAAAAAAAAAACTTTGGACAGAGCAAGGACCAGTTAGTATTGGGTGCTCAACCTGTGGCCCTCCAGCTGTTGTGGAACTACAAGTCCCATCATGCCTGTCTTTGGGAACCATGCTTGTAACTGACAGTGGCTAGCAATGACTCATTGGACTTGTAGTTTTGCAACAGCTGGAGGGCCACAGGTTGAGCACCCATGAGTTAGATCCTCTGTTGGGTTTATATTGCTGTCTGTGCCCTAGTAAACATGTTGCGAAACAGAAAGAAATGGACAATCCAAGTTTTGGCTTTAGATCTACCTTTACCCTTTAGTGATCAGAAGTTAGAAATACCTAACTGTTCAAGTTAAATAATGCAGCATATCATATATTTTTGGTAGGAAGCTGGCACTTCTGGTGGTTTCGAAAGTTGGGAGCACCAAAGGTTTGACTTCAACGCACAAATGCTATATGATATTTTAGCGTTATCACCCTATGTTGGTCGTCTTCTTCTCCTATTACACATGAGGTGAGCTGTGCATTATAGGATATTTGCTGTATTCCAGAAGGAGAAATACACCATATTACCAATAGTATTGGCACGCCTGCCTTTACACGCACACAAACTTTAATGGCACACCAGTCTTGGTCTGTAGGGTTCAATATTGAGCCCACCCTCGCTCATCTATGTCTTATAGATCTTGCTTTGTGCTCTGATCCAAATCATTTGGTGGAGAGGGGATTATGGTGTGGGGTTTTTTTTCAGGGGTAGGGTTTGGCCCTTTAGTTCAAGTGAAGGGAACTCCTAAGGCGTCACTTTGGAAAATTTTATGCTCCCAAATTTGTGAGAACAGTTTGGGGGTGGCCCCTTCCTGTTCCAACATGACTGCGCACCAGTGCACAAAGCAAGGTCCATAAAGACAAGCGAGTTTGGGGTGGAGGAACTTGGCCTGCACAGAGTCCTGAACCCGATAGAACACCTTTGTGATGAATTAGAGTGGAGACTGTGAGCCAGGCCTTCTCATCCACATCAGTGTCTGACCTCACAAATGCGCTTCGGGAAGAACGGTCAAACATTCCCATAGACACACTCCTAAACCTTGTGGACAGCCTTCCCAGAAGAGTTGAAGCTGTTATAGCTGCAAAAGGTGGGCCAACTCAATATTAAACCCTAGAGACTAAGACGCCATTTAAGTTCATGTGTGTGTAGGGCAGGCATCCCAATACTTTTGGTAATACGGTATATGTGGAAACATACAGTGTGTCTGGCTGGGTTTAACCCTTTTCAAGCACATTGGAGCTCTATAATGCAGAGATCATATATTTTCTGTATCAACCTGGCACTTTTAGCATTTTCAAAAGATGGGAGCAATGAATACTTGATTTCCATGCATAAGTTTCATACCATGCATTAGCAGCCCTTTGGGCTATTTTTGGACACTGTTTGTGGACTTTATGTTTCACATATGTTTTATGAACAATTGTATGAATTAACTTTTGATTGTACTTTATATTTTTGTAATTAGTGAATTTTTTTAATGATTCTTTGTAAACACAGAATAAATATATTTTGTAGTGTGCATGTATATTCAGTCACAGACTGTTTTTTACGTGAAATTGTGTACGGTTTTGAATTTATATATTTTTTTAAATCAAAGACTCTGAGAGTAAGATGGTACTCTTTATTGCCCCCAAAAGCATCTGATCAAACTGAGATGGGTTTGATCAGATGCTTTGCAAGCGGGGAAAAACAAACTGAAGTGATGAAATCCTTACATCACGTGGGGGCAGGTCCCCCTTTTGTGCCCTGTAGAAGTGATCGGTTGGCTATAGAGCACTTAGGTCACAAAAGCCTATTGGCAGATGAAAATGTTTACACCGTGATTATGGCTCTAGCCATTTAACCACAATAACCTAAGTATGTACATGATATGTCCTAAGGGCGTGAAGTGTACAGAATTTACACATCATATAAATGTAATCAGACAACGTCATTGTTTGTAAAATCCACAGCTACATAGCCAACATCTTGTCATATACACATAAGTACTTTATTTGGTACACTGTTTTAAAAAAATTGCTCCGTTATTATTCTAGGCTTACAAATGCACCAAAAATTGTTAAAATTGTATATTTTATTTTTTTTTCTATTTTTTTAATTATTTTACTAGTGCAACTGTATCTGACAGCTAAACTGGAAATTACATGATTGCAGATGAACACTGCAACCAAAAGATCTGTGTTCCATCTGCGGCCTGAAGGATTTATTTTTTGTCAAGGGAGCCTTCAGTCTGCATGTGATCACTTTATCAGAGCTCACATAGTGACCACATGATTTGGGAACTACATTGATTCATTCCTAATCTTTAGTCAGCACCCCAGGTGTCACTAACAGCTGGATTGAGAACAACACATCCCAAAATACTGGTTATTAAATAGAAGGGGAGAGTGTACATTAACATATCCTTGGCATAGGTAATCTTGCCAGGAAATGTTAACATACAGATTGCAGATGGCAAAGGGTAATGGAAATGGTCTGTGTTCATAATGCAGGCAACTTTATAAGGAGATCGCTACAAATGGATTTTAACTGAGCAGAGTAACCAGTAATACAGTTACTGTATCTGCTTATGTTAAAAATTCTTTGTACGACTGCTTACACTTTTGCAGACAAATGGGATATCATCTAATTTATATTTTGCTCTCATTCACAAAGCATAACTTGAAAAAAATATTTTAAATTGTTGCTTACCTTTTTACTTGCTTAAATGTCTACCTAGCCTTCCACTTCTATGTGATAAGGTAGGATAAAGGGAGCAAAAGAGTATTACGGTACAGTAAGTTAATTCACAATTTATTCAACTCATATAATAAATTTAGACACAGAACAATAAATGCGCTCACGATATGCTGGAGAGGCACAGGCAGCATTAATCACAGTCCACTGTAAGCACCGCCGAGACACCTGACATATGGATCAATTCAGACTGCCGGCATACAGAGCCTTGCACCCAGCTGGTCTCTGTGCTTCACAGAAAGTGTTGTCCATTCTCCTCCCCCCGGCTAGTTTTTGCCTATCTCGGAGGTATGCCATTATCTCAGTTAGGCTGAAGAAAAGGATTTCCCGGAAACGTGTCCCATCAACCACTGTGGTGCCAAGCAGCAGAGAGAAGGAGGATGTACTGGCTATGGTAAGCAATGCTTCCCAATTCCCTGCATTTATTGTCCTGGTGTCACAAAGATAAAGAGTAAGGCTTAATGTACACGGGACGTTTTTATAACCTCTCCTGAACGATTTAACCTGACAGATAGTAACCCACGTTTAAAATGTCCGTTTTGCCGCGTTTATCTGTGTTTTGCCGCGTTTGCGTTTAGAAGTGTTTGAAGAAAAAAATGGTTTTTTTTATTTTTTTTCAAAATAGCCAAAAATGAAAAACACCTGTAAATGAAACGTGGCTAAACGCGAGTTACCGCGTTTAGAAGCGTTTGGCGCTTGAAATGCCTCTAAACTCAGCGTGTGAACTCATTTTTTTGCTTTCCAAAAAAGGCCTCTAAACTCAACTGCCTAAAAATGACATTAAACAAACCTGTGTACATGTACACATAAGATAACATTGGATGAGTTCAGGGGCAATAGCCAACTGCCTCTGAACGTCCGTTTACCAGCAGCAGTGTACATGAGGCCTAAAACTTCAATAAA
The DNA here is from genome assembly GCA_037952925.1 of Lithobates clamitans. Classification (NCBI taxonomy): domain Eukaryota; kingdom Metazoa; phylum Chordata; class Amphibia; order Anura; family Ranidae; genus Lithobates; species Lithobates clamitans. Next base: position 3,239,335 of record JBBGZY010000044.1, read on the forward strand.
AATCTAATAAAGTTTTTGCTTGACTTGACTGGCAGCTACATGCCAATGCAAGCTTCTTCTATGGAGACCATAACAGACAAAAACTGACTTATTCAGACATGCTAACAAAAAGGTATACATAAATTATTCTTACCTGACTAGATTTTTTCTCTTGTTGTGGCTGCAAGGAAAAAAAAAAAAATGAATCCTGCAGGTCACAAATATTAAACTCACATATGCAAAATGACCCTCTAAATTCACCAAATAAGCATGTTTAGATTGTATAAAATAGTTCAACAAGTTCAGCTTTGTACACTTATCATCCAAGTACTTGGGTATATATTTTTTTACCTTTGTTTAATAAAAACCCATTCAAACGGTTGTACTTGTGAGGTCTCCAACTGAATCTCTAAAGAAAACTTTCAATAATATGTCGGCATAACCACTGAATAGAAAATTCAGCTAAACAGAAATGCTTACATTTTTTTCTATTATATATATATATATATATATATATATATATATATATATATATATATATATATATATATATATATATTTGTTTTTTTTTCTCTTTAGTCACAAAACCTTTATAAATTACAGTGCTGAGATTACCAAATGTGAGCAGAGACTCCGCAGCAGGTAGAGCAATAATCAAACAAGAAAGAAATTGAATTCTAATACAGTGTTAAGCAGGGAGAAAACCATAGGACAGGGAAGGTTCTGCACTGTGGCCTGCCTTACATGAGTGGGTCAAAAAATGCATGCAGCATGGGATAATACTGCACTGTCCAGCGTTAGTGAGATCCACTTTGCGTTTTGACTTGACCCCCATTATTTCCAAATTTATGCACACTAAAAATACACTTCATTTTCTTTTGGCACAAGTAATGGTGGGACTTTATGCATGGCTCAATTGACCATGACAGTTAATCATGTGCCACTAACATATTTCAAGGAAATGCAGAATAAAAGATATCCCATACGCCGATGTCCCCCAAACATCCAGGCCCCTCCACTTTGGCAAGTGCCCCCAGGCAAAGCCACTTTCCCCCGGGGGCACCTGGGCGTGCTTGCTCCCAAGCCGCCCAGTCTGCATCTATTGACACAGACCGGTAGACTCTGCCCTGACTCCTCCTCACAACATTTGATTGACAGCAGCAGGAGTCAATGGCTGCGGCTGCTATCTGCTTAATGAGGAGGGAGACAGCAGCGAGAGCTGCTGCTTTTGTGCACATCGCTGGATCGGATCGGCCTCAGGTAAGAATAAGGATGGGGCTCCTGCAGCACAGAAGGTTTTTACCTTCATGCATTGGAAGCATTAAGGTAAAAAACCTTGAGGCTTTAGAACCACTTTAAGACAGGTGTAAAGTAATGGTGTAAGAATGTTTTCATATATATTAATTGTTTATTTTCATAAATTTACAAAATACAAAGCAAGTGAACAGAAGAAGAATCTAAATCAAATCAATATTTTGTTTGACTACCCTATGGATTCAAACCAGCATACATTTTTTAGCAGGTGCTAATGATCATCAATTTCATACGTAGGTTGAAACAGTCTTTAATTGAAGCAGGTGTGTAGGAGGCTTAAAACTGGGTAAGGAACATACAAACTCTGCTACTAAGGTGAGGTTGTGGAAGGCAGTTTCATGTCACAGGTCACATACCATGGCAAGCCTCAGTACTGCTACAAGACACAAGATAGCTTTACTGCATCAGCAAGGTCTCTCCCAGGCAAAGATTTCAAAGCAGACTGGGGTTTCAACATGTGCTGTTCAAGCTCTTCTAAAGAAGCACAAAGAAACAGGCAATGTTGCGGACCGTAGACACAGAAACTTAATGCAGCAGATGAAAGACACATAATGCTTACTTTCATTTGACACTGGAAGACATCCAACAGTGCCACCAGCACAGCCACTATATCTTATGGACCCATAGAGCAGGGCTCGGGAGTGAGCATGCACCAGTGAAGTGGCTTTCTACTGGGGGCACTGGTTAAGGGGGAGGAGCGCTTGCGAGGGACCTGAGAAGGATCGGGGCTGCTCTGTGCAAAACAACTGCACAGAGCAGGTAAGTATGACATATTTCTTCTTTAAAAAAAAAAAAAAGAATTTAGCAGCAAATATTGCAGTCAACAAACCAATTTGCTTGCTCTAATTGTAAATATAACATTCATATGCAATGATTCAAATAAAAATAAAAAAATGTTATAATCCAAAACAAATATATACAGTATATATATAAGTGAGTAACATGTCCCTAAAGCTGATGTAATTAAAGTAGGAAAAATGGGTACCACAGTTTGTTGTATATAAGGCTGCGTTGCCGCAGACCGGTCAGGGTTCCCATGCTGACCCATGTCTACCGCCAAAAGCGCCTACAATGGTCACATGAGCATCAGAACTGGACATTGGAGCAATAGAAGGTGGCCTGGTCTGATGAATTATTTTTTCTTTTACATCATGCGGATGGCCTGGGTGCGTCACTAACCAGAGGAAGAGATGGCACCAGGATGCAGTATGGGAAGAAGGCAAGCCAGTTGAGGCAGCGTGCTGCTTTGATTAATGTTCTGATAAGAAACATTGGTCCTGTCATTTATGTGGATGTTCCTTGACATGTACCACCTACCTAAACATTGTTGCTGACCAGGCGCAACCCTTCGTGGAAACTGTATTCCCTGACAGTGGCCTCTTTCAGCAGGACAATTTACCTTACCACACTACAAAAATGGTTCAAGAATAGTTTGAGGAACACAACAAATTCAAGGTAATGGCCTCCAAATTCTCCAGATCTTAGTCCAATAGAGAATCTGTGGAATGTGCTTGAAAACAGGTCTGATCCATGGAGGCCCCACCTTGCACCGTACAGGACTTAAATGATCTGCTACTGAAAGCTTGGTGACAGATACCACAGCATACCTTCAGAGGTCTAGTGGCATCCATGCCTCAACGGGTCAGGGCATTTTTGTTGGCAAAAGGGGGAGTTACTCAATATTAGGTACGTGGTCATAAAGTTATGACTGATCGGTGTATAGTCCGTTTAAAAGAACTGCTCTGCTATCAGTTAGATATCAATGAGCACAATACTGGGAAAAACAAAAGGCTGACTGCAAGAAAGATTGCAAGAAACCAGCCATAGATTGCAAGATCTAAAAGCCTTTGAAGGAAAGTGCAGGCCTGTGTTTTTTTTATTTGGTCTGGTTAGGAAAAATGTATCACTATCAGCTAGAAATGATCTTATCCAATATGTCATAGGGCATATTTGACCCCGGCCAGCTTAGCCAAGTTCTTTCCCTCTCAGTCCTCTGCCTGTTGGTGCTGTGCTACCCCACAGGCAGATTTAATTCACATATTTTGGAATTGCATGGCTATCCAACAATTTTGGTTGCATGTCATGCAATGTGTTCGGGCGTCACAACTATACATATTCAACCTTCCATTGCAATTTGTTTATTGGGCCTGGTGGACGCCTTAGCCCCGATAAAAAAACGGCATCCTACTCTCATTATTTTATTATATGAGAAAACTCATTGTCTTGTCATGGAAAAATCCAATGGCTCTGCCAATATCTACCTGGAAGGCTTTAATTAACAAGACCACAACCTTATATAATGCTGGCCATACACTATACGAAAAATCGGCCGAAAAATCGTTCGTATAGACACTTCGTTCGTTTTTCGGCAAGTTAATGGGCACAAATCGATAATCGTTTGTCACGTTTTTGTGGGAAAAAAACGAACGGGAAGTTTGGAAAATTTCTGCCGAACGTACGATAAATTGCAAGGTTAATGTGTTTCCCGTCCGAACTGTCTGCACTAGGTATATGTAAAAAAACGAACAAAAAATTATTTATTCATGTCCACTGAACAATTTATCGGTCATTACATGATGGCACGATCGTTTGCGGTCATGGTCGAACGTTCGTTTTTCGAAAATGGGTTTGGCCGATTTTCTGTATAGTGTATGGCCAGCATAAGGCTACCTATGTCAGTAGAGGTGTGCCAGACAAGTTTGACAAGGTGTGTGGGAGTTGGGTGAACACGTTGTCTGCTTAATTGTTCAATATTACTATTTTTTTCCCTTCTTGCTGTATAAATTGAGATTGTTTGATTACTTGTATGTGCCCTAGTATCCCTTGGTGTGTGCTTATGAAGATGGAGTCTCATCCCCAACTAACACTTGTAGAAGAATGCTTATAATACAACTTTTGGAGTTGTGCTAACCATTGGTGCTAAACTACTGTCTTGTGTGGTGTACTTGTAGCTATGGTTGTAACTGTAGCGTATGCCTCTTGCACACCTTGTTAAAATGAATAAAGAGATTAAAAAAAAAAAAGGCTTTTATTGAGGAACCAGCAGGTACAAAAGCAATGAAGCCCTGAGGCTGCAGTACATAGGTAGGATTAAGTCAACCTGAGTATCATGATGTTTCAATTTTTAACAATCGAAGAGAAAAACAGCATATATCATAGCACTGGTTCCCATGTATGGCAACAACATAATATATCATGCATTACAGGGACAGAGGGATAGAGAAGGGAAAAAGAAGAGGATTCGATGAGGGGGAGAGGGGAACCCTGGGGTGTCAGAAGATGGACCCTAGATAACTCAGAAGTCAAAGAAAACCAAAATCAGGTTATCATGGGTTTCAATAGGGATGAATCAAAAGTCAGTGCAAGGAAGTGATCAATCCATGGCTGCCATAAAGCAATATTAGCAGGGGCCATATCGTGCAATCTGGCTTCAATTTAGTGTGGGTGATCACCAACCAGTACCCTCAGTTATGCATTCTAAAGATCTGCACTGAGCATCAAAAGGCTGGATGCATCTGTCATTTTCTTTTTAGAAAATTTTAGGGGCAGCTACTGGAAGAAAATGGAGCAGATTAGAAGATATAGCGAATAGTTAGTGATATTTAACTGAACATGTCCAGTTGAATGTGACCGACTACTATGAACTATACCATGAGACCAGCATAAATGAGAACTTTCACAGACAATCAGCAGATACTTAGCAAAGCTAGCCTTTGAAGAGTTTGTCTCTTGGTCAGCAGTGATGTGGCAGATCCAGTTTATCTCAATTTGGAGCCCATTATGGACATCCAAACATAAAAGCTTGTTTGGGAATGGGGGGAATGCTGACAGATGCTTCCAGTGCCAATTTGTTAAAACTGTTTCATTGCTTGTTAATATTCCACAGTGTATTGCCACCTTTGTTTGTTTCTTAGCCTGTTTTATCTGTGTGTAGATAAAGCTACATGAATAACTAATTTGAGCTAAAACAAAGCCAAAGAACACCAGTTTAGGAAAAAGCCCCAAAAGAAGCAGAAATAAAGCAATATAAACAAAAGATCTGAAAAAAATTCTACGCATTATAACTAAATATTTAAAATGATGTAACCAATATTGTTTATGTTACAAAATGTAAAATGTAAAATAATATTCTTCCTGCATTACTGCAATTTTAATCACACCTGAAATAATGTAAAAGCAACATCAAACAGACATTCTTGTAGCCCAACTGTCTCTGTTCCTCAAGTAAATAAATCTTTGTGCATTACTCTGCTTCAGGTCCTGAACTCATGTGACTTTGCCACACTGAAGCTCAATGAAAGAGCCAGCTCAACCAAATGTTCCATGAATTACTTTCTGACACTTCAATGAGGGGGAAGACAATGTCTGAAATCGGGCCAGCTTTGGCACACTGCCCAGTATGTGTCACAGTTATTCTGAAAGTTGCCCTTCTTAAAAAAATAAAATAAAATTAACTCCATACTTTGCAGACCAACATACAAACAGACCCATGAAACATTTCAGTGCTTGTCAGGGTTATAACCGTGTGCATGTTTTTCCAGCTTGTGGCACCAAATGGCTCCAGACACTACACTAAGGTTTGTTTTTTTCATCTGTTCCTAGATTTATGAATGGTATGCTCTTGAACTTCTAGTACATTTAACACACTATAAATTGACCTTAGTTTAACTGGGAAAAAAACAAAACTAGCATTTTCTTTTTTTCTTTTCTAGAACATATATTCTGAGTCTACCCATTTGCTTTGTATTTTTTTAGAAAATTTAAAAACAATCAATCATTCTCCCTTTTTTCTTTAGAGAGTCTTGTTTTTTTCTTATTTTGAAAAGCATCCAAGGAAAACCCACAACACACTCGCATTTCTACTTGTGAGCTATGCTCTGAGAATACCCCGGTAGCTTTTAGCACCTTGGATAACCACCCTACAGGTAGGAAAATACTGACTTTCTGCACAAATCTGTACACAGTTATACAACCTTGTGGGCAGTAATATAGTTTTTAACCAAAAGAAGCTGGCATTAAAGTGGTTGTAAACTTCAATCTTTGACTTGTACTTATAGGTAAGCCTATAATAAGACTTACCTATAGGTACTGTACGTGCACCCTTTAGGAGATATTTACTGTATTTGCAGCCGATGCAGTCACCAGCGCATGCGCTCTGAAGGAATGGCCATTTCTTTAGAATCCTGTGCCTTAAACGGAGGCTCCCCCGCGCATGTCATTGCGGCTCTGGCCAGTCACACACCTGGAGTCTACGGACCCGGAAGGAAGACAGGTGAAGATGGAAGCGGCCTCCAATGATGACAGTGGACCGCTGGAAGGCTTCGTTTTCAGGTAAGTTTCACATAATGTGCTAGTAAGTGATGCATACTAGCACATTATGACTTTACCTTTCAGGTCAGAAAAAAAAAAGGCACCCAGAAGTTGTATGCAATGTATGCAAAAGCTAACAATGACTTCTCTCATTTGTTCCTTTGTGATCTATTATATACACACTATAGAATGAATTCTGTTATGCAAGTGCAAAGAAATACATATTCTATCCGAAATGTAAAGTTGCCCTGTGCACACTTCCTGTATTTTCTCAGGGTCCTTCCTGTTCTCTTGCACTACAGAACAATTCGTTTCTATGCTATGGAGATGAGGACAATGGGATGGATTCTGTAGTCTATCAACAGATAACTGTGTTGCCCCAGTGAGGACGTCCTATAGGGCAAAACGTGTCGGGCGGAGCTACAGCAGTGACGTCATCACGCCCCTGATGCGCTGATCGAGATTTACTCTTGCTGAGATGCTGTCTTACTCTTTACACTTGTGAGCAATTCTCTTATACAATAAAAAAGATTTTTTAATACTACACCATGAGAGATCTTATTCCTCTTGCTTGTCATTGACATATATTGAGTCGGCTTATCATATGGTGGATTGCTGCTGTTGGTTAGATGAGCCATGTTTAACATACTAGCAAGCCATCATCCATCCATCCATGTGGGTTTTCTCCCTTATAGCATAGCCAGACCTCCTTCTTTTTGAGGTAAGCAATCTGGTAAGCAATTTGCGAGTGTTGGTGTACACAAGTGGTGAAAAGTCTACTTGCTTGTGGGACTATTTGGCTGTCGTATTTGCACGTTTTCCTTTAGTTTCATTGTCAGAAGGTTCATTCGATTTGATATTGACTAGTGGGATCAAATCAAAATTTGTTTTGGACTGCAGTGATGAGAAAATTCAAAGGAGCAGAATGGAAAAAATATTTTTTTATAATCTATATTCCATTCATACCCAAATACCTTTAAACCAGGGGCAGGCAACCCCCGGCATGGGTGTCGCAAGTGGCACACAAAGGCTCTTTTGCCGGTACTCGAATCCCCCACCCCATCAGCAGAGCAGCGCAGGGAAGTGTCCGTGAAACACTAATGCATTCCAATTTCAGAATTCCCCACGCCGCACCTCCACTGAGGGGGAGGCACTGTACTCCCACACATTGTAAAGGATGGGAAACATTGTTTGGTTCTCTAATTTTGCTCTGGCTGCGATCGTCAGCTTTTGTGATGGGGAAGAGATTGGGTGGAGTTCTGCTAGGGGGGGTGGTCCCTGTATCATAGTCCTGCTACCCCGGGCCACCATCTGGAGGAAGATGACTCGCTTGGTTGCCACTATCAATCTCAGAAAGAAGGGAGTTTCATTGTGATTGAGAAAACCACAATCAGGTGACAGTTTGTGGGATTACCATTGAGCTTCTGGGAACTTTGTTGAAATTATTCCTGAACTTTTACGTCACTTACTACTGAACCCCTCTGCACTCTGTGTCCCTTTAACCACTTAAGCCCCGGACCACTTGGCTGGCCAAAGACCAGAGCACTTTTTGCGATTCGGCACTGCGTTGCTTTAACTGACAATTGAGCGGTCGTGCGACGTGGCTCCCAAACAAAATTGACGTCCTTTTTTCCCCACAAATAGAGCTTTCTTTTCGTGGTATTTGATCACCTCTGCGGTTATTTTTTGCGCTAAAAACAAAAAAAAGAGCGACAATTTTGAAAAAAATGCATTCATTTTTACTTTTTGCTATAAAAAAAATTTCCCCAAAAAATATATATAAAAAAAACATTTTTTTTCCTCAGTTTAGGCCGATACGTATTCTTCTACATATTTTTGGTTAAAAAAAATAAAAAATTGCAATAAGCGTATATTGATTGGTTTGCGCAAAAGTTATAGGGTCTACAAAATAGGGGATAGTCTTATGGCATTTTTATTATTATATTTTTTTTATTAGTAATGTCGGCGATCATTTTTATCGTGACTGCGACATTATGGAGGACACGTTGGACAATTTTGACACATTTTTGGGACCATTGGCATTAAAACAGCGATCAGTGCGATTAAAAAAGCATTGATTACTGTAAAAATGTCACTGGCAGTGAAGGAGTTAACGCTAGGGGGCAGTGAAGGGGTTAATGTGTGTCCTAGTGTGTGTTCTAACTGAAGGGGGATGGGGACAGTGCAGGGAAGCTAACAGATCGCTGTTCATACTCTGTATGAACAGAGGATCTGTCAGTTCTCCCCTCAGAGAACCGGAAACTGTGTGTTTACACACACAGTTCCGGGTTCTCCATGTGCCCGAGCGATCGCGGGAGCCCAGCGGTGATCGAGACCGCCGGGCACTCGCATCAGCTCAGGGGGCACGCCCCCGAGTGGCTACAGGGCGAAGCGTCGTTACATAACGTAGTTTCGCCCAGCCGTGCCATTCTGCCACAGTACAACTGCAGCGGCTGGTCGGCATGTGGTTAAGCCACAGCCAGTATTTAGCGCAATGAAAATCACACCCAACTTTTGCTGCGGTGAGAAACTTTTTCTCAGCTGTGGGGGCCCAACTTATGATCCTGCACACAGGCCCACTGCTTTCAGAAAATGCCCCTGACCTGAGCTCATCATTGCACATCCAATTCCAGATGCTTGTATGTTACATCACATACATTCCATTCAAGCACGTGGGCTGGATGCGATAGGTGGATCAGAAGGATGAGTGTGCCAGGACAGGTATATGTGTCTCATCTCTGCTTCCTTTAACCAGGAGGTATAGCGGTGGGGCATATGTGCAGGGAGCTAGAGAAGGGGGTTACAATGGTGGGACAGATAAGCAGGGGGATTCAGTGTTGGGGCAGCTGAGAAGGGGGTTCAGTGGTGGGACAGAAGAGCAGAGGGGTACAGCGGTGGGGCAGATGTAAAAGGAGGTGCATTGGTGGGACAGATGAGCAGGGGGAACAGAGGTGGGACAGAAGAGCAGGGGTGTACAGAGGTGAGACAGATGTGCAGGAGGTACATTGGTAAGGCAGATGAGAAAGCAGGTTACAGTGGTGGGGCAGATGAGTTCAGTGTTAGGACAGATGAGAAGGTGATTCAGTAGTGAGACAGAAGAGCATGGGGATACAGCGGTGGAGCAGATGCGCAGGGAGGTACAGTGGTGGGGCAGATGAGCAGGGGGGGTTACAGTGGGGGGACAGAAGAGCAAGGGGGTTCAGTGATGGGGCAGATGAGAAGGGGGTTCAGCGGTGGGACAGAAGAGCAGAGGGGTACAGCGGTAGGGCAGATGTGAAAGGAGGTGCATTGGTGGGACAGATGAGCAGGGGGGTTCAGTGTTGGGGCAGATGAGAAGGGGGTTCAGTGGTGGGACAGAAGAGCAGGGGGGTACAGAGGTGGGGCAGATGTGCAGGGTAGTACAGTGGTGGGGCAGATGTGCAGGGTAGTACAGTGGTGGGGCAGATGTGCAGGGTAGTACAGTGATGAGGTGTGAAGATGCAGGAATTGGGGCTGATCTGAGGCGTGAGAGTGCAGGATGTTAATTTCTCACTACTACTCAAGTAGTTTACAGCATTTACTTTATAAAAAATCCTTTTTCGTGATTGAGAGTGTGAAGTTGACATTTTTTTGTTATAAAATCGGCACGCTCAATTTCTTTGAAAATATTTTTCGGCACACTGTGCTCAAAAGATTGCCTACCCCTGCCTTTAAACAAAATCTGTAAAGCTTCTGTTGGCATAATCGCACGCACCGCCATAATTTTTCATATGAACATTAGTTTAAAAAGCACACCAGGCTATGGCCAGCTATAAGCTGGCCATAGATGGAATGAAGTTTGGCTGGTTCAGCGGGGACCAGCTAAAGTTTAATTCATGTGTGGCCACAGTGACAGCCAAGTCAGAAGTCGATTGTTAGAGCAGCTTCGCACAGAGCAGCACCTATCCTCCTCTTATGGGGTCCCCCGCTGGCACTCCTGGCCCCACCTGCCTTCTGAGTATCCCTTCTAGCAAGCCGCTTGCTAGGGGGGTACTCATGTGGGCTCACTTGCAATCCCCACTGCCTGCATCCATGGACAAAGACAGTGGATTTGATTGACAGCAGTAGAAGCCAATGGCTCACGCTGCTATCAATCTGCCCAGTGAGAAAGGGGGAGAGGGAGGATATTAGCCCGACATGAATGCTTAAAAGGCTTGTTACTTATCAGAAAAGTATCAGTCTTCATAGCTTGGAAAATCCAGCCTTTCACACTGTGCATGCACCCCACTTTGCATATTTTTGGTATCAGGGATATGCTGGAATGTAGATTGCTCCTGCAGTACACAACAGACATCAATGTCCCTCCTCTGCCAGATTTCTGAAATGGGGATACTAAACGGGGATGCTGGAAAACTCTTTTTCAGTATTCTGATGGTGGAGAATCCTGCTGTCAGAATACCATAATGGTATCAATGGTTTCCGCCATCCACACAAGTGAATTCCACTGGCTGAAGGGAAAAAAAGGACCCATCTATGACAAGTTTAAAGTGGAGCTGCACCCAAAAGGAGAAGCTCCACTTATTTGCCTCCCCCCCCCCCCCCTCCACTGCCACATTTGGCACCTTTCAAGGGGGAGCAGGTACCTGGTTTTGACAGGCGGACTCATCCAAAAGTTCAGCCCCCTTCACTGCCAGTTTCCCTTAGCCGAGATAGTGGCGAAAGCACCAAGCAAAAATCGGCTCCGGTGAAGACCACTGGATTTGTGGACAGGTAAGTGTCTTAATATCAAAAGTCAGCAGCTACAGTATTTGTAGCTGCTGACTTAATTTTTTCTGAAGGAGCCTGGAGCTCCGCTTTTAAGTCTTTCAGTCTCAGTTCACAAAAAGGTCTGGGCATTTATTTCTTAAAGTGATTTTAAACCTTTAATTCTCTTTATTTTTTAAATAGCAAACATTAAATACTTACAATGGTTTCGCACAGAGCAGCACCTATCCTCCTCTTATGGGGTCCCCCGCTGGCACTCCTGGCCCCACCTGCCTTCTGAGTATCCCTTCTAGCAAGCCGCTTGCTAGGGGGTACTCATGTGGGCTCACTTGCAAGCCCCACTGCCTGTATCCATGGACAAAGACAGTGGATTTGATTGACAGCAGTAGAAGCCAATGGCTCACGCTGGTATCAATCTGCCCAGTGAGAAAGGGGGAGAGGGAGGAGAGAGGCGCTGCTCTCATGCATAGCGTTGGATCGAAATCCGACTCAGGTAAGTATAATGGGGTCTGGAGGACACAGTAGGATTTGTTTTGCACATTAATGCAGAGAATGCATTTTTTTTTTTTTTTTACCACATCAGTGACCGTTTTCGGGAAGGTAGGTTTCAACTTTTCAGTTCAATATTAGCCCGACAGAGAATGCATTAAGGTAAAAACCTTGAGGATTTCAATGGTGCTCGTTGAAATCAATGCAACTCAGCATGACTCGATTTTGGAAACGGGTCCTGTACTACTTTGATGTGAATCCAGCGTTATTTTGGCCCCATAGAATATGCTAACCACATCCCAAAAACTCAACCAAGTTGCAAACAAGTCGCACTACATAATCACACCGAAAATGAGATCTAAATCAAATCACAGAAGTGTGAACCTAGCCTTAACTTCACAAATTATGTTATGAATCATGAATGCTTGTTACTTATCAGAAAAGTATCAGTCTTCATAGCTTGGAAAATCCAGCCTTTCACACTGTGCATGCACCCCACTTTGCATATTTTTGGTATCAGGGATATGCTGGAATGTAGATTGCTCCTGCAGTACACAACAGACATCAATGTCCCTCCTCTGCCAGATTTCTGAAATGGCACAATATTAGCGCCCCTGGGTACAGTAATTGTACATCTACGCATGTGTGGTGTTAAGATACTGAGAACCATGCAACTTGAAAAAAAGTGATGGGCACTAAATGAGGTAGCACCAATGTAGGTATGCTGGCTCCCTTGCAAATATGACTTACATTTTATTCAAGTAGACTGTAGCAAGGATAGTAAAAGCTAGCTCACAGTAGCAGCTTTGGTAAATGTCTTTAATTACCATATTTATTGGCGTATAACACGCACCTTACATTTTTTTGAGGGAAGTTTCAGGAAAAAAAATGTAATTTTAAAGCAAAATAAGGGCAAAATAAGCAAAATAAGGGGCCAGTGCCCATCAATGCAGCCTTATCCGTGTCCATCTGCAGCCTTGCCATTGCCCATCATTGCAGCCTGATCAGTGCCCATCTGCAGCCTCGCCATTGCTCATCATTGCAGCCTGATCAGTGCCCACCTGCAGCCTCGCCAATTGCCCCTCATTGCAGCCTAATCAGTGCCCATCTGCAGCCTTGCCCATCATTGCAGCCTGATCAGTGCCCATCTGCAGCCTTGCCCATCATTGCAGCCTGATCAGTGCCCATCTGCAGCCTTGCTCATCATTGCAGCCTGATCGGTGCCCATCTGCAGCCTTACTGTTGCCGGAATAGACAGAGCCAGATCTCCTGTGTACTCGGCGTCATGCCCAGTCCCACACCTTGGCCCGGCTTCTATAATGGACATAACACCAGTCCAATGCCAGGACGTCAATGCTGGGAGCCATCCAGGAGGTGGGGACTGGTCGTGACTATGAGCAGAGCACACAGGAAATCTGGCTCTGTCTATTTTGACGGCGCTCGTTCCCCCCTTCCCCTCCGAGGCAGCCCTATGTCGGCTTATAACACTCATACACGATTTGCGTGTTATACGCCGATAAATACAGTAATAATTCCACTTTAAAGCAAATCTGTACCTATCTTAAGAACGTCAATTGGCAGAAGGATTTAACGAAGATACCCAGAAATTTTTATCATGCAAGAACTAAATTCAGCTTGAAAAACTGTGCTTTAGCACACTCCCACCCCCTTCCTTGTCCATACACGAGATGTGCACCGATCAGGTGAGTATATTATGCTACAGTCCTGTGTAGGTGCCCACCCCAGCTCGCTACCGTATATATGCTTAAGGAAAGAGAAGGAAATGTTTATATCTTCAAGGGCTTATATGCTTAAATGCTTATGCATATATGCAAGGAAAGAGAAGATATGGCTGTACCCAGACTTGATCCAAAAAATCTTTATTGCTCCAATGTCAGAGTATTCAGCACACAGGGCAGATAAGCTATTGACGTGTTTCACACAATTAAGTGCTTAATCATTACAATGTGGAGAATGAAGTAATTTTCTTTCCTGCAACCCGTGGTTGCAGAAAAGAAAATCATGTCATCTGTCTGCATGAATATTGTCTGATTCAGGCAAGTATACATCTGTCATATAAAGTACAGTACGTTTATCCTGTAAACTAGCCTAAACTTAAAAAAAAGGAAAAAAAAGAAAGTCATGTGACTTTAATTTTTGGAGATAGATACATAAAGTGAAGTACACAAGCTGAAATGCCTATTGTTTCTTAAAGTGAATCTATAGATCCATCCTATAATGGCAATGACAATGTTTCAATGGTGCAGAGTCTCGGAAACAAATGCATTATAAATTAGACCTGTAAAATCCTGGAGGTTTATAGTATAGCTTTGTTTTGTGGTATCTATGAAAAGTGCAGGTGCCAGTAATTTGCAAAGCCTTGTTCCCACTTGGTCATGCTCACACTTTTCAAGGTATTTTGTAAAAGGATCTCAAGGAAAAATCTTGATAAACTGAGGCCCCAGCCACATGAAGCAGCTGCTAGGTGGAGGCAGAACCCACTTTTGTCTAGCACCTGCACTTCTCACAGAAGCTGCAAAAAATATTCAAAAACTAATATTTTCTCTAGTAAAAGCTTAAAGTTAAATGCTAAACACGTAACTAATGCCAGAACGTAAAATGCAAGGATGAGCACAGAAAACTGCTCATCTCCCAGGTTTAGTGACATCTGAGGACTGCTTGTGTTATATCCCCCTCTTAGCAATATACGGGTCCAACACTGTGGGAGAATTTTTGTCTAAACCACCTCCCATCGAAAATAGGTGTCCAATTCCTTGAGCTTTTGTTCAAACACTGGACCTTTTTTGTTTAATAGAAACTATAATCAATGTCCCATAGCGATCTAACATTTCTAAATCTGCAGTGGAAGACAAATAGATTAAATAGATTAATAGATAAAATTTCCACTGACAGGGTGCAGTGGAACAATCAAGGCAGCTCTTCGCTTAACCACTTAAGGACCGAGCCTCTTTTTGACACTTGTTGTTTACAAGTTAAAATCAGTCTTTTTTGCTAGAAAATGACTTAAAGCGGGGGTCCACCTATCTATCGTTGTTTTTTTTTTTTGAGTTTATTCACAAACTTTTCTTCTCAGCATTACATACTCACATATTGCGTGTAATATGTCCACCTGTATCAGATTTCGTCGGAAAGAATAACTTATATTATTCACTGCAGGCAGTTTCCATCTTCATTGTGGGCATTTGAAGCCCACAAGCATTTATTTCCTGGATGTGGTGAATGCTGTGCTCTCAGCATTCACCGCTTGTTCCCGCACATGCTCAGTGGCATCCTGGGAAGCCTGAGACTAGCTCCCAGGAGTCTGGGAGAGGCTAGAAACACGCCTAATCCCATGGGAGGAGAACCAGGAAGTGCAAAGAAGAATAGAAAAATTAAAGGTAATTACGGCGATTTAAATTTTTTTAAACGGCATGTCAGCATCTAGGCAAGGAAGAGAATACATACAGATATTGTTCAAAATTTGGGTGGAACCCCGCTTTAAAACCCCTGAACATTATATATTTTTTTTCAGACACCCTAGACAATAAAATGGCGGTCGCTGCAATACTTTTTCATACTGCAAAGTTACACTGCGCAGCGGTCTTACAAGCGCAATTTTTTTGGAAAAAATAAACTTTTTTGACTTAAGAAAAAAAGACAGTAAAGTTAGCCCAATTTTTTTTAAATTGTGAAAGATAATGTTATGCTGAGTAAATTAATACCCAACATGTCATGCTTCAAAATTGTGCCTGTACGACGAGCCAAGAAAGATGAAGTTCAATAGCCAGTGCAGCCAATGCGGCTGCTTGATTCCGAGCATGCGTGGAACTTTGTGCGTCGGAATTGTACACATGATCGGAATTTACGACAACGGATTTTGTTGTCGGAAAATTTGAGATCCAGATCGCAAATTTTGTTTGTCAGAAATTCCGATGCAAAATGTCCGATGGAGCCTACACAGGGTCGGAATTTCCGAAAACAAGCTCCCATCGAACATTTCCCGTCGGAAAATCCGACCGTGTGTACGCGGCATTAGAATTGAATAACTGATGTATATACTTAAAATGTAAGTTCACCTTTACAGAAAATCTGTAAGGTGAACTTACACTGGACCCCCTTCCCCATCGCACCCAGTCCTGCTAACCTGAAGTCCGGCGATCCCCCACACTCACAGATCATATCCCTGCTTTACCGGTCCGGGGCTTTAAAAACCCTGCAGCTTGCTCTCTTCGCCTGCAGTGACAGGATGATCTACGCAGGTTCTGATTGGTCTTTGCCACCCATGTGACAGCACCAACCAATTAGAATTCTCCGAAATGTACCTCCTGACGAGGTATGTTTTGGAGATTAAGCTGCAGGGGATTCCTAAACCCTAGACAGTGAGGCGGCCATCGCTGTGCGCCATGCTCCAGGTCAGCGGGACTTGGGGGGGTCCTGTGTAAGTTCACCTTATGCCGAGTACACACGAGCGGACTTTGCGACGGACTTTGTGAATGAACGGACTTGCCTACACACAATCAACCAAACTCCGTCGAATTCGTACGTGATGACTTACAACCGGACTAAAATAAGGAAGTTCATAGCCAGTAGCCAATAGCTGCCCTAGCGTGGCTTTTTGTCCGTCGAACTAGCATACAGACGAGCGGACTTTTCGACCGGACTCGAGTCCGTCGGATAGATTTGAAACATGTTTCAAATCTAAGTCCGTCCAACTTTTGAGAAAACAAAGTCCGCTGGAGCCCACACACGATCGAATTGTCCGACGAAATCCCGTCCGCCGGGCAAAGTCTGCCGTAAAGTCCGCTCCTATGTACGCGGCATAACAGATTTTTCTGTAAAGGTGAACTTACCTTTTAACCAGTTGCCACCCGCCCACCGTCAAATGGTGGACAGATGATGTGACTCTCGTTCTGGGTGGACGTCATAATGGCGCACCTTAACAGCCGTTTCCGCGAGCCCCCAGGGGCGCGCAGCGATCGCGGATGCATTGTATTGCTAGGACACGGCGCGACCCCAATCTCTATAAAGACCCGCTATCGCGGCTCTTTAACCATGTGATTGGCTGTGTCCAATCACAGCCGGCCACATGTAAAAACAGGAAGTGCCGGTAATCGGCTATCATTGCCTCACGCTGATAGAGTGTGTGGTGAGGAGAGCCGATCAGCGGCATCTCCTCGCAGGGGACAACAAGACATGTAATCAGGGCACTGATTACACTAAAGCGCCACCAGTGCCAGTAATCAGTGCCCGCCAGTGCCAGAAATCAGTGACCATTAGTGATGTCAGTCAGTGCTGGCTTTTAGTGCCCATCAGTACTACCTATCCATGCCACCTATCAGTGCCCACCAGCGCTGCCTATCAGTGCCACCTATCATTGCCTGACAGTGCCACCTATCAATGCCGATCATTGCCACCCATCAGTGCCACCTATCAGTGCTACCTATCAGTGCTCATCAGTGCCACATATCAATGCCCATAAGTGCTGCATATTAGTGCCTCATCAGTGCCACCTAATCAGTGCCCATAAATGCCACCTCATCAGTGCCGCCTCATCAGCGCACATCAGTGAAGGAGAAACTTCTTTATTTACAAATATTACTGACAGAAACTAAGAAAAAAAATTTTTTTTTAGTAAAAAATAAAAAACCCAGCAGTAATTTAATACCACCAAAAGAAAGCTCCATTTGTGTGAAGAAAATGATAAAAATGTCACATGGTTACAGTGTTGCGTGACCGCGCAATTGTCATTCAAAGTGTGACAGCACTGAAAGCTGAAAATGGCCTGGGCAGGAAGGGGATGTAAGTGCCCTGTATTGAGGTGGTTAAAGTGGTTGTAAACCCTCATATGAACCCAGTGAAGTGACTATCCGCAAGTGATACACTGAGATGAAACAAATTCTCCTATATAAGTTGGACCCATCTATCTGCAGTCTTCTCTTCTCTACATTCATTCAAAGTGCAGAATTTATACAGCTTGTATAAGCTTCCAGAAAGTAGTGGGCAGGGAGCTCAAGTTATACACGGAAGAGCTCAATGAAAGCTGATTGGAGGGACATAACTCCCTTCACAGAGCTGAGGCTGTCAATCACAGGGTGTGTGGGTGCCCCCCCCCCTGTCTTGTTAACATCTCTTGGTGTCATCAAAACTTGTACACACTATCAGGGGCGTTGCTAGGTCTACAAAAGATCTGGGGCTAGAGCCCATAGCAGCGTAGTAAAGAAAGTCATACACTTGGGCAGGCATACACATGTATATACAGTAATATACGTTTCGGTGTATATATATCCCCAGAGAGCCCCCACTTACATCAGGGTCCCTAGAGCCCCCCTTACATCAGGGTCCCCAGAGAGCCCCCCTTACATCAGGGTCCCCAGAGAGCCTCCTCCTTACATCAGAGTCCTCAGAGAGCCTCCCCCTTACATCAGGGTCCCCAGAGAGCCTCCCCCTTAAATCTGGGTCCCTAGAGAGCCTCTGCCTTAAAATCAGGGTCCCCAGAGAGCCTCTCCCTTGCATCAGGGTCCCCAGAGAGCCCCCCATTTACATAAGGGTCCCCAGGGAGCCTCCCCTCCCCTTGGGGACCCCAGCAGAGACTCGGGGCTATTGGCCCCAGATTCGGGGCTATAGCCCCAAAAGCCACCCCCTAGCGACGCCCCTGCACACTATAGAAGGATATGCTTTGTTCAATTTTTCATGTCTGAGATTTACAGTAACTTTAAGTCCCAGTGAAAACAAGCTCTGAGCATTCGAAGGACAGTGAGAAATAGCAAGAGATTGGAGTTAAGTTATTAGCTGTGTTGTGTGACTGTGATGCTCCTCTCTTGGTGGTCTAAAAGTGAAAGTTTCAGATGATGCAGAATACACATTTTCATGCCATGACTATAGTTCATGGCTGCTTGTAGTCTCCACTGGAAGCCCCATGTGACAGGGTGACAATCCAGGAGCAGGAGTAAAAGACAAGTCAGGCTATAACAGAATGGTAAGCTTCCCATGGATTGTTTTAATAAAAGTGACTTAAAACTAATGAAAATACTTTTTAAATAACAATAACATGTTATTGTACTGCACTGGTGACGATATGCAAAAAAAAAAAAAAAAAATTGAGAAAAAAAAAAAAAAAATTATTTAATTTCTTCATTTTCCAAAAAATTGTGACAAAAAATTACAACTTTAAAAAAACTTGCCATGCCTCTTACTAAATGCCTTATGCCCCGTACACACGGTCGGATTCTCCGACAGAAAATGTGTGATAGGACCTTGTTGTCGGAAATTCCGACCGTGTGTGGGCTCCATCGCACATTTTCCATCGGATTTTCCGACACACAAAGTTTGAGAGCTTGCTATAAAATTTTATGACAACAAAATCCGTTGTCGGAATTTCCGATTGTGTGTACACAAATCCGTGTACACAAAGTGCCACGCATGCTCAGAATAAATAAAGAGATGAAAGCTATTGGCTACTGCCCCGTTTATAGTCCTGATGTACGTGTTTTACAACACCACGTTCAGAATGATCGGATTTTCCGACAACTTTGTGTGACCGTGTGTATGCAAGACAAGTTTGAGCCAACATCCGTCCAAAAAAATCCATGGATTTTGTTGTCGGAATGTCCGATCAATGTCCGACCGTGTGTACGGGGCATTAGACTGTCTACTTTTCAAAAAGGGGAAATTTGGGGGTATATCTACTGTCCTGACATTTTAAGGGCCTCAAGAAATAAGATCAGCCATTACTACATTAAAACTGATCAATTTTGAAATATATATAGCATAGTTTGTGGATGCTATAACTTTCACACAGACTAATTAAGAAACACTTATTGGTATTTTTTTTACCAAAGACATGTAGCAGAATACATTTTGGCCTAAATTTTCAAAAGTATAACGTTTTTAAACTAGCTAACCGGGACAGGGTTCCTAGACTGAGGGTATAAAGGAATAAGGGGGAACTTATACTGAGGAAGTAAGACTTGCTGTGATACACTTTCACAGGCCGCACTACCTCTGGCCACCACTAGAGGGAGACTCCGCTCCAGTCCAGCTGGCTGACCACACACAGGCATATACAAATCTTACATACAATCTGGTGCACTCCAAGGGTTGGGGAGCAGTCTAGCAATTAGGACACACTTCTAGGGTTCCTCCAGCTTTCCTACAAGCTAGAACCCCAGTGTTAATTACTTTCCACTGTCCGCACACCCACACACCAGACTAAGGCCATTGCCGAAACAAGTCAGCGCTATTTTTTCTACAGTCACTCTGATGTACCAATAAACAACACTTCAAGGATTACAGTTTTGCTGGCTCTTCTTACTATTTGTTCACCCACACACCAGACACAAAACAAACAATAGCCTGCCACCACCCAAAAGTTTGTCCGCAGACCGGTCTGCTGGGCCACCACACACACACAGATCTCTGTCTGGCAGATCTGCTAGTTTACAATCTGCCTGCAATCTGCCAACACGCAGTGCAATTGCATACGGATTGGCACGTAACTTAGATCAAGCACTTAGGCACTAAAATGCAACTATCTCTCCAGAGATATGAGCCCTAGCTTAGTACATATAAGTCACTTGTTAATTTTATAATTTTATATCCCACAAGTGGGCAGTGCATAAAATATATACAAAGAAAAGGGAGTTACAAAAAATACACACACTTGGCAGTTTGTTATTAAAATAAAAAGGGATAAAAAACAGAAATAAACTTTACCGAAGTTTTGTGGAAAATCACCATCCATATCTCAGGTTCCACAATTTATTGAAATATGGCTGTGGGCTGGACTTTAGCCCTTGGCTAATCAACCTTGGGGTTGTTCCCATCTCAACCCACAGAATGTTTCGTGTTCTGAAACTACCAGAGTCAAATTGGCCCAGAACGGCGCTGATCGCTGTGTCAGGGATAGGATTTCCGACACCAGCGCATCGGTCCGATCGCGACAGTACCAATCACTGCCTGCCTGCTGAAATCAGGTGCCATATAATGGTTTTGTGTGTTTAATCCAATTCCAAGAAGGTAAAGTAGTCGATTATAATTAATAGTAGTTAATATTAATTGACAAGCATTCCCTAGGTGATTGGGCAGTTGCCAAGATGGTTACTAGGCCTAGTTTTTGTTGCATGCTTTTACCTGATATAACCAGTTGTTATATAAATTGGTAAGCTATAATTTCAGTTTCCTGCCTAGAAGCTGTGCTACACCTTACAATTTCCTAAATTCCATAGGTAATTTTATTAGGTATAAAGCAAGTCTTAACTCATTAGTCACATAATTATCTCCAACCTCTCTCA
Organism: Lithobates clamitans; assembly: GCA_037952925.1. NCBI lineage: Eukaryota > Metazoa > Chordata > Amphibia > Anura > Ranidae > Lithobates > Lithobates clamitans. The sequence goes on from JBBGZY010000044.1 coordinate 3,260,439, forward strand.
GTAGGAGAATCAAAAGACACAATTGCAGAGTTGCATTACCAATGGCAAAAACCCTTACTAAGCTTGGAAAGACAAAGCCCCCCCACACTGTTTGACATTTTATGTATTTGTTTCCTAGATAATATACTGTACATTATACAATTCATCTAAAAAGCACATTGCTAATTTCTCATCTATTCAATCTGCAGTATGCCAAAATCAGTTCTGTTAAGGCCCCTTTAACACATGTGGACCCTTTGTTTCATCAGTTCAGCCACTTTTTTTTTTTTTTTTTTTGAAAAAATGTATGAAGTTTATATCAGTTTTTACATATGTTTGTCCGTTTACATCAGTTTTTTTGTCCATTTTTCATCCAATTTGTTTCTTTAACGGGAGAAAAATAGGGCTTTGATCGGTTCCAAAAAACAGATGTTGACGATGATCATCCATTTACATACGTTTTTCCATTGAGATGCATTAATGTCCATTTTTCATCTGTCAGCGGATGGATGAAAAACAGACAAACGGTCTGCATGTGTGAAAGGGGCCTTAAGGTCAACCTTTGAAGTTATGGGGGTTCTTTGGGTACACATATTACAACCTAAATGGGGCAACCTCATATCAGATCTCATGAAATATTGTGAGATGACAGTACAGCCAAGTTTAAAAAGTGAAACCAAGGTTAAAAAGAATATGTAATTGTATGAAAATAATAAGCAATATGCACCATGTGTAGAGATATATATATATCCTCAACATTACTCTCAAGAATCTGCTGATATTGAGTGGAATCCATGCGACCCGCAACTTTAACCAGGTTCCCAGTACCGGAACTGGCCACACAGCCCCACAGCATGATGGAACCTCCACCAAATTTTACTGTGGGTAGCAAGTGTTTTTCTTGGAATGTTGTGTTCTTTTGCCGTCATGCATAATGCCCCTTGTTATGACCAAATAACTCAATCTTTGTTTCATCAGTCCACAGCACCTTATTCCAAAATGAAGCTGGCTTGTCCAAATGTGCGTTTGCATACCTCAAGCGACTCAGTTTGTGGCGTGTGTGCAGAAAAGGTTTCTTTCGCATCACTCTCCCATACAGCTTCTCCCTGTGAAAAGTGCACTGAATTGTTGAAGGATGCACAGTAACACCATCGGCAGCAAGTTGATGTTGTAGGTCTTTGGAGGTGGTCCGTGGGCTGTTTTTAACCGTTCTCACCTTCGCTTTTGCCTCTCCAATATTTTATGTGGCCTGCCACTTCTGGCCTTAACAAGAACTGTGCCTGTGGTCTTCTATTTCCTCACTATGTTTCTCACAGTGGGCACTGACAGCTTATATCTCTGCGATAACTTTTTGTAGCCTTCCCCTAAACCATAATGTAGAACAATCTTTGTTTTCAGGTCATTTGAGAGTTGTTTTGAGGCCCCCATGTTGCCACTCTTCATAGGAGAGTCAAAGAGAACAACAACTTGCAATTGGCCACCTTAAATACCTTTTCTCATGATTGGATGAAGTTCAAGGCTTAATGAGCTCACCAAACCAATTGTGTGTTCCAATTAATCAGTGCTAAGTAGTTACAGGTATTCAAATCAACAAAATGAAAAGGGTGCCCAAATTTACGCACCTGTCCAATTTCGTTTTGATGCATATTGCACATTTTCTGTTAATCCAATAAACCTCATTTCACTACTGAAATATTACTGTGTCCTTCAGTTATTTGATAGATCAAAATGAAATTGCTGATCCAAACGCCCAAATATTTATAAATGACAATCTTGGAAATTGTCAGGGGTTCCTAAACTTTTGCATACAACTGTACCTAGCAGAACTACAAGGGAATATCCTGCTCCTAGATCACATCCTCTCCAAAAACATCCCAATTTCTGGTTTAAATGCACCAACCTCACATTAAAGTACAAATATTCATATATTTTTTTCTACTACTTTCCTTTAGGGGGTATTGAAGAATTCACCATAATATTAAATTTATCAAAATTGTTTCTAACGTTTCCCTTATAGGCTCTGTGGAATATAGGGTTGTTGGTGGAGACTTACAGTTCCCATATCAGTAAGTCTGCATTGAGGTAGAATATCCATTAATACCTAATATATTCTTATTATACCTCTAGTTATTTGGTGTGTCCCCACATTCTGGCACATGAACCAATTGTGGGGGTAGCGCTGTGGCTATAGTGTCCATGATGCAAGTGAGTGTCTGGCATGCATGGAACAAGTATATGCAATTATTGTGTTTGGATTTTTTGTAATTTTTGTACTTTAATAAATGCATGTTTTTACGTGAATAGATGTATCAAAGCTCCTGAAAAAGCGTCAGTATTGTGGCGAAACATGTTGAGCAGGACATATTAGCAGGAAGACATCTGAGGACATGACTCCTAAGGCAGAGGCATGATGGGACTTGTAGTTTTGCAACAGCTAGAGGGCTGCCAGTTTGAGACCGCTGATGTAGATCAATATATTGTTAAATTGTATGATATGTGCCTTTAAAGTCCATTATTTTCTAGCAAATTCATTGTCTTTATAAGTTAGTTCGCTGCATACATCTCTAACAGGTTGACATCAGGTAGGAAAACAAGTTGAATATTTAATGGCAGCTCATCCTTCCAGAAATCCAATGAGCTTCTAACTTTCTGTCTCTCTTACATTGTTGTTACTATATTGGTACTTGTCTGCTACATTGCTTTTGCCTGCTACACTGTTAGGCTCTATGCACACAAAAAAAATTGTTTTTGTAGTTTTTTTGGGCGAAACTCTAAACACTCCCAAATGCTTCTAAATGGTACTAAAATGCTCCTAACATAGCTTTCCCCCCCCCCCCCCCCCAATTTAGTTTATTAGGTTTAAACAGGTTACACAGTAGATAAACAAGCAGTTTAGTTGCATAATGGTGGCCAACTATTAGAGCTTTTTCCTTCTTTCTTTTTAGACAGGAAAGTTAAAAAAGGAGAAGGAAAAGAAAGAGAAGATTCACAAAGAAAGCAGGGAGTGGTTGAAGTAAACCAGGGAGGGATGTCTAGAGTCTACCCCCTCCTGTTTTACCCCAGGGGTGCAGGGTTGTTTAACAAAAGCAAAAAAATCAATAATCATTGGATATGTTATAACATAACTAAAGTTTTTTGTTTTTTAACAACCTGTAGTAACAAAGTCCAAGACAACGTTTGGTCCAGAGACCTTGTAGAAAGGGGGGAGGTCGTAGGGTCTATCCAGGAGTGCCCATGGGGCATGACATATAGCCACTACTGATGAAGGAGGAGGGGGCTTGTAGGGAGGATTGTTCAGAAGCATTGTTCGATGAAGGAGCTCCACCTTTTTTCAAATATTTTGTTGTCCCAATCATTTTGCAGCAAGGTGTCTAGTTTTTTTTTTGGCATAATAAAGTTTTAAGGTCTCTCTTCGTTTCTGACAGAGTGGGCGTTGAAGAGGAGATCTAGTGTCTGAGGATATTTCTGCGAGCGACAAGTAACGCCAGGAGGATACATTGTTGTTTTTTTTGGAGGTCTTTGAGAGGTGAACTCGCAGTATCAGTTGTTGCTGGTTTGAGGTACCCAAATAGAAGGCGTCTGGGATCCTTATTTATGTGGCAATTAGTCACTCCATGGATAAATGACAGGATTTGTGACCGATAGTCTGTGATAGGTGGGCAAGACCATAGACGATGGATCAGGGTCAGTTTCCGGATCGAGCACCAAGGGCATGAGGCTTTCTTAGTTGAGGAGTGTTTCATTGAGAATGGGAAGTAGGCATTATGAATTATTTTAAATTGTGTTTCCCTCCAGGTTTCGTTTGATATTAGCTTTCTGGTTGCATTATCACCTTCGAGGATGCCAGGTATATCTGCTAGCCAAGATTTCATCGAAGTTTGATGTAAAGGTTTTGTAAAGGTTGAGTTCAAAGGTTGGTAAATATCTGTAATCGAGTAGTGTTGTTCTTAAAGCAACTTCCAGAAAGGTGGACCATGTGTTTCTGAGGGCAAGTTCTGCTTATGAAGTCTGAGAATTGTGTGGAGAAAATGATGTTTTGGTAGATGAAAGTCCTCAGCTATGGAGAGGAAGGACTTAAGAGCTCCGAATTCTTCATGGTAAAAGGAGAATGCGTTGACTAAACCCCTATCTTTCCATTTGGATTTCCTTGTATGGGTAGGAATTTAGCAGAACTTTTTTCAAGCATTTTTTATTTCCTTCATGTCCTATCGCTTCTAAACACTCCTAAAAGATTTTTTCATCCAGCGTTTTTGTCCAGCATTTTTTTGAGCTTATAAAAAAAGCTAGTGTTCATGGAGCCTTATGCTGGCTATGAACTATACGAATAATTGGCCAAACCCATTTTCGAAAAACAAACATTCTGCAGTGAGAGCAAATGATAGTGCCATCATGTAATGACCGATAAATCATTCAGTGGACATAAATTAATCAATTTTTTGTTCGTTTTTTTACGTATACCTAGTGCAAACAGTTCGGATGGGAAACACATTAATCTTTCAATTTATCGTTCTCTCTGCAGAAAATTTCCGAACTTGTCCTTCGTTCTTTTCGGCTCAAAAACGCCCCCACGATTACCGATTTTGGCTGAAGAACGAACAAACTGGCCAAATGACCGAATTTTGGCCGATTTTTTTGTATAGTGTATGGCCAGCATTAGTCAAGATTTTTTTCCAGTTCTCTCTGTAGACTGCAAAACACCACATTCGTGTTATGACAAAGATGGGGGGGGGGGTCTGTAGTCCTGTCCTAGAGTGGCAACACTGCTCCTTCATAAATACAGTAAGGGTTACCAGGTGAAAATAAAGGTAAAGAAAGCCTGAAAAAAGAAAATGAATACCTCCCTTCTAGATTGTAAGCTCTAACGAGCAGGGCCCTCTGATCCCTCCTGTATTGATTTGTATTGTAAGGCCGTTGGCGCTTATAAATCCTGCATAATAATAATAATAATAATAATAATACAGCCAACACATCTAAGGAATGGTAAGCTGTAATGTATTACAATCATGAAGCTAAAATTTCTTTGAAAACCTGATGATACTCCAATGTGACCTATTGTATATATGATCCAGCTCTCCCGTTTGCTTGTCTTTCAGGGTTAGACACTGACTTTGAACTGGCCCACTAATTTGCTGGGTTCATTGCAGGTCACACAGACCACCACTACAAGCGATTGGTGGAGGGGGGTGGTGGATAATTGTGGAAAACATGCTTGGGACAGCTTAGAACTAGCAAGCGGCAAAAGGAGAAGGGAGGGGAACAGTTCAATCTTATGCAACTGAGGCTTTGTGATTCCTCCAGTAATGTTACACATTTTTTTTCTGTACTATGAAAAGATCCCTTCAATGCCTGTGCCCCATCACATAGCAGACTATGTTTATGAATGGCACCTATCAGACTCTAGGATAAATCTAGTGATTAGAGAGAATTTGCCAAAGGGCCTTTGTAGCTCAGAAAAATGCCTACTCCAAAATGGAATGCAGTGAATTCCTGGGAGCACAGGTCCTCCTTTGTTGGAACTCTAGTGGTATTCTGGAGCAAATAAAAGGCACAAAAAGTATCTGAGATGCAATAAGTATTTGGAAAAATGTTCAAAGGGTTCATTTAAACATTCCTTGCTGTTAACTGAATCAATCTGTTTAGCATAATATACAATCTTTAGAATCATCATTCTGAGATACTGTATATAATCCAGTCTAGTTTTTGTCTAGTGTTATTTTAAGTCAGATACTTTTAAAATTTATTTTAGGTAATTGAAGAGTATATGGTGCTGCACTACAACGTGGCACAAAGATAATTGTAAAAGTCATTTTTAAAGGGAATGTAAAGCGGTTTTGTGTACTGTATATTGTTTTCATTAAAGCCTGGACTATACCTGACCTATTTCTTTTTTGTCAGTACACATGAAATACTGCATTATTTTGTAGTCTGTCTGGCCAACAAAATGAGCTTTAGGTTTCTGTTTTATGTGTTTGTCTACTTGCCACCTGTTCACAGAACTCAATAGCCCTAGCTTATACACACGTGACTGAGACAGATCAGTGATTCATAACTGCTTGGACGGATCTGAAATTACAATCTGACAAGGCAAGCCAAAAACAGTGTCTGCTATGATTTCTCTTTATAGATAATTGTAAAAGAATGATTGTATACATATAGTGGAAAAAAATCGATTCAAAAACAAAGCAAACAAAATATCACTCAAAACCATTATAAGTTCCCTCTAATTCCCATTGTTCTTGAAATAAACAACATTTAAATATGTTGTAAAACTAAAGTATTTTTTGGAAAGCTGCAGAGTACTACTGTAGTAAGAATGTCCCCTGCACCCAAACAAAGCAGCAGTTTCTTTTGTTCTTTCAGTATGACCTAGTAACAGTTTTTTTTTTATTTAACTTGAGTCTTAAAGTGGAGTTTCACCCACTTTTACAACTCTTCAGCATCCCTCACTAAACTGTGCTCCCCAGGTTCAGCTCTCTTTAAAAAAAAAAAAAAAAAGCTCTCTTATCATATTCCAAGTTCCCTTTAAAATTCAAGAGGATACTGGTGGAAAGCAAAGAACAAAGGCGCCATTGCGTAAAAACACTCTTTTTAAAAGTATATTAAAAGCAATACATTACATCTACATGGAATAAATGTCTCTTCTGACACGCCTATATCTTTAAGCCGTGCCAGCTCCAGTCGCACACACTCAGGCTACGAGTGAGCATCACCATACGGGATGAAATCATGTCCAATAATCCCCAACCTACCTGTTTCATCGAGATTATGTCTTCAAGAATAGATTGTTTCAGGATTGATTTGGGAAGGCAATAGCAGTGTTGTCGACCTAGTAGATTGAGAGAGGAATAGGAGGAACAAAGTGCAGTCGACCTAAAAGATAGAGATCTCTCAGAAGAAGCCTGAGCATCCAAACTGAAAGGAAGTAGCTGTCCAAGGGACCCAAAGGATGAAGGAGCTGTATCATGAAACAGAATGCTACTGACTTTGAAATATGCAGTTAAAGCAAGGGGCAGATTCTAAACGGCAACAAAGTACTAAGGCTATAGTACAGTGATGGCGAAACTTTTTGAGCCAGAGGGCCCAAACAGCGACACAAAACCAACTTACTTATTTCAAAGTGCCAATATGGAATTAAACCTACCAGCAGCTTTGTACAGAGGATGAGACTGAGCATCTGAATGAGCCCTAAGGCACCAAAAACGTATGATTCTGCCCAGAAAAAAATATTTTGTGCTTTTTCCAAGGAGTGGAGTTACGCTCAGAATACAGGGTTCAGGAATGTGTTGTGCTCAGAATATACAGGGTTCAGGAATGCGTTGTGCTCAGAATATACAGGGTTCAGGAATATGTTGTGCTCAGAATATACAGGGTTCAGGAATGCGTTGTGCTCAGAATATACAGGGTTCAGGAATGCGTTGTGCTCAGAATATACAGGATTCAGGAATGAGTTGTGCTCAGAATATACAGGATTCAGGAATGCGTTGTGCTCAGAATATACAGGGTTCAGGAATGCGTTGTGCTCAGAATACAGGGTTCAGGAATGCGTTGTGCTCAGATTACAGGGTTCAGGAATGCGTTGTGCTCAGATTACAGGGTTCAGGAATGCGTTGTGCTCAGAAAACAGGGTTCAGGAATGCATTGTGCTCAGAAAACAGGGTTCAGGAATGCGTTGTGCTCAGAATATACAGGGTTCAGGAATGCGTTGTGCTCAGAATATACAGGGTCCAGGAATGCGTTGTGCTCAGAATATAGAGGGTTCAGGAATGCGTTGAGCTCAGAATGCAGGGTTCAGGAATGCGTTGAGCTCAGAATGCAGGGTTCAGGAATGCGATGAGCTCAGAATGTAGGGTTCGGGGGGGGGGGTGATGTGAAGGCCAGTAGAGGACACTGCCTTGGGGTTGGCCCTTCCTAAAGCAGTGTCCTCTGCCCCCTTCACATCACCCCCCCCACACACACACACACAGTAGTGTCCACTGCCCCCCCTTTCCCCTATAACAGTGACCTCTGGCTTCCCTCCCATAGCACTGTCCTACCTGTGTATATACACACCGTTCTCCACATGCTCATGCTTCAGCGCTTGAGCCCCTTCACAGGCAGCCGTTTTTCTCCTATTGGCTCTCAAAGTCCAGAAATTTTTATGATAAAGGGGGAAGTTCCTCTTTAACAGGTTCCCAAACACCCTCTCATACTCACATTATCTATTCTTAGGGCTCTTTCACACTGGCGGGATCTCCACTGATCCCCGGCAGGCAGATGACAAATCTGTGTCTGTTCCAATTATGCAGAGTGGACACGGACACAGCTTGCTTTCCTCTATAGGCAGTCAGATGTAAACAGACCTCCTGTCCTGTCCAATCTGATAGATGGATGGGGAACAGATCCCCAAGCTGTCTGTTTTTAGCGCATAGGATCGGACATCGGTGGGTGTCAAAAGACAAATGTCTCCATAGAGGAGACTGAAGGGACTGCTTGGGTCCACCTGAAAAACTGACAGGCTGACCCAGTCGCCCCGTGTGAAAGGGGCCTTAGGATTAGATTCCTGGACAAATACAAGCTTAAAAGGATAGCGATAAAAACATTAATATCCTAAGATTGATTAAAGCAGTAGTAAACCGCTGAAAAAAACCCCTAAGAAAACCTGCAAGGCAATAACATAAGATGCTAGTAGGCATTGCCTACTAGCACAATATGAAATACTTACCTTAGAACAAAGCCCCCACAGTGGTGCCGGTCACCGCTGAGGGGGCTGACATGTTCCCTCAGCGTTTCTTCCGGGTTCCCGGGTTCACGGGCTCCGGCGCTGTGAGTGTTCAGAGCCATGATGACGTCGCTCCCTCACGGAAGGAGTTCTAAAGTTCTGGCATGATACGCCGGACCTTCAGAGCGCATGCGCTGCTGTCAGCGGCTGCAAGCAGGGTGAATACTTCCTAAACTGTACAGGTTTAGGAGATATTCATTTTATCTACAGGTAAGCCTTATTATAGGTTTACCTGTAGGTAAAAATCACCAAGCGGGTAATACAACTGCTTTAAAGTGGATGTAAACCCGAAAATTTATTTTTTGTTTTTTTGATGTCATAATGTAGAGTATAAGATTTCCTATCATTTGAGCCCAGTCTTTCCACAAAGAGTTAATCCAGCTCTAAGCAATCCTCTTTTATTGATCATTAAGATAAAACTTGACAAAGAAAAACTTTTTCAAATTCTCCCCCTTGCTGTGATTTACATATCTCGGGCACTAGCCTAAGACATGCATTGTTTTTTAATTCCCTCCCACTCCTTTCTTCAGCAGCTCTGCAAGGATTGGCTGTTCCACAGCTCAGCATGATTTGGCATGCTGAAGTCATGTGGTTACTTTCCTGTCTTTTCACTGGATGTTAGAGATCATAGCAGAAGTTCAGTGTAAGAAATACACAGGAGAAAATGCATATTGACAAGGGGAGTGTAGAGGTGGGCGGGGAGTCTACTGACATCACGACTCCACCCACCGAGCTCCAGACAACAGACCCACCCACAGAATATGCAGTTTTTTGGGTCTAATAACAGACAGAGGGGAGACATTTGACAGGTAAAGATACATGCAGAAGGCATGTATATCCTTATAGATAACCCCTATGGCAGTAGTTTAGAAAGGATGACATTGGGTTTACATCCACTTTAAGGAAACATACAGTGAAAAACATTGGTAAAGTCAGAATGAATACCATGTGAAATGGAAACAAAATCTAGCCATAAATGACTTGAAGTTCAGCCAATTCCTTCTGAGACAGGTTCTTAATGTGGTGGTAGTAAGAACTAGCTGAATTTGTCACATGTGTCAATAATATTACCAAAGCTGGTGCAAATGCTTGCCTGAACTAGGCGCAGGTACTACTGCCATTGTCATTAATGCTTAATTGAAGTCTCTGGGCGTTTTCTCACAAAAAGCACTTCTGTGAAAAAACAGCTCTAAATTATCAGCTGAATTAATCTTTGAAAATCCCAAAAGATTATTTTTCCAAAAAGAAAAAAATATTAACAAGGCAACATGATGTACCTTTAAAACCACCAGTGACCAATTCATGTTGTTCTGCAAGTATTAATGGCGAGGATTTTGGAAACATTATGCTAGGGCTACACAAGAGATTTTTAATTTCATAGACTGAAGAAAAATCTTCGAGGGCAAAAAAAAATTGTTCTACTGCAGGAGATTGTTGGGAAATTATACTTGTGAAATGAACGCCATAAGACATATTCAAACAAGAAAAAGCTCAGGAAGAATCTACTAAATTTAAGCTCCTGCTTCAATTCAAGTCTAGAGAGAAGAAGATGGTTTATGAATTGCTAGTCATTTTTTCTACGTGACCAAATTGAGGCAGTGTGCAATTATGGGAGATCAATTGTCCTACTAAAAAAAGGCATAGGTAGCAATTCACATTAAAAGCAATGTGGTACAAAGGATCGCTCTCATGGGATTTTAGTAGTGCTGTTAATCTACTAAAAGTCACCCGTGTAGCCCTAGCCCAATAGTGACCATACAAAACCATATTTGAGAATTTGTAGAGAATTGTAATCTCAACTTTCTGTACAAGGTTTCCAGCTGACACACACCAATATTAAGTATTTCATGACCTCCAACCCTACGGCAACGTTTGGCTGCCTACAGTTGAGCACAATTGAGCATGTCATGATCTGCAAATCTCTTGGTATTATTAAGCCCTGACTTAACATTTACAATCCAGATTGTTTTATTTGGCATGCCCCAGCAGGGGCACAAAGCTGTACATAGAGCAAGTGTACATACAACCAACAGAAGGCTAGTTATGTGCCCTCTTAGGACATCCACTTTTCTACTATATCTGTTCCCATCTAGACATTTTAAATCCTCAAATGCCCAACACCTGTGCACATCATAAACCATCGTCCCTATGACTTTGTGTCCACCAAACACGCCAATGGATAGAAATCCCATACATGCACATGTGAATATGAACCCATCTGTTTTGCACAGAATTGAAGATCTTCTGCACCCACAAACATGCTAGAGCAGGACATAATCAGCAGGTGTCAAGCTCTGTAGACGCTATACTCTTGGACATCAACTGTTACATTGACACCTACACAAAAACTTGAAACACAAAAACGTAAAAATACTTTGACAGTGACAGGTGCCACCTTGTGTAAACTAATCCTATTATCTGCAGATAGGGCCACTTGCAGCTAAGACAGTACAGCAAAGCAAATACCGTGGGAATGTGTAGAGGCTAAAGTTTAGGTTATCCTGGAAAATATCACCCCTACTAACAAAGTGACCAGTACTTTATTTTTTCACTTTCAGAAAACCTAATTTTTTAAACAGAAAAATGGCCTACGCCATTGATTAAAATGTAGGAAAATTGTAATTAAAAACCCTGCAAAAACACACACAGAATTAAAACTCAGCAGGAGAGACTTAAGAACTCAGAGGAGAGAACTCACACAATAGACTTGCTATACTGTATTTGTTAAAAGTTGTGCTGTACTAACAGCAATTAGAAAGTTCAGGTGTAATTTCACCCCGCATTCATACAAGACCTCCTCTCACCTTAAACAGGAAGCAGGGGCTGGCTTGCTGGAGCTTGAATATAATAGAAGTCTGTGAATGCAGTGCGGCATAGTAATCAATATAAATCTGTCATAGGCACAAGTAATAAGAAAGAGGAATGTCTGCAGTACACACACACACCTAAAAATTTTCGTTATTCACACACACAGATTCAAAGCTGATGTTCATTTGAGCAGACAGCATCTAGACATTTCATGTAAAAGATTTTTGTTTTAGACGCAACATGCAATCTTTTAAAGAAATATGCACCATATGATGTGTCTGCTCTATAAAATACACACTTTAATAGGATATCCTAACCCAAAAAAATACATTTCAATTTACCAGTCTATAGATGTGCTGCTTCGTTTTCGGGGGGTGTCCCGGCTGGGAGAAAGCACAGTGATTATTGCTAGTGGCTATAGTTGCTGGCAATAATCACATTTAAAATCTGATAAGCTGGTTGTACCTAAGTGGATTGATTGATCAACTTGGGAACAATTAGCCTGCCCATACATGGTTTGAATCTCATCCGGTCCCTGCTTGGCCGGATTAAGTTGCAACCATGACTCATACTAAACAGTGCATCTGAAGTATTCACAGTGCTTCACTTTTCCCACATTTTGATATGTTACAGCCTTATTCAAAAATTGACAAAAATGCATTATTTTCTTCAAAATTCTCCAAACAATACCGCATAATGACGTGAAGAAGTTTGTTGAAATCTTTGCAAATTTATTAAAAATATATATTTATTTTTTAAAAACACATATACATAAGTATTCACAGCCTTTGCTCAATACTTTGTTGAAGCACCTTTGGCACCAATTACAACCTCAAGGTCTTTTTGAGTATGATGCTACAAGCTTGGCACACCAATTTTTGGGCAGTTTCTCTCATTCTTCTTGGCAGGACCTCTCAAGCACCATCAGGTTGGATGGGGCGCGTCAATGCACAGCCATTGTTAGATCTCTCCAGAGACGTTCAAGTCTGGGCTCTGGCAGGGCCACTTAAGGACATTCACAGAAGTTGTCTCATAGCCACTCCTTTGTTATCTTGGCTGTGTGCTTAGGGTCGTTGTCCTGTTGGAAAATGAACCTTCGCCCCAGTCTAAGGTTCGGAGCGCTCTGGAGAAGGTTTTCTTCAAGGATGTCTCTGAACATTGCTGCATTCATTTTTCCCTCAATCCCGACTAGTCTCCCAGTTCCTGCTGCTGAAAAACATCCCCACAGCATGATGCTGCCACCACCATGCTTCGCTGCAGAGATGGTATTGGCCAGGTGATGAGCGGTGCCTAGTTTTCTCCAGAAATGATGCTTGCCATTCAGGCCTAAGAGTTCAATCTTTGCTTCATCAGACCAAAGAATTTTTTTTCTCATGGTCAGAGTCCTTCGGTTGCCAGCTTGGCAAACTCCAGGAAGGCTGTCATGTGGCTTTTACTGGGGAGTGGCTTCTGTCTGGCCACAGGCCTGATTGGTGGAGTGCTACAGAGATGGTTGTTCTTCTGGAAAGTACTCCTCTCTTTACAGAGAAACACTGGAGCTCTGTCAGAGTGATCATCGGGTTCCTGGTCACCTCCCTGACTAAGGCCCCCCCCCTCCCGATTGCTCAGTTTGGCCAGGTGGCCCGCTATAGAAAGAGTCCTGGTGGTTCCAAACCTCTTCCATTTACAGATAATGGAGGCCACTGTGTTTATTGGGTGCAGAAATGTTTCTGTATGCTTCCTCAGATCTGTGCCCTGATACAATCCTGTCTCGTAGGTCTACAGGCAATTCCTTGGACTTCATGGTTTGGTTTGTGCTCTGACATGCACGGTTAACTGTGGGACCTTATATAGACAGGTGTGTGCCTTTCCAAATCATGTCCAATCAACTGAATTTACCAATCCATATAAAAAAGAAAAAGGGATTTATTTATTTATATGCATATTCAACAGAACTACCTTTAGCTCCTGAGGAAGCGTCTTATGACGCGAAACATGTCGAGCACGAGCTTATAAGCACATAGAGAACATCAACAAGTGCACTATCAGACCTGCAATCCAAATCCATCTACGCCTCTACAGTCACAACGTTCACGTACTGGGGAAGGTTTCTCTCCTCTTTATAACCAAATGTTAGACTGTACACACTATGTATGGGGTTAGCGATGGTAGATGCAAGGAAATATCCACTTGATATGTTCACAATATTGTTGTTACATGTATGACGTACTGTTTTTAAAGCATGATGGTCTGGGGCTGCTGTGCAGCTTCAGGACCTGGGCGACTTACCATAATTGATGGAACCATGAATTCTGAGCTGTACCAGAAAGTCATAAAGGCGAATGTCCGGCCATTCGTTTGTGACCTCAAGCTCAAGTGCACTTGGGTTATGCAGCAGGACAATGATCCGAAACACAACAGCAAGTCCACCTCCAAATGGTTCAAACAAAGCAAAATTTAGGCTTTGGAGCGGCCTAGTCAAAGCCCGGACTTAAATTCAATTGAGGTGCTGTATCATGACCTTACACAGGCCGTTCATGCTGGAAAACCCTCCAATGTGGCTGAATTAAAACAATTTTGCAAAGAAGAGTGGGCCAAAATTGCTCCACGACAATGTGAAAGACTCATTGCCAGTTATCGCAAACGCTTGATTACAGTTGTTGCCCAGTTAAACCAGTTATTAGGTTTAGGGGGCAATTATTTTTTCCCATAAAGCCAGGCAGGTTTGGCCAGATTTTTTGCCCTAATAAATGAAACCATAATTTAAAAACTGCATTTTGTATTAACTCGGGTTATCTTTGTGTAATAAAATTTGTTTGATGATCTGAGTCATTTAAGTGTAACAAATATGCAAAAAAAAAAATAAAAATCAGAAAGGGGAAAAATACTTTTTTTCACACAATTGTATGTATTTATGATTTTTTTTCTTTTTTAATACATTTACAAAGATTTCAAACAAATCACTTTCATATTGTCATTATGGGGCATGGTTTGTAGAATTTTGAGGAAAATAATTAATTTAATCCATTTTGGAATAGGGCTATAACGCTGAAGTGCTGTGAATACTTTCCGGATGCATTGTAGTTACTATGGAGTGAGTATAACCACCCTAGGACAGGAATCACTTTATTTGCAGAATCACCAGGAGACAAAGGAAAAAAAAAAAACTGAAAAAAGAAAAATGATTCAGCCACAAGATCACTTTTATCGGCAGCGAATCCGGTAGCAGCAGAGATGATCGTGTCTTTTCCTGTGGATGCCTGGCTGCTGACTGAGGGGAGGATGGCCCCTGCTTGGCTCCATGGCACAGGAGGGTTTAAAGCTCCCCGTCCCGACAAGCTTGTGCGCATACGCGAGTAGCGCCCGCATATGAAAACAGTGTTCAAACCACACATGTGAGATATCACCGCGATTGCTAGAGCGAGAGCAATAATTCTAGCCCTAGATCTCCTCTGTAACTCACAACTGGTAACCTGTAGAAACTTTGAAACATCACCTATGGAGATTTTTAAGGGTAAAAGTTTGTCGCCATTCCACGAACGGGTATCAGTTTACTCGGCTTTACATTATCTTTCACAATATAAAAAAAATCTGGGCTAACTTTACTGTTGTCTTATTTTTTAATTTAAAAAATGTATTTTTTCCAAAAAGTGCGCTTGTAAGACCACTGCGCAAATACAGTGGGACAGAAAGTATTGCAACGACTGCCATTTTATTCTCTAGGGTTGCGGTCATGCAACACTGTACCAATATGAAATTTTTATCATTTTTTTTCACACAAATAGAGCTTTCTTTTGGTGGTATTTAATCACCACTGTTTTTTTTTTGTTTTTTTTTGCTAAACAAACAGAGACCGAAAATTCTGAATAAAAAATTTTTTTTTCATAGTTCTAAAAATTTTGCAAACAGGTGACTTTACGCCTTCACTGATGTATGCTGATGAGGCTGCATTGATGGACACTGATAGACTACACTGGTGGGCACTGATAGGTGACACTGATGAGGAGGCACTTATGGACACTAATTGGCAACACTGATGGGCACTGGTTGACAGCACCACTGAAGAGCACTGATTGGCAGACTGGGGGGCACTGTTGGGACTGCACTAATAATCAGGACACTGATAATCAATGTCCCTTTAACACAAGCTGGTTATCGGCTCTCTTTTTCTCTCCTCGCGCTGTCATGAGGAAATAAAATATATATAATAACTGGCTTGTGTTTACTTTCATGGTCAGCTGTCATTGGACATCACAGAGCACGCCACAGAGGGCATGCAGGCAGCGTGATCACGGGAGGACGTTCATGCAAATTAAACCCACGCTATAGCCGTCTTTCGGCTATAGTGTGGGTGGGAAGGAGTTAATATCACTTTAAGAAGCAGACAGCACATTGAAAACAAACGGCAAATAAACATTTACATGTAGGTGTTGCAGCTAACTTAATCCTTGATTTTGGCAGCAGTAAAAGGGTCACAGTTATTCTGAAAGATGGCACAAATTACTGTAGAAGTCAAAAGCCCAAAAACGAATTTTAAAGTGTATGTTAACTCCAACAATGTTCTTTTGATTTGTTAAATAAACCATTTAAACCATTTAAAGCATTTGTTTTATCTCTCTGTGTCAAAAACACATATTGATTGTTAGAAATCCAGAATAAGAATGTAAGTTCCAGTGCATTTGCAGTGTTATCTGCCCTGCCTGTTTTTTTAAACTTCAGAACACCTCCTACTTATGTTACAAAGATGAGAAGGGTGGTGATCTAGACAGATTGCTCATCCACAGATAAAGTACAACGCGCAGGAAGTGTGTTAGGCAGGCCATACACCATTCGTATCTCAGCAGGCTGAATGTACCAAGTTGATCGACTCATCAATTTGGGTACAAGCAGCATGCCGGGTTTTACCTGTGCTAGCAGCTGCTATAGCTCCAGCAATAACCACTATCCTCTCCCGGCAGGGGTGGCTTCCCCCACTAGGAGAAGACAATGGCCTGGTAGGAGGGATTCCCACATTAACATGGTCTGTGTTGATGGGGGAATCGAGTGAATTTCTTTCCTGCAACTTTGCTCTGTGTATAGCCAGCCTTAATGGCAAGATCACCCTGTGAAAATAATAATTAAGAACCCTGAAAAAGAAAACTAATGCAGCCACCATATCTAAGGACTGTTAAGCTGCAAAATATTACACTTTAGGAAGCCTAGCACAGATCAACACAAAGTAGATCCAAAAATCATGCATCATACATGGGGCTAAATCAGTCACGGATATTTTTATGAAAGTCTAAGTGTATACTACTCCCAGGATTCAACGTCTGGCACAAAAACACTGTAAACTGAAAATAAATCATCTCATAAAGTAAGACAGAATGTTTCCTACAAGCAACTGGCCATTGATTATGTATGGAGGTGGCATACACAGGAGATGTGGATTGTAATTTAAAAAACGATTAGAATATTTTGCATGTGAGGCATGCCTGTGCTATAAAAAGCATGTGATGTCTGTGTGTGACCGTATCTTCACTGTTCTGACAGAAAAATCCTTTCCAAGCTTTCCCTGTTTCAAGAGTACAAAATGAATCACAATCATGTGGCTTAGATCCCTGCCAAATTCCTCTTTTCTGCTACCACTATGACTGTCTCTGAGTGCTGCCAACAACATTTGTCTTCTTGCCAAGATCAATTGGCTGAGTGCTCAAGTGGGAGGTAATTTTTTTTCTTTTTTTCTTTTTCTTAATGAAACAAACAGGCAGCACTCATTGTGTTTTGTTTTCAAGAAGAAAATGTATAAAGTACAGAATGCAAAGGAAGGGGGTTTGTATGTGTATGACAGATCCCAACTTTGTCACTTCTAGTGCACCAGTAATATTTACATTGTAACAAAATACTGAGACACAAAGGCAAAATTTGACCCACAGCAATGCATGCTTTTTACAACCCTGTCAAAAATTCAGTGTGGCATGTTCACACAGTGAAGTCTAATGCCCCGTACACACGGTCGGACTTTGTTCGGACATTCCGACAACAAAATCCTAGGATTTTGTCCGACGGATGTTGGCTCAAACTTGTCTTGCATACACACGGTCACACAAAGTTGTCGGAAAATCCGATCGTTCTAAACGCGGTGACGTAAAACACGTACGTCGGGACTATAAACGGTGCAGTGGCCAATAGCTTTCATCTCTTTATTTATTCTGAGCATGCGTGGCACTTTGTCCGTCAGATTTGTGTACAGGATCGGAATTTCCGACAACGGATTTTGTCGTCGGAAAATTTTATATCCTGCTCTCAAACTTTGTGTGTCGGAAAATCCGATGGAAAATGTCCGATGGAGCCCACACATGGTTGGAATTTCCGACAACACGCTCCGATCGGACATTTTCCATTGGAAAATCCGACCGTGTGTACGGGGCATAATGCTGTAATGCTGTTAAGTGGACACAAACATGTTAGAAGTATGTCCTTGTGTCATCTTAAAGCCCCATTCTGCAGAAAAACAATATTTTTCCTACCTCCTCCTGCTACATCCCCCGCTGATGACTTTGTCCAATTCTGGATGCTGAGAGGACCCCACTGCAGCCTATCCAATAAAAAATGTCAGGTTGCCACCCTACGTGGAAACCCAAAGAAGGAAGCAACAGAATAGGAGAAGAATCTGGCCGGATTGTGACAGGACCGCGGCTACAGGTAAGTTAAAAGGTCTTTTAGAAAAGGGCTGTGGTTTTTTTTTGTTTTTTTTTATGCAGCAATTAGCTAGAGGTGGGTTGGTAGGTTTTCATCCCGGAGTGGGGCTTTAAAGAGGAACTGAACTGTGGAAGCTGTGCCCAAAAAAGCCAGGCAGAAAGCAAAGATATAGCCACCAGTTTTTTCTCTGGTCTCCCTGCAGCTGACCTTTTCCTATTATGAAACTGAGAGGAGGAAATACAGGGATTATAGCGGTGCCAAGACATACACGTTACATGTGAATAAAAACAAAAAATATTTTATTATCAAAAAATTCTAAAAAGTTGACATACATTTCACAAAAACATGGTGTGCATCATAGTTAATGTATTTAAAAACAATTGTGTAGCGAAAATACTATTTACGAAACTAGGCCAAAAGAGCGTGGTGGCCAGTTCCGCAGGTAGATATTTAGATGTCCGATATGTTTCGCCAGTGATGGCTTCCTCAGGGACAGATGTTTGATATGTATAACGCTACAGTTTAATCTGTAGATCCCTCCTGGCGAGGGACCTACAGGACACCCCTCGAGTACCTGCCTCTTTGGCTTGCTTGATACTGGATGACACTACCAGCTGTTACTTGTGCACCAGCTACCAACCCAATTTATAGCACTACACCTTTTGAGCGTACTACCTACTTCATGATCTCTGGTATCTTTAAACATCTTTAACTAATCGCCTTCTGGTGTCCTGTATATTACCTGTTTTATTCAATTACTAGTCCTTTTCTGTCAGGTCCTTCTATCTGCCCCCTACAGCTATCCATGGTAGTCTATGCTTGAGGCTTCGCTGGGGGTGCCTCGCGTTTGTCCTTGGCGACTTACAGATTAAACTGTAGCGTTATACATATCAAACTACTGTCCCTGAGGAAGCCATCACTGGCGAAACATGTCGGACATATAAATATCTACCTGCGGAACTGGCCGCCACGCTCTTTTGGCCTAGTTTCGTAAATAGTATGTTCGCTACATAATTGTTTTTAAATACATTAACTATGATGCACACCATGTTTTTGTGAAATGTCAACTTTTTAGAATTTTTTGATAATAAAATATTTTTTGTTTTTATTCACGTGTAACGTGTATGTCTTGGCACCGCTATAATCCTTGTATTTCCTCCTCTCAGTTTAATTTTTCAACTTATTGGGATGAGGTGCTATATTACATTGAGGGTCACCCAGTCACCTTTATATCATTTTCCTATTATGAAGTTATGCCTTGGCCTCTTGTCCTGTACAGTGTCTCTGTAGGGAGGTGGCCATCTTGGTAAAGGCAGGGCTTTGCTTTCTTGTTTCAGAACCTCCAACAAGGAGTACAATGAGCATCATTTTAGTGACAGCACCATATCTCACTTCAGATCTCTGGAGACTAGCAGTCCAAGTCAACCGTGTCTTACATCTTCAACTGTAGATATACGGCTAAGGCACAATTAACAATTTTAAATGTTCCTTCTACTATAGAAAATCTTTACTTTCTGAGTCAAGTTCCACTTTACGTAGAAAGCTGCGCTAACCTGCCCTATGTGGGCATGACAACCTTCGCTGATGTTTATCAGTGCATTTCACCAAAGGAAGCATGGGTATCAGGAACCAAAGAGCGAGTGAACAACATTCTGTGAAAGCATGCCCAGTTTTTTAAGATTGGAACTTTGAATAAATGTAATTTTCCATAAAGAGAATTTTAAATCTCTGTTTTAACTACTTACTGAAACATTTCAAACTGCTGAGGGAAGGAAGTCATATTATGACAGGCATACACAAACATTTTTACATTGTTCTATTTTAGAATAATTCAAGGTTTTGCAGAAGTCTGTGCAACAAAAAAAAATGCCTAGAGCTTCACAAAGTGAATTTGCAAGATAGCCCTTTCCTGAAGACGAGAATCCTTGAATGAACGTATAAATCTTGGCCCTATTCCATGCAAATATATCAAAGTGTGTTTGGTTCTGTTAAAACCACATTATAAATAGACTGTACAAGCTACAGATATATGTGCTGAATGCATGCAGTACATTTAACGTGGCAAAAAAAAAAAAAAAAACATGGAATTTGTGGAATGAATACAGAAAATACCATGAAAAGGTATTGTAAGGTCATTGCACATTAAGATATCTGTATGTTAGCTAAACGCATCAGAGTTTACTTAAGTGAAACTTTAGTCTAAAAACAAAGCCCTGATAGATCACTTCAGGCTGGCCCCTTTTGCAGATATAGCTATGTAAAACATTAAAAATACGTGTGAGGAAAAGGTTTAGGACTTTATAAGAAGCATGTGGCCGAAATAGCAACGTGAACATGGAATGGCTGGCAGATGTATAATAAAGGATGACCTAATGACATTGTGTCATTACATATATATAATAGCATAGCATAAACAAGTATAATAAAAGTAGATTAATATATATCACATAATATGGTAACATTTTGCATGATAATGACACAATAATATTACAAACACCAGACTCTAAAAACTATGTACACATGCTAGTAAAATGGATGATTTATGGGTACCATCCTTATTCTATATAGCTTTTTCCCTTTGCTTGTCATTTGACAGCTAATTCGATGCTATTATGATCATTAATTCAGGAGTTGTATCCTTTATTTAAGTCAAAATGTACTGGCTTATGCCAATGTTATATTGTTTTGTTACTATCATGTGTACATGGTTTTTAGAGTCTGGTATTTGTAATATTATTGTGTGATTATCATGCAAAATGTTACCAGGTTATTATGTGATATATATCAATAAATCTACTTTTATTACACTTGTTTATGCTATGCGATTATCTATATGTTATGGCATAATGTCATTAGGTCACCCTTTATTATATATCTGCCAGCCATTCCATATTCACGTTGCTAATTCGGCCTTCATATAAAGTCCCAAACCTTTTCCTCATGCTAATAGCAATTAGGGATGGAGGTACTTGTCGTCCTTTGTCTCGGCTTCATATAAATTTCCAATCCTTTTCTCCTTTACTAATTTTAATAATAAGTGTCTATACTGTTTAAAATCCAGTAATGTACTGTCTCAGCCTACTCTGAGAACAGAAAATCTGAGAACCTGACCCCTAACATAAAGCACCTCCATCCCTAAATATAGCAGAAAAAACGAACATCGCCCCAGGGACTTTAAATGAGATGTTTATGGTGATCAAAGGGTAAAACAAGTGTGGAAGTCAAAAATGGTTTATTAAAAATAACAACATCATCCAATAAAAGACATGAGCATGGGTGAACAAATTCATGAAAACAGCAACATTGCATTATAGTCCTTAAAACATAGCCATAATATGATAATAGTAGTAATACATGTGATACAGATATGCATGGTACATCTCTAACCCGACGCGTTTCGCGAGCTTTCCTCGCTTCATCAGGGGCTGATGTGCATATCTGCTGTCTGTAAAAACAGATAAAGTATATATTAAAGTATCGGTCATGATGGGACAAAAGCAAGGAGCCTGAACCGATCAACCCATACCTACTTGTCAGACAGGGACTTCAAGGACTGAACCCAGGTGGGGGTCGGCGGAGGGCATCTCCCCCGGGAGCTGAAGAGACGGAGAACCCAGCAAAGAGGTCCGAGACCGGACATGGGGGGCAGCGTGGCAATATCAGAAGAAAAAGAGTGTGAGCCCAAAATGCTCCCATATATCTTGCAGGGCATGACCACTGTATAAGATATACAAATATGAAGTATATGAGATTAAATGTCTAGAAAGTAGTATGCATCATTACACAAGGTAGAAGAGTGTCCTACAAAAGGAGTCTGAAGTGATTGCATAAGCACTATCATGGGAGTATGAAGTATGTGCATATACAAATATGAAGTATGAAAGATTAAATGTCTAGAAAATAGTATGCATCATTGCACAAAGTACAAGAATGTCCTACAGAAGGAATCTGAAATGATTGCATGAGCACTGTCATGGAAGTATGGAGTATGTGCTGAATACAGGTTATACAGAAAATCCTACAGAGTATGGGAGGGAAGAGAAAGAAAGGTGTGAAGGGAGAATCTGGAGTGAAGAAAGGAGGAGCAGATGAAAAGTGTGGTGAAAAAGAAAAGGAAAAGGAATGAAAAGAAGAAAAAAGGGGAGAGGGAAGGGAGAGGGGGAAAGGGAGAGGTGGGGAAGTTGGGGAGTGAGACAAGGTGAAATAGGGAAGTAAGGATGTGTGAAGACAATTGATAGGAAGGTACGAGCGACAGGTTGAAAGTAAAAGAGGGAGTAGTGAAAAATGTGAGTATGGAATGTGAATCAAAGTTACAAGGTGTGCATATATGGATGAATACACAATGGGATACAAAGTATAAGTGTGGGGGAATAAACAAAATGCCTACCAGTGTGGTTGAGCATCCCACCTATGTGTTGAGAGGACATGATAAGAGGAAAAGTTGCCACGCCAGCACCCCAGCCTAAATACCGGACATCGGCTGAATACCCCGCCCCTAACGTCATGCGTCAGGCGGAGCAGGAGGGGACCGCAGCACGCCCGCCGCACAGCGGCATGCACTCGCGATTCCCAAGCCCCCGCCTGGATGACACACCGCGCCCATTAGTGTGGGGATACCGCTGGAGTGCAGGCATCCCCAAATGGGCGTGGAACATGACGCCGATGCACGGGTGGCTCCGCCCACCCGGAAAAACCAGAGGGACGGAGACAGCTGGGGAGAGGTACTCCCCATTTGTGCATCGCAGCTCCCAGAGGGTGAGAACAACCGCCCACCCCACAGCAAGGGAGCAGCATGAAGGAACCAGGTCGGCAAGTGCACAATTAACCAATTAAGGTGAACCAGCATGTCATTATGAGTACATGGTAACAAACCCAATGTTGACCTACTCTGCACATGCTCAGTTGTTCTCTATTTTTAGGGTCTGTGCCTAAAATCAGAGCCACTAGAGCAGTGGTTCTCAACCTTCCTAGTGCCGTGACCCCTTGATAAAATTTCCCAAGTTGTGGGGACCCCTAAGAGTAAAATTATTTTTGCTAGTCGCGTTTGCTGGCACAGTGGCGGCGTTTGCTGGCACAGTGGCAACAATTGATGGGCACAGTGGCTGCACAGTGGGACGTTTGCTGGCACAGTGGCTGCGTTTGGCACAGTGGTAACAATTAAAGGGCACAGTGGCTGCGTTTGATGGCACAGGTGGCGACGTTTGCTGGCACAGTGGCGACAATTTATGGGCACAGTGGCTGCGTTTGGCACAGTGGCAACAATTAAAGGGAACAGTGGCTGCATTTGATGGCACAGTGGCTGCGTTTGATGGCACAGTGGCAACGTTTGCTGGCACAGTGGCAACGTTTACTGGCACAGTGGCAACGTTTACTGGCACAGTGGCAACGTTTACTGGCACAGTGGCGACAATTGATGGGCACAGTGGCTGCGTTTGATGGCACAGTGGCGACGTTTGCTGGCACAGTGGCGACAATTAATGGGCACAGTGGCTGCGTTTGGCACAGTGGCAACAATTAAAGGGCGCAGTTCCTGCGTTTGATGGCACAGTGGCTGCGTTTGATGGCACAGTGGCAACGTTTGCTGGCACAGTGGCGACAATTGATGGGCACAGTGGCTGCCCTTGGCACAGTGGCAACAATTAAAGGGCACAGTGGCTGCGTTTGATGGCACAGTGGCGACGTTTGATGGCACAGTGGCGACGTTTGATGGCACAGTGGCGACGTTTGCTGGCACAGTGGCGACAATTAATGGGCACAGTGGCTGCGTTTGGCACAGTGGCAACAATTAAAGGGCGCAGTTCCTGCGTTTGATGGCACAGTGGCAGCGTTTGCTGGCACAGTGGCGACAATTGATGGGCACAGTGGCTGCATTTGATGGCACAGTGGCGACAATTGATGGGCACAGTGGCTGCACAGTGGCGACGTTTGCTAGCACAATGGCGACAATTGATGGGCACAGTGGCTGCGTTTGGTACAGTGGCAACAATTAAAGGGCACAGTGGCTGCGTCTGATGGCACAGTGGCTGCGTTTGATGGCACAGTGGCGACGTTTGCTGGTACAGTGGCGACAATTAATGGGCACAGTGGCTGCGTTTGGTACAGTGGCAACAATTAAAGGGCACAGTTCCTGCGTTTGATGGCACAGTGGTAGTGTTTGCTGGCACAGTGGCGACATTTGATGGCACAGTTGCAGCGTTTTAATGGGGGTTTTTTTCTGATTGTTTCAGTTTGCTTGCGCCCCCACCACTGATTTATATATAAATGTTGCGGTTGATTCCTCAAAAGTGGTTATTCCGTGCCAGTGCTAGATACACAAAGTGTATAGCTTCCAAACATGTATCTAGCACTGGCACGGAATAACTACTTTTGAGGAACCAACTGGGACGTTATATATATATATATATATATATATATATATATATATATATAGGACCATAATTTAAAAAATGTTGTCTTGTCAGCTTTTCCTGTGTGTCTGACTTACCAGAAGTCACAGGTGTTCTTCTTCTTCAGCATGTCGTGTTTCGTTGCCTCCCTCTTGGTACACTCGTCCGCAGCAAGCAGATTTCGGTGGGTGTACAAAGATGTCCGCTTGCCGACTTCTAAGTCTAAGCCTTACTGCGGACGAGAGTACCAAGATGGCGGCGACGGAACGTCACTTCCGGCAGTCCCTCCTCTCCAGGAAGTGACATCTCGCTGGCCGAGACGGACGGACTCAGGCAGTAACTTCGGGTCCGTCTCGGCCAGCATCTCGGCCAGCATTCGCGACCCCCTGGAGAATGGGCAATCGACCCCCCAGGGGGTCGCGACCCCCAGGTTGAGAACCGCTGCACTAGAGGTTGATCAACTGACAGCTTTAAGTTCAGGCAAAAACCTGACTTTTAATATTAGGACACTTACCTGTCCTGGAATCCAGCGATGTCTTCACCCCAGCTGATGTTTCCATCGGCTATCTGGTGATGCAGCCGTCATTGCCGGTAAGGGAACCCAGCAGTGAAGCTTTGCGGCTTCACAGCCAGGTCCCTACTGCACATGCGCAAAGCACACTGCGCTCTCTTACTGGCCTGACAGCAGTAGAAGGAGGCAGGAGGCTGAACTTCTGATGTATTTCACCACGGCGAGGTCCGAAAACAGGTACCCACTCCCCCCCCCCCCCCGAAAGGTGCCAAATGTGGCACCGGAGGAAGGTGGGAAATCAGAAAAGCGGAACTTACACTTTTGGGTGGAACTCTTCTTTAAGATTCACTGTTGCTGAAGGGGGAGGAAAGCAAGAGGAATGACACAGCCTGTATTGAAGAAGGACAGATCAGGGAGGGAGTGTCAGGGCTGGGCTCAGCCCTTCCTTCTCTAAGCTGGCCACTCAGCTGTCGGCTAATTGCCAGCTCCTATCTCTCCACAGTGACTCACCTGTTGATGATATCCTGCTCGTCAGTCCTGCCTACTTAAGTCGTCCAGCCCAGATGACCTCTGCCTTCACCTTGGACACATCTCTAGAGACACTCTCCTGTGTTCCTGTTAAAGACCTGCTTGGCCGACATTCCTTCTGACTCCAGATCCTGCTTGCTGTTCTACTACACTCATCTCTGCCTCCCTGACCTTTTGGCTTGTCTGACTATCCGTTCCGGTTCCTGAACTCTGGTTATGGTTTGACTACATTTACTCTGTTTACCTGTTGGTAATATTTTTTCCAGATTGGATGAGCAGGAATTATTTGACTGCCTCAAGGGAGCAACGGTTTTCACAAAGCTTGATTTGAGAGGGGCATACAATCTTGTGAGGATTGAGGGCGACGAGTGGAAAACTGCATTTAATACCAGAACAGGCCATTATGAGTACCTCGTAATGCCTTTTGGCCTTTGTAACACCCTCGCAGTTTTCCAGGAATTTATTAACGATGTCCTCCGAGATTTGTTGCAGTTATGTGTGGTGGTTTATCTCGAAGATATCCTCATATTTTCCAAGTCCCTGGAGAGGAACCACACAGATGTCTGTCGTGTGCTTCAGAAACGAAGAGAGGACAATCTCTATTGTAAATTGGAGATATGCGAATTCCATAGTCAACAGGTTAAATTCCTGGGTTATGTCATTTCCACTGTTGGTTTTCCAATTGACCCAGAGAAACTTTCAGCAGTCCTACAGTGGCCCCGACCCGTGGGTTTACGTCCTCTGCAGCATTTTCTTGGCTTTGCCAATTATTATCGGAAGTTTATTTGTAACTTCTCCGAAGTCCATTAAGGCCTTAAGGCCTTTGAGAGTCTCAGGGCTGAATTTGTTTCTGCTCCTGTGTTGGCACATCCTGATCCTACGTTACCTTTTATTCTTGAGGTTGATGCTTCTAAGACTGAAGTTGGCACCCTTCTGTCTCAACATCCTACATCAGAGAGCTATGCATCCTTAGGGTTACTTTTTCAAGAAATTGTCACCTGCGGAATGCAATTACGAGATTGGTGACAGAAAGCTGTTAGCAATCATTTTAGCCCTGAAAGAATGGAGACATCTCCTCGAAGGTACCACTGTGCCGGTTCTCATTCTTACTGACCATAAGAATCTCACATTCTTGTCTGAGGCTAAATGCCTCTCTCCCAGAAGGGCATGATGGGCTCTTTTCTTGTCTAGTTTCAATTACATTGTCTCATTCTTACCTGGTACTAAGAATGTAAGGGCTGACGCTTTATCACAATCTCCAGTCTCACATCTCCTTTGGGTGACAAAATTCTTGCTGCTCAGGTTCACACTCCTCCTGAGAAACCTTGGGACCTCTGCTTTGTCCCAGAGAGTCTCCATACTGCCGTGCTCCAGACTTGCCATTCTCCCAAGGCTGCTGGCCACCCTGGGAAGAATCAACTCTTTTGGGCCATTTCTCAACAATTCTGGTGGCCTAGTCCACGTGCTGATGTAACTGCCTTCGTAGCTGCCTGTTCGTGTGTGCTCAGAGTAAGACTCCACGACACCTTCCAGTGGGCCTCCTACAACCCATACCCAATGGAGAGAGGCCCTGGACCCACCTACCTGTCTATGGATTATATTGTGGAGTTACCCAACTCCCAGGGCAACACAGTTATCCTTATGGTGGTTGACCGGTTCTCGAAAATGTCTCATTGTATTCCACTTAAGAAGTTGCCCACTTCTGAGGGACTGGCTTCCATTTTTGTTTAGGAGATCTTTCGCTTACATGGGCTAACCAAGGTGATTGCCTCTGACAGCGGTAGTCAGTTTGTGTCCCGGTTCTGACGAGCCTTTTGTGCACAGTTGGGAATTCAGCTTGCTTTCTCCTCTGTGTATCACCCGCAGAACGAGCCTACCAGTCCTTGGAGCAATTCCTACGTTGCTATATTTCTGACCATCTTAAGAACTGGTCAGACCTTTTACCGTGGGCGGAGTTTGCTCACAATAGAGCCTTAAATTCTGCTTCCCGATTGTCCCTGTTTACGGCGAACTATGGTTTTCAACCTCCCATGTTGCCTGACTCCTTAGAGTATTCCTGCGTTAGAGAGGCATCTCCGTGGTCTTTGTTCCACTTGGGCACAAGTCCAGGAGGCTTTGTGACATGCTAATGATAGGTACAGACTCCATGCTGACTGCAGACGCCTTCCTACCAGGTTGGGGACAGGGTCTGGCTGTCATCTCGCAACCTCTGAATTCGTGTTCCCTCTCTGAACCGGGCCTTTCCGTATTCTTCGCAGGATTAACCCAGTGGCTTACGCATTAGACCTTCCTTCTAATATGCGTATCTCAAATGTATTTCATGTCTCCTTATTAAAACCTTTGGTCTGCAACCGCTTTACCACCTCGGTGCCTGGTCCTCACTCTGTACAGGTTGAGAACCACGAGGAGTATAAAGTACAGTCCATTTTTGACTTCCGTAGGTGCATACAGTACCTGGTGCATTGGACAGAGTACGGTCCTGAGGAACGCTCTTGGGTCTCATCCTCGGACGTACATGCCCCTGTCCTCCTCTGTGATTTCCATGGACATTTTCCCCTCAAGCCTAGTGGTCCCCCGAGGGGGAGGGAGGGTCATTGAGGAGGGGGGTACTGTCAGGGCCTTCCCTGAGCTGGCCGCTTAGCTGTCGGCTAATTGCCAGCTCTTATCTCTCCACAGTGACTCACCTGTTGAAATCCTGCTTGTCAGTCCTGCCTACTTAAGCCGTCCAGCCCAGAGGATCTCTGCCTTCGCTTTGGTCACATCTCTAGAGACGCTCCCCTGTGTTCCTGGTAAAGATCTGCCTGGCTCCAGATCCTGCTTGCTGTTCCACTACGCTCATCTCTGCCTCCCTGACGTTTTGACTTGTCTGACTAGCCCTACCGATTTCTAAACTCTGGCTATGTTTTGACTACGTTTACTCTGTTTACCTTTTTTTATTATTATTAAACAAATGTGATTTTACTGTACTACTGTCTCAGTCTGATTCATGGTTTCTGACAGTAGGTGAAGGCCATGAATTCAGAAGATTCAGTCAATCCACTTGTTGGTAATATTTTTTCCAGATTGAATGAGCAGGATCACCGCATGGATCAGTTTGCCATGGCGTTATAAACGCTCCTGAGTCACACGGTTCACCTGGAATTTCCCACTGTGGCTGCTCCGGACTACGTTTACTCCATTTACCTTTTTTATCATTATTAAACAAGTTAGATTTAACTGTACTTCTGTCTCAGTCTGATTCACGGTTTCTAACAGGGAGAAAAGAAAAGCAGAAGAGTTGACAGTAAAAACTGCTGCCAGGGAGACACAAA
Source organism: Lithobates clamitans (assembly GCA_037952925.1). NCBI lineage: Eukaryota > Metazoa > Chordata > Amphibia > Anura > Ranidae > Lithobates > Lithobates clamitans. Next base: position 3,289,380 of record JBBGZY010000044.1, read on the forward strand.
TAAGTTAAACTTACAAGGATAGTGTCCTATCTTCCTGATTCTCTCTCCCTTCACTCCCATGGGCAGCCTGTGAACTTTAGTACTGTCAAGCTTCTGTCAGCCTTCCTCTCTATCTGAACCAAGACATACAATCAGGGCTGGAAATGTACATATTTTAACTGAAGAAAGTGGCATATATTTTTTTGAGACCAAGGAGAGGGGTAGAGTTTCCAAACAGGATTTGGCTGCTTAACAAAATGGCAGCCTCCAGCAAGAAGAAACAGGAGCAATGCTGGAGGCAATTTACAGCACACACTAATTTTGGTAATTATTAAATGTGGACTGTATGCTATTTTGTTAAAGAACATTATTTGTTATCAAACTGGTATGGATTAAGTTCATAACACATATGAAATTTTGCACGCCTTGATAGTAACAGACATTTACAATTCAAAAATGGCTTTCAGTTACAATTTGAGTATTGCTTGGCTAAAGTCACAGAATCTCTAATTTAGTAATGAGATGGATGACCTCTGCTGGCAGGGCAGGGGTGTTGTGGGTTGAAGACTATATATAACCACTTATAAATGACGAGGCACCCAACTCAGTCTGTTAGTCAACAAGCAAGTTATCCCTAAAAAAAGGTAAATTTAGAAAAGAAATGTGTTCCATTAGCGTTGTGTTTTGTGCATGTTTGCATATATACTTATGTATTATGCCGATCATTTACACTTCACCTAGTGTTACCCGAGAAGTGTCTGTCCTCTGTGCAATGTTCTTGTCTGTACAAATTCTAACTCTGGACTAAAGCCAACTGGCAAAGAACAATACATCCCTTGCTGCAGCTTGTTCTAGCAAGGCTCTCCACATTAAAAACATTGTCATTAAAAAGTATAACTTATGCTCAAAATATTTTTTATCTGATGTAGAATTGTATCCCCTCCATATCCCCTCTTTCACCATTCTTTATTTGCTAAAGGGAGAAAAGAACTGAGAGTGGTGGATATTCAGTAAATACCTGACTGCTCAAAGTGTAGTTTTCAACCTAAAGCCAAAACTTATATTCTACTTTATAAGCATACTTGTGTATATGAAGTGCAGTCACTTACTGTCACTTGTCAAACACTGTCATCTTAGAGAAGCAGAACTACTGAGCACTGTAAAAAAACATTTCTATCTACCAGTCTTGGATTCTAACCATTGGTATAGGTCAGAAAAGGGAAGCCAAAAGTATTCAATAGTAAGCCAGGGTGGCATGTGATTTGTGCAAGACTAACCAGTAAGCATTCAATATTGTATATCTATTGTATATCTATACCCACTTTAAATTTAAAATATCACAGAGGCCCCACTCTTGTAATATTTCATTTAGCAGAGTCAAAGGAGTAAAGTGGAGGATGCGAGTATAGGTAAAAAAACAGAATATCAACAAGTGAGTGAGAGTACCCTAAAACAAAATGATTATATTACAGCTTACCAATCCTTAGATGTTGAGGCTACATGAGGTTTTCTTTTCATCTAATGATCCAGGTAGTGTCTGAGGGTGACTATGTCTGAGGGTGACTATGCTCAGTCCACTTCACCTATGCAGGAACAACATAGCCACCCTTGGATAGAAGCACTGTCAACATATGGAGAGGAAATTGTTAGATAGACTAGTAGATTTTGGCCTGGGTCTCACTGGTGTACTTTTGTGCAAGGGCCCTGTTTACTGCATGGAGATGCAGGGGTGTGTGTTACGTACGTCCCCTGTTGTGTTGTATTCATGTCAAATGGGACAGAGTGGCTTCACAGACAAAGCCACTGCTCCCACTTTGACAGCCGTGCGAGTGTGGGTGCCCGGCTCTAAATGCAGACAGTGTGTGTTTAGGGCCTAGCAACCTCACAGCTGCTTTAAAATTGGGGGCAGCCACTACATCCCAATTGACTTCAGTGGAGCTACCTGCACAGGGAAGCACAGAACAAACACCTATGCATCGGCATGCCCCGTACAGCAAAGACAGCCCTCGCATGGGCATACGCCTAATTATGCCTTTGGGTATGAGACCTTGAATGGACTTTACATAGGTGACAATCTAATTCCCAACTACAGCCAACACAGTTTCTTAAGGAGTTGCAGCAACAGTTTTGTTCTATTTGGTTAAAAGATTTGAACTAAATGAAAAGCTGACCATTGCAAGCACCCCTGTTAATGTAACACGTGGTCTCAACCCACTGACCGCCACTTTTGCTGGACAGTTTGGTCTGTTAAAGAAAGCTGAAAAATGAACAAATCTACAGGCAGAATCAACCTGTAAATTTACTATGTTACTGGGACTCAGAAAAACAGACTTATGTTAACGCAAATGACAGACTGCATTGTATGTCACTTTGATTATGCTGATCATTCCGCTTTCTCATAGTATCGTAGTAGGTAAAGTTGAAAAAAAGACACGTCCATCAAGTCCAACCTATGTGTGTGATTATATGTCAGTATTACATTGTATATCCCTGTATGTTGTGGTCGTTCAGGTGCTTTTCTAATAGTTTCTTGAAACTATCGATGCCCCCCGCTGAGACCACCGCCTGTGGAAGGGAATTCCACATCCTTGCCGCTCTTACAGTAAAGAACCCTCTACGTAGTTTAAGGTTAAACATCTTTTCTTCTAATTTTAATGAGTGACCATGAGTCTTGTTAAACTCTCTTCTGCGAAAAAGTTTTATATCTATTGTGGGATCACCAGTACGGTGTTTGTATATTGAAATCATATCCCCTCTCAATCGTCTCTTCTCCAGAGAGAATAAGTTCAGTGCTCGCAACCTTTCCTCATAACTAATATACGCCAGACCCTTTATTAGCTTTGTTGCCCTTGTTTGTACTGGCTCCAATTCCAGTACATCCTTCCTGAGGACTGGTACCCACTTTAATTTGGGATCCACCTATGCACTAAGATGATCAAAACAAATGCAATTTAACAATATGCATACAAGTAGTTGTAACACTGAAAAAGTGCTGAAATAATTGACGTTTCCTTTATAATAAGTATCTCCTAGTGATCTAAAGCAGTGGTCATCAACCCTGTCCTCAGGGCCCACTAACAGGCCAGGTTTTATGTATTACCTTGGGGAGATGCAGACTAGAATACTGCAATCACTGAGCAGCAAATGATATCACCTGTGATGTATTTCAGTTATCTTGCAAACCTGGCCTGTTAGTGGGTTCTGAGGACAGGGTTGATGACCACTGATCTAAAGATCTGTCTAAAACTTGTAAATTAATGTCAGAACATACAAGTGGCACCTCCCATTGACTACAGTCTACATTTTTGTAACCGCTTACATATTTTTGGTAAACCACTGTAAAATAAACACACTTTCCAAAAGCCGAGCAATAACTCATTTAAAAAGGCATGTGGTATAATAGCAATTTCACGTTGCTGTAACACTCCCCTTCCCAAGATTTAGACTTCATTGTTTTTCATTAGGGAAACATTAGAAAATACATAGGGTAAAAGATCATGTTCACAGCATTAGACTCGAATATTATGGCAACTTAGTTGCCATATGCTGAAGCAATGTACCTTACGCTGTGAACACCGTAATCCACCTACAGCCATGACATAAAGGGGCTGATTTAACTAAAGGCAAATAGACTGTGCGCTTTGCAAGTGCAGTTGCATTAATTTTCCCCAGAGCTTAGAGAATGTGGTGAGCCTTCCCTTTCTAAAAAAACAATAAAAAAAAAAAAAACAATTAAAAAAAAAAAAAAACCCAATTTAAAAAAAAAAAAAAAAAGCATTTTTGTTTGCACTTTATTGTTGGGGAAATCAGTGAAGCGTCACCACATTCACTAAGCTCTTGGAAAAAGGAGTGCAACTGCACTTGCAAAGTGCACAGTTTATTTGACTTTAGTAAATCCACCCCATAGCTTATTTTTGTTCCCCAAATAATTGTGAAGATAAACAGTGGTCTTTTAACAAAGGTGCAACTTTTTTGTTAACTTGTTTTGTGTTCAAATATTTATCAGCCTCTCTACAGTGGTCTGAGCAAACCTTAAAACTAGTTTTACTTTAAGGACATTTTACTTGTAAAGGTAAGTAAGGGATTGCAAGTCATTTACTGTCTGCCTTCCAAAGGTGTCAAAAACCTGTGACCTGTAGTGCACCTGTGCTTTAGGATGGGATGGGAGACTCCGCTTGTATCTGCTACTCTACCTCATAGCTTCTCCAGCAGAGTGCAGTGAAAGACTGCCTGTGTGGGAAACCTAGAGCATTCTCGAGCATGGGAAACCCCCGCCTCCCTCCATCATGATCTGTGTGGCTTAGGGATGCGATAAGCTAATTGTCAGCTGGCATTACAACAACAGATGTTATACAAGGAGGTCATCCCAAAACACGGAAAACTATACATGTTTGTGCATATATGTTACGAGAGAAGACAGATGCATTTAAGCACTTGATTCTACACAGCAAAGGCTCAGGAAATGTAAAAGTTCAACTCTATACTGTAGAGAAATAGTGGTCATTCTTTCAACAGCCAACTGGCATTAAAAAAAATGTATAGATAAAACACAATATACCACAGATCCTATGCCAATTAAAAGGTTAATGGAATGCTCTCACACCAGCCATCATGTTTTCGATTTGCATCTAACATTAAATTCAGCGTTTTCATCTGTACCTTGTTGTCGGAAATTGTGATTGTGTGTAGGCTCCATCACACATTTTCCATAGGAATATCCGTCACACAAAATTTGAGAGCTGGTTCTCAAAATTTCCGACAACAAAATCCGTTGTCGGAAATTCCGATCGTGTGTACACAATTCCGACGCACAAAGTTCCATGCATGCTCTGAATCAAGCAGAAGAGCAGCACTGGCTATTGAATTTCATTTTTCTCGGCTCGTCGTACGTGTTGTACGTCACCGCGTTCTTGACGTTCGGAATTTCCGACCAACTTTGTGTGACCGTGTGTATGCAAGACAAGTTTGAGCCAACATCCATTGGAAGAAATCCCATAGATTTTGTTGTCGGAAAATCCTATCATGTGTACAGGGCATAAGGATATCACTTTCCTAAACACATAATAAGATGTTCACCTGCAAAGTTAGGTTTGAGATGAGTTCACAAATCTTTGGACTTTTTCATATAAATTTTCTGTGAATGCAACAGTTTAAAAGCAGGGTGTATTTGATTTAAATCAAGTCGATTTAAATCACTAGTAAAAAGGCTTGATTTAAATCATAATTTTTAAAGAGAAACTGTCACCTCTGACCCGCTGTTGACTCACCGACAGTCCCATTCACTTTAATGGGACGGCTGGTGATGCGGCAGTGACACAACAAGGTGAGGGACATGGCGGAAGCAGGTGAGTGGATGCCCGCTAACGGGCGCTGCCATGATGCATCTGAAGTGACAGGTGCTCTTTAAATGTAAGGACTTATTCTTGCTGGTAGTTAGAATCTTTAATATTTGCAAACAAAATGAAGGTTTCCTATTTAGAATAATAAGCTGTCAGGTTAGTAAAACAGTGATATCAGAACCGATTCAATCATACAGTTTGTAGTGTACATAGATTTGCAAAACAATGGGATAAAGGAATATTCCTGAACTTTGTTTTATCTCATGGTTACTGTGAAATTGTGTGAATGCATCGATGCAGTGTATGTTATCTCAGCTTGCAGATCTTGGATTCATTGAATCAGTTTACCAAAAATGTAAATATTGCAGAACATACAGCCTCATGCTACATAACAGCGCCGACCGTAGGCACATATGCGGCCTTGGCTTGAAGGGGTTATACCGGGGTGATGCCTGCAGGCATCACCCCGGTACCTCTTTTTAGAGCAGACGGTCGGCTCTTTAGGGATGTCAATCGATGCGGCTAAAAGCCAATCAGCTGTTATTCTAAAGGAGCGGGAGGGGACATCCCCCCTCCCGCCGCCTTCCACCGCTCTTTCCTGGCCTCCCGTCCCACCGGGAGACCCGATCCACGATCAGGCACTTCCACCGGCTAGGCTGAGACTGGAACAAAGCTGGAAACGGCAGTCAAGTGAGACCCACTGCTAAATTAAGCCTCAAGCAGTGGGTATGCAGGTATATGAAAGGACTTACTAGCAAACAAACTCAAGGACAGCAGGCCCATCGTAATAACATCACTGAGCTTTTATAAAAATGCAGTGCAAGGTTTATTAAAATGGGCATAAGTACATACCCCCATGTCCGTGTACCATAGGGAATATTTACTTTCACTTCCTGTCCCGAAGAAACAAAGGGAAGAAAAAGAAAATCTGCCCTAAGTGAACTGCAAGCTGTGACCTGTGTGACCAGTTTGTTTCTGTAACAACTGTAACATTTGGGGTTTTTTTCCCAGCAATTTTATGTCTAGGTCAAGTGAGGATGTATCTCTTCAGCTGGTGCAGGAACAAGAAAAAAAAACGTATCAGCTACAATAGCTACATCAAATATGCCAGCTTGTTATTCAAAACTTTTATGGTGGGGCGAGAGGGGATGGAAAAAATTCAACTAAGAAATCACAAACAGGAGATGAGCACTATGTGCTTTTTTGAGTCTCTACTACGTCAATGGATGAATTGTACGGTAATCCAGATACAGCAAGTGTGCCTATATCATGGACACTGGTGTGTTAGGTTTCTGAAACTCATAGTGTGCAGGAATATCAATGTAAGCCATTTGTGTCCAAGAGAGGAGCCTAACAACTATTAAAGACTCAAGGTAAAGCTGGAGTTCAACTTAAGGTGCAAAAATACAGTGACTAGCCAGTTCTGTAAAAGACAACTCCTGGTCTGCCACAATAGTATTCTGTTTTCTGACTTTTTGTCTATACCAACGTTATAAACATCCCACAACAGCTCTTATTCAGCAGGATAGTGTTCAGCGCTGTAAAGGACTAGCTTCAGAGGCTTACTAGCCTACTACATATCCGGCAGACATACCCATGTTAAAATATCAAGACAATTCTGATCTCATTTAAAATTTATGAACACTTTTTCTTGACTTGGGGGCTTACTTAAATCATATCTAAAAAGCCAAAAAAAATTTTTTCCCTCATTTTAGAAAGAGCAGGGGACTGCTATCTGTTTTCTTGCCATCTGTGTCCTATTAGGAAAGTCGTCTTTACTTCCTGTCCTGTAGAATCAACCAGCCATGAGAAAATACCTTTCCAATGTGAGGGACATCCCTTTTTTAGAAAGGTGTAACAGGAACAAGTGTCCCAGATTAAAGGTTTCCCCTTGATTCCTGTTCTAACGGACACTAAACATATTGGGCCCTTACTTTCATTAAAAAAAGAGAATGATAATCTTGGGAACCCTGCTTAGTGAAGCCCAAAAATGAGAGGTACGCACCTAAATGGTATAAGGAGGGTGTAATCAAAAAGTCAAGTATCAAAAAATGAAAAAAAAATGAAAAAAGAACGATAAACACACACTAATGAGCTACCTCTTCAAAATATTTATTAGCATGTATAATGCACAAAAAAGTATCAGCATCAGAACGCAGAGATCCCCTATCCTCGCCTCTCCCCCCTCCCAACATCAACCTCCAATCAAAAACAACCCCAGCCAGCTAGTGCCTTCCCCAAAAAAGACCACCCTGCCTAGTGCAAAAAATATAAAAAGTATGTACAACCTCCAATGGGAGCTGGTCTAAACCTCCCCCTAGGCCCCCTACTCCCTGCTCATCCACCTGCATGAAAAGAACTCTGCAACTTGCCTATACACTGAGGAGCCAGCACCCCACCTTAAAACCACAATGGGTGAATAGAGTGCTGAATTCTACTGGGACGAAGCTAAAAACCGGACCATACTAATAGATCATCAGTAACTCAATGCCTGCAAAGAGCCGTAAAGCAACAAGTCCAGAGGAGGTATGTAATGCTAGAAGTATGTAGAAAAAAGAAAAAAATCCATCAAAAAACGTCCTCAGTGAAGTTCTAATATGGATAAACAGTGCTGGATAGACGATTCCTGAGTTGGTATGGTATGTCCATGTGCTGCTGCATAGCCATGTGGGGAACAGTAATTGATGTCACACCATAAATGAAAAAGTCAGCTGCTGATAGACTAGAAACTTCCATTACTTGTGGCATTGGGGATCATGACACCCCCCACCCCCAACCACTCTATTGAAATAAAAAAGTTTTCCCATTAGTTAGACCTTAAAGTTGAGTTCCACTCAAAAGTGGAAGCTCCACTTGTTTGCTTCCTCCCTCCCCAGGTGCACATTTGGCACCTTTCGGGGTGTGTGTGGGGGGGGGGGGAACGGGTACCTGCTTTTGACAGGAACCCGTCCCCACTTCCAGGAATCCTGGCTGCGGCGAGATGCGGTGAGGTCCCCCAGAAGTTTGGCCACCCTCCTCTTTCCTCTGCTGCTGGGTCATGTAGAAAGTGCAGCACGCTTCGTGCAGGCGCAGTAGGGAACCGGTTGTGAAACCGAAAGGCTCCACTGCCGGTTTCCCTTACCACCATGGCGGCGGCGGCAGCACCGATTGAAAAATCGGCTGGGATGCAGACATCGCGGGATCCCTGGACAGGTACATTTCCTAATATTAAAAGTCAGCAGCTACAGTATTTTTAGCTGCTGACTTTTAATTTTTTGGTGGGGGGGGGGGGGGGAGCATAATTCCTCTCTAAGTACTCATACTGATGGATCTTTAGGCTTTAAAGAAAAAAAACTAAACAAAATGGGCATCTTTATTATAATACTTATGTCATTTTTTAAAGCAAAGCCGATTTTAATGTTATTATATAAAGAGTTATAAAAATAAAACAAGGTAGTAGACACATTTTACGATTATAGACAGACAATCTAAAAAAAAAAGTGTGTTGCTATAATAAAACTAGAAGTAAATGCTATCTTAAGAAAAGATCTTTTGAAGATTTGTTTACTCAAAACACAAATGGTCATATTCTCTGCGAAAATGGCTAGCTATAGTATGACAATACAAGCTGACTAATCCAATCATATGGGTAACTAAAGATGGACAAGCTAACTAGAGGAGCAGTGCAACACACAACTGCACCAATACATGGCAATCTATGTTCGATGTTTGTAATTCTGCTAAATTATTTCCATTTCATTTTTAGGCGTTAAACCCAATTTTACTTTTCTTCATAAGACAACAATATATTTGATACATGTAATCCAAGTAAAGATTTTAGTAGATATTTGCAGTTTGGTAAATAGTTATGGACAATTATTCTCTCCCAAAGGTATTTGCCACTCAGCTAACAGGTATTCAAATGACTCACCCTTGGAAAATGCATGCTAGTTTAATCATGATTTCTCCTACTATAAAATGTAAGTACTGAAACTAGTTTGGTTGTAGTTTTCAGGTATCTTCGTAGAAGAATTATTTTTGGATATCTACACAGCAATGGCTGCTTGGTTTGATTTACTTTGCACATACTTAATTTTTAAACAGAAATCATACCAACTAAAGAAAAGGATCATTTGAACATCCACAGCCCTTTCTTATCATAGTCAATTCTTTAAATTAAAAGTGAACTTCTAAATATAGCCCAAATTTCAAAGGACAAATTATCATAATTTAGGCCCCTTTCACACTACTGCAACTTCAAAGTTGCGCGATTATGTTGCGATGCAGCCACGGGAATGCCTGTGTAAACTGAGGTCTATGGATTTGCATCAAAGTCGGACCAAAGTAGCACAGGGACTACTTTGAAGTCGGTGCGACTTGAAAACACACAGATATGAATGGTACTCATTGGAAAACATGGGGAATGACTTGTCATGCGACTTTGCAGTGTGTAAGGGGCCTAAAGATTTCCAATGCTGTTAGCACTTTGCAGATGTCAGTGCATCTGCATTTCCTAGTACATATCACTGTAAATGTCCTGCTGAACACACTGTAGAATACAGGTATACACTGGGACTGTGAACTCTAAAAACTTTCAATTACAGAAGGGGTATTAGGTTCCACAGAAATCACCAAAGATCAATAGCGAGGTCGGTTTGAGTAAAAAATAAGGCAAGAGATCCACTTCCTCACATGCCTATTATGTACAATGATCTTCAGTTTTCTTCCTGGACAGTACGATGTCTGAGCAGTACACCTAGGGTCAGAGCTGACTGCTGTTGTAGAAGAATGCAGTGTGCAAAGCTTGGGAAAGTGCAGCCCTGCTGCTCCATGTCAACATTCCACCCCTTCTGCATTTCCCAAGGTCTCAGGCAGAAAACCCTTTTTTGTTCTTATCAGCTCAAACAAGAACAATGAATTCCACTAGCCTACAAGAATGTGACAAGGTGCCAACAAAGCCAACCAGGAAGGTGATGTATGACCTATAGGCTACAGCTCAGATAGATTACACAATTCATTATTACATAGCAATAATCTGCATTTCATATAAACATTTGGGCTTCAAATAGGGTGGCGAGATAAACAATGCAGGATATCTCCATGTTGCATTTGTTTGTGTACACAAGTAGCCACATTTCTCAAAGCTGAAAGCTGGTGAGGCGGCTTACCAAAACAGTGGATTGCCATTTTCATGCCATGGGATCAGTAAAATAAAATGATTTGTACAAAACAAAAAAAAACAAAAAATAATAATAATAATATATATATTTATATAATATCTATCTATCTACATATAGATATAGATATAGATATAGATATAGATATAGATATATATATATATATATATAAATATATATATATATATATATACAAACACACATACATACACACACAAACACACACACACAGTGGCACTGCGTTATTTTAACTGACAATTGCGCGGCCGTGCGACGTGGCTCCCAAATAAAATTGACGTCCTTTTTTTCCCACAAATAGAGCTTTCTTTGGTGGTATTTGATCACCTCTGCATTTATTTTTTGCGCTATAAACAAAAAAATAGCGACAATTTTGAAAAAAAAACGCATTATTTTTTACTTTTTGCTATAATAAATACTATAATAAATACTCCCAAAAAATATTTCAAAAAACATTTTTTTCCCTCAGTTTAGGCCGATACGTATTCTTCTACATATTTTTGGTAAAAAAAATTGATTGGTTTGCGCAAAAGTTATAGCGTTTACAAAATAGGGAATAGTTTTATGGCATTTTTATTATTTTTTTTTTTTTTTTTACTAGTAATGGCGGCGATCAGCAATTTTTATCGTGACTGCGACATTATGGCGGACACATCGAACATTTTTGACACATTTTTGGGACCATTGTCATTTATATAGCAATCAGTGCTATACAAATGAACTGATTCCTGTGTAAATGACACTGGCAGTGAAGGGGTTAACCACTAGGGGGCTAAGGAGGGGTTAAGTGTGTCCTAGGGATGTGTTATCCACAGTGCGGGGGGGGGGGGTGTGGCTACATGTGACACGTCACTGATCTCTGCTCCCAATCACAGGGAGCAGAGATCAGTGACACTGTTACTAAGCAGAACGGGGAGATGCTTGTTTACATTAGCATCTCCCCATTCGTCCTCTCCCTGAGGCGATCGCGGGTATCCCCACAGCGATCAAGTCTGCGGCACCCGCAACCCGACTCACAGAGCTCCCGGACGGCCCGTGCCCGCAGTGTACAGGTACGCCCATTTGCCCAGCCATGCCATTCTGCCGACGTACATCGGTGTGCGCCGGTTGGGAACCGGTTAAATGAGAGAGACAGAATATCAACCAAACATCCAGAAAAAACACATGATACAAATGTTATAAATTGAGTTGTAGTTCAGTGAGTAAAATAAGTATTTGCTCCCCAAGCAAAACATGACTTGGTACTTGTACTTGGTGGAGAAACCCTTGTTTGCAAGCACAGAGGTAAGACGTTTCTTGTAGTTGGTTGTCAGGTTTGCACACATCTCAGGAGGGATTTTGGCCCACTCTTCTTTACAGATCTCTAAATTCTAATGTCATTGTCATGCTGAAAGACCCATCCATGACCCATCTTCAGTGGATGGGTCTTCCAGCATGACAATGATGCAAAACATACTGCAGAGGCAACAAAGGAGTGGTTTAAAAAGAAGCACGTTAAGGTCATGGAGTGGCCTAGTCAGTCTCCAGACCTTAATCCTACAGAAAATTCATGGCGGGAGCTGAAACTTTGAGTTGCCAATCGACAGCCAATTATCGTTAAGGATTTAAGGAAGATTTGTAAAGAAGATCTGTAAAGAAGAACAAGGGTTTCTCCACCAAGTACTAAGTCATGTTTTTCTCAAATACTTATTTTACTCACTGAACTGCAACCTAATTTATAGCATTTGTTTTATGTTTTTTTTTCTGGATTTTTGGTCGATATTCTGTCTCTATCATATGAATTACACTTACGATAAAGATTATAGACCCTTCATTTCTTTGTAAGTGGGCAAACTTACAAAATAATATATATATATATATATATATATATATATATATTATTTTGTATCTATATCTATATATATATATCTTTCTAGAGATTATATTATATATATATATATATACACACACATACACACACACACATATATATATATATATATATATATATATATACATACATACATACACAGTTGTGCTCATAAGTTTACATACCCTGGCAGAATTTATGATTTCTTGGCCATTTTTCAAAGAATATGAATAACAGAAACTTTTCTTTCACTCACGGTTAGTGTTTGGCTGGAGCCATTTATTATCAAATCAACTGTGTTTACTCTTTTTAAATCACAATGACGACAGAATCTACCCGAATGACCCTGATCAAAAGTTTACATACCCACAAAGCCTCCAGTTCCTGTAAATTCTTGAGCTGTCTTCCATGAACTACATGTTTGAGATCTCCCCAGAGTGGCTCAATGATATGTTCCCTAGCAACAGGTCCATTCTCACAGTGACTAAGGATCCACATCACCAATTCCATCATGACAATACACAGGTAGTGATAGTATGTTTTTGGTAATCCCCTTTTTTTGACACTTTTTTCATACGTTGTTTCTTAAATCTGTGATATTATGCAAATTTTTTGGAGTCTTTTGGCAGGATTTGTAAGGTCATATCTGCCTGGGGGTGGGAGGAGTTTTGGTTTTCTTTTTCTGGTTGAAAATTACTTAAATTCTTTCACTGTTACCCCACGTTTATCACATGCCTAACGAAGGGGTCCTGTGTGACTCCGAAACATTGCACTCTCCTTGTGTTGTGATCATGCAATAAACTATCCGTTTGGACACTATTTTGTGTCAATCCATGGTGTGCTGGCAAATATCTCTTTTTGTAGCTCACACATCCTCAAAACATCAGCGATCCACCTCCGTACCTTTCATCATAGGCCTTGCTGATGCCTCTCCAAATGTAGCATTTATGGTTGTGGCCAAAAAGCTCAATTTTGGTCTCATCACTCCAAATGACTTTGTGGCAGAAGATTTGAGGCTTGTCTCTGTGCTGTTTGGCATATTTTAAGTGGGATACTTTGTGGCATTTGCGAAGTAATGGTTTTCTAATGGCGACTCGACCACGCAGCCCATCTTTCCTCAAGTGTCTCCTTATTGTGCATCTTGAAACATAAAAAATGGAGAAGTGGGACTTTAAATGAAGCACACAGCAGCACAACGCAGGTCAAGTGACCAAAATTCATTTATTTGGTATAATCCATGGTGTGTAAAAAACACTTTGGGCATCCAACCTCTAAAATGCTGTGGGCATCAAGCCTCTATATAATAAACCATGGATTGATTATACATAAGATACACATAAGTTGTACAATAAGTCATGATCCATTGTCACACAGAGAGCAAAAATAACAATCAACATACATGTGTACAATTATTACTGTGGTTAGACCCAAAGAGAGCCATGAAAATTAGGACAAATAATGCAGATAATAAAAGGATTTAATGCCATGACAGATACTTATGGAGGTAAATGGAATCATTGAAATCTTGGTATTCCATGATGTGTGAAGATTGGTAATAATCAGAGCTCTACGCGTTTCGCGGTATAGCAACCGCTCATCAGGAGCATACGTCATGAAATGATTGTCTGCATCAGCGATCCAGTGAAACAGTATATATAATCGCAGAGAGCTGCAATGCAAAGCCGCCCGACGCCAGGGTGGTCTGCGGGAATGAGAACAACAGCCATAGGCAAAACCATTGCTGGTAGTGCACCCTGCACTTTCCTTCCTGTTTATCATCACACTCACATGCATGGAGTTGTCCACTCTGTGCACACCAGGTTTCCCACACAGAGGTCCGCATCCTACACTCATTGCACCTACCAGCAATGGTTTTGCCTATGGCTGTTGTTCTCATTCCCGCAGACCACCCTGGCGTCGGGCGGCTTTGCATTGCAGCTCTCTGCGATTATTTATACTGTTTCACTGGATCGCTGATGCAGACAATCATTCCATGACGTATGCTCCTGATGAGCGGTTGCTATACCGTTAAACGCGTAGAGCTCTGATTATTGCCAATCTTCACACATCATGGAATACCAAGATTTCAATGATTCCATTTACCTCCATAAGTATCTGTCATGGCATTAAATCCTTTTATTATCTGCATTATTTGTCCTAATTTTCATGGCTCTCTTTGGGTCTAATCACAGTAATAATTGTAAACATGTATGTTGATTGTTATTTTTGCACTCTGTGTGACAATGGATCATGACTTATTGTGCAACCTATGTATAATCAATCCATGGTTTATTATATAGAGGCTTGATGCCCACAGCATTTAAGAGGATGGATGCCCAAATTGTTTTTTACACACCATGGATTATACCAAATAAATTAATTTTGGTCACTTGACCTGCGTTGTGCTGCTGTGTGCTTCATTTAAAGTCCCACTTCTTCTCCATTTTTTATAACCAATGACCGGGATGGAGGCAAGCAGCCCTTTGGTGCTAGCCTCATTTAAAGTCCCAAAACTTTTTCCTTTTTTAAATACATCTTGAAACATGTTTTCAGAGAGTCCGTAATTTTACCTGAAGTTATTTGTGGGTTTTTCTTTGCATCCCAAACAATTTTCCTGGCAGTTGTGGCTTAAATTTTAGTTGGTCTACCTGACAGTGGTTTGGTTTCAACAGAACCCTTTAATTTTCCACTTCTTGATTAGAGTTTGAACACTGCCGATTGACATTCTCAATTCCTTGGATATCTTTTTATATCCCTTTCCTGTCTTATACAATTCAACTACCTTTACCCGCAGATCCTTTGACAATTCTTTTGCTTTCAGAATCCAGAAACGTCAGTGCAGCACTGGATGAAAGATGCAAGGGTCTGTCAGGAGTCCAGAAACTCATTGACCTTTCTTTACACACACACTAATTACAAGCAAACAGATCACAGGTGAGGATGGTTACCATTAATAGCCATTCAAACCGCTTTGTGTCAACTTGTGTGCATGTTATTAGGCCAAAATGCCCAGGGTATGTAAACTTTTGATCGGAGTCATTTGGGTAGTTAGCTGCTGTCATTATGATTTAAAAAGAGTAAACACAGTTGATTGATAATAAATTGCTTCAGCCAAACACTAACCATGAGTGAAAGAAATGTTTTTGTGTTATCATTCATATTCTCTGAAAAATGGCCAAGAAATCATAAATTCTGCCAGGGTATAAAATGAGCACAACTGTATAAACACACCCCGTATAACACGCACTTTTTCCCCCTAAAAATAGGGGGCAAATCATGGGTGCATGTTATACGCTGATACCTGGTTGCCTCGGAGGGGAAGGAGGGGCCAAGCATCACGGGAACACAGAACTGAGATCTCCTGTGTACTCGGTGTTCGCAGTCATTCACAGTTCCGCCTCCTGGCACGGCTCCTAGCATAGACGTCACATA
The DNA here is from genome assembly GCA_037952925.1 of Lithobates clamitans. Classification (NCBI taxonomy): domain Eukaryota; kingdom Metazoa; phylum Chordata; class Amphibia; order Anura; family Ranidae; genus Lithobates; species Lithobates clamitans. Next base: position 3,305,153 of record JBBGZY010000044.1, read on the forward strand.
TCCCGGCATTGGACCAGTGTTCTGTCTATCATAGGAGCCATGCCAGGAGGCAGGACTGTGTGTGACTGTGAGCGCCGAGTACACAGAAGATCCCGGCTCTGTGTAATCCGGAACTGGTGAGGCTGCATTGATGGGCAAAGACAAGGCTGCAGATGGGCACTGAGCAGGCTACATAGATGGGCGCTGAGCAGGCTACATAGATGGGCAATGGCGAGGCTGCAGATGAGCACTGAGCAGCCGCATTATTGGACAATGGTGAGGCTGCAGATGGGCACTGAGCAGCTGCATTATTGGGCAATGGTGAGGCTGCAGATGGGCACTGAGCAGGCTGCATTATTGGGCAATGGTGAGGCTGCCGATGGGCACTGAGCAGGCTGCATTCATGGGCAATAGAGAGGCTGCTTATTTTGCTTCAAAGTTCTTCTCCTTAAACTTCCCTCTTAAAATTAAGGTGCGTGCTAAATACGATCTATATCTATCTATATTCTCGTACAGACCTACTCAATTGTTTCAATTTTCTAAACTTTAGGAGGGGTCAAATTGACACTCATTTTACCACAGCAAGAGGAAATTCAAAGTAGGAAGGAACATTTTTCCTAAAATGAATCAATTTCTAACAGCATACCGTATGTGTTTTTGGTTTGGTAAAGTCCATTCTTTCCAAAAACTATTAAAAGCAAAAACATAATTTTGAACTACTTTAAGCAACATTTGTCAAGACGTCAAATGTACAGAGCATTTTTTGGACAAATGTTCATACAAATATTCATACGAACGTTCATTCTAAAATCTACTGGCGTATACCCAGTTTTACTTCTCTCGACAATTAATTACAGTACACAAGTACAGGACCTCTAAAGGCAATAATAATGTGTGCAGCTGTGTTAAGCCTAGTACACACGATGAGAATATCGGGCAAATGATCGTTTTTTGGGTTTTTTTGCATGCTAGTTTCATATTGAAAACCAACAGGTTATTAAAATTATGTAAATTCTTGTAAGACATATTTTTCATACAAATACTTTACTAATTACATGAAAATCATTTGTTCTGTTATTTTTGTGCTTGTCCCTTCAAATATTTTTGCATCATCGCCTCTTAAATGCTATGTACTAACAGATTTTCAGACAAATCGCTCCAAATGTATAATTTTTTTTTTCTGATATTCTCATTGTGCGTATGGGACCTTAAGCTTAAATTTTGAAAAGGAAAAAAAACACGCATACACTTTGGAAGTTGGTGTTTAATGACGACAGTACAGATGATTGGGTTTTAGGTGACCTGACCTTGCAGTAGATCTCACAAACGGACAACAGGAATGCTTTGAAGTTTAATGATAAAACACACTTTTTGTTCAAAGATTTTTATCTCAGGTCCATGCTGTATGGAGTTCCAGCAAATCTGTATCTTCTGTAAATTTCTAACATTTGTATAACAAAATGCATGTAAACATTTAGATCAATAGAATGAACTTTTTAATTGTCCAGGTAAGTTTTTCTTCAACACTTTACAAAAATAAAATTTTGTTGTATTCTGTTAACAGTGTTTAGCCAACATTTATGATCAGATCTGTCAGATATGCATTTTTCCAAATATTGGCATAATTGACTCAAAATAAGGATGGGATATGCGTTCCTTAATATAAAGTTGCCAAAGCCATGTCAGAATATGCCCGTGATGAGAACTACTGATTTAGAAAAGGATTTCCAGTAAAAACAAACTCTTTGTCTGATGATGTTGAGATCAGAGCTCTGTGGGGCCAAACCATTACTTCCAGGACTCCTTGCTCTTCTTTACACTGAAGATGGTTCTTGATGACATTGAACTACACAAGGTAGGTATACTGTTTTAGCAAGGTCTCTGACACGCAAAGATTTAAAAGCAGGCTGGGGTTTCAAGATGTTCTGTTCAGGCAGTGGTTTGACAAGGAAACTTAATGTAGCAGATGTAGCAGATGAAAAGACACATCATGCTTAATTCCCTTCGACATTAAAAGAGGCCCAGCAGTGCTATCAGCACGGAACCTGTGGAAACCAGTGAGATCGAGGTACACCCATCTACTGTCTAAAGAAGTCTGGTCAGAAGTGGTCTTCATCGAACAATTGCAGCCAAAAAACCATACCTCCGATGTGGAAACAAGGCTAAGCAGTGTAACTATGCACGAAAACATAGGAATTGATAAATGGCAGCAGGTGCTCTGGACTGACGAGTCAAATTTTGAAATATTTGGCTGTAGCAAGAGGCGAATTGTTCGCCGAAGGGCTGGAGATTATTACAATAATAAGGGTCTGTGTGCAATGGTAAAGCATGGTGGAGGTCCCTTGCAAGTTTGGGACTGCATTTCTGCAAATGCAGTTGTAGATTTGGTCGGGATCAATGGTGTCCTCAATGCTAAGAAATACAGGCTGATACTTATCTGTCATGCAATACCATCAGGGAGGAGTGTGGTTGGCCCCAAATTTATTCTGCAGCAGGAAAATGACCCCAAACATACAGGCAATGTCAATAAGTACTGTATCTTCAGTCTAAAGAAGAACAAGGAGTCCTGGTTTGGTGCCCACAGAGCCCCGATCTTAACACTGAGTCTGGGGTCTGTGGTTAGTTCTCCAGGATGTTTGGAATAACCTACCTGCCAAGTTGCTTAAAAAAAACTGTGTGCAAGTATACCTAGAAGAATAGATGTTTTGAAGGCAAAGGGTGGTCACACCAAATATTGATTTCTCTTCTGTTCATTAACTTTCCATTTTGTTAATTGATAATAAAAATAAACTTTTAATGCTTTTTTTTCTGAAAGAATTCCAAATTTACAGCATTTTTTTTTCACACCTTCCTAAAACTTTTGCACAGTAATATATATTATTTTATTATATTATATATATATATTTTTGTTTTGTTTTTTTATTTTTATTTTTTTTTACTTTTTAAAAAATTCTAAAATTTTAACATTTCCATAAGCTATCCAAAACTATTAAAAGTTTTGGTTAGCAGTAGCTTTTAAGCACGTTTTGTCCAGTGCATATGACAGACAGTAACCAAAATATTAAAATCCCAGTCATAGATAGAAAAAAAAAAGGAATTTTTAGCTACCTTTAGATACTATATCTTACAGGACATGGGCAGAGTATTCATACACCATGGGTTATACACCTTCACCTTCAGGTGATTGGACACTGGCAAAGCTTTAGGACACGTCCCCGGTTTCCCTATAGCCCCATCCCACTCCGTGAGTCCTCAGCTTTGTATCAAGCAATGCAAAGTAAACCCAGGAATTTAAGAGAGGGTGGACAGTGTCCTGTAATGCACTGCAAGATATTGAATCATACAATACAGGACACAGGCAGAGTATTCATACACCATGGGACATCCCCAAGCAATGAATAGAAAGGAAGTGCAACAATGAGGCAAACAGAGCTGTGCTAACAGGCCCAAACAAGGGTCAGAAGACCCAATCTCAGGGCTGCTGCCAGAACCTTGTGGCCAAAAGGTGAATCAGCAAAAGAACAGACGTCCACCTATTAAACTTGGGAAAAGTATGAACAGAAGACCCAGTGGCGGTCTTACACATCTGGGCTAAAGAGGCTTGGTGCTGAAATGCCCAGGAAATGCTCACCACTCTGGTGGAATGGGTACATAAAAGTACAGGGGGGAGGAGGAGAAGCAGCAGATTTCCCTTAGAGAATATAAGCTCTTGCAATCAGGTTTTGTATCCATCAATCAATGATGGAGAGGTTTTGTTGTAGAGTTCTTGAATTGGGTAAATGGTACTGCTATGACGGAGGCTACCATTAGGTCAAGAACTCTCATGGTGAATCTTAACATGGGATGTCTCTTGAATCTCAATCCTCAAGCTGGAGTCTTGCTCGGTATGTGTCCAGAACCAGACTCAAATATTTCATGTGAAGGGAAGTAAAGAGTACAGATTTGCAAAAATGTATTACCCAGCTAAAGGCCTGGAGCATCCAATTGTTCCCAGTCCTTCAGAAAAAGCTCATCTAGGCAGCCTGTGACTTAGCTGGAGTTCTGAGAAGGGCAAGTTGAGGTGAAAAGGTGAGGTGGGAACACTCTGGGAACAGAGTATAGGCCAAAAGGGAAGTGTGACAAACTGGAAGTGGTTGTCTGCTAATGCGAAGGGCAGAAAGTGCTGAAGAGGGAAGTTAAGGGAACGTGAAAATAGACAATCTTGGATGTCCACATATGCCTTGTATTCCCTTTGACTTAGAGAGGCAATTACTGACCTTGCATATTCCATGTGAAATTTTAGAATTTAAAGTAATTTATTGAGAGATTGTAAATCCAGAATAGTACGTATACCCCATTGGGTTTTGGTACCCTGAACAGGCTCGAGTAGAATCCTTTAAACTTGTCCAGTGATGCTACTGGCACAGTGATTCTCTGGGGCAAGAGGTAGTTTAGGGAATTCTGTAAATATAATTGTCCTTGGGACTGTATTTGTTTGATTCAAAAAAAGAAAACAGTTAAGTGGTAGAGCTTTAAACTGTATTTTGTACCCCACCGAAACAACCAATTGAACCCACGGGTCTGGGATGTCTGTAACCCAGAGAGATGCAGACTAACGGACATCTCCCCTCATTTTGGAGTGGGATTGCTCCTTCTTTGTGAAGAAGGCTTGGTGGCCTCGGTGGGCCAAGCCTTGCCCCGAAAAGAAGTGCCTGGACCTTTCACTGTGGAAGGAAAACCTTCCCACCTGTAATCTGTTTTGTGAACTGGTCAGGTGTTTCACCAAACATATGTCTCAATTGGAAAGGCATACGCGTTAGTGGCCTTTTACAGGCAGCTTCAGCTGTCCAAGCTTTTATCCATAAGATTCGGTGCATGTGAATAGAGATTAGAGCCATTCTGGAAAATTGTCTCACGACATGTTCTAGGGCATCTACACAAAAAAGGAAAGCAGAAAGCAATTACTGTAATGTAAGTTGTAATGTAAGTTGTAATGCGTGATCTTGTAATACAGGGTCATGTAGGTTGTTCACTATCTTACTCTAGTTAGCTGCAGTTTGACATGCAGTTGCAGCAAGAGCTGGTTACAGGTCTGGGCCTGCAAGATTAAAGACAACCTTTAAGTGCATCTCAAACTTGGCAGAATCTTTGAAAGAAGGCCATCTTCAATAGAAATAGTTAGAGGTTTGTTCAGGACAGAGATAGCAGCATTAGCTACAGGAATAGCCCACTTCTTGGTGAACTCTTTTTCTTTTGGAGTTCAGCAAAGATTTTGAGGGAAGCAAAAATTCTTTCAGGAGTGACCCACTCAGATCGCAAAGATAACTTGCCACACATTTGTGGCAGTGTTGAATTATAAGTCTGCTAACTTGCTGCACATTTTCACTGGGAAGTTGTACACTTGCAGAGCACTTGAAACACGTTCTAGTTGACACTTTCAATTTGTAGCAACTTTGCGTGGCAAGTCTCTAGCAAGAGCAAAGTTGCAGTGGTGGGTCTACAGCAAGAGCTCTGCAAGTCTACAGCATGAAAATTCAGCCACAGTGACCCCTGTGGTGGGACGACTACTGCCCAACATAACTAAACCAGAACTTGCAGCAGACTTGCAGAATGTTTGTAAAGAAAGTTGATCAGGAGTCATGCAATGCAGACTTGCTGCAATTGTGCAAAAAACTTGTGAAGCCTGGAAAGTCTAGCAATAGCTTAGCAAGTAATTTTCACACTTGCAGCTCAACTGCTTGCTATCTGGGCAGTCCTTATAGACAGGGCACATTCTATCTTTTCATGGACAGGGAATGTTTTGCAGGTCTCTTTGTACCCAAAAGGGCATGATGAGACAGATGACATTCAGGCTGCACAATGCCAAGGCTTCTTGGGCAGAAGCAATGAGCTTTTTAACATGATCAAGCATGTTGTGTGAAGGTCCCTGACAGAGAATGTCTATCAAACGTTTGGCTCACAAAAATTTGCATGCTTGCAGAATTCCTAACAGAATAGTGAACAAGCATGCACTAATGCATAGGCACGCACTGCATGTTGGTACCAGATGGGCTATTTAAGGATGCACGTGCTCATGTTTAAGTGTCGACTGGTCTTTCAGCTATTCTCTGTGTCCTGCTACTACTCTGCAAGTATCCATGTTACTGACTCGTCTTGCCTCTAACCTGAACTCGGGTCCTGATTCTGCCTTGTTGCCAGTTCCTGAACCTGGCTCCATTCCCGACCACATCCTGCCTTATGATTCTGTACCTTGCTGCCCACCTGCTGCTGACCTCGGCTATCCCTGTGACCACTCTTCTGTTCCTGGCTCTGTTCCCACATCCGGTTCAAGTGCCTACCTGGCTGTCATCTGTATCAGCTCTGCTCACCACAGTGAGTTCCTGTCTCAAGTCTGCTGGGAGCTCTGATAAGCCTCGCCTCTGAAACCTGCAGCTCATGCAGAGTGCCCCAATAACTTTGGCTGGCTCTCTGTGCACAAACTACAGTTCCTGACCTGATGTTCTGCCAGCCTGCCTGGGACCACTTCACCCGCTGTAAGCATCCCTATCAACACCTGCCAGCACTCGTGTTTCTCCTGTCCCTCGGTACCCTCTGTTCCATCTTCAGTGGGACCTGAGCTGGAGATACAAGAGAGGCCTACCTCGTTATTTCAGTCTCTGGTCAGGTATGCGACATTCCCTCTTCAATAGAGTGACAATATGGAAACACGTCGGCAGGCATTACAATATTGCAGTCTGATCACTGGAGGAAAGAGGACAGAGAAAATGCTTTCTCCTGCCTGCAGCAGACTGATGGCATCATCTCAGCCTAGGCAAAGTCACCAAAGGCCAAGAACTGCTTTTAGTGGTAAGGAACGGCTTTTGGAAATTATATTGTTGTAACATGTCAGGAATTGTTTACATGCAGACTTGGAAAAGCTGTTGATAGGTCCACTTTAGGAACCTTATTCCACACTTCTGGGCTGACTCATGTTATAAGGGCTCCAAGAAAGCTGTTTGATCCTGTCAAATGCTTTATAAATTGCAGTACCCATGATTTGCTCTGAGCAAAAAAGTCAATAAATCACTATAATTGATTTTCTATTTAGGACCAAGGATTATTAAGCGATATCACTTTGACAATGCACAGTTCCAGCATGGTTCGTAAAGTATGAAACAAGTACTTGTGTACCAGGCCTAAAACAGCAGGGACCTCTAGTACAGACTCCAGTTGATCACTTGCTTGACCCATTTGAAAAATCATCTGCAAGGACCAGGGTCATCCTAATTCTCCGCACAATGCAACTTAGGACCTGGAAACAGCTCAGAAGCGCAAAGCAAGAAAAACCACAGCAAAGACAATGCAAGCAGCCAAAAAAACGCTCCAGTGCAGAGACCTATGTCAATCCACATCATGCTACAATGGGTTTACCTGAAATACTCTGGCCAAATGTTGAAGGAGAATAGGGGTCAACTTAAAGTCAGATGCCACTGGTTCTCTAGAAAGCGGATATGAAGTCTGATGGACATCTGGTAAAAGCATATGTATCTACTTTAATAACAGATGTAGAGACAATTAATGCAGTACTTTGAAACTATAAGAAAACAAATTAACATACTAGGCAAAGTACCTGGTTTGTTTGATAGTGGGCATCACAAGAAATTGATATTTATCTCTTCCTTACTATGTCACTACCCCAAATGCTAACGCTTATCATAAACTTGGAATTTCCAGACATGAGGGAACAAGTGACAATCCCGTTTTTATTTTAATAGTTTAGTTTATTTTTTTTTATAAAGTATACAAAACCTTGCAAATTTTTCTTCTACATTGCTAAAGATTTATAAAAAGGGTCTAAATTGAATCCATGAAGATGGACTAGCAAGCTGTTATTGAACATGCGTTATAAATAACCTAGTGCTTACACTAAACAAAAAATAGATAAAATGTAGCTAATCAAGCTCAGTCATAAAACTAAGCATGTAACATTAAAGCCTGGTACACACGATCAGATTGTTGGCCAACAGAGCGTCAGACAATTGTCAAAGGGCATGTGCCTGGATCTTGTCTTGAATACTAACGGCACACAATTGTCAGCCAACAAACCCTTTGGGCACCTTCTGCTAATCTCGTGTTTGATGAGCATTGATTACCAGCATGCGGACTGCTGTCCGCTGAAAATTTACTAGCCTGCCATCCAACATTTGTTGGCCGAAAGTTGGACAACAATTGTCTGAAGGAGCATACTAATGGTCGGATTTTAAGCCAACAATATGTCATCACACAATCCCCTGGCAACAATCAGATTGTGTGTACGTGGCTTTACTCACAGAGATCACCAGCATCAGTGCAGCTAGATGATCTGCTCCGTAGTCCTGCAGAGTATACAGCATAGGTGGAGCGGCTGACACCTGGGAAGCAGTGAATTAAGCGGAATGTTGGAGTAATGGAAAAAGAGCGCTAAATCTCCATTGGGGTCCCAGTTGTGGACATTCCAATAAGTTGCGGTATGACAGCTGATCCAGCCAAATGTAAAAACAAGAGGTGCCTCTCCTACCCTGATGACATCACCTGCAGCCTAATTTTGACATGTTTTGATTGGTGGAGGCTATTGAAGGGAAAAACACTCTAAAAACGCTCTCATCCCCACTCACCCACATTTCTTAAACTTTAGTCACCAAGATAAAATTTAAAATCCGCCTTCTACTGTATCATCTACTAATCCATAATAAACGTCATTAATCAATCTAAAGAATATATATATATATATATATATATATATATATATATATATATATATATATATATAGTTTTAGAACAATCAAATGTAAAAAGCTCAATGTTGATGTTTAGTCCAACTGCATTTAGCATTAGGATTCACATTTTTTAAAAAGTACCACCTCTCCAATCTGGTTTTACAGATTCTATTCCCCAGAAACGAGTCCCTTTCAAACGCCTATTCTGGAACTCTTTATAATGTCTGGGTAGGGGATGTTTATCATTACCTTGTAAGGCCTCACAAAAATGTTCCAAAACGCGAACTCTCACTTCTCATTTTATTTACCCCACATATAGTTTCTGATACAGGCACCTAATAATGTTAATAACCCTTATTGATGCACAGGTCATAAACTCCCTGATACTATACACTTGTTATATCCCAGGGCAAACAGAAAAAATACGCTTTTTTGGATTTAAATGGAAAACACCACAATACAATACACACTTTTTTTGTAAAATATGAAAGATGATGATGTCACGTCGAGTAAATACCAAATATGTCACGCTTTAAAACTGTGCACGCCCCTGCAACGAAAAACTATGTAAATTTTACTATCCATAGCCGACGTTTTAAAAGCCTTTACAGGTTACCACTGTAGATTTACAGAGGAGGTCTGGTGCTAGAATTACTGTCTATGATCTGACATTAATAGTTATACTTCATGTGTGGGACGATCGCTGTTTGCATGCGTGCAGGACTGACACGCCCATTCGCCTTTGTGCGCGAGCACGGGAGAATGGGAGAACTTTCTTAAAATTACTAATTCATCTGATTTTTCTTTAAGTTTTTACACTGTTGCTTAAAGTTTTTTTTTTTTTTGATCACTTTTATTGCTTTTACGAGGAATGTAAACATCCTTTGTGACAGCAATAGGCATGTGACAGGTATTCAAAACATGGGTACGTCGCGGGACAGAAAGTGGTTAAAGTTAAGCCCCTAATAACACTTTAGTTTTTTTCTGCTAGTTTCCCTACACCTGACTATACAGAATCCCATTCTGTCCTTGTTCACACTTATATGCCCAGTCACCCTACGCTCTACACCCTATGCTCAAAAACATTTAACTTTTTTTTTTTTGTTTTTTTTACTGTGCTCAGGGATTTTTGATCCCATAGACCCAAATGGGAGTGCCTGTAATAGCGCACGAAACACACATTCTTCGTGAAGAATTCCTCCGTTCGTGTAGAACTGCTCTCCATCCCTTGTCCAGCCCAGGGACAAACTCCTGAAGCTTGATACACAAGCAAAAATACCTTCATAATGTCTGTAATACATCTGAAAACTTCCTGAACAAAACATGCTTCAAAATGCTTCTAAATGCTAACACTCTACTGAGGTGTGAATGCAGGCTAGGGGGAAGGCTGTAGATAAGACAACCCTCTGTTTTTTCCACAGTGCAGTACCAGAGCAGTTAAATGCCAGGCTTGAGTACTCTCACATGGGGACAGTTGAAGCTTGTATAGCTGTAGGCAAGCATCTTTATAAAAGTCACAGAAATGTTTGTGGGTTATGAATGGAAGCAGCAGAGTAGAGTGGGAAAGAAGAGACTCCTTGTGAATTCTGCTATCAAGCAAATAGTTACTATTCCAATCAAACAATAGATTTGCTACAAAGCAGACATGCTCTTCAAGTGGAACTACACTCATTTAAAAAAATAAGTTAGCAGCTACAAATATTGTATCTATCTGCAGACTTTTAATCAGTCAGTTTTTTTTCACCAATCTTCGGATCTTTCACGCCGCCATCTTGGCTGTGGAAAGCCAACTGTGACTTCCTGTTTCACAGCCGACTCTCCACTGTGCTATGTATGAGATTGTGCTGTGCTTTTAGATTGGTCCTGCAGCCTCTTGGGACATGCGGCATATCCAAACTTTTGTAGCTCTTGTCTAGGTGAGAAATGAGGAAGGAGTGGGTACCGGTCAGAACAACGTACTCTCTCCCAGGAAAAAAAACGGCAAATAATGTTACTGGGGGGGTGGGGGGGTTTAAAGACCAACTCCGAGCATTCACAAAATAATTAAAATGACCCTCCCCTCAGCTAAGCTATTTAATGCTCACTTTTTACCTAATAGTTACATAGTCAGCCTTTTTGATCCCCCAAGAAACAATTGAAATCAACTACATCTAGTATTACCTTATTTTAAGGTCCCACTGTCTTCCTTCCCAACACCTGTTCTAGTTGGGATGTCTGGGCCCCCCGTGCCTTTCTTCTTTCTGGTCTCCAACTAGTATTGTTGCCATCTCCCTTGCCACTGTGATCATGTACAATGCAGGACCAGAGGTCACCACTGGGCCTGTATGCGATGATGTAGGATTGGTAGGAGTGCCCACTTACATTTCAGTGCTGCAGGGTAAAGATTTAGACCACTGGTTGGCTATTACTCTGTTATCTTACCCTCTAAAACAAAACAAGGATTAAATCTTTCATCAGCTGTTGCGGGGGGGGGGGGGGGGGTATTACTATATTTGTGAATGTCTGTAGTTCAGCTGTAATATGATTAGTTTCATTATTAAAGAAGTAGCATTTCACCATGAACTAAAAAAAATTTTCTTTCTTTAATATTTTATTTAAAGTAAACTTATATGAAAGTGGAACAAAAATGGTAGATCGGTTTAGGCTTTGTAGGATTCCAGCACCTAGCCTACTTCAGAAAATGCTCAGAAGCACCCTAAAATTTAAGGCATATCATTTAATGGTAGCGGAAGATAGGCACTCTGCACATCCCACAATGTAATACTCAATGCTAGATCATCCTATCCAGAGGCCAGAGTAATCAGGGAGCTCCACATAACCACACCAACATGATTTTAACATGCAAGAGCACATTGATTCCAGTCCCAAGCATTGTGATTCAAGGGGATGTTCTGTAAATGATCACTTTTTAGAGCAACAACAAAAAAGGTATGTATGGGTGCCTTATGGTACCTACCACCAATAATGTGGCTTGGACCAGTAGTCTTCTTCCACTGTACAGGTAAACTTAAAACTGCATCTGGAAGAAGCCTAATGTAGCAGTGGTTAGCTTTATGAGTGCAATGAAAAACGGTTGTTGCCCAGTTTAGTTTAATAAAGGAATTACGTTTTTGAAAAAAAAAGGAAGAGCAAAACACCTGTAAGCTGGAATCTTATATTGTCGGTCTTAGGACTAGTAGGCAGTTTCTAAGTCAATTATCTCACTCACAGAAATACTGAATGGATGATTCACTGCACTGGAATTAACATTCAGGTTGTGAGTCACAAAATAACAGCCTCCATCGGAAAGTTATTTAGCTTCATCATAGATTCCGTTAGGGCCAACAATAGTTGTGAGTGCTTCACATGGTTTGTTAGGGCTCATACCCACTTCAGCTCAAAGAACCTCAAAGAAGAGGGCTCCTACGGGTGTTTGAGCTTTTTTGAGCTTTTATTTTCCTTTTCCTAGAAACTACTCTCCGTGTTAGTCAATGTGTCCATGCACACTATAGGCATTTCAGGAGTTTACAGGCATAGGAGCTTACAGGCAGAAGAAAAAACCCAAACCTTCTGGGTGTTTTTTTCTGCTGGTAAGCTCCTGAAAACATCTATAGTGTGCATAGACACATTGGCTAACATGGAGGGGAGTTTTCAGGCAGAGAAAAATAAAAGCTCAAAAAAGCTCAAATGCCTGTAGGAGCATCTTTGAGCTGCAGTTTGCATTAGCCCATATACCTTGGCAACATAGGCATTTCATGGGCACATCACTCTTGGGTCCTGCACTAGCCCACCACAATCTCCATTTAATGCAATGGGGCGTTTTGTATCCTTAAGTATTTTTCTCTACACTCATAGGCAATCAGGGTGGTGGGGGGATGAAAGGAAGGAAAATATAAGCAGTTTCAGGAAGCATGGCACATCCAAAATAAACCAAAACGTTCAAATGCAATATTTCAAACTGTGTATCTCATCCAACCCTCCTCCATTACAACACCATTTTTACATACATTTTGTATATAAAGCACCAACATGTTATACAGTGCTTTACAAAGTACATAGAACCATCCATTTTAGCCTCTGCCCCCAATTGAGCTTACAAACTAAGGTGCCCATCACAGCTCTAGAACAATCTGCTCAATTCCCAGTTATCCTACCACTAAGTTTTTTTATGAACTACGAGCTAGAGGAGATCTATAGAAACATGGAACATATACAAACTCAATGCAGATAGGGTCCCCTGTGAGAGACAAACCCAGGACCCAAAGCTGCTAGCCACTTATGTACTGTAAACTGACATTTAACTGCAAAAGTTCAACAACTACTATTGCCACAAGTAATCAGTGAATTCTGTTCAGTACTGAGCCCTTGGCCATGGCCGTAGCTTGGTAGTAGGACAATAGATGACTCATTTAGCAATGCCACACACATAATTATTATGAAATAATATGATAATATAGAATAATATAGATCAGTGGTTCTCAACTCCTGTCCTCGGGACCCACTAACAGGCCAGGTTTGCAAGATAACTGAAATACATCACAGGTGATATCATTTGCTGCTCAGTGATTGCAGTATTCTAGTCTGCATCTCCCCAAAGTAATACTTAAATTCTGGCCTGTTAGTGGGTCCTGAGGACCGGAGTTGAGAACCACTGATATAGAAACTGTATAATCCTAAAATCAATATGAAAATGTGTATTATCTTGCAATCATTTCCGTCAGTGATTGAACAGAGTTTAGTATTTGTCTGTGGGTTTCAAACCAATACAGAAGCACTAGAAGCACAAAAGCTGCCACTGCCTTTGAAGGTTCAAACTCCAGGGACTGCTTGTCCCAGGTAAGTGACTAATGATGCAAGGATAAGGATGACAACCCTATAGATTGAATCTTTAAGATAAAGTCAGAAGAGGGAGCTCCCATGTTTCACTTTAAAGTATAATGTAAAAAAAACTAAATTCTGAAACTGACAGCTGCACACAAACAATATCTGGATGCAGAATATACGTGACACTACTCAAAAAATAGGTTGACTAGCTCTTTAAATATAATAATCAAGCAATCGACATATACATAAATTAGGGAAAAATCCAAAAAAAGTCCACTATATAAAATGAAATAAATCCTCTACAAGTGATGTTCATATTAATTATAAATAATCCTGTGCAAATCCCAAAACCAACGATGACAGTTGTGTGGAAACGTGTTGGGTAGAGCTTGTGGCCAATGTAGTTATTGCGCACGCCGATGGAAGTTTTGTTCTTCCTCTTTTATATAAATACTTACCAATTTTAATGCTGATGTGGAGCGTAAGGGGAACCAGCTTGGTGGATCCACAGAACAAATGTGATGATAGTATAGGACAGTGATGGCGAACCTTGGCACCCCAGATGTTTTGGAACTAAATTTCCCATCATGCTCATGCGGTGTAGTTGAGAATCATGGGAAATGTAGTTCCAAAACATCTGGGGTGCCAAGGTTCACCATCACTGGTATAGGAACTCAGATTGAAGGGATATCTCATGGTGTATATCTGTGTGTCAGCTGAATTCATTTGCCCGAGATCCAATCTTTCAGGTAAAAAGTAAAAAGTGTGTATCCTGGTGGCGTGGATACACAACACTGGCTTCTTTTGGGATTAGCACGGGATTATGATTATCTTGGCTTTCAAGCTTTCCAATCAGCAAAGACCAATAAACATTTCACAGCACACCTACCCATTTTCTGGGGCGTCCTCTTGGACGTTTTTCGCCACTACCCTCTTCTTTCTAAAAAAAAAAAAAAAGAAAAAAAAGAAAAAGATACATTAATTTAGTCATCTACAAAAATAAAAATCATTTGATTTCTTTACTAAATGTCACAAAATTACTGTCAGGGTTAAAACATACCTTTGTGATGCGGTGCATTAATATGCAACTTACCATTTTGTTCCATCTGAATGGCACGCCATCACACATGTGTTGCAGCATATCATGATGCACAAACTCACTACCGTGCGTTGTGGTGCGATGCATGGGGAAAAATGCTGCATGGAATTTTTTGTCCAGCCCATTCAAAAATGAATAGACTTCCTTAACACAACGCATGATATCACGTGACGACCCGCATTAACACACTGCTCAAGAATGAAAGTGTGAATGACTCTAAAAGGAAACCTGAATAAGAGAACATGGAGCATAACACTGCTGACCTCTTTTGAAAATGCTATTTGCCAGGAGGTCATGCTAGTCAAACAGCTTCAATACTTTCAGCAGCATTGACAAGTATGCAAATCTTGGGGTCTGTCTTTTACATTTGTATGTTTACCCCAAAGAAAGCATGTGGCTTCACAGATATGCACTGCAGTAACATAAAATGCATTTTATTGCATGTTAATGCAACACTGAGGCACTGTATGTGGCAACGCATTAGTACAACAGTTGGCAATGCACCTACAGCTCACCAAAACACGTAGGGGGGAATTTACTAAAACTGGAGCAGACAGAGGCTGAAGCAGCTGTGCATAATAACCAACCAGCTTCTATCTTCAACTTGCTCATTTGAGGTTTGGATATAAAAGCTGGAAGTTAATTATTTGCCATTCACAGCTGCTCTGGATTCTGTCCGCTTCAGTCTTAGTAAATTACCCTCATGGTGTGTAGTTTGAAAGGAAGCCAGAGTGCAAAGAAGCACAGGAGGAAACCTACAATTATAGGATAAGCTCACCTTTAAAAAATAAATGCAATTTTTTTGCTGGTATAAGAATGTGCAATAATGATTTTTTTTTTTTTTTTTTTTTTAGGAGCCTGTTAAGCATTTTGACCTGTGACCAACAGATTGCAGGTTCAATGTCAGGCTCCTGCAGACACTCAGGATATCTTTCTGCCCCCATCTCCCATGGGCAGACAGGTGCTTGAGAAGATCAAGGAACTATGAGAGCATTAACCAGCACCCTGACAGTTCATTGAGAACTACAAGCTGTCATCTGCCACAATGGTAGACAGTACTTGTAGTCCATTCATTCAAAGAAAACTGTAAATGAATGAAGCTGGTATGTGGGCGGAGCCCCGCACAGCTTTGTTGTTTTCAAAGTATGACAGCAAGTGTAACTAAGATTTACCAAAGGTGTTTTTAAGAGTAAAGACAAGATATTGTACCCACGTTACTTTAAAGCTTGAAAAGTATAACTAAGATGATCAGTTGTGGGTGTTGACATTTTTATTGCAGCTTACCAATCCTTATATGTGATAGCTGCATTAATTTACTTTTTTGGGCTCTTTTTCTCTTTTTTTCACCTGTTGAAGATCCAGCCATGCTGGTTGTACTCAAGTCGATCGGTACAATCAGCCTGCCCATAGATGGTTCGAACCTTGGCCAGTATTTGCTGAACCACCCGAGATTCAAACCATCTATGGCCGGCTTAAGTCTGTTATTTTTTAGCTTCCTTTAACAGACCAAGCTATCCAGACAAAGAGAAAGTTAGAAGGTTCAGGCAAACTATTCACCGACACTGACAGGGGTGCATACAATGACCAGCTTGTATTCATTTATGTAAAACCTTTATCCCAAAAGGAAAAAAACTTTTGCTTTTCTTGCCTAAAATGTATTAGCTGGAGTTCAGTTTTAATATGTTAGCAAAGGCCATCTAAATCTGCTTGTGCATCTAAACACTACCCTCTTTCCAGATTGACCCTGCTGCTGTCCAAAAGGTGTCTCCATTGCTTCTCCATTCAGTGCGGAGATAGCCTAAAGCCGCGTACACACAAGTGGAATATCCGACAGAAAAAGTCCGACGGAAGCTTTTCATATTCCGATCGTCTGTAGGCCTCGTCAGACTTTTTTTTTTAAAATTCTGACGAACCTAGAAATGGAACGTGTTATAAATATTTCTGACGGAATCAGTTCCTATCGGGAAAACCGATCGTCTGTAGGCGACGAACCAAAAACGACGCATGCTCTGAAGCAAGTACGAGACGGAAGCTGTTGGCTACTGGCTATTGAACTTCCTTTTTCTAGTCCCATCGTGTTGTACGTCACCGCGTTCTTGACGGTCAGACTTTGGTTGGACTTGGGTTGACCGTGTGTAGGCAAGACCGCTTGAATGGAATTCCGTCGGAGAAACCTACAGAGTTTATTCCGATGGTAAAACCAGTCGTGTGTACAGGGCATAAGACAGCTAGTGTGTTACTGGCTTGATCACCAGGTAAGAAAGAAAATGAATGCAGTCATCCCATTTAAGGATTGGCAAGTTGAAATATAGTTTTAGATTTTGAGTTTAATGTTTTACTACACTGAAAAAGAGTTAAAAGGTATGTTTATGGAAAAATGAGCAACAACAACAAAAACATTCAGTACATTTGTGCAACACATGCACATTTCACTGTTTTATTACTCTTTTTTTTCTTTTAAAAAGAGTAATAAGGCCAGAAATCCAATGAGCTCCTAACTTCTTGTTTGAGCTGACAACATAGTGCCTGCTGCACTGCAATTCTAAGCAATGTTGTCAGCCCTGCCATGTTCTCCCCTGCTGGACTACTCTGATAATGGGGAGACGTTCTGTAGTCCAGAAAGATAACTTATGCAGGGTAAGTTAGGAGCTCACTAGTTTTCTGGCAGGATAAAGACATTTTTTTCTGTACTTAAAATGTTTTCAAAGTGAAAAAACATGGGAAAACAAGCATGGATTTTTTTGCCCAGACGCACACTTTACTATAAACTACAAGTCAAGTACAAGAAAGTCAATACAAAGTCCAGATTGCTTGCTCAATTTAAGAGATAAAGTCAGTGAGGTTGTGATGGATAATCACTTTACTTTTACAATAGTTATAAATATATACTGCCAAAAACTATCTAGCTTACAAACAATCAGTGCATAATTTTTGAGCAAAGGCTCCAGCCTGTTTTTAGAGACCTAGGTACTCTGTTGGGTGTTGCCACCTGTCCTCTGCCACAACACAGAGAAGGTGATGGCAGGCTGTCAATTGCAGTTCAGATGTCAAACACACCTGTCCTTCCTATGACTTTCATGTGGAAAGTAAAAACTAGCACCCAGTATAAAAGGAAAAATGCTGGATAAGTAAGAGTGCAGTTAAAAAATAGTTTATGTTATAGGGTAACGTTACATTTACATGTTTGGGAAATAAAGAGATCTACTATATTCAGTAGAGCATCCAGCACCTGTGTTTTCTAGGGACTTGTTTGGCTTGTGAAAGAAGGCAAAGTAACAGGTTCACTTGATAGTAGTCACCGCAAGAAATTTACACTCCTCAGTCTGTCACTGCAACTCATCATCATAAACCTTGTACTTCCAGGTACGGGGAAGCAAGCGACAATCCTGTTTTTTTTCTACAGTAAACTGCCAGGCTTGGGTACTCTTATGTGGGGACAGTTGGAGATTACATAGCTCTAAGCAGCAACTTTGTCAAAGTTCTTCAAAGAAGATGTTTTTGGGCTATGAATTGAAGCAGCAGAGGAGCATGAGCAAGATGAAACTCCTTGTGGAGTCTGCTATCAAGCAAGTGGTTACTATTCCAGTGAAAAACGGGGGTTCACTATAAAAACTCCATTCACACTTATGCAACTTGTCATACAAATTTGGACGTCAAAGTCACATAGCAAGTCATACCTAATGTTTTCCAATGATAACCATTCATATATGTGTGACTTAAAGTGGTAGTGACTTCGAAGTAGTTCTTGCACTACTTTGGTCTGACTTTCATGCAAATTGAAGACCATAGACTTTAATGTTGACCCTCAAAAGTTGCATGAAAGTTGTACCTGAATGTTTTACATGCAACAGTGGGTCTGATTTTGCAGAGGGACAAGTCACACGCATCCAAAGTTGCATCAAAGTTATGTCAAAACTTGCATCAAAAGGTGCACTGCACAGTCATGCAACTTTGGAGTCGTACAAGTGCGAATGGAGCCTAAAGCAGACAGGCACTTAAGTAAACAGATGCTTTGAAAGGATAAAGCCATGTGAGGCAGACTTGGTACTTTTTTCCCTTTGATGAGAGTTAAAGCCTAGTACACATGGGCCGAATGTCGGGCGGCATTGGCGGTTTCAATAGAAACCGTCTGACATTTGGCCCTTGTGTACTGGAGTTTGTCCGACAGAAGTTGGCCAATGGCTGCGAGCGCTGACCAGAGTGTTCTGGTGGGGGGCATCCTGTCAGAACACATAGAATAGAACAGCAGGGGAGATCGCTGTACTAATGTTGGATAGTAAGTACAGCGGCTCTGAGCTGAGCTGTCAGTATTTTTCATTCAGCCCTGCTGAATGTGTGTACAAAACTTTAGTGTAACAAAATTAAAGCCCAACTCCAAGTTTTTTAAAAATTACCCTCCCCCAGCTGATAAAATAATTAATGATCATTTTCTTCCTAGTGGAGGTAAAATAGTCTTAGTTTACCTTATTCTAAGGTCCCGCAGTATTCCTTCCCATCGCCTGTTCTAGTTAGGATGTCCAGTCCCCTGAAGTCTCTCTTCTGGTCTCCAACTACTATTGTTGCGGCCCCTCCTACCAATGTGATTACGTACAATGCAGGACCAGAAGCCACCAGGTGTCCTGCACTGTATGCGATGACGTAGGTGTGCCAGCTCACATTCCAGTGCTGTATTGGACTGCTGCTGGCTGGCTAATACTCTATTCTATTTCTTTGCACTTTATGATTCTGGGGGGGACTGTCACACAGCAGATATTTCTATACACAAAAGGAAGTGATAATTAACATCTACACAGTGTTGCACTTTTTGGTTGTTTAATAGTCAGGGTAAATAGTTAGAGGGGGAAATGTAGTAGGCGTGCATTTAAAAAACAAGTTGATGCTGTGGGGTACCACCACGTTTACATTTTTGGAAATAAACTCACGTTTTCCAGGTTTGTAATAGGAACACTCTCCTACTATAAAAATGGACTGATGTGGCCTAATGTTGCTTCCACTGTTTGGCCACTGTATACAGTGCCATGCCTACCTAAATTTATATAGAGCTGAATGGCTGAGCATCAGGCAAATACGAAACAAGAGTGTTGGCCTTTTTGTAAACCTCACACATAAAATATGAACAAAGCATATCTTTCTATTGTACTTGTCTCAATTTAAAGCACTAAGTGTCATTTCTGTCTGCTGCTTTGTTCCTCTGCTATCAGCATTAATCATTTCTGACAATTTTTTCTGATACCAAGAGAAAAATGGTGGTGACAGGGTTGGGACCTTCAGCTGATTGACATCCTCAGCTCTGTTTCTGTGTGCTGTCCTCACTGAGCTCTGCAGAGTGTAACTTCAGCTCTCCGCCCCATTTTTTTCTGGACTCTCAGACAAGCCTATAAACTTTGAATGGATGTAGAGAAGACTGCAGATAAACAGGTACAATTTATGTAGGAGGATTTGTTTCATCTCTGTGTATCATCTGAAGATAGTACCTTCACTATATATATATAAATATATAAATATAAGGGTTTACCACTTTAACTAACAGGATTGCCATGTAAATGATCAAATGAAAAGCTAGCTCTGGTCTTTGTTCCAGTTAGGGTAGAGCCATGTTTACCAGGATGTAGCATCCTCCTTCTTTTAACACCCTGTAAACATCTGGGAACGGAGGCCAGTTGATGGAGTTTTGTAAACAGAATGTTGTCCCATTCTTGGCTGATATAGGATCCTAACTGCTCAACAGCCCTGGAACTTCTTTGTTGTATTTTTCATTTCAAAATGTTCCAAATAGTGTAAGGTCTGGACTGCAGGCAGGCCAGTAAAGCACCCAGACAGTTTAGCATTGTCCTGCTGAAATATGCAAGGACTTACCTGAAAAAGGCGTTGTCTGAATGGGAGCAAATGCTGCTTTACCACCCGGTTGCCCACTCTACACACACTAATTCATCGCCATACCATCAGAAAAGCAGGCTTTTGAACTAAACGCTATCAACAAGCTGGAAGTTCCCTCTCCTCTTTAGTCCAGAAGACTAAAGTTGTCATAGTTGTCAAACAGAATGTCAAGTTTAAATTTTGTCTGATTACAGTTTTCCACTTTGCAGCAGACAATTTTAAATAAGCTATGGCTTAGAGAAGACATCAGTGTTTCTGGATCACATTCAGGTAGAGCTTTACATTGCATTTTTGGATGGCACGATAACTTTGTTTACAGACAGTTATTTTTGGAAGTATTCCTGAGCCCATGCAGTGATGTTCATCACAGAATTATTCCCATTTTTAATACAGTGCTGTCTGAAGTCCTGAAGATCACAGACACGCAATACTGCATTTTGGCCTTGTCCCTTGCGCACAGAGATTTCTTTAGATTCTCAGAATCTTTTGATGATATTATGCAGTGTAGATGATATCATATTTAAAGTCTTTGCAATTATACATTGAGAAACATTATTCTGATATTCAACATTTTTTAGTTGTAGCTTTTCAGGAATTGGTGAAGCTCTTCCCATCTTTATTTCTGAGATACTCTGGCTCTCTAAGATGCGCTTTTTATAACCAGTCATGTTACTGACCTTTTGCCAATTAACCTAATTAGTTGCAAAATGTTCTTCCAGCGCTTCCTTGTTAAGCTGTTAAAGCCATAAATGAGTCGAAAATTGAATGGAAATTCTTGTAGCTTGTCATGTCTTTCTTTTTTCGCATCATTACCTGTGACACACAATTTTCCTGCTGCAATCTAATGTGCCTGATCCAACATGCTGGATTTTTTATTGAGAAAAATGAAACAAATGATGGTACAATTACGTATGCCATTTTTGATCAACAGAATGCTCAGTTTTCTACTCGTCTATGGCCGGCTTTAGTAACACCTACTTTGCCAGCTTTTTGTTACCCTGTCCCAACTTTTGTGAGATGTGGTGCCGGCGTCAATTCAAAATCTATCTTTTTTTTTCTTAAAATTTTACATTTTCTCATTTTAAACATATGATATGTTTTCTTTTTTCTATTGTGAATAAAATATAGGTTTAGGAGATTTGCAAATCATTGCATTCTGTTTTTGTAGATTTTACACAGCAGCCCAACTTTTTTGGAACTGGGTGTTATACATGGTTGATCTGACAAATGTTCGCAAAGTTTTATGCCTATGGATACACACAGTGCATATCCAAATGTAAACATGACCGTGACTTGACAAACATACATAATAGTTTTTTTAAAACTTAAAAAAAATCAAACAGTACAAATGTCAACTATTTCATAATGAAATGATAGGCACCATGTTTATTCAGTCCACATGTTGTCTTTGACAACATGACTATAAATCAGAGGTAGATCCACTTTAAATGTTGTCAAAATAATATGGGAAGATGGGGGGGGGGGGCTGCCAGCTTTATCTCTTACTCCTTACAGTAAGTCAGGCTATATCAAGGGCTTCTGCAGCTCTACCAAAAGGGTGAACGTGTAAAAAAAAAAAAAAAAAAAAAGAGTAGGTAAAAATGAAAGTTAAAATCTGGCATCTTAAAATGCCTACTACCCAGAGGGGATTATAGTTTATTATCTCCCCCCCAAAGTACAGATTTACTTTGCTTTAGATCTAATCTTATGGTTTTCTTGACAAATTCGAAAATAGAAGAATGTAAAAAAAATCCTGCTTCAGAGTGTAAGGAAATGATTTTCCACTTTATTATTTTCAGTACTCAAAATACAATCTTTTTTAAAGTCAGGTAAATAAGAAATATTGTATATGAATATTTTATATCTTTACTGTCAGCCTGAAGTTTAAGCTCCAGGCTCCTTTCAACGTGTTTTTCTGTTGATCCTTACCACGTGTAAAAATCCTATTTACAGAGCTCAATAGCTAAAGCCAAAATTTTCATACAAGCTACTGGAGGTCTTAGGTGAAAGGAAGAGTGCCTAAAAGGGAAGTATTTCTGTTGCATATTAGGTCATAGTATTCATGAGAATCTGTCATGCATTAAATATATATTTGTATAACCTGACAGGTTATGGTGAAGTGGGCCAAATGGAACCAAAATAGCTTCCACTATCCCAGTGCAAAGTACAGTAGAGCCTTCTTAGGACAGAAGGTATTTACACATTTTATTCTATCACAAGTCCCAAAAGAAAGGATATGAAGCCATGGAAATAAAATCCCGTGTGCGTGGTACACACAACTACAAAGCATTTGTTTAAAATCTGAACATAAAGTAAAATTGACTGAAAATTATTAGTAGAATTCCATGAAAAACCTAACTACTCTTAAAAATACTTCCTCACCCCCTACCACCTACTCTGACTAATCTGTATAATAAAGCTGTACATACCTACCTAATTTTAGCCCGGTCCGCTTGACAATGGCTGGTAATGCATAGTAGCCGTGAAATAACCAATAGGCTCCAATGGCCCAATTATACCCAGATCACGTGACCAGATCAGAGTGGCCTGGAAAAAGGTAAGTACACACATCTTTCTTTCACAGGTTAGTCAGAATAGGTGTTAGAATGTGGAAGGGAGCATTTTTAGGAATAGTAGGTTTTGCATGGAATTCAACTTTAAAGTCAAATGTGTTTTTCCTGAATATCACCGGGTTAAGAGTATGAATGGCAAAAAACAATCAGCTGCAGTAGAATCTAAGATCTACAGAGTTGACAGGGGTTATTTGACGTTCACAAAGCACAAACAGAAGCTGCAAGCAGCAGTGAACCATTCATCATGAGTCCCCACCCTGAAGACAGCTTACAATTTCAATGTTCTGCCAATCATGCAGACAATTTAGGTGGAAGCCAATTAAATTTAAAGAGGAACTGAACTGAAGTTGTTACCAAAAAAAAAAGACAGACAGGACTAGTCACCAGCATTGCATGTGGGCTCCCTGCAGCTGCTCTTTCCCTATTACTGACTTACCATGCCTTGTAGAAGCAGGGCTTTGATTTTTCCATGTCACAACCTCCTCCTGAAAGGATAAAGTGAGCAGCACAGCTGTGAAATAACCAACTCTCATAAGACTAGCTGTCAGAGGCAGCAGTGCCTTAGAGCGCACACTGCAGATATACAGCTATGAGGCTGTAAGCACAGATAAAGAGCACAGATAAACTGCTATATTCCAGGAGAAAGTGAAGGCAGAATTCAGAGTATTGCTTAGGTACAATTACAGTTCTAAATGCCCCCTACAACGTTTTAAGTTCATGTTCACTTTAAAGGAAATGTGTACTGAAAGAATATGAATGCTGTTATTGGTGACCTCTTTCTCTACATATATTCTCTACGTATTGACTGGCTGTCATGTTAATCCAATGGCTTCAAAAATTATAGGAGAGAAAGACTAGTGTGCAGATCAGGAGTTCAACTTTACTAGGACTTTCTAATCTACAATTGTCCTAGGTCAGTCACTCTGAAAATACAAAAGGTCATAATATTCCTAGGAGGTCAGCAAAGGCAGCCAACATATTTCTTGCAGCACAAATTTTCTTTGAAGTACATTTTTTTGTTTGCGGGATCACCTAAACCCACATTAAATTTAAAGATCAATAGTTTGCTGTAAAGCTCTAGTTTTGTCCAGCCTTTTTGGATGTGTACCAATCATATTAAAGAACTACTAAACTGTAAAATCAGTGAACAAAAATGCTGACAGAAAGCAAAGGACTGGTCACCATTATTGCCTGTAATTTTCTTTATATAGATCTTTTCTTCCACTGACTTTCCATGTCTTGTTCTGCAGGACATCTGTGTGGAGACAGCCATCACCAAATCACAATCCCAGACGGTGCGGGAGACTCCCGCACACCCGCAAGCGCCTCCCCATCTCCCAGGAATGATCGGTGCAGCGGCTGTCCCTCCTGCTGCGCACCGATCACCCCCAGCTTCTCTGTGTACACCTCCCCTGTCCCCCTCTGTGTCCTTCTCCGCCCCTCTCGTCCCCCGCAACCGGCTCCCCTCCTCTCACGCTGGCTGTGGGGGGAACTAGTAATTGGACAGTGAGTGAGATCGCTCCCATGCCCTGTGATTACTGAGCAGAGTAAACTGTGTTTACTCTGCTCAGTTTATGAATGGACAGGAGCCTCTGTCTCCTGTTCATTCAACTTTAGTGCTGAGAAAGGCACTGGGGAATGTGTCCTCAGTCCCTTTGTCTGTCTCAAAGGGGAGATGTCACCAAGGCCCCCCAAAAATAAAAAATTGTAAAAAAAATTCTAAAAAATGAAAAAGTGTAAAAAAAAAAAGCATTCTGAAAAAAAAATTAAAAACAAATTAAAATGTAAAAAAATCAATTATTATTAAAAGTAAGAAAACTACTGACACCGTCCACTGCCACCCACTTCCCCAGAAGCACTGCGAAAAAATATTGAGAAAGTGATTTAAATAATATTTTGCCGCGGGGGGTGGGGTGTTTGCGGGTGCGAAGCGCCACCACCTCCCTGAAATTCGTTTTTGCAGGTTGGGATGTCTGCAATCCTAACAGTAAAAGGTAGCAATGCTGTCAATTTCACACTGCAGATATACAACTATGGAGGAAACCGGCACAGGAGTGCCTAGGCACCCCACTTATCAAGAAGTGCACCACTATTTTTTCAGGAGTAATTGAAGAAAAGAAACATTTAAATCTTTCAGTGACCAGCCTAGGCAAAATTAAGATTTCTGGATGTTCCCTACAGCCTAGCAAATCTTCATTTTTTCCAGTTCAGATCCTCTTTAAATAGACAATACAGGCAAAGAATAGCTGGAACAAAGCTTGACTTTTGCTGCTTTTACTCAGTTGCATATCCACAAATCTACTAATCATTTTAAATGTTGTTTCCACCAACTGTATCCTTTACTTAAGCATTTCTTATCATAAACCCAGTTTACCCAAGTTTACTTTAGTTTCTGTATACACAGGTTAGAATCTGCTTGAAGCAAGTAATGTGAGTGAAAGCAGGATGAACTGGTCTTTCAATGTGGTGGTGACTGATGTGAGGTAGGTGGGTAAATCATGATGAAGGGTGGGATGTAAGACACAGGGGGAGATTTACTAAAACTGAGTGCAGAATCTGGTGCAGTAGGTGTGCAAAATCTGGTGCGGCTCTGCAACGAAACCAGTCAGCTTTTACTGTCAAAGCTTAATTGAACAAGCTGAAGTTAGAAGCTTATTGGCTTCTATGCACAGCTGCACCAGATTTAGCACTCTCCAATTTTAGTAAATCAACTCCATGCTGCCTATACATAAATATATAAAAAAAGAAGGATTGCTATGCAGAGTTTATGGAGAACTGTTTAATTGCAAAATGTGTATGCTTTTGTAATCAGTCTGCTTTACCATGCAAACACAAGGTTACTTAAAGCGGGATATAATAAGCCTCTTCAGTTAAAAGCAATTAATCACATAAGAGCACTTTAAATAATGTAGACATCAGGCATCTAGCATTCACCAAGCAGAAAACCTGGTGCAATATAATGCGAGGTTTACCTGTTATGCAACATGAACTACGAATGCAACAAACACAATGGGGGTTATTTACAAAAGGCGAATCTACTTTGCACTACAAGTGCAATGCAAGTGCACTTGAAAGCGCACTTGGAAGTACAGTCGCTGTAAATCTGAGGGGTAGATCTGAAATGAGGGGCAGCTCTGCTGATTTTATCATCCGATCATATACAAGCTAAAATGCTGTTTTTTTATTTTCCTTGCATGTCCCCCTTGGATCTACAGCGACTGCACTTGCAGTGCACTTGTAGTGCAAAGTTGATTTGCCTTTAGTAAATAACCACCAATGTTACACATTTTAATATAAAGGCACTAATATAATTAACTTTTCTTATATACTAATGTCTGTCAATTTCACCAGTGCACACTAATATAATGAACCTTTCTTATATACTAATGTCTGTCAATTTCACCAGTGCATAGTGCAGTGGAACACAGATGGGTTGCCTTTGCTTCATTGTGAAATTATGTTTTGCTACATACTTTTGCTACCTTTGTGCTACTTCTTTATGCAGCATGTACATATACAGCCATTGCAGCTCACCTTTGTTTTTTTTTTCTTTAAAGGTTTTGATCTTGAGTGTGAAACACTCTGTTACAGATGTGCATGCAAATTGGACACAAATTTGTACTTACAAGCTTTATCATGTGACAAAAAAAATGATATTTCTGCCCACCCAAACCTGAGATTTAGGTTGGGTTCACACCTCCGTGCGGAGCGGCTCACAGCAGGGGTCTGGTGTGTCTCTGTTCACTGTTTTAGGTCAGATTTTTTGGCTGAATTCTGACCTGAAATGGACCAGAAAATGCACAGGACTGCTGTGCAATTCACTCTGCAGCCGTCCCGGAGCTGTGTGAACCGGCTCCATTGAGAGCCGGTCACAGGCTTCTGACATGCGAATTGGATGCGGGGAAACCCACATCCAATTCGTAATAATGTGAACCCAGCCTTAGACAGCCCTTCTAGACAACCCAGCCAGCCTGGTGAACTGATTTTTATCTACTGCAGTTAAACAGTACAGCTTGGTCACCATGCCCACAGACTGATCGTTCACCTCTCTACTCTGTCCTATGTTCAATATTTTCTTTATGATTGCATGTGCATGCAAGAAACTGTACTGGCTTCAAGTGCTGACCACCCCTCTCTCCCAGTCTGATTGCTGCCATAAAGAGTATTACACAATCGAGCCTCCGGGTACTTTCAATAATTGCGATCAAAAATATAATACTGCCTGGAGCCTGCATGTTCTCCCTGTGCTTGCGTGGGTTTCCTCCGGGTACTCCGGTTTCCTCCCACACTACAAATACATACTGATAGGGTAACTGGCTCCTGTCCAAATTGGCCCTAGTATGTGTATATTGAATGTGAGTCAGGAACCTTAGATTGTAAGCTCCTTGAGGGCAGGGACTGGTGTACAATATAGAATATATATATGGAAAGTGCTGCTTAAATTGACTCCACTATATAAGTACCCATAAAAAATTAACAAAAATAAAATACAAATTTAACAAACTGCATTTATTGCCATTTAACATCTTAACATTCTAGCTATAAATCAAAATGCTGGATAATGTACTGCTGGGTAATGGGAGTATTAGGCTTCATGTACACTACAGCTCCTAAACTTGAGTTTAGGAGCTTTTTTGCATTTCTTTTTGGCAAAGCTCCTAAACTCAACTCCTTAAAAGCCTATGGGGTTGATTTATAAAGGTGAATAGGCTGTGCACTCTGCAGGTGCAATTGCTCCAGAGCTTAGTAAATGAGCTAAAGCTTCACTTTGCAAAGAATACCCAATCACCTGCAAGGAAAATAAAAATAAAAAAACAGCACCTTACCTACCCCCCACGTCAAATAAACGTATACCCCTGAAATAATTCAAGTGATAGTAAAGCTTCAATTTTTTTAATCTAAATAATAAAAATATCATACTTATCTGCTTTGTGCAATGGTATTGCACAGAGCAGCCTCGATCCTCTTCTTCTTCTGGGGTCTTCCACCAGCACTACAGGCTCCTCCTCTATGGTGTGTGCCCACCATAAAAACGCTTTCTAGGGGGGTCCCCATGCAGGCTCGCTCCTGAGCACCATTTGAGGTAGTAGTAACACCATATTGTATTGTATATAGTGTATACCCACTATTGTGGGTTTGGGTCCACTTAAAATCTGCATTGTTGTCCACAAAAGCACGATACCTTCTGGCTGACTGTTCCTGAATTCTATAACAATAATATGCTGGGTCCACGACTCCATGACCCCCTACCCTTATTTACATTTACTGTTCTTACAGCAAATCTGAACAGGAAATAATGGTAAGAACACTTTTTAAAATCTTGTCTCCATCCTGTTCTTTTCAAAATGCCGATATTCCTTTTAAGTGACCATGCCATGTTACCATTTTACTTTGTATATATGTCTAAACGTAAATATTAGAGGATTACCAGGACTAGTCATACATTCTTCAGGCCATTTTACTGAAAGAATACCTTTTACAGGCCATCTTTTCCCCACATACTAAAATCTAAAAATTGTAGTACTGATGCCAGTCCTGAGTTATGACAAACCGCACAAAAAATAAAATCTGGGCATGGCTAGGGGCAAAACAAATTATATTATGGCTGTAAATGGTGGGCATGGCCTTGTCTATAAGACCACTGATGAAGAAGAAATAGCAAATATACATACACATGCATTTTTTAGTCTTGACAATCTTCGAGGTTAGTAAAGACAATCCCAAATTACGGATCTTGAGAAAATGTAAAGACCAATAGTACACTATATTCATAATATGTTGAATACAATTATTAATTGTATAGCTCCACACCTTTTATGAATCATGAAACCTATTGAACTCCTTTCCTCTTATCTTGTGTCATAAACTACACTGACAAAGGAACCTGTCAATCACGAGACTTTCAATGGAACTTGCAATTCTTTGACTCCTGGGCTAAATACAGTACTAGTCTTGAAGTAGTGATGTTTAATCTAGTAAAGTCACTGCCCTGGAACTAGCATCTGACCAGGGATCCAAAAACTGTTTACATTTGGGGCTTCTCACACATGTACTGTATTTTATTTCATGGCAGATTACTCTCAATGTAGCTGCTATTTATATGTAAAATTCACATCACCTATTTCATAGGATTATTCAGAGCCTACTGTAGTATGGTCTGTATTAAAAAAAAGAAAGGGAAATTGCTTGTATAACAAAACCCTTTAGGAGCAGCGTAAGCATCTGTCTAGCCATTGATGGTCTATTAACACACACATTAACACTTTTTTTTTTTATAGCAGTGTAGAAGTTGCCCAATAGAGGTAGACTTGTTTAATGTGATACTGTAAGAGGTATATAATCTATGCAATTGAATGTTACACTTCCCCTCACATTTCTTTTGGCCCGTCACTCTAATGAGCTGGCCTACTGGCACAAAATAAAAGGAGGTATTTGAGTTTCAGCACTATGAGGATGTGTCGGAGCTTTGCTTGCTGGTACAGCTCATCATTAAGCCTTATCTGCATGGTATTAGAAGTTACTGCACACTTTGTGCAGAAACCCTAGGTGCCTGCACGTTATGCCTACAGCAGTTTTGTGTTTTTGTTCTTCAGATAATCTCCTAAGTGAAATCACTACTTACTACTGGTAGCTTACCCTTTCATTGATGTCATCCCAGTTGTGATTCAGGCACATTGCTAACTACACTGTATGAGAGCTAAGTGTAACCTGCAAACATTTTATATGAAAAGCCATAATGAGTATTTGGCATGATAAATGAGTACATATGTGAAAGCAATAAAAAATACTTGGTAGACAGAATTTGTGTACTTTGAAAATAAATGCACTGCTTTATTCATTAAGGCCCCTTTCACACTTATACGACTTCAAAGTCGCACGATTTTACCGCGATTTTGCCGCTATTTTACCGCGATTTGGGAGCAGTACTACTTTGCCACGTTTTTGGCATTAACAAATTAAAACATACAGTAGTAGGTATGAATCATAAGGGGAAACTCCACGCCAAGTTTTAAATAAAAAAACTGGCGTGGGTTCCCCCCCAGGGACATACCAGGCCCTTAGGTCTGGTACGAATTGTAAGAGGAACCCCCTACGCCGAAAAATCGGCGTGGGGGTCCCCCCAAAATCCATACCAGACCCTTATCCGAGCACGCAGCCCGGCCGGTCAGGAATGGGGGTGGGGACGAGCTAGCGCCCCCCCCCTCCTGGACCGTACCAGGCCGCATGCCCTCAACATGGGGGGGGTGGGTGCTTTAGGGCATGGGGGGCACCCTGCGGCCCCCCCACCCCAAAGCACCTTGTCCCCATGTTGATGAGGACAAGAGCCTCTTCCCGACAACCCTGGCCGTTGGTTGTCGGGGTCTGCGGGCGGGGGGCTTATCGGAATCTGGGAGCCCCCTTTAATAAGGGGGCCCCCAGATCCCGGCCCCCCACCCTATGTGAATGAGTATGGGGTACATGGTACCCCTACCCATTCACCTGAGGAAAAAAAGCATCAATAAAAAACACAGTACACAGGTTTTTAAAATAATTTATTAGGCAGCTCCGGGATCTTCTTCCGACTTCGGGGGTCCTCTTCTGACTTCGGGGGTCTCTCCGGCGTCCGCATCTTCTGCCGGCTCCACCGCTATCTTCTGGCGCTCTTTTGCCAGCGGTGGTCCGGACCTCTGGATCGTCTTCTTCCCTCTTCTCTTCCAGAGATGTTGACACGACGCTCTCTCCAGCCAGAATGGTCTCTGTGCGCTCCGCAACTGACTTATATAGGCGGTGGCCCCGCCCCCTTATGCCGTCACAGTCCCTGGGCATGCTGGGACTGTGACGTTTTAGGAGGCGTGGTCACTGGGTGAGGACCACGCCCCCTTATGACGGCACAGTCCCAGCATGCCCCGGGACAGTGACCTCATAGGGGGGCGGGGCCACCGCCTATATAAGTCAGTTGCGGAGCGCACAGAGACCATTCTGGCTGGAGAGAGCGTCGTGTCAACATCACTGGAAGAGAAGAGGGAAGAAGACGATCCAGAGGTCCGGACCACCGCTGGCAAAAGAGCGCCAGAAGATAGCGGTGGAGCCGGCAGAAGATGCGGACGCCGGAGAGACCCCCGAAGTCAGAAGAGGACCCCCGAAGTCGGAAGAAGATCCCGGAGCTGCCTAATAAATTATTTTAAAAACCTGTGTACTGTGTTTTTTATTGATGCTTTTTTTCCCTAGATGAATGGGTAGGGGTACCATGTACCCCATACTCATTCACATAGGGTGGGGGGCCGGGATCTGGGGGCCCCCTTATTAAAGGGGGCTCCCAGATTCCGATAAGCCCCCCGCCCGCAGACCCCGACAACCAACGGCCAGGGTTGTCGGGAAGAGGCTCTTGTCCTCATCAACATGGGGACAAGGTGCTTTGGGGTGGGGGGGCCGCAGGGTGCCCCCCATGCCCTAAAGCACCCACCCCCCCATGTTGAGGGCATGCGGCCTGGTACGGTCCAGGAGGGGGGGGGGCGCTAGCTCGTCCCCACCCCCATTCCTGACCGGCCGGGCTGCGTGCTCGGATGAGGGTCTGGTATGGATTTTGGGGGGGACCCCACGCCGATTTTTCGGCGTAGGGGGTTCCCTTAGATCCATACCAGACCTAAGGGCCTGGTATGCCCCTGGGGGGGAACCCACGCCGGTTTTTTCATTTAAAACTTGGCGTGGAGTTCCCCCTCTGGATTCATACAGCACTGCCTGTCGCTCATCGGGAAAGGAAAAAAGTTTTCCTTTCCCGAATAGCGAGGCCAGGCTTGTGCTTACAAAGTCGTGCTGAAGTCGTGTCTATATAATATTCAGGCACGACTTGCATGCTACTTGAGGGTTTAACATTGAGGTCTATGGAGTACAACTCGCATAGAAGTTGGACCAAAGTAGTGCAGGGACTACTTTCAAGTCGGCACGACTTAAAGTCGTGCCAATATGAATGGTAGTCATTGAAAATCATGGAGAATGACTTGTCATACGATTTTGCAGTACAAAATCGTGGGACAAGTCGTATAAGTGTGAAAGGGGCCTAAAGAAGGGTTTTTTTTTTAACAGTTACCCATAGCAGCTAATAAGAATACATTGTGTACCAATCTAACCTAAACTAAGTGAACTCTGATTGTATTCTTCTCTACTAATTCCAATAACCAAACTTCTTTAAACTTAGATAAAAAATATCTTATATTATGCTTTACCGCGTTTACCATCTTAGGCTTAATGCACACGGGACGTTTTTACAACCTCTCCTGAACGATTTAACTTGACAGATAGTAACCCACGTTTAACCGCTTGCTGACCAGCGCACGCCGATGTACGTCGGCAGAATGGCACTGGCAGACAAAAGGGCGTACAGGTACGTCCCCTTTAAGAAGCGCTGTCGCGGGCGCCTACCGCGGTCTCTGTGACCACGGGTCCCGCGGACTCCATGCCCGCGATCGTGTCACGGAGAGAAAGAACGGGGAGACGCTTATGTAAACAAAGCATTCCCCGTTCTACCTAGTGACAGGACAGTGATCTGCTGCTCTCTGTGATCGAGAACAGTGATCACTGTCCTGTGTGTTTAAGCTCAGCCCTCTCACAGTTAGAATCACTCCCTAGGACACACTTAACACCTTCACTGCCCCCTAGTGGTTAACCCCTTCACTGCCAGTGTCATTTACACAGTAATCAATGTATTTTTAATCGCACTGATTGCTTTATAAATGACAATGGTCCCAAAAATGTCCTGATTAAAAAAAAAAAAAAAAATCACAGATCGGCGCCATAACTAATAAATAAAAATAAAAAAAAATGCCATAAAAATTTTGCGCTATAAATTTTGCGCAAACCAATCAATATACACTTATTGCGATTTTTTTTTTTACCAAAAATATGTAGAAGAATACATATCGGCCTAAACTGAGGAAAGAAATTTTTGTGTTATATATTTTTGGGGGATATTTTATTAAAGCAAAAAGTAAAAAAATACTGCGTTTTTTTTTCAATATTGACACCCTTTTTTGTTTATAGCGCAAAAAATAAAAACTGCAGAGGCGATCAAATACCACCAAAAGAAAGCTCTATTTGTGGGGAAAAAAAAAGGACGTCAATTTGTTTGGCCGCGCTATTTTCAGTTAAAGCGCTGCAGTGCCGAATCGCAAATAGTGCTCTGGTCAGGTTGGGGTAAAACCTTCCGGGGCTGAAGTGGTTAAAACATCCATTTTTCCGCATTTGCATTTAGAAGCGTTTATAAACAAAAAAAAATGCCTGTAAATGAAACGCAGCTAAACGCAAGTTACCGCGTTTGGGGCTTGAAATGCCTCTAAACTTAACTTCTGAACCCATTTTTTTACGTTCCAAAAAAATCCTCTAAACCCAACTGCACAGAAACAACTATAAACGACCCTGTGTACATGTACTGATAAGATAACAGAGGAGAGTCCAGGGGCAGCTGAAAAAAACGCCCAACTGCTCCTAAACGTCCTTTTACCAGCAGCAGTCTACATGAGGCCTTATGCCCGGTACACACGGTCGGACATTGATCAGACATTCCGACAACAAAATCAATCAGATTTTTTCTGACGGATTTTGGGCCAAACTTCTTTTGCATACACATGGTCGCACAAAGTGGTCAGAAAATCCGATCGTTCTGAACGCAGTCACGTAAAACACGTACGCTGGGACTACAAAATGGAGCAGTAGCCAATAGCTTTCATCTCTTAATTTATTCTGAGCATGCGTGGCACCGTGTGCGTCAGATTTGTGTACACACGATCGGAATTTAAAGGATTGGATTTTGTTGTCGGAAAATGTTATATCCTGCTCTCAAACTGTGTGTGTCGGCATATCTGACGGAAAAAGTCCAATGGAGCCCACACACGATCGGAATTTCCGACAACACAATCTGATTGCACTTCTTCCATCGGAAAATCTGACCGTGCATTACAGGGCATTATACTTCACAGGTTATTTCAGGAACAAAACAGATAGTGGACAGTTTAATTATGATCTCATGGCTGACAATTTGGATTCAGCACCTCTTGACTAGACCTGAGAAGTACCTAGCTTACTGTTTTTTGAGGGCACCCAAGCCTTTGTATCATTCTCAGCTTTATGTTTGCTTGCTGAAACAATGCTTATATACCAAATCACACACTTGCATCCATTCCCTGCCAATTGTATGGTCAAGTAGAGCTAGTACTAGTATTTAAAAAAGCAAAACACCCACAGGTTAATTTAGCCTTTATGCCAGAAAACAGTGATTTTACCCAATGGTAAATGTTAGAAGCACTCATCTAAAAGTTTGCTTGTTCTGTTTCCATTGAAAACTCCTAATCATCAATGACTGCAATGATAATTCATATTCCCACCAAACTGGAAGTAAACTATTGCATGCAAAGAATGTTCAAAAAGCTATATACTTCAAATTCATACTTTCTCCAGTAATAATTTACTATGCAAATATACGAGAATGAAATGTAATAAACCGCAGTTTAGATGATGCTGAATTACAAACATACTTTGCAGCCTATTCTAAAAAATCTAGTAGCAAAGGTGTATTTGCTGCCCTAGTTACACTAAAGGCAAGTTCACACCACATGCAGTCCAGTGCGTTTTTCTTCTGCATGAAAAACGCATTGGAAAGTAGGATTTATGGTTTTTAATGGCATAGTTCACACCAGTGCTTGCTGTTCCAGTAAAAAAAAAGGTAGAACATGCTGAATTTTTCCTGCACTGGACTGTACTGGAACACTGTAAAAGGCATTAAAAATGCACTGGAATGCACCTAAACACACCAAAAACACAATGGAACACCCATGCCCTTATTTAAGGTTAAGAAAAAAAAGAGGGGGGAAAAAAATGCACTGGACTGCATCAAAACGCACCGGAACGCATCAAATATGTGCATGCAGAAAAGCATCTGGAAAACATCCGGACTGCATTTCTATGGTGTGAGCTGGCCCTAAAACAAATCTGATTTTTTTCCCCTTCACTTCAAGAGTGTATTTCAAACCTTTATATTTGGATACAAATTGTAGGCAGGAAGAAAAAAAAATACATATTTATCCCAAAGAACCATGTTTTATTTTTAACCATGCATCCTGCATTTATGTCTATAAGCTACATGATGACTGCTGATTTTGGCTTTTCTTTACTACTTTTCTTTGGCTTTTCTTAACTATGGAGATTTACTGGTTTTTCAATGGACCAAGCACTAAATACTGTAATACTCTATGAAAGCTATCTTGTTTCTTTAGCATATGGATAGCAAAATTAATTTGCTTCAAATAGGCAACCATGATTATTTCAACATACATCATTCAACCAGCAAACAATGCCCACTTATAATTGTTGGTTAGTTCTTAGGGTACATGAATAGTCTCAAAAAGATCTAAACCTGCAAATTTCCAACATTCTGAAGTGTAGAAAGGTCATTACAAATTTATTTTTTCTAAACAACTTAATTACTTTTTTATTACACAAATCAGGAATTGGTAATATCCAAGTACAACATTCTATACAGAAGAAATTTAAGAAATATTCTAAAGCAATATGTTTCTTTTTATGAATAATTAAATCACTTCATTAAATCACATTGTGCTGACTAACATATAGCTAGCACTTTGCACAGTACCAAGAGAGATAACTGTGCCATAAAAATAACTCTGGTTACATCTTAAAAGCAATATATTTGTTTAATCTAACCAAATAAATACCCTTAAGAGTGCAGTGCATATAGCTTTACAACTAAACACTTAAACAAGAGCTATAGTCATAGTATACACTTTCATTTTATATGAGCTTTGTAATAGCAATAGAAATTGTATATATATTTGACAATCCAATATAAGCTTGCTTGAACAATCTCCTTTCATCTTGTGCCTTCTGCCTGTCTGCCCTGCATGCTTTGCAGTTTCTCCTCAGCTGTTTACGTTCAGTTTCAAAGGACTACATATCCCATGGTACCTTGCTACCTATAAGCGATTCCTGTACTGACTCCACCTCCTAAAATTCCTTTTCAGAGAATTCAAGTAAGTAAATGTGTGACATTCTTTAAAAAGAAAGGCCCCTTTCACATGAGTGGACCGATGGAGACTGCCTTTTAGTTTTTCAGGCCAGATCGGCCCCTTATTCTCCTCTATGAAGCGGCGGGTGTAAACGGACATGTGTCCATTTACACCCACCTACATTACATTCAATCTGTTCCCCTTCCGTCTATCGGACCAGGTGGCAGTCAGATGTAAACTGACAGGAAGTCGTGACGTCACACATGCGTATCGCTAAGGATTCTGGATGTTGTCGTTTTAATGCAGTTTTTACTTTAGCGTTCATGTAAGTGTTTCTAACCGATTTTTAAAAACATACCTGCCGAATTTACACTACTGGAAGTGGTTTTGGTTCTCTTTGATGTCATATGCTCATATGGTGATTGGGATGGAGGAAGGAATCGCTATGTGATGTACAAAGCTTTATGGGGATTGACTGCTATAGTGGTAACAAGCATTGTTTGACTTCCCTGTTCAGAGTCACAAAATCTCTGGTAAGCCATAGAGTGTTTGGTGGAGGACACGTGTTGTTTCTACGCTTGCTTATACATCTAAAGTGGAAACATACTACAATTTTATCCCTTGTGCTCAAGGAGTCACGGTGGTGTATTTATTTTGGACACTTGGGCCTTTAACATAAAAAAATATATATATTTATCTTAATGTATATTTAACTTGTAGCATATATCACTATCCTGTTTATATAGCATGTCCTATACTGTATGCTAGCTGCTTTTCTTACATTACATTATTCCTTGCAGCTTTTTCCTGTTGTATTTATTTCCTTTTATCTAGAGGAGGGACTCAAAGCTAGGCACACTCTACTGCATGCAGGCCTGAGCTAAAGGCAGATGGATTTCAGGAAATAAATGCTACATCAATCATCTGCCCTTACTCAAGTTGACCGCTGCTAGAACTGCCCAGGGTGCTCAACAAAAAGCACTGAAACATGGATGAGTTTGCTTTGAATATTAAAAATTAAATTAAATTGCATTTTCAGTTTGTGGTGCTCAATACATTGAAGTTTTACTTTAAAATGTATGGTACCCAAACATTTTTTATTTCTGATATGTGTCTGTTGTACCATGTACTTGTATTAAAAAGTATTTTGTTTCCTTTGCATTGCCTCCTTTGTGTGAAATACCTGGTGATCTTTCTAGACCCCTGCTTTCCTATTTCAAACTGACTACGCTTGGCATGGTAGAACAACCATCCCAGTGTTGTCAGTTTTCTGGCTGTGCTGACAGCACAACCTGCCTGTCCTCCAATGTCCAAGACTTGTGCTGGCACATCCCCTTGCTAGGAAGATCAGGGTATTGCTCTCTCTCTCTCTTTGCCTCCTACTGACACAACCCCCTGAAGTCTCCACATCACACACACACAAACACACACAGTTTCTGGTTATATTTCATTTTCAAAAGGGGCATACATTTCAGAAAAAAAATATCAATTTTTTTTTTTATTCTTTAAATGTGTATTTTTAGTTTTCCTGACAGGTCACATACATTTTTAATTGTGATGTGTAATGGTTCGCAAGAGAACATCCAATCAATTAATCATGAAAAACTTCTCATGCCTGCTTAGAGGGTTGTAAAGTTGCTCGCTCGGCTTCCATGTTGTGGACATAGTAGTAAATTCCACAGAGTTAATTTATGAACACAAAGTGCACACCATTCCTCCCACTGCTCTATCTTCCTCAGCTTCTTAAAAATGCTTAAGTCCGCCTTCTCTAGGAGGGGTTTGTAAGAGGACCATCTTGCAATGGAAGACTAATGCACCCAAGAACCTTTTTTTTAACTGATTGTTACAGAGGCTCCAAAACAAATTTTACCCCCTGATTACAATTAGAATACACGTGCAGACAACAGTAAAAAACAAAAAAAACCACAAAAACACAACAAACATGCAAGCCTAAAAAAAAACAATGATTCATACAAGTCAACATATGTCATTACTTTCTGTGTAGCAAACAGACTTTACAGCATTTTTTACCTTTCAACTATCTACAACTTGCATATGCTGGCCATGTATGTGTTGTTCAAGGAAACTGTCATTTTGATACTCTGATCACGTCAGAACTGTTTTGACTAGTTTTTTTTTTATGACTAAATTGATGAAAAAAGCAATCAGGTTAAAAATCCCCATTGCTTTTATGTCAATTATGTGGTGGCTAGAAAAACTGACTGCTTTCAGTTTACTTTAAATTGTGTGATGAACACTACATTTTCCTGGTAAAAAGTTCTCGCACAAAAAACGCTGGTTAGTTTGCGTGTTTACATGCGTATAAAAATTCTACTGACGCCTAGAATGCCAAGTATTCAAATAATATAATCTACCATTCGGGGGGGATTTCTTTTCTGAAAATAATGACAGCTGGAACTGAATAAAGAGTGTTTTTGAGAGGTACCAGGGAAGGATGTAAGATTTGGCTACTTATGAGTCATGTAAAAAGATGATGCACATGTATCCTTTATTATATACTGTGTAATTGCTGTTACTTCCCAAAATAAAACAAAGCATTGTTGTGTGCTTCTGGCAACTTGAACAATTAAATTAGACCTCGAACCATAAGAATGTCGAAAAAAATGTCAACACAGTGTTAGCCACCTGGAACATCTCAAATGTTCCAATTATACTGTTAAATGAGGATAAGAACAACTGTTCTTACTTCACAGAATGACAATTATGTAAATGTTACTTGTTGAGAGCTGTCATTAGAGAACTTTGCCTTACTGGTGTAAATGGATAAATAATGGGCCATTTTAGGGGAACCATCTACACAAGATATAGGTTTTTTTTTAATATATACAGAAATTTGACCTTTTGGTTATTATATGCTATTTCAAGCATGAATTAAGAACAAGTGGTGACAGCAAAGCAACGCTGCAGAAATTGAACACTAGTTAGGTGTGGGGGGGGGGGGGGGGTAGAGGGGTAGAGAGTAAAGTCTTGTGGTTTACTATAACAGTCTGATTTTTTTTATTTTTATATTTTGAAAATTCTTTATAACAGTCTCTGACTTTTATTTTTTATTTTTTTTTGTGAACTCTTTATAACAGTCTCTGACTTACTTTTATTTATTTATTTATGAACTCTTTATAACAGTCTCTGACTTACTTTTATTTATTTATTTTTTGTGAACTCTTTATAACAGTCTCTGATTTTTTTTTTTTAATTCTTTATAACAGTCTCTGATTTGTAACATTTACCATGTCAGTAAATAAGGCATGGGGCTGTAAATGAGAGGACTAGCAGAGTTCCATAGAAATCACACACTTTGGCCACACATTTCGAGAGCATGTGCTGCTAAGCTCACCTTCTGTGCAGATTTTGAAGGACCTTTGTTTTTGCTCCCCTTAGGTCTTCCTCTGGGTCTTTTAGGAGAAGGCTCTCCAGTTGCTGGCTCCTAAATACAGAAACAAAACTTGATATACCAGAAAGAATTTAACATGGGAAAAAAAAAATCTCCTACACTGCTAAATCTCAAAAGGCAGCTAAACCTTCTTTTGCCATGATATACTGTAGTATTAAAAACCCTTACAGGGAAACATATGTAACCAATGTAGGAAATCCAATGATTTTGAAGGAAAGGAAAACATTTACACACTGAGATAGGTAATAAAAATTGAAGTTGGGCTCTCTGGGCTGTAACTTTTCCTAACCAATGACATAAAGCTCATTACAATTTATGTCCTGAAACAGAATAAAACAAAAAGCATGTGACCTAACATAGTAATCCTTACAATGCTGAAAGTGCATTTTATTCAGTGCAATCCAAAAAAAAGGAACTTTTCCAAACACACACATCTCTTTTACTTCAATATATAAAAAAAAACAAAAAAAACAAAAAAAGGCCAAAGTTTTATACTTCAATATATCAAAAAAACAAAACAAAACAAAAAAAGACCAAAAACAACTTTGACAAATTCTGGGTACAGTGAATGCCACCGCTGTGGAAGGAGAATGTTGTGAACTATTTTATGACATGGGAAAACACTGCAACAACACCGATCTTTTGTAAACAAGACCTTTTACTCAGGACAAGTCAGCGTGTTTTTGTAAAAA
The DNA here is from genome assembly GCA_037952925.1 of Lithobates clamitans. Taxonomy (NCBI): domain Eukaryota; kingdom Metazoa; phylum Chordata; class Amphibia; order Anura; family Ranidae; genus Lithobates; species Lithobates clamitans. The sequence continues at coordinate 3,345,297 of JBBGZY010000044.1, forward strand.
AACAAAAAAAAAAAACAATACAAAACAAAAAACCTACTTTGCTGATACTGCATCATGTGACTCAGTTACAACATAGTATGATAATCAGGATAAAAACACTGCCTCGCCAGTAAATCTTCATAGCCCTTTCAAAGCACTTTATGTAAAAGTCCTAGTACCGATATGAAAATTCTGTGCTGAATTACAGCACCAGGGATAGCTTGGATTGTTGAGAACTGTGTGTAAATGGATTTTCCCTCCAAGCAAAAACCACACATAGCCCATAGCTAGGCACACAGGAGCTGAAATGAAGCCATGAATGAAAGCAAGGCGCAGGCAGCACACTCAGCTCAACACAGAACTGCATGAAACGTTTATTGTGGCAGATCGACACGGCAAAGGAAGGCTTTGCCATCCAACTTACACAGGCAATCGGATCAAAGAGCAACATGCATGCCACAAAGAGGGGAATTCCCATTGTCTGCAAGGGAAGCTTTGTGCAGGGGCGGCAAGCATGGGAAGGTAAAGCCCCTCTCTCTCTCTGTGTGATCTCCTGCCGCTTAGCTAAAGGACAAATGAGGTCTGGCTGACCCCCTGCATGCACTGACCCCCAGTAAGGTGAACATGAACACAGAATGGGACTGGGAGCATGCGGGGAATACCATAAGGAGGACCCGTGCATACACATGGGTGACTGCAGGCATGCACTGACCCCCATAAGGGGGACACACACAGGTGAATGGGACTGCAGCATGCACTGACCCCCATTAGGACACACATATGGCACTGCAGGCAGACAACGACTCCCATAAGGAGGACACACATACAGAGGGGTGAATGGGACTGCAGCCTGCAAGGACTCCCATAAGAAGAACACACATACACATGGGTGAATATGACTGTTGCATGCAAAAACTCCCATAAGAACACACACACACATGGGTGAAAAGGGACTGTAGGCATGCAAGGACCCCCATAAGAAGAACATACACATGGGTGAATAGGACCGTAGGCATGCAAGGACCCCCATAAGAACAACACACACATACACATGGGTGAATAGGACTGTAGGCATGCAAGGACCCCCATAAGAACATACACATGGGTGAATAGGACTGTAGGCATGCAAGGACTCCCATAAGAAGAACACACACATACACATGGGTGAATATGACTGTAGCATGCAAAAACTCCCATAAGAACACACACATACACATGGGTGAATAGGACTGTAAGCATGCAAGGATTCCCATAAGAGGAACACACACATGGGTGAACATGGCTGTAGCCTGCAAGGACCTCCATAAAAAGAACACACACATACACAGTGGTGAATAGGACTGTAGGCATGCAAGGATTCCCATAAGAACACACACATACACATGGGTGAATATGACTGTAGGCATGCAAGGATTCCCATAAGCAGAACACACACATACACATGGGTAAATAGGACTGTAGGCATGCAAGGATTCCCATAAGAAGAACACACACATACACATGGGTGAATAGAACTGTAGGCATGCAAGAATTCCCATAAGAAGAACACACACATATGCATGGGTGAATAGGACTGTAGGCATGCAAGGACCCCCATAAGAACATACACATGGGTGAAAAGGACTGTAGGCATGCAAGGACCTCCATAAGAATAACACACATACACATGGATGAATAGGACTGTAAGCATGCAAGGATTCCCATAAGAAGGACACACATATACACATGGGTGAATATGACTGTAAGCATGCAAGTATTCCCATAAGAAGAACACACATACACATGGGTGAATATGACTGTAAGCATGCAAGGACTTCCATAAGAACACACACATACACATGGGTGAATAGGTCTGTAGGCATGCAAGGACTCCCATAAGAACATACACATACACATGGGTGAATAGGTCTGTAAGCATGCAAGGACTTCCATAAGAAGAACACACATACACACGAGTGAACAGGACTGTAGACATGCAAAGATTCCCATAAGAACACACACACATGGGTGAATAGGTCTGTAGGCATGCAAGGACTCCCATAAGAAGAAGAACACACATACACATGGGTGAATAGAACTGTAGGCATGCAAAGATTCCCATAAGAAGAAGAACACACATACACATGGGTGAATAGGACTGTAGGCATGCAGGGATTCCCATAAGAACACACACACAGTGGTGAATAGGACTGCAGCATGCACTGACCCCCCATAAGGACACACACATACACATAAGTGAATAGGACTCTCACACACAGAGGGGTGAATGGGAGTGCAGGAGGCAGTGTGGGCTCCATTGTGTGTCATGCTGAGTGCAGGAAGATGCGGGTACTGACTTTTTGCGGTTTCCGGGGTCTCCCTCGTGCCCTCTTCGGAGACTCTTCGGGGGATGCAGGCTGCTCCTCGGAAGTGGATTGGCGGGCACTTTCCCTTGAGCTCATGGTGATTTGCTCCTCACACCCAGCGATCTGCTCTGTGCTGCACCGCGAGGATCCACACGAGGAGCCGCCGCCGCACCGGACGTCCTGCTACTGCCAGAGAAGAGAGAGGAGGAGATCGGGGGGATCTGTATGGACTGAACACGGGGGGCTCTCACTACACAACACTCAGCCCGACGATCAATGACACTGCTATGGGATCTGATGATTGGGACACTTCAGGTCACAGGAGGGAACTGGTGACACCACTTTCCTACATGGGGCTGCGACTTCCACTTAGCTGCACGTATAAGTATTGCGGGATGCCCACACGTGTGTGTGATTTGGGGGGTAAGGGAGGGCTTGTGTTTGTGTGAGTAGGGCATGTGATAGAAGGACGGCCCACGGATTACAGTGGGATGGCTAGAAAAAACACCTTTACCCGTGGGTGGAAAAAAGAGGAGGAGGCTGTATGAGGAGAGGGCAGGACACATGTCTGAGGAGTACGGCGGACACACACATACGATACACAACACACATATAGGATACACTACACTACACACGTAGGATACACTACACACATATAGGATACAGTACACACGTAGGATACACAACACACGTAGGATACACTACACACATATAGTATACACTACACTACACACGTAGGATACACTACACACATATAGGATACAGTACACACGTAGGAAAGACAACACACGTAGGATACACTACACACATATAGGATACACTACACACGTAGGATACACTACACACGTATAGGATACAGTACACACGTAGGAAAGACAACACACGTAGGATACACTACACACATATAGTATACACTACACTACACACGTAGGATACACTACACACATATAGGATACACTACACACATATAGGATAAAGTACACACGTAGGAAAGACAACACACGTAGGATACACTACACACATATAGTATACACTACACTACACACGTAGGATACACTACACACATATAGCATACACTACACGCGTAGGATACACTGCACACATATAGGATACAGTACACACGTAGGATACACAACACACATAGGATACACTACACACATATAGGATACACTACACTACACACGTAGGATACACTACACACATATAGGATACAGTACACACGTAGGATACACTACACACATATAGGATACAGAACACACGTAGGATACACAACACACATAGGATACACTACACACATATAGGATACACTACACTACACACGTAGGATACACTACACACATATAGGATACAGTACACACGTAGGATACACAACACACATAGGATACACTACACTACACACGTAGGATACACTACACACATATAGGATACAGTACACACGTAGGAAAGACAACACACGTAGGATACACTACACACATATAGGATACACTACACTACACACGTAGGATACACTACACACGTATAGGATACAGTACACACGTAGGAAAGACAACACACGTAGGATACACTACACACATATAGTATACACTACACTACACACGTAGGATACACTACACACATATAGGATACACTACACACATATAGGATAAAGTACACACGTAGGAAAGACAACACACGTAGGATACACTACACACATATAGTATACACTACACTACACACGTAGGATACACTACACACTTATAGCATACACTACACGCGTAGGATACACTGCACACATATAGGATACAGTACACACGTAGGATACACAACACACATAGGATACACTACACACATATAGGATACACTACACTACACACGTAGGATACACTACACACATATAGGATACAGTACACACGTAGGATACACAACACACATAGGATACACTACACACGTAGGATACACTACACACATATAGGATACAGTACACACGTAGGAAAGACAACACACGTAGGATACACTACACACATATAGTATACACTACACTTCACACGTAGGATACACTACACACATATAGGATACACTACACGCGTAGGATACACTACACACATATAGGATACAGAACACACGTAGGATACACAACACACATAGGATACACTACACACATATAGGATACACTACACTACACACGTAGGATACACTACACACATATAGGATACAGTACACACGTAGGATACACAACACACATAGGATACACCACACTACACACGTAGGATACACTACACACATATAGGATACAGTACACACGTAGGAAAGACAACACACGTAGGATACACTACACACATATAGTATACACTACACTACACACGTAGGATACACTACACACATATAGGATACACTACACGCGTAGGATACACTACACACATATAGGATACAGTACACACGTAGGATACACTACACACATATAGGATACACTACACTACACACGTAGGATACACTACACACATATAGGATACAGTACACACGTAGGATACACAACACACATAGGATACACTACACACGTAGGATACACTACACACGTAGGATACACAACACACGTAGGATACACAACACTACACACGTAGAATACACAACACACGAAGGATACACAACACTACACACGTAGGATACACTACACACATAGGATACACAACACACGTAGGATACACAACACACGTAGGATACACAACACTACACACGTAGGATACACAACACACATAGGATACACTACACACGTAGGATACACTACACACGTAGGATACACAACACACGTAGGATACACAACACTACACACGTAGAATACACAACACACATAGGATACACTACACACGTAGGATACACTACACACATAGGATACACAACACACGTAGGATACAGTACACACGTAGGATACACAACACACATAGGATACACTACACATATAGGATACACTACACTACACACGTAGGATACACTACACACATATAGGATACAGTACACACGTAGGATACACTACACACATATAGGATACACTACACACATATAGGATACAGTACACACGTAGGATACACTACACAGGTAGGATACACTACACACGTAGGATACACAACACACGTAGGATACACAACACTACACACGTAGAATACACAACACACATAGGATACACAACACACGTAGGATACACTACACACATAGGATACACTACACACATAGGATACACAACACACGTAGGATACACAACACACGTAGGATACACAACACATGTAGGATACACAACACTACACACGTAGGATACACAACACACATAGGATACACTACACACGTAGGATACACTACACACATAGGATACACAACACACATAGGATACACAACACTACACACGTAGAATACACAACACACATAGGATACACAACACAACACACGTAGGATACACTACACACATAGGATACACAACACAACACACGTAGGATACAGTACACACGTAGGATACACAACACACATAGGATACACTACACACATATAGGATACACTACACTACACACGTAGGATACCCTACACACATATAGGATACAGTACACACGTAGGATACACAACACACATAGGATACACTACACTACACACGTAGGATACACTACACACATATAGGATACAGTACACACGTAGAATACACTACACACATATAGGATACACTACACTACACACGTAGGATACACTACACACATATAGGATACAGTACACACGTAGGATACACAACACACATAGGATACACTACACACGTAGGATACACAACACACGTAGGATACACAACACTACACACGTAGAATACACAACACACATAGGATACACAACACACGTAGGATACACAACACTACACACGTAGGATACACTATACACATAGGATACACAACACACGTAGGATACACAACACAAAAAGGATACACAACACACGTAGGATACACTACACACGTAGGATACATAACACTACACACGTAGGATACACAACACTACACATGTAGGATACACAACACTACACACATAGGACACACAAAACAGCACTGCACGGGACACACACATAGGACACAACACTGCATGGGGCACACATAGGACAAAACACAACACTGCACAGGACACACACATAGGACACAACACTGCACAGGACACACACATAGGACACAACACAAAACACAACACTGCACAGGACACAAAACACAACACTGCACGGGATACAAAACACAACACTGCAGGGGACACAAAACACAACACTGCATGGGACACACACATAGGACACAACACTGCATGGGACACACACACAGGACACAAAACACAACACTGCACGGGACACAAAACACAACACTGCAGGGGACACAAAACACAACACTGCACGGGACACGCACATAGGGCACAACACAAAACACAACACTGCACGAGACACATATTTAGGACACAAAACACAACACTGCATTGGACACACACATAGGACACAAAACACAACACTGCATGGGACACACACATAGGACACAAAACACAACACTGCATGGGACACACACATAGGACACAAAACACAACACTGCATGGGACACACACATAGGACACAAAACACAACACTGCATGGGACACACACATAGGACACAAAACACAACACTGCATGGGACACACACATATTATTATACATGATTTATATAGCACCAACAGTTTACGCAGTGCTTTACAATGTAGAGGGGGGACAGCACAATTCAATACAGAAGGGACAGGAGGGCCCTGCTCCTACAGCTCACATTCTAAAAGGGAGGGGGTGGTGGTACAAAAGGTAATAAATGCTGGAATGATTTGATGGGGGTGGCTCAGGGACAGTTGTTAGGTGGGTGTGGGATAGGCTTCCCTGAATAAGTGAGTTTTCAGGGATCTCCTAAAGGTGGACAGGTTAGGGGCTGATCAGATATACTGGGGCAGGGAGTTCCAGAGGATGGGAGAGGCTCTGGAGAAGTCCTGAATGCGAGCAAGAGAGGTGGTAACAAGGGAGCTAGAGAGCAGGAGGTCCTGGGAGGAGCGGAGGGGACGATTTGGGCAATATCTGCAGATGAGGTTGGTGATGTAGCTGGGGGCGATGTGGATTGCCTTGTATGTTGTGGTTAGCATTTTGAATTATACGGTGGGGTAGGGAAAGCCAGTGAAGGGATTGGCAGAGAGGGGAGCAGTCACGGATCAGTTAGTGAGGTGTATTAGTCTAGTAGCAGCATTCATAATAGACTGAAGGGGGGATAGCCTGCGAAAGGGTAGGCCATTAAGGAGAGAGAAAGGACACACAACACAACACTGCACAGGACACAAAACACAACACTGCATGGGACACACGCATAGGAGACAACACAAAACACAACACTGCACGGGACACATACATAGGACACAACACTGCACGGGACACACACATAGGTCAAAACCCAACACTGCACGAGACACACACATAGGACACAACACAAAACCCAACACTGCATGAGACACTCACATAGGACACAACACTGCATGAGACACACACATAGGACACAACACTGCACGGGACACACACATAGGTTAAAACACAACACTGCACGGGACACACACATAGGACACAACACAAAACCCAACACTGCACAAGACACACACATAGGACAAAACACTGCATGAGACACACACATAGGACACAAAACACAACACTACACGGGACACAGACATTGGACACAACACAAAACACAACACTGCAGGGGACACACACATAGGACACAACACAACACTGCACAGGACACACACATAGGACACAACACAAAACCCAACACTGCACGAGACACACACATAGGACAAAACACTGCACCGGACACACACATTGGAAACAACACAAAACAACACTGCACGGGACACACACATAGGGCACAACACAAAACACAACACTGCACAGGAAACACACATAGAACATGACATATATACAACACTCAGGGCAGAACACACTGAAAGCACATGGTTCAGAACACACATACAGCACATAGGACAGAACACAACACACATTACGGAACATAGGACAGAACACACATAGAGCACATGGAAAAGAACACACATAGAACACAACAGATATACAGCACATAGGGCAGAACATACATAGAGAACATGGGACAGAAGACAACACACATACAGCACATAGGATGGGACATATATACAGGACATAGAGCAAAACACATAGCAGGACACAACAGATATACAGCACATAGGGCAGAATACACATAGAGAATATGGGACAGAACACAACACACATACAGCACATAGGATGGGACATATATACAGGACATAGAGCAAAATACAGCGCAGGACACACAGAGCACATGGGACAGAACACACATAGAGCAGAACATATATACAGCACATAGTGCAGAACACACATAGAGCACATGGGACAGAGCTGAACACACATAGAGCACATGGGACAGGACTGAACACACAGAGCACATGGGACAGATATATATATCACATAGGGTAGGAAAAACAAACATAGAACAGGACATGTATACACTATATAGGACACAACACACAAAGAACAGGACGTATATACAGCACATAGGGCAGAACATACATAGGGGACAGGACAGAACACACACAGAGCACATAGGACAAAACAAACATAGAATAGAACATATATACAGCGCATAAGACATGACACACATGCTGCAGAAAGGATAGGACAGGACACACATACAGCACATAGGATTAAATAGGAAACACATACAGCACATAGGATAGGACACACAAAAAATACGTAGGGCAGGACACATAGGACAGTACACATAGAACATATATGATAGGACAGAACACACATGGAACATATATACCTCACATAAGATAGGTCACACATACTGCACAAAGGATAGGACACATAGCACACGACACACATACAGCACATAGGACAAGACACACAGGACATTGCACATGAATCACATAGGACAGGACACATAAAGCACACATGCAGCACATAGGACAGGACACACATAGGCCACATACAACAGTGCACATGAACCACACATGGACAGTACACACATACAGCACATAGGATAGGACAGGACACACATAGGACAGTACATATGAAGCACATAGGATAGGACAGGGCACACATAGAAGAACACATAAGATAGGACAGGACACAAATACAGCACATAAGACAGTAGACATAGAACACATGGGACAGAACACACATAGAACAGGGCATGTATACAGCACATAAGACAGGACACACGTAGATCACATAGGACACAGGATAGTACACACATAGCACAGTGTACATTAGACAGCACACATATACTGTAGAACAGTTTACACAGGACACATAGGATTAGCACAGGACAGTACATATAGGGCAGAGCACATTGGACAGTTTACACAGGACACCTAAGACAGCACACATAGGACAGCACTGCTATGTTCAAGAAGATGAGGGGGCTATATTCACATGGCTACAAGAATTATAGTGCAAGTGGCCACACTTCAAGGTGGTTTAAAAGGAAAACCCAGGGATTCCCTCAATGAACAAAGACCAGCACTGACTTCCAGAAGTCCACAAAGCTTCCCGTTCATAGCATATACAGAAAACCCTGTTTATGATCACCTGTATTCTCTACATTAGTTAACAAAAACATGTGCTATGTTCAAATGTAAATAAAAGATACAATTCCAGTAACTGCTGTTCATAAGTGGCATAAAGCTTACTCAGTACACAACCAAACTTTTACCACAGCACTATACAGTTCTTTTTCTATAACTATAGTAATATCCTCCTACATGTGCAAAAAAAAAAATGCGCAATCTCTTAAAACAGAAACATATTCCCCTTGGATCCAGCGATTCGATGTTTCGGAGCGCCCCACCCGGCCACTGGCATCTACAGGTGGCTGGCTTCTGGGTCTCGATCGTTGGCCTTTTTCATTGGCCGAGTGGGGAAGAAGTCATGTTCGGGAGTGCAGTCAGCCTTGGCATGGACAAAAGGAGGAGAGGGCATCATAGTGTACTATTTTTTATTAAAATTGAAAGATGACAGCATTGCATTCACACACGGGCCGGAAGTGACATCACTGGAAACCCCGCCCAACACGTTTCGCCCCTCCTGCTGGACATCCTCAGGAATGTGTACAAGATTATAAATGGACTGTATTTTTCATTGTGCACCTTTACAACCTTCCAGCCGCAGGCATTCTAACAACCAACTAAGTCATAGGTTGATAAGGAGGATGTCAGGAGCCTTCACAGCATTCTTGTTTGCCCAATCCCTGCTCTTGTCCATCAGCAGTGGGGTCACATTAGCTGAATGAGGGAGAGAAACTAAGAAACATGGGAATACTAATCAGCACCAGTGTACAAAGGTGTATTTGCTTTGTAAGAATAAATCACATGTAACGTTGGGTGTTCTACGTGTGTAGATGCTGCTGCAGTATGTTAAAACATTGTTTTAGTTTTTTACATTTTAGAATAGGGTGCCTTGAGATTGTGCAGGATTTTAAAGGGTGCCTTGACTGAAAAAAGGTTGAAAAACACTGGATTAAACCACCACAAGTGTACTGCTGTCACTATCAAGCAAGATTTATGGTGACTGCACCACTCAATTTGGTCAGAGTAAGTGTAGATACTTTTTTCCTGTCATTATTGGGGAGATTTCTGCCAATCCTGATAGGTGGGGGGGGGGGGGGAGCCGCACTCCAATTAGCTCTTCTTGCAGTGTTTTTAGTTATCAGTGAATCAACTGCATACAGTGATGTCTCCAACCCAAAACCAACCTTCTTTGATGTTTTTCACTACTCCTGGTTTCTACACAAGGATAGGGGAGATCCTATCCAACACGGCAATTTGCATGCACTGTTTCTGCATGCATTCCCACACAAGCAAGCACACCCATGCAAGAAACTGGCAGACGTGCCAGGCCTGTGAATTGGCGTATGTGCGCCTCTATTCTGGATTGCACCCTGACACACAGCAATGGCCATTTTAGTCATTATATACTACAAACGTATGGTACAGTGGCCAGAATTACCTGAAGCACTAAGCTGCATGACAGTAAGATGCAGGTAAAAAACCTTAACCCCTGAGCAAACAAAAAAAAAGTTATTTAGGCTGATGGGTTTTATTTCACTGTGTTTCCTACATCTGGAGGGGTTTATAAATGCAGAATGCCAAAGGATGTTTTAAACCCACATATATAGCTAAATGGGATATTTAGTAGTACACTATAGCCAATTTATTGTGGGAATGTAATCAAAGTCTGTATACCGCGCTACTGATATCACTGAGTAAAAAAAAAAACCCGTAAAAGGAAGAATCAGCGACACAAAACATGTACAGAGCTAGTAAGTGGAAACAGTCGCACTACTAAAAGTGCATAAACTCTAAATTTAAAAAGCAAACACACTGTAATCCACTGAAAAAGTATATAGTGTATAAATCATAAATAAAGATGACTCGTAGCCTCCCTGTCGGTAATCCCGAGTGTGGCTCGGGGTTAAATTTCAGCACTATTAGCGGTAACCCCGAGCCACACTCTACTTACCTTGTCCCCAGGATCCTGCGATGTCCCCCCGTGCTGTCTGCGGGCCTCTACTCCTCCGAAGCCTCTCTGTGCCAGGCTCCGTTCCCTGCGAGCGTCGCGATGCACGGGGGCGGAGCCTGGCGGCAAATTCAACCATAACACATACAGTACTGTAATCTTACCCAGTGCTTTGGCCCATGCCCTGCATGCAGTTTTATATTATATATATACTGTTCTTTCTGCCTGGAAACTTGAGACTGTCCATAGGCCCATGCCCTGCATGCAGTTTTATATTATATATACTGTTCTTTCTGCCTGGAAACTTGAGATTGTCCATAGCAACCAAAAAGTGTCACTTTACATCAAAAGTGGCTTTAGACCAGCTAGAAAACAGCGATAGTAAATTAGAACACTTGCAGAATTGAGCGATAGTGAATAGTGGGGAAATTTATTTTATCAATATTATTTTTTTTTAAATTATTTATTTTTATTTATTATATTATAATTTATGTTTTTGTGTTTCAAACTTTATCATACCCGAGATATCTACTAGACTCTTGTTTGGACAGATTTAAGTGTGTTATTGTTAAGAATTACAGGCCTACAATATAAAACGCCAAATTTCCATGCAAAATAATTGTACCGCTTTCAGCACCTAAAATCCGAAATAATCATACCGCCAGGGAGGTTAAAGCAATCTCTCTGAAAAGTGAATACAAATAACTTGTGAGATAATGCAATGGTAAAGATGGTAAATATGTCAGATTCTGTGGGGCTACGGATCGGGAAAGAGGGGAAGGATTTTCAGAATTTCAACTGCCACCAAAGGAAAGTGATGAATCCCTCCATGAAGCAAGAGCCAGAAGAAGTAAACACTCTTACCTGAAGGTGTGGACCTCCTATTGTGAAGAGGTCACATATGCCAACAGATATAGCCCTCTGCGGGGTCTGAGATGGATCCTGGATCAAGATGTATGGATAAGCCCCCGGTGTCCTCCTCAATCAATGGCCACCGTCTGTCCACTTTCTTCAAAAATTTGATCTCCCAAAATGGGCATGGAGCAAGTGAAAAAAATAAAGGCTCCAATAGTGCGTTATCGTTTTTTTCAAACATAGCTCATTTATTGTAATAAGTTTTCCATAGGCTATACAAAAACAGTATAAAAGCACTTGCCGGCAATAAAATTTCAAACGAACACCCGCACTTCCGGGGTCACGTAAGGCATGATGATGTCAGCGCGTAGGTCCAGCCGACATGTTTCGTCATACTTGCTGTCTTCCAGGAGCACGGGCAACGCGCTGAGCCATAACCTTATATACATGGAACGGGCAACCAAGCTTCGTTTTCATGTGGCGGCCATTTTGGAAAAATAGGGTGGATTCAAGCCTCACTTGTAGGGGAAACCAAACCTCGCTCTCACATGGCAGCCATACCTAAAAAAGGAAGAGAGTATTAAAATCTCGTTTTCTATTGGTGGCCATTTAACTGGTATACAGAGAACAAAAACTGAACCCTGTTCGCCCATGACAGCCATATCAGAACGAGTGTAGAGGGACATTCAAGTCATACTTACACCTAATAACCAATTTCCCGGTTACATATGTAGGTAATTTACACAAAAGAAAAGCGTATGTGACCTCCGGAGTTGCCTACCACATTAATTGATCGTAGGGAAAAGAAATTTTAATAAAAACTAAGCAATTAAATTAAATAGATCATATCAAAAAGGATAACGATCACCATTCTCCTATTTTAATTCGGAAAATTTAACCGATCGTCACTTTGGAATGTCGACCTCTAGTGGACAAACAGTATATTACTCAAAAAAACTGTTTAAAGGAAGATTTAAAAACTAGAAAATAAAAATACAAATAATTATAATAATAATACAAATAATTCTTACATACAAATAAATATGCATATCAACGTCAGCATTCAAGCCCAGAGGTCTTAAACATGTGACACGGTATATCCAGCTCATTTCAAGTTTGGAAATAGCACATCTCTTGGGTCTCCCTCTCCAATGTGTTCTAAGTTTATAAATCGCTATGAATGATGTGCCCCTAGGATTCTTGTTGTGTACCTCCATGTAATGCCTCAAAACTGGATGACCTAAAAAACCTCTCTTGATGTTTCCAATATGCTTGTTTAACCTCACTTGGAGTGGTCTCACCGTACACCTTATGTACTGTAATCCACAGGGGCAAGTTAAGAGGTAAACGACATGGGTGGTAGAGCATGTAATAAAAGACTTTATTTGAAATTCTTGGGAGGTACTGTTAGAGACAAATTTAGTGGTTTTCCTGTCTCGGATATTATTGATACTACATACAGCACATCTTTTACATTTATGGTATCCTGCTAAGTTTTGAAAGAACATCAGTCTAGTAGATGGGGGATCACCAGGGGCCAATGAGTCTTTCAAGGTGGGAACTACTCTAAAAACTACCTGTGGTTGATCAGGAAGAATAGGGTCCAATATTAAGTCAATTTTTATTATATGCCAATGTTTGCGTAACAATTTCTTGATCAGAAAGTGCTGATGTGAATAACCTGTGACAAAAGGCAAAGCAAAATTGCTCTGTTCACCACCCCTCACGGGCTTCTCAACCAGAAGCTGACCTCTATCCAGTTGTTCAACTTCAGCGATTCTCTGCTCAAGAACTTGGACTGAATAACACTTCCCTAAAAACCTGTTGGTCAAAACGTTAGCTTGCCTCCTGAAGTCCTCTGTATTAGTGCAATAAGCACTCGTAAGCGCATATATTAGCTTTTAGGAATAGAATCTAAGCAAGAGTGATGGTGACAACTATCACGGGGAATGAAAGCGTTCCTATCAGTAGGGTTAAAATAGGTTGAAATAAGGAACTGACCCCCTTCCACTCGTATTTGTAAATCCAAAAAATGAATAGTATGTTGATCTGCCTCATACTTGAATTCTATGTCCCTATCGTTATTATTCAAAAACTCCATGAAAGTATGTAAAGACTCCCTAGAGCCATTCCATAGGAGGAGGACATCGTCGATGTACCTTGCCCATAGGACCAATTCAGGTCTACGATTGGCAAAGACGACGTCCTCCCCCCATTTCCCCATAAACAGGTCAGCTAGGCTGGGGGCAAATTTTGCCCCCATAGCCATGCCCCTGTTCTGTAGGTAAAATCTATTGTTAAACCAAAGAATGTTGTGCGTGGTTGCAAACCTTAGAAGCTCCATAATAAACTTCCTCTGTTTAACCGGTAAGCCTGAGTCCCTATTAAGAAAATCTTTTACCGCTGAAATTCCCCAATGATGAGGGACTACTGTATATAAAGACGTAACGTCTGCAGTAACTAGCCAATAGCCCTCGCTATATGAACAATCATTTAATAGATTGATACATTTTATTGATGCTTACTGTCTTTAATATAGGCTGGTAAAGACTTAACCAAAGGTTGGAGAAAACCATCAATATATTTTCCTGCACGTGAGGTGATGAAATCTATCCCACTAATAATGGGGTGACCCAAGGGATGGACTGGGTTTTTATGTATTTTGGGTAAGTAGTATATAGGGATACGTGAAGAAGTCGGAACTAAAAATGCTTTCTCTTTTTTGTTAAGTATGCCACAAGTAAAGCCCCAATCCACAATATCCTCCAGTCATTTTCTGTATGAGGGGCGAGGATCGGCTGGGAAGGGGACATAAGTTTCTCTGTCTCCCACTATATTCTCTAACTCTTTGAGGTAATCACACTTATCCAAAATTACAATACGCCCTCCTTTATCCGCGGAGGGGAGTCATTTAAATATTGCTCTGCATGCTTGAGTAATGGCCAAAGCCTATGAGACCATTCTACTTGTATAGTAGTCCTCTGCCATACACACTGATGATGTTTCCACAGTGAAGGATAATAATGCCCCCACACACACTTCTATACAAGTAAAAGATTGGTTTTAGGAATACCAGGATGAGGTTCAATGTCCTCCATCAACTCACAAATACACAAAGGGGAGGCTTACTAAAGCTGGTGCACACAGAATGTGGTTCAGCTATGCATAGTAACCAATCAGCTTCTAACTTCAGCTTGTTCAATTAAGCTTTGACAAAACCTAGAAGCTGATTGGTTACAATGCATAGCTGCACCACATTCTATGCACCCGTTTTAGTAAATCCCGTCCAAAGCTTGAAGTAAGTTTCAGCACTGAAGAAGGATGGAGCTGTATTAAAAACTGCTTTTGAGCACTTCTTATTTTGAATATTTATATCTAGGAAACAATAGGCATACATGTGAGTCATGTGAAGTTCAAAAACTTGAAACATTTACATACACATTACAAGTAAGTACATACACCTGTCTTTGGGCTGGTGGTTAAATCATACCCTTGCTGCCAACTACCTTTTTTTAAAAAAAAATCCTGTATAGTGCAATAATAATAATACACAAAATTACAAAGGGTCACAGGTCCAACTGCCCTCCTATATTTATGGCCAAGCAGCCATCCTATATGCAGTATGATCAATTTTAAAATGCAATCTAATGAGAGGACATTAACATAATACTTTCTTTCACTGAACCACTTTTAAATCTGATCTGGATATGGCAATATTTAATATATCTGGATATTTTTCATCTAAACAGACATGTAATGATCCCAAAAGCGAACAGGTGCAGATTCTATCCCATTAAGCAATATCTGTTTATTTAACAGCTAAGTTGGGAGGGTGACATTTATGTTAGATATTTGGAAAGATACAGCAGTGGGACAGACAGGTAGAAAATATTTTTTTGTGTTGTGTGCAGAGAAGGCTGTGATTAAACCTCTTCAGTTTTGTATTGCTGTCTGTCCCCATTGTGAAGATTACTCTCACTTCCTGTCTCAGTAGCAGCAGGGTTTCATAAAGACAGGTAATGCTAGGGTTCTTCTTTAATGGGGAGAGACAGGAGCAAGAGCACATTTAGACTAATGAAATGTTAGAACATACAGTGGGGACGGAAAGTATTCAGACCCCCTTAAATTTTTCACTCTTTGTTATATTGCAGCCATTTGCTAAAATCATTTAGGTTCATTCTTTTTCCTCATTAATGTACACACAGCACCCCATATTGACAGAAAAACACAGCATTGTTGACATTTTTGCAGATTTATTAAAAAAAGAAAAACTGAAATATCACATGGTCCTAAGTATTCAGATCCTTTGCTCAGTATTTAGTAGATGCACCCTTTTGATCTAATACAGCCATGAGTCTTTTTGGGAAAGATGCAACAAGTTTTTCACACCTGGATTTGGGGATCCTCTGCCATTCCTCCTTGCAGATCCTCTCCAGTTCTATCAGGTTGGATGGTAAATGTTGGTGGACAGCCATTTTTAGGTCTCTCCAGAGATGATCTGGGTTTAAGTCAAGGCTCTGGCTGGGCCATTCAAGAACAGTCACAGAGTTGTTGTGAAGCCACTCCTTCGTTATTTTAGCTGTGTGCTTAGGGTCATTGTCTTGTTGGAAGGTAAACCTTCGGCCCAGTCTGAGGTCCTGAGCACTCTGGAGAAGGTTTTTGTCCAGGATATCCCTGTACTTGGCCGCATTTATCTTTCCCTCGATTGCAACCAGTCGTCCTGTCCCTGCAGCTGAAAAACACCCCCACAGCATGATGCTGCCACCACCATGCTTCACTGTTGGGACTGTATTGGACAGGTGATAAGCAGTGCCTGATTTTCTCCACACATACCGCTTAGAATTAAGGCCAAAAAGTTCTCACTTGGTCTCATCAAACCAGAGAATCTTATTTTTCACCATCTTGGAGTCCTTCAGGTGTTTTTTTAGCAAACTCCATGTGGGCTTTCATGTGCCTTGTTTTGAGGAGAGGCTTTCGTCGGGCCACTCTGCCATAGAGCCCCGACTGGTGGAGGGCTGCAGTGATGATTGACTTTCTACAACTTTCTCCCATCTCCCGACTGCATCTCTGGAGCTCAGCCACAGTGATCTTTGGGTTCTTCTTTACCTCTCTCACCAAAACTCTTCTCCCCCGATAGCTCAGTTTGGCCGGACAGCCAGCTCTAGGAAGGGTTCTGGTCGTCCCAAACGTCTTCCATTTAAGGATTATAGAGGCCACTGTGCTCTTAGGAACCTTAAGTGCAGCAGAATTTTTTTTTGTAACCTTGGCCAGATCTGTGCCTTGCCACAATTCTGGCTCTGAGCTCTTAAGGCAGTTCCTTTGACCTCATGATTCTCATTTGCTCTGACATGCACTATGAGCTGTAAGGTCTTATATAGACAGGTGTGTGGCTTTCCTAATCAAGTCCAATCAGTATAATCAAACACAGCTGGACTCAAATGAAGGTGTAGAACCATCTCAAGGATGATCGGAAGAAATGGACAGCACCTAAGTTAAATATATGAGTGTCACAGCAAAGGGTCTGAATACTTAGGACCATGTGATATTTCAGTTTTTCTTTTTTAATAAATCTGCAAAAATGTCAACAATTCTGTGTTTTTCTGTCAATATGGGGTGCTGTGTGTACATTAATGAGGAAAAAAATGAACTTAAATGATTTTAGCAAATGGCTGCAATATAACAAAGAGTGAAAATTTTAAGGGGGTCTGAAAACTTTCCGTCCCCACTGTATATCAGGCTTTTTTGCTCTTTGTGATTCATGTACCAATGCAAAAAAGAGACAAAAAAGATTTTGGTCAGTGCTAAGATTTAAAGTCTAGAATTAAAATCTATTTTATCTGTTTTCCACTATTATGTATTGAAAATGAAACACTATTAATTTAATATTCTACAGATAATTCCTATTGGTCTTGCCAAAGCAATTTGAAACACAAATGTTCATTTTCACAATTAGGTTAAAAGACATTAACTAATTAAAGCTTTAGTCCCAGTGAACCTGTCATTAAAATTCATGATTCATATTAATCAAAGCCGAATGCCAATAATAGTATATGATATTCCTATTTAGAGTAAAAAAAGTGCCTTTTGTTGTTTTCAATTCATAACAATTCCAGAGCTCCATCATGTAACCTGCAGAAGAAGCGGACAACATTTTTATCACAGCAAGGAAAGTCCTTTATTAATGTGTCTTTAAATCCATCATAATGGTGTGAAGATTAAAGCCTCTTAAAGCAATGTTTGGGTTTTATTTTGCTATGCATCAGGATGGATTTGATTTAAATCACTAGTAAAAAGGCTTGATTTAAATCAATTTGATTTAAATCATAATTTTTAAAGAGAAACTGTCATCTTTGTCCCGCAGCGGCTCCTCCTCTGACCCGCTATTGACTCACCGACAGTCCCATTCACTTTAATGGAACGGCTGGTGATGCGGCAATGACACAACAAAGTGAGGGACGTGGCGGTAGCAGGTGGATAGATGCCTGCTAACAGGCGCTGCCATGATGGATCTGAAAAGACAGGTGCTCTTTAAATGTAAGGACTTATTCTTGTCGGTAGTTAGAATCTTTAATGTTTGCAAACAAAATGAAGGTTTCCTATTTAGAATAATAAGCTGTCAGGTTAGTAAAACAGCAATATTAGAACCGATTCAATCATACAGTTTGTAGTGTACATAGATTTGCAAAACAATGGGACAATGAAGGCCAGCCTACACTCCAGAAGACTTAAGCCTCGTACACAGAGTACGATTGTTGGCCAACCGAGCGTCTGATTTTTGTCAAAAGGGCGTGTGCCAGGATCTTGTCTTGCATACTAACATTACACAATTGTCGTGCCACAAACACAAACATAGTGACATACCACGAGGAATTTCAGCTCTTGAGCGCCACCCTTTGGGCCCCTTCTGCTAATTTCGTCTTTGGTGAGCATTGATTCCGAGCATGCGTGTTTGTACTTTCAACTTTTGTGTGACAGATTTGTGTACTGACCATACAAAAATCAGACGTCAAACCGTTGTCCGCCGAAAATTTACTAACCTGTCATCCAACATTTGTTGCCCGAAAGTTGGACAACAATTGTCAAAAGGAGCATACTAACGGTCAGATTTTAGGACAACAGTCTGTCAACCAACAGTCTCCTGCCAACAATCGTACCGTGTGTACGAGGCTTTAGACAGCAGAGGAGAGTGTTAGCTGCTGGGGAAGAGTTCTACCGGTAGTAATTTAGCTGTTTCCTGTCACGTCAAAGTCTTGTGTACTATAAATTCATACAAACTATACACAATAACAATTTGTTAAAAGAAGTAACGCATTGTGGCAAGATAAATTACCTTAAAGCTTTTCCTTGCTGCTCTGCTCAGCACCCCATTCTCTACAATCTAAAACAGATTGTAGATTGTTTTTTACTTCCCGCCCATCACCATTCTTTTCTAGGCAAAAATGTTGTGTACCTGCTCATGAAGCTGCACAAAGAGACATCAAAGAGAAAGATAACAGCGGATCGCAGCAGGACAACCCTGGATTTACTAGGCAGGTTAGTATATGAAGAGGGGAGGCTGCTCACATTCATATATATTTTATTTATTTTTTAATACAAACTTTTTTATTAAAAAAAAGGTTTTCTTACAAATATTTGAAGCAACAATATTAGAACATACATATGAAAAGCAGTCAATTATGGATACACTGAAAATGTGTGTTCTTATAAACAGATGGTTATCTTATGTGGCATATAACAAAGTGTCACTTCAAATAACTATTGTTATAGAAGGAAAACAACAATAGAATAAAAAAAAAGCCATAAAATAATGGAAACAAAGGAAACATGTATACAATTCAAAAAACATTAGGGTACAGTCATATGGAGGTATCTGTTTGAAATCTATGCATTAATTGATGTCTTGTAAATAAACCAAGGATCCCATTTAACATTGAATGCTTTCCTGGTATTATTGATTGTATGAAAAATATTCTCCATGACCTTGATATCTTCTATTCTCGCTAATACTTGTGAAAAGGTTACAACTCTAGATTTCCAGTTGTATGCGATTGTCCAGTGTGTGGCAACACATATCATGTGGATTAATTGTAGCAGAGGTAGGGGTATATACATTCATATGTACATTAAAAAGAATATTGTTCTCCTTTAAGCCATGTGTAATCTCCCTGGCGTTATGATTATGTCAGATTTTTGCGTCTCAAAGCGGTACATTGTTTTGCATGGAAATTTGGCATTTTATATTGTAGGCCTGTAATTCTTAGGAATAACTCACTTAAATCTGTCCACCAAGGGTCTAGTAGGCATCCCGGGTATAATAAAGTTTGAAACACAAAATCATAAATTATAATATAATAAATAACTATAAATAATTATAAAAAATAATAATATAATAATAAATTAATTTCCCCATGATTCACTATCACTCATCTATGCAAGTGTACTAATTTACTATCGCTGTTTTCTAGCTGGTCTAAAACCACTTTTGACGTAAAGGGACAATTTTTGGTTGCCATGGACAATCTCAAGTTTACAGGCAGAACAGTATATATAATATAAAACTGCATGCAGGGCATTGGACAAAGCACTGGGGACAAAAGGGATGTGAAATAATTTAATACAGTAATGTAATCTGTAAGATTACAGTGTACTGTATGTGTTATGTTTTTTGTACTTTTTGAATTTGCCGCTGGGCTCCGCCCCCATGCATCGCGAAGCTCGCAGGGAACGGAGCCCGCAACACAGGACATCGAGCAGAAGATCCGGTGGAGGACACAGTGGGGGGACATCGAAGGATCCTGGGGACTAAGTAAGTATGTTGTACCAGGATTCTGCAATGCAATGCCGAGTGTCGCTTGGGGTTACCTGTAATGGTACTAAAATTTAACCCCGAGCCAAACTCGGGAATACCGCCAGGAGGATTAAAGATATATTAAACTCTTATTTTACACTTTTCCCCTACAGGTAAAGTTATAATAAGTCTTACGTGTGGGTACCTTGGTAACAGCCTAAAGTTGTGCTGTTTGATATTTACATCAGCTCCAGCCAATGATATCACTGGTGCATGGGCAGCACACTCTGTATTCACAGCACGTTGAGTGCTGGTGAATATAGAAAATGCAATGCCGCGATAGTGAATCCCATGTGCATGGGATTGACATCACTGTAGCCCGGCCATTCAAGCGGCTAGAGAGCTCAAATCTGAAAAGAAGACCGAAGCATTTGGAGTTGTGACAGGTCAGAGCTGGAGGGCTCTATTTTACAGGTCTGTCATAATGTGCTAATATGTGGTGCATACTAGCACATTCTTGCATATCCATCTTGGACCCATTTAAAGAAAAAAAACAGGAGGTAGGTAAATGCCAGTTTAAGATTTTCAGAGGCAAGCATCTACATACACAAAATAAAGGCATATATTGTATATGAACTGTCTTACCTTTTAAGGGATTTGTAAATAACTATTTAGTGGGTCTTGCAATGCAGGCACACTAGCCAAAGAACACACCAAAGTACTGAGCCTTCCTGCAAGCAAGCTAAGCTATTCCATACCGCCTAACTTTTTTTGATAGGAAAGAGAGACACCTATTACTTAAAGTATGGAAGCAAAAAAAACACACCCCCGCCACACCCCTTAAAGTAGAATTATAAAAAAAAAATATTAGTTAAACCGACAAGTTTACCAATGTAGAAATTTAGAAATTGGATGAAAGGTTTAGCACCGCAAAACACTTTTTGATAGATAAATAGTGCATTCTATATACAACTATATAGATAAGACCAAAATGAGAGTCAAATGAGAAGGAGAGACGGACAGAGGGACTTGTTCTAAATCAGGGACAGTCCCTCGAAATCAGGGACAGTTGGGAGCTATGCAATACAGCCTGGTCCAAGGCTCACCCCAGCCTATGAATGGACAACAGATAAGCAGCACCACACTGCTGAGATATACATACTGTATATGTTTCCTGTGCAGGACTGACAGCACTGAGCAAAGCAACAAAGCTCTGTTTAGTTCAGTGTTGACCATACTTCTCACTGTCCTGTTGTGCTGAGGATTACAGAAGATGATATCAAGAACATTTCAGTAATTTAAGCTTAACATTATTTATTTTTTAATTCATATTTACATTGAATGATAAGTGTCCCTTGTGCTTGTGGCTGCTCTGTTCAGTGAAATCTTCATTCCTCTGTCCACCCCCCCAGATAGCCCTGCAGTTGTGAACTTCTGGTGCTACAGGGGTTAACACGAGCCACTGGACCTGTCACAGGCATTCATTGAAAGTCCTGTCCTAAAAAGGGATCAACTCCAGAGATAAAACAATAATTCTCCCGCTCTACAAGACTCTGGTCCATCCTCACCTAGAGTATGCTGTCCAGTTCTGGGCACCAGTCCTCAGGAAGGATGTACTGGAATTGGAGCGAGTACAAAGAAGGGCAACAAAGCTAATAAAGGGTCTGGAGGATCTTAGTTATGAAGAAAGGTTGAGAGCACTGAACTTATTCTCTCTGGAGAAAAGACGCTTGAGAGGGGATATGATTTCAATATACAAATACCATACTGGTGACCCCACATTAGTAATAAAACTTTTTCGCAGAAGAGAGTTTAACAAGACTCGTGGCCACTCATTAAAATTAGAAGAAAAGAGGTTTAACCTTAAACTACATAGAGGGTTCTTTACTGTAAGAGCGGCAAGGATGTGGAATTCCCTTCCACAGGCTGTGGTCTCAGCGAGGGGCATTGATAGTTTCAAGAAACTATTAGATAAGCGCCTGAATGACCACAACATACAGGGATATACAATGTAATACTGACATATAATCACACACATAGGTTTTTACTTGATGGACTTGTGTCTTTTTTCAACCTCACCTACTATGTAACTATGCCCGCCCCTTCCGTCCCCCTGGTCCAAAAGCTGTACTGTCAATTCTCCCAATAAAAAGCGGGGCAGAGGAATGAAGATTTCACTGAACATAGCAGCCACCAGCACATAAGGGACACTTCTCATTCAATGTAAGTACCATCCCTTCTGCTGATTTTAAAAAGAAAATTAACTAAACTTAAGCTTTATTTTTTTTTTTTTAATGAATATATAACTGGAATGATAATTTTTGTATTCAGTCTGGTGTCCTGCTTTAAATTTTACTTGTAAGTAAAATTAATAAAAAGCAAAAACCTCTCTAGTTATTAGGAAATTAATATCTGATGACTGCAAAGTGTTAAACTGGAGACTTTGGAACATAAGATTTGAATTGCCAGTTGGCATGTTTCTTACTATATGAAGCCAACCTATATGACTCATATACATATTTGCTGTCGGTTACTCGCCGGAAATATACGTTTCTGCGTGTGTACATAAAAATAATGTTATTAAGTACTTCTGAAGTATATATAGCAATATTAAGAACATTTTTTGTAGATCTTGTAGTGGATTGGCAGATAAGTACTAAAGTACTCTAATCTGATGCCAGCATGTCATACTTCATAAATATTGGACTTCACTCTTTGTGCATGCTAGTGTTTTGTGTAATATATAAGTGACTAAGCACTGACTCATGCTTCTGTTCTGTACAAATGCTAAAGGCTAAGTGTGACTCATAATTCACAACTCAAAACTCTTTGTATATTTAATTGTATGGTCTAAATGAGTATTTAAAAGGACAGTGAAAGGAAACTGATGTCATAAGGCCTCGTGCACACTCCAGCTGTCAAACACTTATATTTCAGGCGTTTGATGTTTTTTTTTCTGCCCATGAACACCCCTCTATGTTAGCCTATGTATCAATGCACATATAGGCATTTACAGGAGGTGGACCCCTCATGACTACCGCTACAAGATTACATGCCTGTTTTATCTTCTGAAAATGTGAGTTGATCTTGATTTAACATTTTTAAATAAATCCAAGTTGAAACGTTATCACGCTATGTGAGTGTTTTTATCCCTCACATGTTATACAAATTATTCGCTTGGTCCATGGTGTACCCATTGACGAGGAAGCCGTGCTGATTTCTTCCCCCCATCTGTGTGATGTCATCTGACCAGATATAATCCCCTGACCGGTCGGTCATAAAGCCTTTTTGACCTGTATGGCATACGCCATTTCAGGCCAATCTTTCTGGTAAGCCTCCTCGGTTTCTGGTGATGGTTCTGGCACTGATTTCAATCCTCTGTGCACCTTTGGTCTCCCTACGGTTTACCTACCTACCAAGTTGCCGGGTCTGAACAATCCCCCTGCATGCCCAGGAGACACCTGTTTATCATCGATTTTTGCACTGTCATCACAGACTTTTTGCTTTTGTTTGTTCACTCATTTGGACTCTATATTTTGTATTTAATATTATTTTGTGACTTTTTACACTACCTAATTTACTTTACGTATTTAAATGTTATTATTTGTCACTATCACATCTATCCACGTAGATTCCTTCTGACTTATACCGGAACATCTACTTTTGAAGTCACTGTATATGTAATTTAATTTTTTCGTATTATCTAGTTATCACCTATATATATAGTTCATAGCGCCACACTTTTTGAATTTTTTATTGTTTATTTGATCCTGAGTCTACGGGTGTGTTGGCCGCTGTTTATATTTTCTAGCGCAGCGCTGTACTTGATCTTTACATATCCATTTACAGGTCTTTAGAGGAAGGGTGTTTAGGGACAGAAATCGGAACGCACAAAAGTCACATTCAGGAGAGGAGCATTTGGGCAGAAAAGACCCGTTTAGCACTTCAGCGCTCATTCATTTCATAATGATTTCATAATTAGGTTAATATTCTGGCCAATGAAATGAATGAGTGCCCAAATGCTTGAAGCATCTAAATGCATTTGATAAATGTGGCTTTAGGTGCGTTTTAACACCGCTTTTCTCCTGTCAGGAGCATTCAGAAGAGCCTAGTGTGTGAGGCTTAACTGTGTGGTGTCATCAGCATTCTAACAGAATATTTTGCTGTATTATTGTATTTTTATTCTTTCTATACTCTTATTTATGTTGACCCGAGTCACAGATTTATTCAGTAATTTTGTGATTCTCATTTCTCATTTTCCCAGGTTTGCCTGGAACAAAAGGTATACCCATAATATTTATTGCAAAAATTGCATATTATGAACAAAATACACTTAAAGTGGTTTTAACCCTAGCAAAAATTTTTAAAAATTATCCTATTCCTTTAACCACTTCAGCTCCAGGAGGTTTATCCCCCTTCGTGACCAGGCTATTTTTTGCAATACGACACTGCATTACTTTAACTGAGAATTGCGCAGTTGTGCAATGCTGTGCCTAAACGAAATTTTTCTCCACAAATAGAGCTTTCTTTTGGTGATATTTAATCACTTATGAGGGTCAACCACAGTGTAACAAAGAATTAGAAAAAACTTTAATTAAAAATTCAGCAATAGGGTTAGTCCACTAGGGGTGAAGTTGCACCATTCTAGTGGAAAGATCCCCCCAGTGCACCAAATTAAAATCTCTTATAAAAAATTGACAAAGTTGTCACACTCAAGTGCCAAACTCAGGGCCCCACACACACACACTCGTAACCAACTAGGAGAGACTGGAACTGCTTGGATGACTTAAACATTTATATAGTCTACACCTAGCATGGCCATAGCGCGACTTGTGCAGTGGCTATGTAGATAAATTAGAGTGGACAGATATATAAGTCACTCAAGATGGTATAGCACTAAAATGGGAAATCCAGGACCGGTTATCCGGTTATGCTGATTGCATATGTCAGCATGTAGCTCAAAGACTGAGATATGGATTTGCCAAAGTCCATGCAGTAAGGGAGAGAAAGTCTCTCAGTGTGAAAAGGATAGTTCAATCCAATCGTGTGTGAAGGTGGCTATCAGTATTAATATACTTGATATGCCTTGGTAGACTTCACAATTCAGTATAGAGAAGGTATGACCTGTTACTGGGAGCTCGACTAAGGAGTATATCAAGGACGAGATAATGGAATATATCCCGGATGCTCTCACCACTCCATGGTTATTGACTGAGATGAAGATGATGTATAGACCATTTTTTTCATGGACGCTACAATCAGGGTATTGGTAAATCCTTGATGTATACTCGTGTTGTCATGTTGGCTCAGTGTCAGATCACAACTAGTCGCAGAACATCCGGTCGGACGTTGATACATCAAGTCAGAAGACCCATGAGTGATTGTGCCGTCAGCTCGTTTAGTCAATCTATGCAAGAGGTGCGGCTCAATGTTGCGCACACCTGTTGGAACGCATGGTGGAGTATAGGGTGGACATGGCGCTGCCTACGTCAATGTGTGTCGCACACGTGACCGTGCGCTTCGTCAGGACGTATGACATTCAGTATCAATGTCTTTTTAAAAGGCAAATGCCCAATTAGCATCAGTTACGTCAGAACTTCATTTTAGGGCCATCTTGTGGCGACAGATCATATTGTAATACTTAAAAGACAGGGGAAATGAGGAAAAATTGAACGGTGACCAGGGACCCCAGAAATACAGACCGTACAACTACCAGGAGACAGAAACACCCCCGTTAGACAATTCTGTAACACCAGAGCTGGAAATCCCCAGCCTAGGTGACATGAAGGTCATCAACCTGTCAGACTTCCAGCTTAAAAATAGACATTTAGATCTTTTGAAAAAGGCATTCTCCTTTTCGCCAACACCCAGAATGGACCATTTTGAAGTCTATAAGGATCTACGCCTATTCTTAAGAAAAGTATACTACAAGGACCTCTATTCAGAGGGACAAGTTACCAATTTACCTACCAAAGAAACCAATGTGTGGGGCCCTGAGTTTGGCGCCTGAGTGTGACAATGCTGTCAATTTTTTATAAGTGTTTTTAATTGGGTGCACTGGGGGGATGTTGCCACTAGAATGGTGCAACTTCACCCCTAGTGGTCTAACCCTATTGCTGAATTTTCAATAAAGTTTTTTCTAATTCTTTGTTACACCGTGGTTGACCCTCATAACTGCTTTCCTTTTGGAGACATCTCTTTGTCTCATCACTGTTGTTCATGCATTGATCCCCTCTAGCTTTAGAGGTATCCCGTCTTTTGGACAAATCGGTGACAATTAAAGGTTAGAATTCTGTAATCTGTAAAGTGGTTCCTATGTTCAATTATATTTCCATAATATGGTATTCAATCACCTCTGCGGTTTTCATTTTTTGCGCTATAAACAAAAAAAGTTTGAAAAAAAAACAATATTTTTTTTCCTATAACACATATCCAATAAAAAAATTAAAAAATCAAATTTCTTCATCAATTTAGGCCAATATGTATTCTGCTTTTGGTAATCCCAATAAGCGTACAGTATATTGATTGGTTTGCAGAAAAGTTACAGCATCTACAAACTATGGGATATTTTTTTTTTTACTAGTAATGGCACGATCAGCGACTTATAGCGAGATTGCCATATTCCGGCGGGCAGTCGGAACACTAACTGACACTTTTTGGGGACCGGTGACACTAATAAAGTGATCAGTGCTAAAATATATGCATTGTCACTGCACTAATGACACTGGCTGGGAAGGCGTTAACATAAGGGGCGATCATAAAGTTAAATGTGTGCCTGATCATTGCTTTACTACTGTGGGGGATGTGCTTGTACTAGGAGAAGACATGGAACGGTGCCTCTGCTTAGCAGAGACACAGGATCCATGTCTTCTGTAGAGACAGAATGGCGATCTGCCTTATTTACATAGATAGATTGCCGTTCTGTCTGTCTACTAAAGCATCCGTGGGTGCCGGCGGACATTGAGTCTGCCATACCCACCAATCAGCTCCCGCTGTGTCTAATCACTGTGTCTAAACGCCCCAAACCCAAAGGTGCAGGATCACATAATAGGTATGTGATCCTGCGCAGGAGAGCCACCTTGCTGCCGTATATCTACAGTATTAAAGCAGGATACACAGCAATGCATAGCGCTTGGTTTGTGTCATTTGTCCCTCTAAAAAACTTGGTTGATTCTGCCTGTTCCTGTATCCCCCTATGTAAACTGACCATGGTAATCATGGCTGCTGATCCATGATACCGTGGTCAGTTTACATGACTCTGTCATCCTGCTTCTCTTCTCTCTCCCCACTCCCCCTCCCTTCCTGCCTGTCAGCTCGGGAGTCAGTGTGTGATCCATCTCCTCCCTGCCCCTCCCCTCCCACCGCTATATATAGCTGTAAAATTACTACTGAGAAGTCCGGTAACTCCTCTTGTACAATAAGATATAATGTGCAGTATCTGTGTTTTTGAAAAATTATTCAGCAAAATACCTTATTTACAGCGCCGCTGGGCGCTCACGTAACCTCCCGCCACTCTCCTCCTTCCTTCCTGGCTAACATCAGCTGGGAATCTCAACCGCTCCTGCTGTAGTGCTCAGACAAGGGAAGGAGAGCACCGGCAGGTCACGTGAGTGCCCAGCTGTGCTGTAAAATAAGGTAGTTTGCGTAATATAAAAAAACAGATATTGCACATTATATCTTCCTGTAAGAGAGGGGATTATAGGATTTCTCAGTAGTGACTTTACAACGGCTTTAACCACTTCAGTCCCGGAAAGTTCACCCCCCCCTTCCTGATCAGGCCATTTTTTGCAATACAGCACTGCATTAATTTTGTATACTAGGGGGGTGGTAGTTGCGCTGTGATAGGGAAGGGGATAGGAAAGGGAAGACACTACACTAGAGTGCATATGGCAAACATGCCAAGTGACCTAAAAACAACCAGAATTTGGTTATATATAAATGAAAGATACGACAAAAAAGAATAATGAATAACAAAACACACAGATCGGTGTATATAGTGAATGACTGGAAAAAACACACTAACCAATAAGTGTAATGGATAAATAAATAAAGACTACTAAATAGTGTAGACTTGGAGACCGAGTGGTATTAAATCACATAGAGATGAACGGTGTGCATGATGAAAGAGGCAGTTAAACTGATACCATGTAAAGAATAAATAGATGCATATAGCACTAAGTGTAAAAAGAAAAAAACAAGTAGATGAGGAATAGCAAATGGTCCTAATAAAAATCAAAAACACTCGACCAATAAAATCAAAGAAAACACCATGCAGCATAAAGATGTATCGGCATGGATGGCAGCAGAAAAAATATATTTATAAATATTCCCAAAAAAAATCTGAAAAAACATATATAAGTGGTGTTGAATATAAACGACAGTCCCACCACCAAGTGTAATAATGCTTGATCACAGTCCAAGGAAACAACCAACACACGACAGGTGAAACAGGGGGGGTGTTTTTCTTCGATGGGGGCACCTCAGTGAACACAGGCCCCTTACCTTACGGCTGTAAGGTATACAGCATATATATTAGACGCCCAGTAAGGTATGGAATCCAAGACCGTTGCAGCAGATGATATAGCTCGTAAATGCAGTGGTATCCCATGCAAAAAAACATAGATAGCATATAGTGTGATACCGTCTGGAAATGAGGGGATAAGCGAGCTGTAGGAGGAAAGGGGGGGGGGGTTGCACTCACTTGTACCAGATGAGCGCAAGCCTCAATCCACGAGTGCCGAACTCGTATAGTCCACACCGCTGGCCATAGGACCTTCTGACATCTCACATCTCCTGTAGCTCACCACCCGTCATACATGGTATATATGATATGGTAACAAGACAAGAACCGCATATAGCGTAATCCCGTACAAAAAACTCACTTTATTGTATAAAAACACTTATGAACTTACAAAAGTAGACAGCTGGGGGGTAAAACTCCGCGAGCGCCGTGCTCGTAACATCAGCTGTGTGTGTGGCAGCGTCCCGTGCTCCTAACGCGTGTCGTCACGTCACGTGACTTCTTCAGAGGACTGCATTAATTTTATTGACAATTGCGAGTTCGTGCGGCACTGTACTCAAATAAAGTTGATGTACTTTTTTCCCACAAATACTGCTTTCTTTTGGTAGTATATGATCACCTCTGCGGTTTTTATTTTTTGTGCTATAAACATATATTTTTAGCAGGACTGCAACATTGCGGTGGACAAACTTGGGGTCCAGTGACACTAATACAGCAATCAGTGCTAAAAAAAAGCATTGTCACTGTACTAATGACACTGGCAGGGAAGGGGTTAACATCAGGGACGATCAAAAGGTTACGTGTGTCCCTAGGGAGTGCTTTCTAACTGTGTGGGAGATTCTTTGACTGGAGGAAAACAGAGATCCGTGTTTCTGCTTAGCAGAAACACAAGATCTCCATTTTCCCCTCTGGCAGAACGGTGGTTCTTGTTTACATACATAGGCAGACTGCCGCTCTCCCTCTCCTTAGAATGATCAGCGTGTCCCGGCGGACATCACGTCCGCTGGACCCGCTGATTGGCTCCCGCTGTGTTCAATCACCCTGCGAAACAGGTATGTGATTTTGCACAGAGGGGCTGCCCTGCTGCGTGGGGCGGTCTTAAAGTGGTTAAAGTTTGGTGTACATTGTGTATATTTCTTCCAGATCTGTGCAGTAATCTAATGTGAGACTTTACCTTTATGGAGGAGCTTCCCCTAATAAAGACTGCTCACCAGTGGCGGCTGGTGAAGTTTTAGGATGGGGGGGGAAGGCCCCAGGCCCCGCCCTTCCTTTTTGACCCCTCCCACTTGGTGAAAATGGGCGTGGTTTCAGCTAAATAGTGGGCGTGGCTCTAAGGTGGTGTGGTTAGTGTCTGAGTTGAACGAGGGATGGAGGGAGAGGGAGAGAGGGCTGGAGGGACAGCAGGTTCAGATCCTACACAACAATAGAAATATGTGTATTCTAGAAAGTTTAACAATCAGCAGATAAAGATACTCCAAACACCTGGTGTTAGCCCTTCAATCATCCCTGCACCATAGCTGTTTTGGTGTCAGGATGATTGAAGCGCATTATTTCTATTATTACATTGTAATATAAAATAAAATCATTCAACTCACCATAATGCAGAATCAGTGGGAGCCCCGAGCGTGTCACTAGCCACGTCGCCTGCCACCAGATGCCATCAGGTGTCCCCAGCGGAGTCCCTCCTTACATGCAGCCTGTGTCACATAAAATGCAGCCTGTGTCACCACCAAATTGCAGCAGCATGTGTCACCACCAAATTGCAGCAGCCTGTGTCACCAAATTGCAGCAGCCTGTGTCACCACCAAATTGCAGCAGCATGTGTCACCACCAAATTGTAGCAGCACGTGTCACCACCAAATTGCAGCAGCACGTGTCACCCCCAAATTGCAGCAGCATGTGTCACCAAATTGCAGCAGTATGTGTCACCAAATTGCAGCAGCATGTGTCACCAAATTGCAGCAGTATGTGTCCCCAAATTGCAGCAGTGTCACCAAATAGCAGCAGTGTCACCAAATTGCAGCAGTATGTGTCCCCAAATTGCAGCAGTGTCACTAAATTGCAGCAGTGTCGCCAAATTGCAGCAGTGTCACCAAATTGCAGCAGTATGTGTCCCCAAATTGCAGCAGTATGTGTCCCTAAATTGCAGCAGTGTCACCAAATTAAATCAGTATATGTCACCAAATTGCAGCATTGTCACCAAATTGCAGCAGTATGTGTCCCCAAATTGCAGCAGTGTCACCAAATTGCAGCAGTATGTGTCCCCAAATTGCAGCAGTGTCACCAAATTGCAGCAGTATGTGTCTCCAAATTGCAGCAGTGTCACCAAATTGCAGCAGTGTGTGTCCCCAAATTGCAGCAGTGTCATCAAATTGCAGCAGTATATGTCCCCAAATTTCAGCAGTCACCAAATTGCAGCAGTATGTGTCCCCAAATTGCAGCAGTATGTGTCCCCAAATTGCAGCAGTGTGTGTCCCCAAATTGCAGCAGTACGTGTCCTCAAATTGCAGCAGTGTGTGTCCCCAAATTGCTGCAGTATGTGTCCCCAAATTGCAGCAGTGTGTGTCCCCAAATTGCAGCAGTGTGTGTCCCCAAATTGCAGCAGCGTGTGTCACCACCAAACCCCCCTCCCCCCATTACTTACCTTGCTATGTGTTGTCCTCTCCAGCGGTGTCTCCTGTGCAGAGCTCCGTTCTTCTCATACTTCCTGTTTCCGAGTGTGAGGTACCTGGTAGTTGAGCCTGACTGGTAGAAGGAGACCTCTCTTAAGCGCTGGTTCAGGAGCCGCTGGAAGTGGGAACAGTGGTCTCCTGAGCACAGTGGGTAGGAGGGCCTGATGCAGGTTCCAGCAGAAGCAGACACCGGAACTGGGAGGATGTCCCTCAGGAATGGCTGAGCTGTGGATGCAGGTAACTGGTGCAGGCCGGTAGGTAGGCTGGAAGCCGGATGTGAAGACAGCAGCTGGATGCAAACAGGCAGGCAGGAAGCAGCGTTACAGGACACAGGCAAGCAAGGTCAGACAGTCCGTATTTGGCAGGAGATCAGGCAGGGTATAAGCAGGAGGGATGATCCAAGGGTAGTCAGACAGGCAGGAGTTCGGCAACGGGTAGCAGAATAAACAGGGTCAGACAAGCCGGGTCGGATAGGAGACTGGAGAATGGTCAGACGTAGCCGGGTCAATAGCAAATAACAAGCAGGCAGGTACAGGAACTTTCAGGTGCAGAGCTGCAGACGAACAGCAGCTAACATGAGCACCTGTCACCCTTTTAAAGGCCCCTTGGCGCCAAACCGCGCTAGCGCGAACGGGCGCGCGCGCGCGCACCCGCGAACGCGCGTACGGGCATCCGCGGGAGCGCACCGGCGCCCCCTGGTGGGGATTTTAGCTGAATTCGCTTAGAAATACTCCTTGTGGACCTACGTGCACGCAGATTCACCCGACCACTGCTGACATGCCCCTGACATTGCCCCCCCCAACGGGCAGCCTCCGGATGCCCAGATACGCCTTTTTTTCAGGATGGGTAGAGAAGTATGCATGGATTAAACGTTTGGCATGAATATTACAGTCAGGTTCCCATGAGTTGTTTTCCGGACCATACCCTTTCCACTTAATTAAAAACTGTACTTGCCCAGACCTCTTTCTGCAGTCAAGGATGGATTCCACTTCATACTCTTCATTGCCGTCCACCAGAACTGGTTCAGGGACCCTGGTGCCCCTATCAGGAAAAGGATCATCTACAGCAGGCTTTAAGAGTGATACGTGAAATACAGGGTGTATCTTAAGTGAGTCAGGTAAGCATAATTCATACGATACTTCGTTAATTTTCCTTTTCACAGGGAAAGGTCCAATAAATTTTGGGGCAAGCTTCTTGGAAGGACATGACAATCTGATATTATTAGTAGACAGCCATACCTTGTCGCCAAGCTAAAGGTTTAGATCTCCCCTTCTTTTCTCATCAAAGAACCTCTTATTATCCGCTTGCGCTTTGGATACCGCCTCCTGCAAGATCCGGTTATTATGACTGAAGAACTGCACTGTGTCCTGGACCGCTGGAACTGAAGATTCTGAAAGAAAATCTGGTAAAAAAGATGCATGAAACCCATAATTAGCAAAGAAAGGAGATTGACCTGTGGCAGAGTGACTGGCATTATTGTACGCGAATTCTGCAAGTGGCAGCAAGGATACCCAATCATCTTGTACAAAAGATGTAAAACACCTAATGTATTGCTCCAGAGTTTGATTTGTCCTTTCAGTTTGCCCATTAGTTTGGGGGTGGTATGCTGAGGACAGGGCTAGTTCAATCTTCAAATTTTCACAAAGGGCTCTCCAAAAGCGTGAAGTAAACTGCACCCCCCTATCAGACACTATATTTGCGGGAATCCCGTGTAACCTAACGATCTCCTTAATGAACACACGAGCCGTCCCTACAGCAGAAGGTGTTCCTTTTAGGGGCACGAAGTGGGCCATTTTGGATAGCCGGTCGACGACCACAAAGATCGCCGAACACCCCTCAGAATATGGCAGTTCGACTATAAAGTCCATTGCTATCATCCTCCAGGGCCTATCTGGTATAGGCAATGGTCTTAGTAGTCCCCACGCTCTGTTCCTGGGGGTTTTGTTCTGGATGCAGACAGAGCAGGAGTTGACATATTTCTTGCAAAATTCCTTTAAGTTAGGCCACCAAAAAGTGCGCTGCACCAGCTCAAGGGTCTTACGGACCCCAAAATGTCCTGCAAGTGGGTGGTCATGCAAAAGTGTCAGCACCTTGACTCTGACGTTTTCTGGTACGAAGATTTGACTTCCCCTCCATAATAGTCCATCTCGAGGTGTTAAGGAAGACTCCTGAAGACTTGAAGGTTCTGGGGATGCTTCTCTGATCATGGATAGCAAATCTGTCTGAAGGAGAAGAAAACTGTTTGCCGGCAAAATGGTGTCAGGGACAGAAGAGTCCTTAGGATTATCAAACATGCGTGACAGTGCGTCTGGTTTTATATTCTTGGATCCCGGCCGGTAGGTGATGTGGAAGCAAAACCGTGTAAAGAATAGAGCCCAACGGGCTTGTCTGGGTTTCAGTCTTTTAGCAGATCTCAGATACTCCAGATTTTTGTGATCTGTATAAATCAGTACTGGATGGACTGCACTTTCAAGCAAGTATCTCCATTCCTCCAAGGCAGTCTTGATGGCAAGTAACTCCCGATCCCCCACATCGTAGTTCCGCTCAGCCGGCGAAAGTTTTCTAGAGAAAAACCCAACAGGATGCATCAGGTCTTTGTTGCCCTGACGTTGGGAAATAATAGCACCCACAGCTACTTCGGAGGCATCAACCTCTAGAATAAAGGGCAAAGATGGGTCTGGATGGCTAAGAATCGGAGCTGACGTGAAACGCCTTTTTAATTCTTCAAAGGCCTCCTGGGCTTCCTGGTTCCAGTGGAAACGAAGATTCTGCTTGGTTAGCTGTGTAATGGGGGAGATGATGGCAGAGAACCCCCTGATAAACTTCCTGTAAAAGTTCGCAAATCCAACGAAGCGTTGTACGCCTTTCTTGTCCATGGGTGCTGGCCATTCTAACACAGCAGACACTTTCTGAGGATCCATTTTAATACCGGTTGGGGAGATGACCAACCCCAGAAACTGAATCTCTTTTTGTTCAAATTCGCACTTCTCCGCTTTGGCGTACAATCTGTGCAGGCGGAGTCGAGCTAGAACTTTGCGGACATGTTCCCTGTGTTGTTCAAGTGAACTGGAGAAGATAAGGATATCGTCCAAGTAGACAATTAAAAAGATGTCCAGGAAATCTTTAAACACATCATTGACCAGATGCTGAAATGTGGCAGGAGCATTGCAAAGGCCGAAGGGCATGACCAAATATTCGTAGTGCCCAAAACGGGTCCGGAAAGCCGTCTTCCATTCATCCCCGGCCCGAATGCGGACCAGATTGTAGGCCCCTCTCAGATCTAATTTGGTGAAGATAATGGCGGTCCGTAATTTTTGAAACAGTTCTGGTATTAGGGGCAACGGATAACGGTTCTTGACCGTAACCTTGTTTAATTCCCGATAGTCCACACAAGGGCGGAGCGTAAGATCTTTCTTAGAGACAAAAAATATTCCCGCCCCAGCTGGTGAAGTGGACTGTCGAATGAAGCCTTTTTCTAGATTTTCATTGATGTAAACCTTAAGCGCCTCTTGTTCCTTTTCGGACAGCGGAAAGATGCGCCCAAAAGGGATCTCAGCTCCAGGAAGCAATTCAATTGGACAGTCATAGGGGCGATGGGGTGGCAGAGAATC
Organism: Lithobates clamitans; assembly: GCA_037952925.1. Taxonomy (NCBI): domain Eukaryota; kingdom Metazoa; phylum Chordata; class Amphibia; order Anura; family Ranidae; genus Lithobates; species Lithobates clamitans. Next base: position 3,381,606 of record JBBGZY010000044.1, read on the forward strand.
CGCTCCCTTCTTGCTGAATACATCTGCAAAGTCCTGATAGACCTCTGGTACATTTTGAAGCAGATCTGGGTCAGTGTCCATACATAGTAGGGTAGTAGCAGGATTAACAGGTTCAGGTAGGCAATGTCTTTGACAATAGGGTGACTGAAACTTGATCTCGCCCGTGGCCCAATTGACAAGAGGATTGTGGGCTTGAAGCCACGGCATACCCAAAATGATTGGGAAAAGAGGTGATGAGATAACGTCCAGGATTAAGATCTCTCGATGCTGGGATGAACAGATAGCAGACAGAGGAAGGGTTTCTTGAGAAACCTGCCCGGATTTTATATGGGACCCATCGGCCAGAAAAATTGAAAGTCTATGTGTTTGTCTTTTAAAGGAAGATCTTGCTGGGTAGCAAAAGTGGAGTCAACGAAACAGCTACATGCCCCGGAATCAACAATGGCGTTGACTTGAATTGTTCTTCCCTGGAGCTGTAACGAGAGAGGGAGAACAAGTTGAGTGGCATTGGCTGTTAAAGCAGACAAACTGGTGGGAGCTGAAGAAAAACACTTACGGGTCTTCACAGGGCAGTTGTTCATGTAGTGGCCCGTCCCGCCACAATAGAGGCAAAGGTTCAGTTGGCGCCTGCGTGCCCGTTCTTCAGGGGTCAGAGTAGTACGCATAAGTCCAAGTTGCATGGGTTCAGAGGCATCAGTTGCTTGGTTGGCTGGGTTTGGACCGGCAGAAGGTAGATACCGGGAGGCAGGCAGCGGGGCTCTGGCAGTCATCCACATAGGCCGAGTTTGTTGGGCAGATCGTTCAGACCGGCGCTCACGAAGGCGTCGGTCAATTTGGATAGTGATGGCAATGAGCTCTTCTAAGGTGTCAGGCATTCCTACTCGGGCAAGCTCATCCTTAAGACCCTCAGATAGCCCCATGCGGAACTGGTGGCGTAGGGCTGCGTTATTCCATTGAGTATCCGCGCTCCAGCCTCGAAAGTCCATGACATAGTCCTCGGCCGGTCTACGGCCTTGCTGGAGCGCGATCAAAGCTGCCTCAGCGGTGGCAGCCCGCTGAGGGTCCTCATAAAGCTGGGCCATGGCTTCAAAAAAGGCAGGTAGGGTCTGGATCTGTATGGCGTTGGATTCAAGCAAGCGATGGGCCCAGGTCTGGGGTTCCCCCTGCAGGAGGGATACAACAAACCCCACTTTGGTGGCTTCCAAAGAAAAAGTCCGTGGCTGTAATCCAAAGTAAAGTTGACAAGCGCTGCGGAAGGCCACAAACTTAGTTCGGTCACCGGAAAACTTGTCAGGAACAGGTACTCTTGGTTCTGGTGGAAGCATGACCACTGAGGGTGGTGCAGCAGCCTGTACTGGAGCAGCTGCGGGTGCAGCGGCCACACCACCGGAACCACTGAGGTTTAACACTTGCCCTTCCAGTCTGTTATAACTGTCTTGTAGAGTCTTTACTGCTTGGGTGAGGGCCGCCAAGTGTGTACAGATCTCCTGAATAGGAGAGGTCTCTCCTGCAGGCTCAGTCATGGCTGTTCGTACTGTGAGGTACCTGGTAGTTGAGCCTGACTGGTAGAAGGAGACCTCTCTTAAGCGCTGGTTCAGGAGCCGCTGGAAGTGGGAACAGTGGTCTCCTGAGCACAGTGGGTAGGAGGGCCTGATGCAGGTTCCAGCAGAAGCAGACACCGGAACTGGGAGGATGTCCCTCAGGGATGGCTGAGCTGTGGATGCAGGTAACTGGTGCAGGCCGGTAGGTAGGCTGGAAGCCGGATGCGAAGACAGCAGCTGGATGCAAACAGGCAGGCAGGAAGCAGCGTTACAGGACACAGGCAAGCAAGGTCAGACAGTCCGTATTTGGCAGGAGATCAGGCAGGGTATAAGCAGGAGGGATGATCCAAGGGTAGTCAGACAGGCAGGAGTTCGGCAACGGGTAGCAGAATAAACAGGGTCAGACAAGCCGGGTCGGATAGGAGACTGGAGAATGGTCAGACGTAGCCGGGTCAATAGCAAATAACAAGCAGGCAGGTACAGGAACTTTCAGGTGCAGAGCTGCAGACGAACAGCAGCTAACATGAGCACCTGTCACCCTTTTAAAGGCCCCTTGGCGCCAAACGGCGCTAGCGCGAACGGGCGCGCGCACCCGCGAACGCGCGTACGGGCATCCGCGGGAGCGCACCGGCGCCCCCTGGTGGGGATTTTAGCTGAATTCGCTTAGAAATACTCCTTGTGGACCTACGTGCACGCAGATTCACCCGACGACTGCTGACATGCCCCTGACACCGAGAGAGAGAGAGAGAAGCAGGAAGTGACATCATACTCAAATGTCAATCAAACCGCCCGGCCATAGTAATAGTTACTAGCGCCAGGCGGAAGCTACTCGGCGCTACGCAAAGCGCCGCAAGGCGGGCTAAACGCCCACAAATGCAGCGCCACATCTGCAATCTCGTGGCGCTTCCCATAAGTGCACTGTGTTCGGCGTCACACTGTGTCCGGCGTCCGAACACAGTGCACTTAAGGACCATTTCTTGTATTTTTTTTTTTAACCACTTGCTCACCGCCTAACACAGATATACTGCGGCAGAATGGCACGGGCAGGCAAAATCATGTACCTGGTACGTGATCTGCCTCCCACGGGCTGGGGACGCATCGCGCCCCCCCCCGGTGCCCGTGGCGGTCGGCTTCGTTAGGGGAGCGGGCTGGGGGGGAGACCACTCAATCGTGGCCACCCCCTCGCGATCGCTCCCCACGAATGAAATTCTTCCTCTGCTGCTGAATAGTAAACAGCGGCAGAGGAAGTGATGTTATCGCTCCTCGGCTCGGTATTTTTCCATTCCGGCGCCGAGGAGAGAAGACACCTGAGTGAGTTACACAACACAACACACACAGTAAAACACACCAGGCACACTTTACACCCCCCATCACCCCCCAATCACCCCCACCCCCTGTCACAGTGACACCAAGCAGTTTTTTTTTCTGATTACTGCATTGGTGTCAGTTTATGACAGTTAGTGTGGTAGGGCAGTTAGGGTTAGCCCCCTTTGGGTCTAGGGTACCCCCCTAACCCCCCTACAAAAGTTTTAACCCCTTGATCACCCCCCGTCGCCAGTGTCACTAAGCGTTTATTTTTCTGATCGCTGTGTTAGTGTCACTGGTGACGCTAGTTAGGGAGGTAAATATATATGTTCGCCGTCAGCGTTTTATAGCGTCAGGGACCCCCATATACTACCTAATAAAGGTTTTAACCCCTTGATTGAAAGTTAACACTTTCACCAGTGATCACCGTATAAGTGTTACGGGTGACGCTGGTTAGTTAGTTTTTTTTTATAGTGTCAGGGCACCCACCGTTTATTACCTAATAAAGGTTTAGCCCCCTGATTGCTCAACGGTGATATAGGTTAGGTTTTGGGGTCAGATAGGGTCTGTGTCGCCCCAGGCAGTGTCAGGTTAGCGCCATTACCGCTAACACCGCTAGTGTCACTGGTGACGCTAGTTAGGGAGGTAAATATATAGGTTCGCCGTCAGCGTTTTATAGCGTCAGGGACCCCCATATACTACCTAATAAAGGTTTTAACCCCTTGATTGAAAGTTAACACTTTCACCAGTGATCACCGTATAAGTGTTACGGGTGACGCTGGTTAGTTAGTTTTTTTTTATAGTGTCAGGGCACCCACCGTTTATTACCTAATAAAGGTTTAGCCCCCTGATTGCTCGACGGTGATATAGGTTAGGTTTTGGGGTCAGATAGGGTCTGTGTCGCCCCAGGCAGTGTCAGGTTAGCGCCATTACCGCTAACACCCGCGCACGCACCGTACACCTCCCTTAGTGGTATAGTATCTGAACGGATCAATATCTGATCCGGTCAGATCTAAACTAGCGTCCCCAGCAGTTTAGGGTTCCCAAAAACGCAGTGTTAAACGCATAACTGCAGCATTCGCAGAGTCAGGCCTGATCCCTGCGATCGCTAACAGTTTTTTTGGTAGCGTTTTATACAAATACATTCTTACAGAACAAAGGGTTCCCCTAGGCGGACTTTTCCGGCACTTCCAAGGACAAATAAATGGGGTACAAATACATTCTGTTGCTTCTCCTGAGTACGGGGATACCACATGTGTGAGACTTTTTGGGAGCCTAGCCACATACGGGACCTCGAAAACCAAGCACCACCTTCAGGGTTTCTAAGGGTGTAAATTTTTGATTTCACTCCTCACTGTGTATCACAGTTTCGGAGGCTATGGAATGCCCAGATGGCACAAACCTCCCCCTAAATTACCCCATTTTGGAAAGTAGACACACCAAGCTATTTGCTGAGAGGTATGGTGAGTATTTTGCAGACCTCACTTTTTGTCACAAAGTTTTGAAATTTTCAAAAACAAATGAGAGCTGCAAAATACTCACCATGTCTCTCAGCAAATAGCTTGGGGTGTCTACTTTCCAAAATAAAGTCATTTGGGGGGGTTTTGTGCCATCTTGGCATTTTATGGCCTTCGAAACTGTGATAGGTAGTGAGGAGTGAAATCAAAAATTTACGCCCTTAGAAATCCTGAAGGCGGTGCTTGGTTTTCGGGGCCCCGTATGCAGCTAGGCTCCCAAAAAGTCCCACACATGTGGTATCCCCATACTCAGGAGAAGCAGCAGAATGTATTTTGGGGTGTAATTCCACATATGCCCATGGCCTGTGTGAGCAATATCTCATTTAGTGACAACTTTGTGCAAAAAGAAAAAAAAAAGTTTGTAATTTTCCCGCAACTTGTGGCAAAATATAAAATATTCCATGGACTGGACATGCCTCTCAGCAAATAGCTTGGGGAGTCTACTTTCCAAAATGGGGTCATTTGGGGGGGGGGGGTTTGCACTGTCCTGGCATTTTATGGCCTTCAAATCTGTGATAGGTAGTGGGGAGTGAAATCAAAAATTTACGCCCTTAGAAATCCTGAAGGCGGTGCTTGGTTTTCGGGGCCCCGTACGCGGCTAGGCTCCCAAAAAGTCCCACACAAGTGGTATCCCCATACTCAGGAGAAGCAGCTAAATGTATTTTGGGGTGCAATTCCACATATGCCCATGGCCTGTGTGAGCAATATATCATTTAGTGACAACTTTTTGTAAATTTTTTTTTTGTCATTATTTTAATCACTTGGGACAAAAAAATTAATATTCAGTGGGCTCTCAGCAATTTCCTTGGGGTGTCTACTTTCCAAAATGGGGTCATTTGGGGGGGGGGGGGGTTGTACTGCCCTGCCATTTTAGCACCTCAAGAAATTAGGTAGGCAGTCATAAACTAAAAGCTGTGTAAATTCCAGAAAATGTACCCTAGTTTGTAGACGCTATAACTTTTGCGCAAACCAATAAATATACGCTTATTTACTTTTTTTTTACCAAAGACATGTGGCTGAATACATTTTAGACTAAATGTATGACTAAAATTGAGTTTATTGTATTTTTTTTATAACAAAAAGTTGAAAATATCGTTTTTTTTCAAAATTTTTGGTCTTTTTCTGTTTATAGCGTAAAAAATAAAAACCGCAGAGGTGATTAAATAGCATCAAAAGAAAGCTCTATTTGTGGGAACAAAAGGACGCAAATTTCATTTGGGTACAGCATTGCATGACCACGCAATTAGCAGTTAAAGCGACGCAGTGCCAAATTGTAAAACGTGCTCTGGTCAGGAAGGGGGTAAATCCTTCCGGGGCTGAAGTGGTTAAAGGGCCAGCTTTAAAAAAAAAATTTTTTTTGACATTTTTTTTTTGACTGCCTGGAGGGGGCGCCACTGCGTGCTCACTACTGCTCACTCAACTTGCGGGGTGACTGGTTTTGTCTCCGCCCCTCCTGTAGTTTTCTGCAGGCAGTCCTACGTGGGTGGTGCCTACTGGGCTTCTCCCACAGCTCTGCTCTCTGCACAGGCTATTTACAGCACAGTGATGATATAACTGCTTCTTTAACAAGGTAACAACTAGGTTTGCAAAAGGATTTAGGCACGCAAAATAAATTTATGGTTATTGAGGAATATACAATATTTCAATCAAATTTTTTATTGCCTGAAGTTCTGCTTTAAAAATGATAAAGGCAGCAGTTATAAAACGTGTCTATCTCAAAAACTAGGAAACCTTTACGTTTATTCCAAAAGTTATATATTGACCTTACTTCTGACTTCCGCACTGGAGAGGGTGACATCCAGATTCTGGGAATGCGGAGTATGCCTCATCTCTTGAAAAGGCACTCAATACAGCACAGCACAATGCAGGAGAATTTTCTCACAAGATTTGGGTTCCTCATTGTTCCCAGAATCTTGCTCGAAAGATTGCAAATTCACCCTTGCGTAGGTACTGTGGGCAAAAGCCAGGGAACAGGTATATTTTTTACTTTTTCCATATTTTTTCCCACTTTTATACTGTGGATATACAAGGGAGGCCTGATGTACTTAGTGGAATTTGCCTTTTGGTGCAAGGTCTGTTTTAACATGTATCTAACATAAAATAAAAAATAATAATTGCAGCTTACCAGCCTTTGGCCTGTATTCATTTTCTTTTTTTAGGTGTTTCTCTGTTTATTTTCACCAGATATTCCTGTACACTTCCTCTCCTTGGGTGGCTATAATCACTCCATTATGGAGGTAGCCATGGTTGTCACTCAGGCTGGACTTCAAATACGGTATGTCTTCCTCTCATCATTTCCATTACATGGAGGTGGGGAGAGTAGTAGTTTACAACAGAAGAATAACATTGTTTGTGCTTTCAGGTCAGCTCACAGTTGACAAGGACACTGCCTTTCAGGCAAGATGAACAGGTATTTTATGTACTTGCTGAAAATGTTTGTAGTCTGCAAAATGAAATTAAATGCACTCACTATACCTAAGAGGTGGTAAACTGAAACATCTTACATTTTCATTCTTGGGGTTAGAGATACGTTTATATGCACCTTGTAAAATACAAAAATGTACTGTAAATATTATGCATTTGAAAAAAAAAACATGCATTTAGGAAATAAAGCATGCAAAGGACAAAATGTGCTTGTTTTTAGTCTGAACAGGGTTTAAAGATCAAGCAATAAGATTAGGCAATGACATCAGTAAATGAACTCTTAGTGCTAACTAGCAAATACTGCAGTTGTTTTATTGTCAGGATTTTCACCAGGTTTTCCTTTAAAATACACCAACAAATATTTAAAGTGATTGTAAAGTCTAGTTCTTTATTTTTTTCAAAATAACACACATATTATACTTACCTCCTCTGTGCAGTAATTTTGCACATGGCAGCCTGGATCCTCCTCTTCTTTTTGAAATTGAACAAAGCATATCCCTCTATAGTGTGTACTTGTCTCAATCCAGTGCACTAAGTGTCATTTCTGTCTGCTGCCTTGTTCCTCTGCTATCGGCATGAATCACTGTATGAAGGAGGTGTGTCCCTTACCTCCAATCAGCCCTCATTGAGCTCTGCAGAGTGCAACTTCAGCTCTTTGCCCCCTTTTTTTTCCTGACAGTTTAGACAAGTTTTATAAATTTTGGACTTTGAAGACTGCAGATAAACAGGCAAAACTTGTGTAATGTAATGTAAGAGAATTTGTTTCATCACTGTGTATGAGTCACTTCACTGGGTATATGTAAAGGTTTACAGCCACTTTAAACTAGCCCATTAATGCAAAAGCAGATATTTTTAGGTGACCCATGGGCCCAGAATCCTTGGGCATTCTAATATACAAATCTCAACTTTTAGTGCGAGAAGACACATATACGTTGTTGTGCATTTACTTGGTGCATTCGGGGGGGGGGGGGATATGAATGGTATCACAATGTATCCAGCTTGGTTGCATGTGTTAACGTATGCTGCAGCAACACATGCAAAACGGCTTTTGCTGCATAGTAATCATCCATGTGAAAGGCAATAGGAAGTGTTGAAATTTGTGTATTATTAAACCTTTGGATATGGGGCTCCTAAGGTGCTTTTGAAACTCTAAACCAAAAGATTCTACAAAACTAAAAAATCTTTATTAACAAAATTCTGCCAACATTTGTAATATACCAAACAACCACTCATTACCAAAGCTGATGTCATTTTCAAGGCCTGGTCTACACCTATGCATTTTTAGTGCTTTTTGCATTTTGCAGATATGCACTACGGTCCATTCAACATGGTTTCCTATGGAACACGTTTTGTAGTGCAAATCTGCAAAATGCAAAAAGCTTTAAAAATGCATAGGTGTGAAGCAGGCCTTAGTGCTATGCTATTTCAACCACCCTCCCTATTAAATAAAACTATCTCCTCCATTGCAGTGGGTGGAGAACTTTAAGTAGTTAGGAGTGATAATCTTTCACCAAGCCTCTGAATTTAATTCCTTGAATTTGACTCCGATCCTAGGAGATATTGGGTTAAAGCTGAAAGTGTGGAAGTCTCTGCCATTATCCTTTTTGGGACGTATTATACTTTTAAAAATGAATATTATACCAAAACTTATGTACCTTTTTAGACACTCTCCTCAGTGGCTCCCTGGCTCCTTTTTTACAAGATTAAATCAAGTTTTTTCATCCTTCATATGGGGATCAAAGAACCCCAGATATAAATTAACCACCCTGATGTGTCCTTGTGATCAGGGTGGTTTTTAGAGTCAAATATGTTTATTATCATTAACAAAATAAGGTAACAAAAATAGCAGTCAGACGTTAATATCAAAGGTAGTACAAAGCATGTCACATTTCCATTATATAACAAAAAGTAGTGCCAAAAGGAGCACCAATATCCCACTATCTAACAAAAGCAGATGGTAATAATCTGTTCAAGGAGACATGAGGGCTAATCTGGTCAAAGGATATAACATCTGACTGTGGGGTAAGAAGTTATATTTATAACAAAGAAGGAGAGAAAAGAAAGGTAGGGAGAAGATAGGGAAAAGATAGGGAAATGGAGGAGAGGACAGAAGTAAAAGTGGGGGGGGGGGCTTGAGGCAGACCTTGGTGCGACAAAACCTGTATGGAATAGTTAGATTGTGTGTCCGGGTTGACCTTGGGTGTCAACAAAGTTTTCAAGGAGTCTGATGCAGAGTAGTCAATCCATATGAGCCATAAGATCTTAAATTTGTCAAAAGTGTTATTATCCAGTGCTATCATCTCTTCCATGCGCATGATGTCATTGACTGTGGAGACCCATAAGGCCAGGAGGGGGGCTAGTGGTAGTTTTCCAAAATAAGGGAATAATCTGCCTGGCAGCTGATAGAAAAAAGCGCAATAATGTACGTTTCTGGGAATCTATGGAGCCAGGGAAAATGAATAGTAGAGCTATTTCTGGGGAGGGCTGCAGAGGTCGGTTATAGAGACTGCTGTATATGGCAAAAACCTGTTACCAGAGGGACTGAATGGATTGACAATCCCACCATATATGTAAATAACTTTCATCTGCTGATCCGCATCTCCAGCACGAGGGAGGTACGGATGGGAATATTTTGTGAAGAGATTGAGGATCCCTGTACCATCGGGAGAGAAGTTTGACATTTTTCTCCTGGGTATAGCTAGATATTGAGGATTTGTGTGTGAAATAGTATGACTTTTGCCAGTCCACTAAGTGAAGTTCCCTTCCCAGATCTGTGGACCACTTCCTGGTGTAAGGGGGGGGTTGATCATGTAGTAGTACGTGTACATGGTAGAGAGCAGGTGTCTAAGAGTTTCTAAAAGAGAGCACAGCTGTTCATATCCCGTAAGGGGTCTATGAATTTGGGAAGAGGAAAAAAGATCTGAACAGAAGGAGGATATACGGAGGGCTGTAAGCCAGTTGCCCTGGACATTTGGCAAGACAGGTGTGCCTGAGGTAGGGTCCACAAATGTGCTCGCCACAGGCCAGGCGGAGTGGGAGTAGGGGCCTAATGTGTTGGAGCCCTTACCTTGAGGCACTGCGGCGTGGTCAAAGACGTGAGGGGTGAGGGATCTGAGGACAATAATGATTGCATACCTTTTTTATACCAAAGGTGCAGGGCCGCAGTCGTCAGTGGTGAGATAGAGGAGAGTAGGTGCAAGTGGATTCCCACTATAGATGTGTTCTGCCTGATAGCCTGGGCTAGGTGCTCGATTACTAAAACAAAAAGAAGGGGGGACAAGGGGCAGCCTTGTCAAGTGCCATTGGAGATCTGGAATGAAGCGGAGGAGGAACCACTGACCAGGACAGACGCAGAGGGGTGGGAGTATAGTGCCATAACCCTAGACACGAAAGCAGGGCCAAGACCAATCTGTTCTAGGGAGAAGCGCAAGAAATCCCAATTGACCCGGTCAAAGGCCTTCTCTGCATCAAACGAGAGCAGGCATGAGCAAGTGAGGGTAAGAGGGGAGAGAGTCGGTTTGCCAAGACTTTGGCATAGGGTTTGATATCAAGGTTGAGTAACTACTACATTGTGAGGGGTCTTTGCCTGGCTTGCGTATAGCCGAAATATTAACAGGGTGGTTTTTATCGTTTCCGGATCTACATAAATATTTTTTGGCCACTCAGCTGGTTACGGCCGTATGGTGATTGAGTCCAGATTTAACCAATTTCTCCACCCGGTTGGAAGTAGTGGTGGTAGGCTCTATAGAGGCTCGTAGCCTCCCTGGGGGTTTTCCCGAGTGTGGCTCGGGGTTAATATTCAGTCCCATTAGCACTAACCCCGAGCCACACTCGGGATCGCATTGCAGGATCCTGGTGCGGCGTTACTTACCTTGTCCCCGGGATCCTGGGATGTCCCCTGCAGTGTCCGTGGGCTCTGTCTCCCCCGAAGCCTCTTCTCGCCAGGCTCCGTTCCCTGCGAGCGTCGCGACGCACGGGGGCGGAGCCTGGCGGCAAATTCAAAAAATTGTAAAAATTATAACACATACAGTACTGTAATCTTATAGATTACAGTACTGTATGAAATCATTTCACATTCCTTTTGTCCCCAGTGCTTTGTCCTATGCCCTGCATGCAGTTTTATATTATATATACTGTTCTTTCTGCCTGGAAACTGGAGATTGTCCATAGCAACCAAAAAGTGTCCCTTTACATCAAAAGTGGCTTTAGACCAGCTAGAAAACAGCGATAGTAAATTAAAACACTTGCAGAATTGAGCGATAGTGAATCGTGGGGAAATTTATTTTATTATTATTATATATATTTTTTTAAATTATTTATTTTTATTTATTATATTATAATTTATGTTTTTGTGTTTCAAACTTTATCATACCCGGGATATCTACTAGACTCTTGTTTGGACAGATTTAAGTGTGTTATTGTTAAGAATTACAGGCCTACAATATAAAACGCCAAATTTCCATGCAAAATAATGGTACCGCTTTCAGCAACTAAAATCCGAATTAATCATACCGCCAGGGAGGTTAAGATACTTGTATTCAGGAGGGCGTAGGGCACCCTACCAGTTGACTGCTTCAATGCACAACACTATTCGAGCTTAGGAGGCTGGTCTTAGATGTGAACATTATCCCAAAGAAGCAATTTCTTCAAATGCCCCTCTATGGCTAAATCCTACCCTTCCTCATTTTTATAAACTACCAGAACCTATCGCATGGACTAAGTATAATGTCAAACTACTTTCTCAGGTGGTTACTGATCAGAAAATGTCTCCTTTCTCTACACTTGCCTGAACTTTTAGCTTGCCCGGTTCTCACTTATTTGGTTATCTACAGCTTTCTCATGCATTTCATGCCCAGTTTCCACATCCTCCTGGGCCATGCACTCTGCACATTGGCTCCTGCTGCTGTCAATCAAATCCTGTGATGAGGGAACAGGGTCAGGGCAGAGCCACACTGTCTGTGTCAATAGAGGCAGACAGTACAGCTCAGGATTGATCCCACAGGTGTAAAACAATAGAAAGCAGCTTCCTATGGTGGCACACCGAGAAGAGGAGGAGCCAGGAGAGTCAGTGGAGGACCCAAGAAAAGCAGGATCCTGGCTGCAAAACCATTGTATAAGTATAACATGTTTGTTATTTAAAAGAAAAGTTAGGCTTACAATCACTTTAAATGTAATGGTTTAGTTGCTCAGTTTCTTTTCACTGATATATATCCTTGAAATAGATTAAAGTGGTTGTAAAGTCAGAAGGTTTTTTTTAACTTAATGCATTCTATGCATTAAGATAAAAAACCTTCGGTGTGTAGAAGCCGCCCCAGCCCCCCCTAATACTTACCTGAGCCCTATCTCTCTCCAGCGATGTCCATGCGTGCTTCGGCCATCTGGGACTCTCCTCCTGATTGGCTGAGACACAGCAGCGGCACCATTGGCTCCCACTGCTGTCAATTAAAGTCAGTTAGCCAATCAGGAGAGAGAGGGGACGGGGCCAAACCAGGGCTCTGTGTCTGAATGGACACAGGGAGCGGTGACTTGGCTCGGGTGCCCCCATAGTCAAGCTGCTTGCCGTGGGGGCACTCAACAGGAGGGAGGGGCCAGGAGAGCCAAAGTGGGACCCAAGAAGAGGAGGATCTGGGCTGCTCTGTGCAAAACCACTGCACAGAGCAGGTAAGTATAACACGTTTGTTAATTTTAGAGAAAAAAAAAAACAAGATTTAACAATCACTTTAATTATTTAAACATACCAGCATCCAACAACCAGACCGCTTTGCATATTACACTTCTTGAACATCAAGCTGTAGTTCATCCCTCCCAGTGTTTTAGTGTGCTTGGGAGGGACAGGTGCAGTACCCAGCCATGCTGCAGGCAGCCTGTCATGACTATGGTGCGCTGAAGGGGCTGAATGCTATACTGAGTAGTACCAGTGTTTAGGGCCAGGGTGTGTTCAGTGAGAGGAGGGGGGGGGGTAAACACTGATATTTACCTTCATCCATTCACAGCACATGGAGCTCCCTGCTGCTTTTGACATTATTTACAGGCAAAAAAAGTTTGTTGTTTACAGACATCATACCCTTAACGGTGTGCACACGAATGATAGACTTGTTGAAATTACCCTTTACTTTACCCTTACTTATCATAAGGCTCCTTCAAGGTTTTACTCAAATTAAGTGAGCCAAAAAACAGGATACTACCGTTCAGTGTTGCCAACCCCCTGAAATGAAATTTACTGGCAGGATGCCAACATTTTTTACTGGCAAAAATCCTGAAATTTACCGGCAGAGCCACATTTTTTACTGGCACTGACCTCCGCTCAGGTGCACCGTGTAAGGCTCAGTCAGATGGCCCCAGCTTGGTGGCTCTGGTTTTACCCTATAGTCTCTTCTCCACAGTCAAGATATTTGGGGGGCACACCTTCACATTAAAGCTGGTGCAGCCATAAGACCATACAATAGAAGAAAAATATTACAGCGCACACATGCAAAAAAACATTCACCTCCAGCAAGGCTAATTAAAAACACCTAAACATTCTCAAAAAGACATTTTCAAAAATATGGGGATTTGGTCACACCATATTGCTATATGGTGGTAAGCCCACTTACTGCGACAAAGTACCGCATGATTAGTGGGTCCTACACTTTCCATAGATTTGTGAGATCCTGCTTCTCTGAACCATGAGAGCTACACTCTTCTAAATGGGAGAATTTAAAGGTCTCCACCTATGACACAAGTGGATTCTAATGTCTTTTTGAGAATGTTTAGGTGTTTTTATTAGCCTTGCTGGAGGTGAATGTTTTTTTGCATGTGTGCGCTGTAATATTTTTCTTCTATTGTATGGTCTTATGGCTGCACCAGCTTTAATGTGAAGGTGTGCCCCCCAAATATCTTGTTTGTGTATTGCATGGATTCTGACCAAATCCTTTTGGGATAGGAGCACCCTAGTCCCTCATTAAGTACCTCTCATTAGAGTCCACTTGTGTCATAGGTGGCGACCTTTAAATTCTCCCGGTTAGAAGAGTGTAGCTCTCATGGTTCAGAGAAGCAGGATCTCACAAATCTATGGAAAGTGTAGGACCCACTAATCATGGGGTACTTTGTCGCAGTAAGTGGGCTTAGCACCATATAGCAATATGGTGTGACCAAATCCCCATATTTTTGAAAATGTCTTTTTGAGAATGTTTAGGTGTTTTTAATTAGCCTTGCTGGAGGTGAATGTTTTTTTGCATGTGTGCGCTGTAATATTTTTCTTCTATTGTGTGGTCTTATGGCTGCACCAGCTTTAATGTGAAGGTGTGCCCCCCAAATATCTTGTTTGTGTATTGTATGGATTCTGACCAAATCCTTTTGGGATAGGAGCACCCTAGTCCCTCATTAAGTACCTCTCATTAGAGTCCACTTGTGTCATAGGTGGAGACCTTTAAATTCTCCCATTTAGAAGAGTGTAGCTCTCATGGTTCAGAGAAGCAGGATCTCATAAATCTATGGAAAGTGTAGGACCCACTAATCATGGGGTACTCTGTCGCAGTAAGTGGGCTTAGCACCATATAGCAATATGGTGTGACCAAATCCCCATATTTTTGAAAATGTCTTTTTGAGAATGTTTAGGTGTTTTTAATTAGCCTTGCTGGAGGTGAATGTTTTTTTGCATGTGTGCGCTGTAATATTTTTCTTCTTCTCCACAGTCCACACGTCTGATTTCTCTCGTGACCCCCATCCCGGCGGTGTTCCCACTCTTGACTCCTCTCCAAACTCCCCCTCAGAGACTGCAGACATGATACAAGAGATGGTCAGATGCTGCAGAGAAGATACAGGAGGTGGAGGACAGAAGCTGTGGACATGGTACAGGAGGTGGGGGACAAAGGCTGCAGACATGGTATAGGAGGTGGGGGACACAGGCTGCGGACATGGTACAGGAGGTGGGGGACAAACGCTGCGGGCATGGTACAGGAGGTGGGGGACACAGGCTGCGGACATGATACAGGAGGTGGGGGACAGAGGCTTCAGACATAGTAGGTTCCTCCTCTGTCCCCCTTCAGTATCCTTCTGTGTCCCACCAGTTCACAGGCTGTGACAGTGTCCTCCCCCTCCTGTGCCCCTTTTAACTCTCCATAGGACAAGCACATTAGTGTCTTCCTCTGCCCCCTTCATAGCTGCTTCAGTCCCAGTCTTCCTCGAGTCCTCTGCCATCTTCGTAAGTTTTTTCTCCTCTCCGCACCTGTGGTGGCTAGTAGCGAGCGACTCGCGTGAGCAGTGGCACTGCCGCGCTGAGAACGAATACCACTGTGCTAGTACTACAGGCTTCCATTTAAAAATGGCGCTGGGTGGCGCCATTACGTTACTGCGCATGCGCCGCCCAGGCCGAACGTGTACAAGCTTTCCTGAGCTCGGATGGCTTTGGAACGGTGCATGCGCAGTTGCATGGTCGGCCCGCGGTCATCATTTTTTACGGGCTGCCCGTAATGGGCTTTAACGGGCAGCCTGAAAATGGGCTTAAATTTACGGGCTGCTCGGAAATTAACGGGCGGTTGGCAACACTGCTACCATTGTCTCTATAGCTATTTAGAGATTTAAACAAAAAAACAAACAAAATAAAAAACGACCTGATTCCCTCATCCACATATTTACTGTGGATGGGGAAATCCTGCCCGCTGAGCTATTGTATTCTGACTGCTATCAGAATGCACTGATTGATCAGGGAAAACCCAACAGGCTGGTTGCATAGCTGGGTTTACTACGGGGCGTCATTATGTCGGCTGTCCCTTCTCTCCCATGAAGCTGCTACTGGGAGCTGATCATGCGACAGGACTAGAGCACCCTGAGAATAGGTAAGGATAAGCATCTTCCTTCTACAAGGTAATTATAATAGGAACAAATAAATAAATAAAATCTGTGCTGGGTTATTGTGTAACAAGGAAAAACAAGCTACTCAGCAATAGTGATACTAACAGCAAGAATATAAATAGTAATAAAGCAGCGCAAACGTAAAAAAAAAAAAAATATATATATGTATAGAAATGTAAAATATACATCAAAACCAAATGTATAATTATATAAACAAAGTCCCAATTAAAGTTTGTGATAATTAATGACACTGTAAGCATCCATAAACTGAATCCG